>CM014729.1:41420592-42620592 GCA_004329165.1 Spatholobus suberectus
TAAGTTTTTTCATTTTTAATTACAACAATATATTTATTAATAATTTTTGGATTATTTAGTAAATACTATTCATATATATCAACATTATTGAATTCTTTTAAATAATTTATTTTTATCTTCTAAAAATATTATGAACAATAATACATAATTTTTTAATAATACTTTTGTAATTATTATTATATATAATAAAATATTTATAAATCAGATTTAAAATTAAATTTTATTAATTAAAATATTTTTCAGATTTTTAAAATTAAAAATTAAAATTAATATATTTTAATACTTTTATGTATTTTTATTATCATTAAAATAAATTTATGTTGATTAAATTAATTTTACATAATGATAAATAAAAATTAACATTACATAATATTTTTTATTTATCAATATATATATATTATTCTATTGAGTGAAGCAATTAGTTTTAAGTAATTTTAAATTTTAAATTTTTTTACCAAACAACTTTTAGCTTAAAAGGAGCTTTAAAGCTAAAAAATAAAAAAATAAAAAATACCAAACAACTTGTTTATTTTTAAAGCTCTTATTTTGGGTTTTAACTTTAAAGTAGCTTCTAAGCCAAGAAAAAAAGGCTAGGTCAAACATAATTTTAGGATATTATTTAATTATTTTGTAGTATAAATTTTTTTACACTAATAATATATCAAAAATTAAACTCATTTTTTTTTAACAATTTTATAAGATAACTAAATAAATTACCGAGGAACTAAAACGGCTAGTTAAATAATAAACACAGTCGTAATCTAGGGGGTAAGTATCTAACTGCAGTCTATTTCCAATAAACATATATTAGGAACAATGGGAAGACGATCAACACAATCGATGACAGTACAATTTCAGAGCATTACAAACATTGTACGTATATAATGGAGATATTTATAATAACTTTTATGATTGATTTTCTCATATTCTATGTAACTTTTTCTCATTTAATATTACTTTGTGCAGTTCAACTGTTGGGAAGCGCAAATACAACCTACACATGATCCCTTGTAAGTTGTAGTATCATAGAAATTAAAATTCGTAAAATAAGTATTTGTGAGACGAATCACACTATATTTAAACAAAATTAATTTCTATATATATATATATATATAATAAAAACTTATAAGAGATAAAAAAGAAAACCAACTCTGGCCTATATAAAATTGGAAAGAGAAACATTATTTGTACAATATAATAATTTTTGTAATTAAGAAAGAGAAAAAGCAAAAAGAAAGAAAAAAATAAAACATCATAAATGATGTGATGAAGAAAGATAAATATACAAGATATTGTTATATAAATTATTATATGAGTTATTGTATGAATAATACAACTCAATTAAAAATAACTTGTAAGTTTTGTATATATATAAAAAAAAGACTTGAAAGTCAAAAGTCATTGTTGAATTGTTTGACGTGTCTAGCGGGTAGTGTCAATAAAATATAAGAAGTAATACATATACAATAATTCTTATAATAATTTATATAACATTATTTTGTATGTCTATTTCTTTCTATTACATTATTTATTATATTTTAAACTTTTTTTTCTTTCTCTTTTTTGATTGTAAAATTTATTGTATAATTTGTTACATAAGTATCATTTTTCATAAAATATTGATAGCTGCCTGCGCTTGGTTGACCGAAGAATTCAATAATAACCAAATGAAGAGAGAGACAGAGAGAGAGACTTGTTGCCATAGATGAAATTTAGTTTTTTAACGTGTTTCGTACCATAATTTTAATTATTTTTTGTTACACTCTTCCAAGTGTCAATTGACCAAACTTGTGAACTTAAAATAATTGGTTCGTGGGTCTTCTTTATCGATTGAATACCTACTCCTTTCGTACAATATTTCTAGATAAAAGAAATCCAGTTACTATGTAATATGAAAAAGAAAAAAAAAAAAACACTTTGCGGTGTAAAAAAGAAAAAGTGACCAAAGTTGTAAGATGACATAAGACCATATAAATAAACGTCAGAAGCCTTGAACCAGCCCACTCATGTCATGTTTTTTATGCCTAACCTAGTAGCCCAATTTGAATTGAGTTATTGATGAAAGCTACTTGGAACCTTCAAAATCTGGACTTGTGTCAAAGTTGACGAAAATGGTGAAAAGAATTCTTACGGGTACTCCCCAATTCTAGCCCTTCAAATCAGCATCCCAAGTCATCATATGCCGATCTTGGAGATCGAAATGTTTATAACAGAGACATATAGTAGCATAATGAAATAATAGAAATGTTATTTGTACAATAATTCATATAACAGTTTGTATAATAATATTTTTTTTCTGTTACTCTTTTTTGGATATCATTTATTACATTTCATAACAATGAGAAGAAATATATACAAAAGTATTGTTGTACAAATTATTGTATATCTATTATATCTCATGAAAGAATAATGGCTTATAAATCCTCTTACATATTTTCTCAACTTTTTATAAAAAAAATTATTAAATAAAAAGTAAATATATTTAAGGTTTAAATATGTTTTTAGTCTCTCAAATTTGGGGTAAGTTTGTTTTTGTTTTCCAAATTTAAAATTAATCTTTTTAGTCATTCTAATTTGAAAAAAAAAAGCCAGTTTTAGTCTCTTAAGAACACTTGCAGCATCATTAACAAGGACAAATTGAGTTAGCTATGTTACATCAGCTGCGTTTGGTGTGATGTTTTCACTAACAGGAACACTAGTAAGTGAGTTTTGTGTGACAGATTCACTAATAGTATTTGGGTAGAGGAACTAAAACATGTTTTTTTAAGCCTTTATCTTAAAATTTTGGAGGACCAAAAACTAAGAATATATTTAAGCCTTTATCTTAAAATTTTGAAAATATTCAATATTTTCTTTATGTAATAAATAAGAGGATTAATAAAACAATTTTGGCTTAATTGTATTTTTGGTCCTTCAAGTATCACAATTGTACGCTTTTAGTCCCTCAAGTTTCAATTACACAAATTAGGTCCCCCAAGTATCGCCATTGTGCAATTTTGGTCTCCTAAGTTTTAATTGCGTAAATTGAGTCCCCTAAGTATTGCAATTGTGTAATTTTGGTATCCTAAGTTTCAATTACGCAAATTGAGTTCCCCAAGTATCGCAATTGTGTAATTTTGGTCCCTTTGTTAGTTTTCTGTTAAATATTTAACAGATTTTATATGATGCATTAGAGTCATATCATTCGCCATATCATCCATTATCATGTCAATCTCCACATCATCCATCAAAACCACATTATCTGTCATGTTAAATATTTAATGAAAGACTGACTAAGGGACTAAAATTGCACAATTGCAATACTTGAGGAACCCAATTTGCACAATTAAAATTTGAGGGACCAAAATCACACTATTGTGATACTTGGAGGACCCAATTTGTGCAATTTGAACTTGGGAGACCAAAATTGCACAATTGCAATATTTGAGGAACCAAAAATGTAATTAAGCCAAGAATTTTATAAGACAATTTAAAATTATTTATAATGAAAAGCCTTGTTGATATCCAAGTAATGCAAATTTCTTTCATTTAGGAAAAGGTAGAACATAACAAGGACCTTGGAGTATGGAAACAAAATATAAAATGCATTATAGAAAAAATAAGGAAAACACAAATTTAACATGACTCGACATATTTTACCTTAACTTATAAAAGAAAAAAAGAAACGCACTGTCCAACTAAAAACTTTAAAGGGTCAAGTTAATGAATATCTTAATAGCATTCATAAAAGAATCAATTAATAACTTTTTTTTTCTTAAAAGTTATTAATTGATTCTGTTATCACTTGTTGGGAAATAATAAGGGGGTAAAGTTGGGGAGATCTTCACCAATGGGACATGAGCATAACCATATAAGTAAACTTAACACCACACTCAACCTAAAAACCTTAAGGCATTAGGTTTGCGGGTCTATATCACTTATATGTTACTCAACTTGTCTATTCTTATCTAATGTGAGACTTCATATTCACACTTGTACTCCAACAATCTCCTCCTCAAGTGTGACTCTCTTCCACATAGTATGACTCCCCCTCAAGCAGAAGCCTATTCCATCCACGAGTATAACTGGTCCTTAGGGCTTAGCCATTATTGCAAACACACTCTAGATACTTACACTGTCATACTTGCACTACTTGCACTACTTGTTAGCTCACATCAATGGGACATGCTGTCTGACCTTGACCTCCACATCGGCAGAAAGACTTTCGATACAAGGGATCTTCATGCATAAATCCATACATAAATCCATCGCCAAATCCACTACTCGTTTGAGCTGGTCATCTAGTAGAACCATCGACTTTGATACCACTTGTTGGGAATATAAAGGGGTAAAATCGGGGAGATCTTCATCAATAGGTCATGAGTCAACCATACAAGTGAACTTGACACCACATTCAACCTAAAACCTTAAGACATCAGGTCTATGGGTCTTTCTCACTTATATGTTACTCAACAAACTCATCTCTATCCAATGTGGGACTTCTTAGTTATATTATTCACACTTGTACACCAACAATCCTTAACATTCTCTTTTTTATAAAATATGCCCATAATTATTGATTACATAACATTAGATATATCTTTTGCCCTTAAAAAATGTTTAAAAAGTTCTACATTTGACTCATCCAATAATTAATGATAGATTTTTTCAATATTAATGTTATTATTAATTTTTTTTATAGGAAAGTATTTTCTAGTTCAAGTTTGAAGGGAAAAAAATAAAATAATTAAATTTAAAATATCTATTTGAATTAATTTATTTTGAGATTTATTTAAAAAATTAAAAATCTTTTAAAACAATGTTATTACTGAACATGTAGTTCAAAATAATAAAAAATCAATTATGTAATTGATTATGCCTTACTAATAATCAATTTAGTAGTACAAATAAAATTTTAATTCTAACTTTTAATGACATAAATAATCAAATTTTAAGAGATACAATAAATCAAATGGCTGTTAGCTTGAGAAATAATTGATCGTTGTGTTTAATAATTAATTATTGACTCATAAATGGAAAAGAATAACACCAAAAATTCCTTCAAGATAATTGAGTATTACCTATAATAATCAAATGTCCTAATGATAGTTTATAACTAACATGGTGTGGCATGGTTAGCACATAACTTTGTCCATTAAGCATGTGGTAAATGATTTGATCTTTAGGTCTATGTGTATGAAAAAACATTTGCTATGAAATGTTAGCTTTTTAAATGGATCTTAATACCTTGAGGACTAGTCCTTAGCTCCCAACTAGAGGATACCTTAAGGTTCATCAAATGATAGTTTAATTTATGTTTTTTTTTTGTTTCTATAACTTAAAATAATGAATTTTTAATTTATAATAATCAATTATTAAAGTTCAAAAGTTTCAAAAATTTTCCATAAATCTTACAATACTAATAAATAGATTATCACATTATCACTTGTTCGATTCAAACTTTTTATTGCATATGCTTGGTTGTCAAAATATTTTTATACTTTAAAATAATATAAATTTTAATTAAGTATTTAAGTAAAGTTAAACTTGATTGGGTTTTGTTGTAAAATCTTGTAAATGTACCCCTTATTTTGTTCCAAGTCTTTTCTCATTACTTATAAGCACTTACTTTAATAGTTACTACTGTCATTGTTAGGCATGATAACTACCATCGTAAAAAAAGTAAGTGCTTTGCCTTTCTAAAAATTAAGATGAGATGTACACTCTCCATTGTGTTATAAGGGCTAATAGATTGACAATGTTTTGGATTAGGCAAGAGACCAAACTTGCATAATGAATTACTTTGGTTCAAGGCGCTACATCAATTCAAGTGGACGTAGGCTCAATAAAATACACCTGTAAATAGTAGATTGTACGTCAGTTTGAAGTAAAGTTATCCAATTTCTACACCAAAACAAGGTAGTATTACCTCTAAGAGGCTTTGGGCTTATTCTAAGGAATCTAACTCATCTCAAACCCTTATAAATACAACCAATGTCAATATAGTAGGTAAACATTTATTACATAGTGTCATTTTGGTAAAATAGTCACCCATTTAACTGTCATAATGCCTTTTGCAGGTACTCATTTCCTGTTCGTAATGTCTTAGCCATGTTGGAGAGTTGCACCACAATTAAGAGATCTCAAACCTTAGTCCACATAGAGCACAATTTGGTCAACATTAGTTAGAGGTTGTCAAAGTCAAAAATCATATGTTAGGCATATCATTGGTCCAATCTATAGGAATCTGGTAAATCCAATTCTTACCTCTGCATGGTAAACACTAGACATTAGACAACTTGAGGCAAAGCCACCTTAGATGGCCATATGGAGGAGGTTAGTTCACTTCATAATCTTTATGTTAGTCCTACTCCATATTGATGATTCTTACTTATGTTACATTTAGATTGCGAAGCTATAGCCAAGAATGGAGTCACAATAGATAATCCCAAGGATAAGCTCATACATTAGCTTCAGGAGTAGATTGCCAATATGTGACAGCCTTTAAAGCCACTTTAACCACGTATAAATGACCTGGAACAACATATAAGGCAATTGGAGCATACGTTATCAAATTTTATATCAACAAAATCAGCCACACTATGAAGAATGTTAATATAGTGTTGCGACCCCTAGTCAACACATGTTCAGATCCCTTCTTGACATGTATTGAGGTCAAGGAGGAGTGTCATATCACACTCTTACATGCCTAGGTCAAGATCCATTCATTTCCATCATCCTTTTTATAGCACATCATTTCTATTAAGATCGTAGATTGATGCTGAGCTCTTGATAGAGCCTTATATTGGAAAGAAGGATCCTAATAAGCATTTAGATGTTTTCTTGGATGAGATGTTTATCAGGCAATAGACATAATAATATGTAGAACTTTCCCCAAGACATTAATCAGAGAAGCTTTTAGCTGGTTTTGATATTGTCCTAAAAGCTCGGTCCTTTGTTAGGAAGATATTACAACAACATTTTCCTAATGTTTCATTATAAAGAGAGAAGCTCTTAAAGATTCTTACCCATTGGTCAAGGTTATCCAGCAACCTAAGGAGACTTTGTAAAGTTTCTTAAAAAGGTTCTACATGGAGGATGTTCTAGTGTTGGATTTATTTGAGGACATCCAACTCAATATAGCGGCAGAGTCAATTAGAAATGGTACAACTTTTACCTTATTTTTGGCTAAGGGAAGATCCAAAAGTATGGACGAGTTTAGGATCTGAGTTATGAAGTAAGTTGGGTAGGAGCAACATCTACAAAAATAAAGGATTGATTCCATTACATTAGTTCCTTAGACAGAAAAGGAGAAAAAACAAAAAAAGGTGCATCACAACCATGATAAGCGTCAAAGCCAAGACTGATATTAGAATTTGAAGAAAAGTAATGGTTATTATGATGAACCAAGGAAGGAGTTGAAACATCCCTAATTTGGGACAATAAAAATGAGAATATAATTAATTGATAAGGATACCCATAGGAACCAATAATAATAATTACCTCTATGTTAGGATTTAGAGGAACAAAATTGTGAACACTTAATTTTGTCCTGGTAAATGAAAATAAAATAGAAAAGGAAAGGAAAAAAGAAATGAGAGAATTTTTGAAGAAAAAGAGCTCATTTTTTATGGTAAATACCATGAAAGATAATGTCATATCGAGTTATACTTGTTTGTTTGAGGTATTTTTTGCACCATTGAAAAGCTTGTAGAAAGATTTACAACTCATTTCTCGACGTCAAAAACCAAAATCAACTTCTATCTTGATGAAAATGAACCTCAAAGTGGGTCATATAGCCATAAAAGAACTCAAGTCTCACATTCCTTCACTCTCACCTTCCTTCACTTAGAGGTCCCACATTGGACAATTTACACCCATGCATCTTCCCCTTCTCCTATATAAAGAGGTGCCTACCAAGAAATGGGACCAAGCAAGAAAATCCATTAATCATGGGCTTAATGATAAACATGGAGCCTATGAAAGTTTAATTTTTCTATTACCTTTTTTTTTTCTTTTCCTCTCTTGGAGCTTCCACTAAATGTGTGTGGTGGATTGATTTATGTATGGTCTCCACCACAAATTATCGCCTTGAGGTAAAATTGCTTATATTATCTTTTTTTTTCTTTTTTGTGCTTTACTACCTTTTTTTATCATTGTTATTGTTGTTAAATTTTATTCTTTGTATGCCTTTTTTAAATTAGGAATATTTTTTTAATTAATTTTTTAGAGAAAAGATTAATTGGATGTGATATCTTCTTAATCCTAAGGTTTTGAGGCACAAGTTGTGACAACTTGGTGTCTTTAAAACTCCTCTCTAAAATTAAAAATGTTAAATTAAAAATAATTGCTACAAAAATTAAAAAACTTTATTGTTATTATTACTTTATCTCGATGTTTTTCATTGTTATTTTTTATTCCTTTTATTTTTTATTAGGAGTATTTTATTTTTTTCAAATATCCTAAATAGAGAAAAAGATTAATTGAATGTGACATCTTCTTAATCATGAGATGTTAAGGCACAAGTTATTACAGCTTGGTGTCTTAAGACTCCTTTATAAGATAAAATAATAAAATAAAAAATAAAAATGTTAAACTAAAATTAATTTGCTTTAATGGATTGACTTGGGTGTACACCTCTATTAATTCTATTTTTAGGACGTATGAGCCATGACAATTCAAAAATTTTATAAACAAAATTAAAAGTGACAACACACAAACATTTTCTACAAAAGAACTATGTGAGTTTGATTCTTCATTACAACGGAAGATACGTAAGAGTAAGAGACCACTCTTGTCAATCTCAAAAATAATAAAAATTTAATCATTTAAAGATAAAATAAAAAATAATAAAAATATTTTTTTTAAAAAAATAAAATATGTATTTAATAATAAATTTTCCTTGATAAATAAATAAACAAATAAAATGCCTACAAATATTTTTGTTTTCTTTTAAATGATAGAATAAATATTTTAAAAGTTATCTAATTTTTGCACATTTAATTAGAGGTAACCGTCTTAAGATGGACGTTGTAGGATGTTAATACCTTTCTTATGCGTAATCAATTCCCGAACTCAAATTTGGTTTCAAAGGTTTTTTTTTTTTTTTTAGGTTTTTCCTATGTTTTTTCTTAATAAAAATTGGAGGCAACTCCCTATATTTAAACTCATTTTTCGCCGTCTTGGCAGGTTGCGACAAGAATGATTAGACCCAAATAGGACTTTGAGGCCCAGGACAGGCTAGAGGCCCATTAGCTCACTCACGCACCCACGATACAAATAGGAAAAGGAAAGGAGAGAAGGAAAAAAAATAAAAAAAGAAAGAAGAGAGAAGGAGGAGAAGAGGAAGAGGAGGACATGACCACAAAATAGAGACCTGACTTTAGAACTCAGATCTGAACATTCCTTGAAGGTGAGTGCTTCTTCCTTGTCTTTCCTTACTGGTTTAATTGTTGATTGTATCCTTATTCCCTTTTTTGCCTTTTGAACCCTTGGTTTGGGTTCTATGTGTTTTTGATGATTATGTATGATTAAGGGGATTGTGGACTAGATTTGAGGTTTAGGAATGAAATAGAAGTGTTTTGGGATATATTGGTGCCCTTAGGAATGTTTAGGAGCCATGGATGGCCTTAGGGCATGCAAATTTGCGATCTTCACAAGTTGCTATTTATATGCCCAGGCTAAGCATGGCTTGATGAAGATGCCTAGGTTTGGTGCACAGTGGAGGAGTTAGGGCTAAGCACCAACCTCAAGCCAAGCACCAATTTTATGGGGCTAAGCGTGGGACCTCTAGAGAGCACATCTAGAATCCCTACGCCATAGGGCTAAGCACAAAGGAGTTGAGGCTAAACCCTAACCTCAGGCTAAGCGCCAATTTCATGGGGCTAAGCATGGGACTTCTAGAGAATACATTTGGAATCCTTGTGCGATGGGGCTAAGCGTGACTATACTTGAGCTAAGCACCACGATCAAGCTAAGTGTGAATATGCTTAAGCTAAGCTTAAGACCTCTAGAAAGTGAGGTCTAATGCATATTATAGTTGTGCTAAACGAGGACCACTCTAGAGAAATAGTCTATAGGTGTAGCGAGGTGGCATTAGCACTAAGGGTACAAGGCTAAGTTTGTCCTCTGGAACAATATGGGATGTTCTAGCTCCAAATAAAGGATATATTATTCTTGTGCAATTGTTTTCTACACCTGTTTTTCTAATGTAATTACTAATGTTGGTATGTTGGTATCTTGTTGTGTTTATATTGTTGATTGTAGACTTGTGTAGTTGTAGTATTATCCTTGAGGTTGTGAATTGTGTTGTGTTGTGTGAGTACAACGATGAACCTTATGTAAGAAAAGATCTAAGACATTTAAGATACTAGAGGATGCCTCCCTAACAAAAGAAAAGGATATGTTTTGAAAGAATGAATATGTTTTTGAAAGAAAGGAAAATGTTACAAAAAATAATGTTCCTTTTTAGTAATTATAAGGTATATCCTTTTCGGTCATGAGAAAGCATGGACTACGATCCATGGCTAAGTTATAGTGTACACCCACTGTGAGGATCCCATATAGTTACTAAGGTATAGAGATTTTTATGATTGAAAGTTTAAGCAACTCAAAAGGAGTTGAAAGTAAAAGGCTAGGAGGCCTTCTTGGCTAAACAGGGAGGGACTGTCACCTGTCGACCAAGGGGTAAAGGTAACATTCTTTAGAAAGAAAGAGTGTTAGAGGGAACCACTTCGAAAATGGAAGTTAGTTTAACCACTTGGACTGATGGTAGTAAGAGGTCAAAAAAGAGGAATGCCTCTTAATGGCTAAAGCTCAACCAAGTAAAGGACAGAAAAGAAAAGTGAAAGATAATAACAAAGCTAACCAGAACCATAAAAAAATAGATATGAAACCATGAGATGTATGATGTGAATGCCTATATGAGGCACGTATGTTTCCATGTGGGGTAATTAATGATGTGTATGCCTAGTTGATAGGTAAGTTAAGTTGAGTAAGCCTATGCATTAAGTGAGGATGTAGTAAATGTATGTTGTTACTCTATGGGTATGTGAGGGACTAGGCCTAATGAAAGCTATGCAAGTCTCGAAAGGACAATTAAATATGAGGTTAAGAAAAGGAAAGGTGAGTCCTCACTTAGTGTTATAAGAGAATAATGAGTCCAGAGACACAGGTATGTCAATGAGAGTAAAATAAAAGAGAAGAGTTATGTTCTCTCTTAAGAAGTGGGGTGATAAGTGTCCAATAAGAAAAATTATAATGGGTTAGGGATCTAGAGTCCAAACCCATTAAGAGTAATAAGCTTGAGTTTAGGTGACAAATGTGAGAATAAGTATTGAGAGGTAAAGGTTAAGACTTAGTGAGAGGTAAGTTAGCCTAAACCTAGAGTCATAAAGCACTCATTGAGACATTACGTCTTATTATTTTAAGTTTAAATGTTTTTTAGGTTAAGCAGGTGGATGCCCTTAAAAAGAGCTTGGAGCCACATGTAGAGGAGAAGATGTTTGAGTTTTATACCTCCCAATACATAAGTGTTACAACCTGTGACATCAACCACCACGAATCGTCACAAGGGAAACAAGGGAAGGAAAACAAATGCCAGCTAATCGTCTACTTTGATTTTAAGTTCAATTAGGAAAACTCTTTGTTAACTTGCTTGTGAAAAAAAAGGAGAATTTTTTTTTCTCAAAAGTAAATTGTCTTATTATTAACGCGTCGCAAAAGAAAGACATCCACGAAGATAAAACAGAATACATAACCATAAATAAGATAGCATGTCTAGCATGCACATGTACTGGATACATAGCGATGAGAATCTGACATAAACATGAAATATCAAATAAGATAGTGGGAGAGGTGTGTGACAATGAACCCATCATACAACTCAAAAGGGGGAGGGGATACATAACTCACTCCCTATACTGCTCACCTCTACTCAAAAAGATACAGCATAACTACATTGTCTCCTAAAGATAATGAGGAAAGGTAAAGGGTGTGTCATCGTCCTTGTCGTCGTCTCCCACAAAAGAAACCCAACCCGAACTTTGTCCATGTCCACGTCCACAGGAAGTTCGCGTGCTGAAAAACCTTCAGTACCCACAAGCATTACCTACTCGACGAGGAGCAGGAACACATGCAGGAAAAGCAAGTAAGGGATGTAGCACCTCCCAAGCAAACTCTGAGAAGTCTACTCGAATCGTGATTGGAATCATGAAGATCAAAGCATCACATGGCGTATAACGAGTAAGAAGTAGGCCGTCAAAACGTGCTTGGTGGGTGTTCGCATCAATAGTCCAACCACGTTGCCCATCCTGGATGGTCAGTGTCAACTCCATGCTAAAGGCATCACTCTTTGGGGGAAACGCCATCTGGTCTCGTGATCAAGGCAATCGCGATCATCAGAATTACACACACACAAAACACACAAGCAAGGATAAGCTACCCAAAAGAAACAAACATATCATTCAAACCATACTACATACAAACATAAAGTAAGCACATAGTCAGTCAAGATAAACACACGAGAATTCATTCATTTATTACTCTTAATTAAAGCGTGGTCAAGTATGTAATGCAAACCATGAATCCTAGACTCTCCATGGAAATCTAATAACTTGAGCGACCAGCCTGGATATTCCTTAGTCATGGTATAATAAACACAGATACCCTCACTAGGGTTCTCAAAGCGGCACGTGCCTAAACCATTTGGGGAATACCGACCATTGATCATGGGAACTAGTGCTTTTTATTAGGATTTTCGTATGGGGGAACTGCCACCACGACACAAGGTTTGCAAGGCCCTAGTCTCCTATAAAGTCACGCCATCCGTAGTCCTCAAGTTTTCACACTCGGCTAGCACCACAATCCTGTGAATACCGACACCTTCGATACCACATGCTCATACAACAATGCATGCATGCATGACAAACATCTCATCATAAACAAACATTGATGGCAACATATATCAACAACCGCTTATTGTTCACACCCGGATAAGCCATTTATTAGCAGTCTCATAACATAGTCAACATGCCATCAAGTCACCAATATTTACCAAGTTATGCCTTTAACAATTTTCATCAAGAAACTCATTCAATTAAACACTTACCAAGCCTTATATAGTTAATACAAATTCTCTATTTAAAATATCAAAATTTTAGAATTAAATAAGAAAATACATTTATGGAATTATCGAGTCAAAATCTAGGTCTTAGGTTTTTCATAAAACATAGTTTTGTTATCCTTACTACCAATTTTCTTTTTATTAAATTACCAAAATATATTTTTAAATTATGTAAAACTGTAAAAATTACATTTTATTAAATTTTATATTTAACTTTCATTTCAAAGGATCCACCATTTATTTTTTTTTATTACAAAAGATAGAGCTTTATAAAGTTATACAAAAGTTATAAAAACTTATTTTCTAAAACAATTTCCAATAGCTTCCAGATTTTTGCCTTTGATTTGAAAATCATTTTAGGATAGCAAACGATTTTTTCTTAATGTGATCTATACATGGTTTGAAATGAAATTTTGTCTATTTTCCAAAACAATAAAGATCACCTCAAGCAAAAATCTACAAAAAGGATACAAAAATAACAAAATAGCAAGGTTAGAGTGACTTGCTGAAGGACCAGCTAGCATGTCTTACCATTTTTCATGTATAAGAAAAACTTTTAGAGACCAAATCTTTTATTTTCTGAAAGTTACTTAAAGTTTTTTTCAAAATGTCTAAGAACATCTAAAACCAAGGTCCACACGATTTTATATGATTTTTGAAAGTTCACAATTCTCAAAACCACTTTCAGTCAGAAAATAAGTACAACCTTCAGTTTCCAAAAATCATTAAAAATAGAAAACCAAACCAACTATAGGCAAACCATTTATTGTTGAAAATTTTTTGTGTCTACTTTTTGGTCGTTCAAATATTTTCTTCAAGTACACAACCAATTCTTCCAAAATCACGTTTTATTACCCACTGTCGAGTTAGCGTTTTCAGAGAGCACGCATAACTTTCAAAAGACTTAACTGTTTCATTTCTTAACCTTTTAATGCGTTTTTGGAGTCTATTTTGGATCAAATTTTGTCTAGTTTACAAAAAAAATAACAAGAACTTAAAAATATTAACCACAACTCTAGATATCATAAAAACGGTGCACCATGCTCAGACAAGAAACAAAACAGCATTAGGAACATGATACACATTTGCACGAAAATGTCATCTTTCATCAAGTTTACCACTTTTATAAACACCAAAAACATTTTTAACAACAAACCACAACCAAAAACATATCAACCACAGTCCAAACACATGGGGAAAAGGGTTAGCTTTCCTTACAATGTGCTAAGATTCTTCAAGCTTGCAAAGGTTTTTGGAGCAAATGGAGAATCTCCATCCAACTTTGAAAGGGTAAGCCACCAACCAACACCAAAATGGTTGATATAGGACATGAACATAAGAAGGAACAAACTTTAGAACCAAGGAGGTAAAGAAAGCTTTAGACCACTTAGGTCTTGGTAGGAAAAGAGAAGATGAAGGAAGAAAAAGATGAAAAGGATGGAGTTTCTTACCTATCACCTCTTCTTTAGACACCCTTGTTCTTACCTTCTCTTCCAACACTTAGGAAATTTTGAACAAAGTTCTCTCTTCTCTTTATGACCCACAGCCTCAAGGGGAAGAAATAAGGAGAGTTGTTGTGTTTTAAGATTTAATATAAGACACTTCAAAAAGGGCATTTTGGTAACTATCAAATTAGGAGGTGTATTTGAATTTAAATGGAAAATAAATTTCTCACTTTCTCCAAGGAAGGGTGGACAACCATGGGGGAGAAACCATTGGGGGAGAGTGGTTTTTTGGGGTATATAAGGACACTTGATATCACTAGGTGTAGGAATTTGTTAAAAAAAATTTAGTTAGGTTGCAACTAAACTAGTTTACTTAGGACTAATGGTTAGATTAGTTAGGTTGGGCTTGGGGGACGTGTAACTTAGGTCTAGACAAGGAAAATTTTACATTTCTCACACTGACAATGAAGAAAGCGGTCAAATACCGAGTTTCGTGAAATTAGGTTTAGGGTTCCTAACACTTGAATCAATTAAAACAATTTAATTGATATTAAAATCTAAATGAGTTTATGACTCTTTAGAATTTTTCTGGTCATGATTGAACTGACTCTGTCCAATTAGGCAGTTGAATTTACTTTATCTAACAGGATTCTAGACAGGCTTTTCAACAGACCGATTTATCAGGAAAAGGATTAACCTGAAAGTAAGGAAAACTACCAACTTGACTAGAATTAAATCATAATTAAATTTAGTTAATTATAATTAAATTCCATAGCGCTACACTGTCTATCAAAACTCTGCAGATATATCTTCGTTTATTTGATAGTAGTGCAGATCCAATTCTCGCAGAATTCTTTCGCAAAAACTTACACAAACACCAAACTAAATTCTTAATTAATTCTTTGCAAGGGAAATTAAACTAAATTTTCTCTTTTAAATTATTCAAATACTTATTCACAAATTATCAAGAAACAGGTATTACAATGAAAGTTTGTTTAGTTTTATGTATCTTTCTTTTATGTGATGTACGACAGTTTGTGCCAATAACTTGTATTAAGTTTTGTTATATATTTATGTTTTATTTTTTTTCTTGATCTCTGATGTTTTTATATTCAAAGTTTTCATGTCCTAGCAATCTAGGCATAGTCAAGATAATACTTCCTAGGGTGTTAAAAAGGATAAGTTTAATAATTATGCCTCATTGGTGATGAACAAAGCTTAGATCTATAACAGGGTCTATTTAATTGAATTCACACAAGTTCAACATCTACAACCCTTGAGAAGAAAGAGCAATAAAAATATGAAGAAATATTGTTCCTTTGATGATGATTATGGTCATACCATGAATGAGTGTATTCATCTGAAACATGGAATTGAAAAGCTCATTTGACGTGGACATTTGGGACTATATGTGTATGCAAGGTGAGATAATAAGGGGGACAATTGTGATAGCAGAGAGATGCAATAGAAGAAGGAAGTGAAAAAAGAAACTGACAGTTTTTTTTTATAAGCAAAAAACCAACATTGTTCCCCACCAAAGGAGTAGAAGAATGGAACAAAGGCATTATAGATCTAGATTAATATGATTTTTGTAATACTTGTTTCTTGCTAATTTATGGATAAGTGATTAAAAAAGAAAATTTAATTTAATTTCCAATAAAAAAAAATTCATTAAGGCTTGTGTTTGTCCCCTGTGTAAATTTTTGTAGATGAATTCTACGAAAATTCAACGTTACTATTATCAAATAAGTTGAAAAATATCTGCAAAAATTTGATGAGCAGGATAGAGCTATAAAATGTAATTATAATTAATTTTAAATTAATAATGATTGGATTCTACATAGGTTGATAGTTTTCCTTACTACCAGATTCGTTTTGTTCTTAACAGATCAGTTTGTCAAAATGTCTGTCTAGAAATTTGTCAAATAAAGTAAAACTGACTGCCTAACTTGTGTAAAGACAATTCAATCTTACCCTGAGATATTTTAATGAGTCATAAACTCATTTAGATTCTAATATCAATTAAATTATTTTAATTGATTCAAATGTTAGAAAACCCTAAACCTAATTCAATAAATTTCAGTATTTGACTGCATTTTCTCTATCAATGTAGGAAATTAAAAATTTATACTACCTAATCCAACTCTACTCATCCAAACCTAACTAAACTAAGCAACCAATTGATTTTTCCTAAGCTAACTAGTTAGTTCTATCCTAACTAGGTATCAAATCCTAATAAAGTACCTACACTAATCACATTATTCTTACACTTTGTACCCAAATTGTACTTAAAACCACAAAACCACCCCTTATTTTCCTAAAGTGGTCACCCACTTCTTGCTTCTTGGAGAAGTTGGATTTGTTTTTCTTATTTCAATAACAGTCTTACCATTTTGTCTACTACCAAATTACCTCTCTTAAGTGGACCTAAGTACAAAAAGAAAAACCCATTCCCTTCCTTTAAAACCCCCTAGCTGTGGAGTATCGCCTTTCCCCCACTATTTTTCTCAAAGTTTTCTAAGTGTTAATGTGTGTGTTGGAATTTAGAAGAGCTAAAGTGTTGGTGTCTTGGTGAGTTGCACACTTTCTTCATCCTTTCTTCTCTATTCTTTCCTTTTCTTTCAAGACCTTTGTTTTCTAAACCATTTTCCTTACTTCCTCGATCCTAAAATTTAATCTATAATTGTGTTGGTAGCATGTATTGTTCATCCATAGTGATGGTTGGTGCTTGTTCATGCAAAGGTTGAAGGAGAACCTTCCCTCTTGCCATATTCTCTTCAAAACCTCCAAAAGGACCTAGCTTGAAAGTAAGGAAAGCTATCCTTTTTTTATGTGTTCTTGTTGTGATGCTACTATTTTTATGTGGTTGATGCTTTAAAAATTTCGTTGGCATGCTTTAAACTTGATGAAAAGAAATGATTTTACGAAGATTTGCTTGTTGGTCATGTTGTTGTTTGGGTTTTCACCACTGACACCTTTTACTGTTTTTACTATAACTTGAGCTATGGTTAATATTTTTGAGTGATTTTTTTTTTTTTATAAAACTAGAAAAACTTTGCTTCATGATGGACTTAAGAAATACATAAAAAAGTTATGAAACAAAAATTTACGCCTTTTGAAATTTGTGTTTTCTTTCTAAAATGCTGAACTAACAATATGTACTAAAATGTGATTCAAGAATTTTTTTGTTGGGTCTTTCATGAAACTCTTTGAATGACTGAAAACTAAACTAAACATGAATGGTTGTACACTATTTCTAACTGAATATGTTTTTGGGAACTACAAAATTTTGAAAATCATAATAAATTGTGTAGACCTTTGTTTTTGATGATCTTAGTCAATTTAGAAATATTTTTTAGTGTAATTTTGTAAAATAAATTGCTTTGCTACTAAATATTTTAAGTTGGATGTAAAAATGGCAAAACAATTTTGCTGGTTTTCCAACATGGTAATCTGACCTTACTATTTTTTTATTTTTGTATTTTTTTTTCAAATTTTTACTTGAAGTGATCTTGCATGATTTAAAAAATAGACAAAAATTTCTTTTTAACAAGCTATAGATCACACTTAGCAAAAATCATTTATTTATTCAAATTTTATTTTAAAACTAAGGCTTATATCTAGAAGCTTTCTGGAATCTGTTTTTAACCCAAAGTTTTAAAACTCTTTTTCTAGTTTTATAAAATGCTATGTTTTGATGCTTAAAACTTATTTATGGATTTTTTTGTATAAAAGCTAAATATGATTTTCAAATAAATATATCTTTTCTATTTTTTTAACATTTTTAAAGGTATTTTAGTAATTTTAACTTAAGAATAACACTATAAGTTATAAAAGTGAGTTTTTAAGTAAATCTATGACCTAAGTTTTAAAATGGTAATTTCAATTTAAAAATATTTACCTAAATTAGATTTAAAATGTAATTTATAATTTTATAATTATTATATAAAATTTGAAATAAGTTTATCAAATAGAAATTTATGAGAATTTCATAATTCATCCTTGTTTATGGCATGATGTGGATAATGTGTATGACTTGATGGCATGTTGGACAGTTTTAAAATGATGATGTGAAACTTATCATGTTGATGAGTAATTGTTGATATGAATGTCATCATTGTCTGCTTATGATGAAATTGGTAGTCGTGCACGCATGCATTGTGCTGTGAGCAATTTGACACTTAATGTGTCAAGGAAATTATCGGGTGCCTGCCGGGTATGAAAGCTTGAAGACTACGGATGGCATGATTCCATAAGAGATCGGGACCTTGCAACCCCGAGTCTTGATGAGCGATTCCCCTATATGAAAATCCTAACTAGAGTATTGGTTCCCATGATCAATGGCCGTTATTTCCCAAATGGTTTTTGGCACGTGCCACCTTAAAACCTAGGAAGGGTTTTTGTGTTGATTATACCATGATTAAGGAATATTTGAGCTAGTCACCCAATTGGTACTCCCTGGAGAGGTTGTGTCGATGTCTGCATTTTCATTCTATTCATACTATAATGGTGAATAATATACGATGAATTTTGGTATTTGTTCACGTTATAATTGAATGTATGTTTAAGTACATATTCAGTAGATTGTGTGTTTTATCTTGCTATGATTATTTCTTTTTGGGTAACTTATCCTTACTTGTGTGTTTGTGTGTGCGTGACTGTGATTATCATGATTGTCTTTGATCACAGGAGTAAATGGCATTCCCTCCACGTAGTGACGTGTTTAGTATGGAGTTGACTCCCACCGTTCCTAATGGGCGGGACAGATGGATGATTTACACTGAGTCTCATCAAGCTCGTTTTGATGGTCTACTGCATACCTACTATACTCCACGTGAAGCTCTAATCTCTACGATTCTTGTTGTATACAAATGGAATTCTTGGTGTACGCTCAAGAGGTTCTACATCCCTCATCTGCTACACCTACACTTGTGGCCCTACCTCGTCATGTGGGTAATGCTCATGAGTACCACAGGTTGTTTAGTACTCGTGCTTCCCATGGTGGACGTGGACATGGACGCGGACGTGGTTTTGGTTGTGTGTTCTTCATGGGAGATGACGATGATGACAATGCACCCTCCACCTCTCCTTATTGTCCTTAGAGGATAATGTAGTTAGTGTTTATCTTTTGAGTAGTGGTGACCAGCGTTAGGGAGTGAGTTATGTATCCTCTCCCCCTTTTGATATATATTATGGGTTCATTATCACACACCTCTCCCATTATCTTTTGGGATACTTATATTATGTTTTTATGTTGATGGGTGCCCAGTTATGTTTCGCTTATGATGTACTATGCATGCTAGACATGTCGTTATCATTATATTTATGTATGGTGTTATTTCCACACCTATTTCTTTTCTTGCGCTATGATAATGATAACTTAAGCTATTCTAATTAAAAGAAAAACATTATATCCATATTTTCACAAACAAATTAATAAAGAGTTTTTGAAATTGAACTTAAAATCAAGGTAGAACGAGTAGTAAGTGATCTTTTCACCCCATTGTGGCGATTCATGGTGGAAACATCGTGGGTCATCACAATTTTAGGCAACTTTGTGCCGGTGGTAGCTTGACTGGAGCGAAGATACGAGCATTAAGGGTCATTATAGGAGTAGAAGCTTGGAAAGTCTATCAAAATATGCAAACAAATAGGGAAGCCACCCTAACAATTTCTTTCTCAGATGGTAATTATGGGAACATCATCCCAACGCATGATTATCCAATGGCTATCAAAGTTGTAACAGCAAATGCGAATGTAAGGAAAGTGTTTGTAGATCAAGGAAGCTAGACTAACGTGTTATACCATCTTGCTTTCAGCTAGATGGGGATTAAAAGAAAATAACTTCATCCTAATGAGAGAGACTAAGCAAAATTCACAACCCTTGGGGTACCTAAAAATGTTTCTCATTAAGAGGGATGAGATGGCCAAGAGAACCATCATTGACAAGTTTTTTGTGGAAAATTGCTCAATTCAGTACAATGCTATAAGATTTAAAAAAGCAACTAAAGTGTTGAATTTAACACCTCAATGTTCCAATGATGTCAAATTCAAATCCCTGGCAATAAAGCCAAAAGCTTGTTATGCTAAAGGAAGGTATCGTTCCTGGGCTTATTAGGTTTCCAAGGATGAGAGTGAAAAAAGAAGGTTTGATAGGAATGATAGTGTAACCATGATGAATGTACAAAACCTAACTCGGCAAATGTACCAATCAACAAGTAATAAGAATGATAACTAGAGATCATCACACAAAGACTTGATTGAGCATTATGTACTAATTTTTACCATTAGTTAAATGAATCAAAGGTTAAGTTGTCATGGTTAATTGTTAGTTACATAATTAAAATCTAACTAAATTTGATTCAAAGTTCACCAAAATGACACACAAGACTAAAAAACATACTCAACAATGAACAAATGTAAATCATGACTCGTTATCCCTCGCTCCTAGACTTGCTCTATTGATATCTTAATCTCACACCTCAGTTCAATGCTCCAATACACTTAAGTACTTCGTCTCAATTCCTTGGCAACTAGTCCTTGGTAGCCAAATAAGAACTCTAATTCCTTAGGTGCCTTCATATAGAACTCATATTTGAGATTCTCCAAGAACACACACAATTACACACCTCCATTCCTAGAGCCTATGCAATTATGCATTTCAAATCTTAGTTCAAATTAAGATCTCTTTTCCAAGTTAACCCTAGGTTAGGTTCAATTAGATGATTTTCATCATACTAATAACATTACGCAAACAAAAAGAGATATTGAATTGCAAAGCATGAAATTAAAACACAATTGAGCAATTCACAAAGTTCAAAACAAAGATTAAGTCATTACAAGACAAAAACGAAAATAAGAACTTAGCACAAAATTGAGAAAGTGTAGAAGCTATGGAAGCATTTTATTGAAGCTTCACATTCATTCTTAAAGCATAACTCCATTGAAAATCTCCAATAACTCATAACTCTAACTCTTTTTCACACTAAGAATGCACAAAAATGGAAAAAAAAAAAAACATAGAATTGGTGAAAGCCAAGCAAAGTCTCTAAAAATAGGCTTAAAACACATATTTATAACTTGTAGGAATTGAGTCATTACCCAGCATAATTAGTACATTGTTGGGCGCTAACACAGTTAACAACATCATTAGTGCTACTTCCATTGTTAGACATCCTTGTAATCGAAAAATAGTTATGACAATTGAGCTCATTATAGGTAGTTATCAATTCCTCATTGGTATGGTTAGCATGTTGAGCACCTCATCGTTAGGCCTATTGTTTGACGATGGAAGCATTATTTTTCTACACTTTTTCATCTATTTTTACAAGTATTTATACAAAATGTAATTTCTGACTAAATTTCTAATATTTACATAACTATACTTATTTTTTACTACTTATGTGAGATTTCTTATTATTTTTAGTATTTAATTCCCTAAATTGGTTTAATGAATCTTTATCATTTGAAGATTTATTTTGATTCTTTACTTGAAGACTAGCAAACCTTGATTAAGAGAATAATAAACCCCCATCCTTTGTGTCTATGAAGGAAAATGTGTGAATTTTAAAGCCTTTTTGCATATATATATTGTGTTGGTTTTTACTTAGTTTGCTTTATTTTATTAGAAAATTAAGGAATTGGATGAATTTAGATGAAGAATAGAAGTTTGGATAGATTTGACAAAGATAATCTTAAAAATATCTAACAGATATAAATCTAGAAAGATTCCATCCAAACAAAAAATAATCTTTATCTAAATCCTAAAATTTATGTAGATTACTAAGTAATCTCTTTATTGCTCGACAATTTGGACAAATCACATTGTCTCCATTTATACGTGTGGACCATTGATACATCAAACCATAATTAAATATGTCGTCCTTAGCGACAAAAAAATGAAAAGCTCACATTGCACCAACAAAATGGATGGACTAGATCGACCCCATTCGAACATGTGCACTGTGAATGCGTCATACAATAATTATGCATCGTATTATTAGCAACAAAAAAAATGAAAAACTCATACGACATTGACGATTTTGGTGGGCCAGATCATACCAATTCAAAACACATGAACTGTTCACACATCAAGCCTTATTTAAGCACCTTGTCCTTCAAGACAGAAAACAAACAATTGATTTATTTAGTACCTGATTTTTCAATCACATAATTCTCACAATGTTATTTTATTTAACATTACATTTATTACATTACGACCCCTACGTTATTTTCAAACATTAATTTTACAGTAATTAAATTTGACAATATTATAAATCAAATTTGACCTATTTATAATACACATCATTATGATATTACATAAATAATGACTTCAACATGTATGTTACCCTATAACATAAAAGTTTTAAAAATTAATTTTTTTTATGGTGTAATAAAATAAAGACATAGACGTACTTAATATATTACAAGATTTTCAATGCAAAATTTTAATTTTGATTCTGAACTTTCTTTTATAGTAAATCCCTTATTATCTGTCAAACTACATTTAAAAACGCTCTCTAAAAACACCTTTTATAATTACTAGATTTTTGACCCGTGTTAGATTTTTGATTTGGAATTCTTTTTATCCAATGTGATTTGCCCAAGTGTAAATATAGGCATAGATGTTTCCACCATTAAAATAATGAAACTGAATTTACTGATAAACTACCATCTTTCAAAAGACCTATTTTGCAACAACTTTATCTTTGAATTTTCCTAATCTACTTATTGGAAATGATCAATTAAGCAACATTTACTTCATAGATAAGAGCACATTGTTTCATTTTTGCATTCGAAAAGAATATCAAAAAGGACCCTCGTGAAGCAAAAGCAAAGACTCTTGCACTAAAAAACAGGTTTGATAAGACACACAGCTCACAAAACTTTTATTTAAGAAATTTGTTGATCAATTTGTAAATAGATGAAACACATGTTGGAGTTCGTCAAGGCGAAGATAGGATCTACACCGAGCCTAAAGAGTTGCATGATATGACACCCAAGGTCCTTCTATATAACAGCAACATGTTATTTCATTCTTACATTCAAAAAAATACATATATTAGCTAATCAGCTACATGATATGTCAATGAAAGTTTCCTTCCAATCATATGTTGTGCAGTCAATTTGTTCATTTTGTCTCGTAATAGCACAATGCAACTATTGAAGACCTATCCATCAAAATAAATATATGTAGTCAATAGTATATATAATATTTAGTCCTCACATTCACAATACATTCACACTCCGTTGTTTTTTTTTTTTTTTGAAGTGCACTCCTTTGTCGTTTATTATGTAGTCTTTTTATTTTTTAATTGAAAATCTAAATTCACTTTTGAGTATGATAGATTCATTAACTAAAACCTTATAAAATTGTGGTATCTAATCTTAAAATGCAGAACAAACCAATCAATATAATAAAAACCATAGAACATACAACCAAATTGGGATAGCAAGAAACATATGCA
Source organism: Spatholobus suberectus (assembly GCA_004329165.1). NCBI lineage: Eukaryota > Viridiplantae > Streptophyta > Magnoliopsida > Fabales > Fabaceae > Spatholobus > Spatholobus suberectus. The sequence goes on from CM014729.1 coordinate 41,444,607, forward strand.
TCATATAATAAAAAAAATATAAATTTCAGCACAAATATTTTACCTGATACAATTCTCCTATGCATGTATATGAAATGCATACATATTAGGCAGAGCACAAGAAGAATAGGTTATCAATTATATTCAAATTATCTGTATGTGTTTTATTTTTAATTTAAAAGAATAAGCTATCAACTATGCTTTTGTATTAGAAATCATCTGTACATGATAAGGCATTAATGGCTGTGAAAGAAAATTTCAAATTGGTAGAACTAACATGTGTTGTTACACCAGTTGGCTTCAAATTGGTAGTTCTTTCCAATGAAGCTAGTTTGAGGAACATAAATCCTTACTTAGAGAATGAAAAGGTGAAGGCAATTATAGACCTCAAAGATGTTTTCCATTTTGGCTAGCTCGTTCAACTTTTCTTTTATCTTGAATTTTTGGTGTAACAAAAATGGCCTCGACCATTTATAGACCTCAAAGATGCGTTCCATTTTGGCCATGCTATCACTCTTAACTCATTCAAATAGATAAGACAACTCCAAAGCAACCTGATCAAAGGAAATTTGAAAAAAAAAAAGGAGAAATCTATATTCAGTAAATATTTTTTGGAACAACATAATCATTCTTCTATATTTCTAAAATAGAATGGTCCATAAAATGAATCACAATTCAACACATATAAGAAATCCAACCATTTACTTGCCTAATATTCATTTATTTTGTTGATCTTTTTTTGCAAAGCTAAAACACTTAAAGAAAGTGTTTCTAGCAAGATATACACCTAAACGTCAACATTCCATTCATTGTCAGCATAAAAGACCAACATGACAGATTCTATAAAAATACACTCTTGCCAACAAAGAATAATAACTTAATATTACATTAATATTTTAACATTTAGTGAAGGCATATGACAATGTATGTATCATTAAACTTGAAGCATTTGGTGATCTGTGCATTTGACAGTGTAAGTATCATTAAACTTGAAGCACATGGCAATTAAGTATATCATTAAACTTTATTCAAGTTCAACATTAATCTGGCCAGTAATGATGACTAAAGCATATAATAGATACATAATTAAAGATAAAGCATATAACAATTTATTTTTTTTAAAAGTACCTAACTCAAATTTTGAAATATTTCTCTATAAACTACAATTTGAAGTCAAGTTTGTAATATAACCCTCGTTGTTGCATATAAGTATCTTCAAACCAATACGTGTTGTAACCCTTGATAATGCAACATACAGCTGACCATATGAAAAAATTGATTGAGGAAGATAAATGCCCACATGTTTGAGAGACTGCCCTTTGACTTTTATTTATAGTCATTACAGAAGAAACAACCATTGGAATTGTTTATGCTGAAAACTAAAGGGAATTCTTAGATCAGATGATATCAATGAAAATCTAAGAATAAAAACCTTTTCATCAATTTTGCTGCTAAAAATTACTTTTACTTCCAAAACATGATTGCCCATTTGGGTGACTATAACTCGAGTGCCATTGCATAGTCCTGAAGACTTATTTATATTTCTCAATAACATAATGGGAACATTAATCTTTAGCTTCAATTGATGATTAGCTAGTCCAAATATAGTAACTATGTTCAAAAATTCAACACTATGTACATCATATAGTCTGCCAACATTTTTATGAACTAAACACTAGTTATTAAAACTTAAGTTTTGGCTTCTTCAGGTAACAATCACATGATGTACTCATTCAACTCAATAACATCATTTGTTGGTGCTAAAATAGTTCTATACTAAAAAAAGATGGCTCTTTCATATTTTTCAAAAGAAGTGGGTAAGTACCGTTAACAATAGTAGCAAAAAGATCACATGAATTTTCAATGAGCAAATCAAGTGGTATTTCAATGATAGCATCTACATCATTGATTTGACCAATGCTTCCATTTCCAATACCCAACACCCACTCTAAAAATTCCTTTAACTAATGAACATCCTTATCTAAAGGCCCACATTAAAGCCTCATATTCTTTGTTAAAATAAGCACTTTACATAACAACCAAAGGTATAAGGCATTAATGCTGGCATGAACAACATCTTAATTATACCTTCCATGTAACATAGACTAAATTTTGGATTTTTAGTATTCCATATTTTTTTGTATGCGCTCATTATACCACATTTGAACTTTGCAAAATTCACACACCCAAAAAGGATTACCAATGTCCCAAGTCTCTGAAACAATTGTAAAACATTTATAATGTGATCAGCATTTCATTTACTCTAATCACAAAAACTAATCAATCAACTTAGTTACTTGCATTTGCCACATTGATTTCACTATCCACAAATCCACCACTATCATGATTATTTATGTTTAATGAGCTTTCTACATGTTAAAAAAATATTTTTAAATTGTTCAGTTAAGAGTATAAAAACTATCATCTTTTGTAAAAAAAAAAAAAAAATCAACACTTTAGTACATATATCCTTACCTTTTTCATTAATTAGAACAACATCACCCTCTATCAATCCACCATCACTCATTGAAGTATTTTCTTGTGTTTATTCTTCTAATAGCATAATAATGAAATGAAAGGAATAAAAAAATTCGTAAAATAAATCTTTGCATGTAAATGATATAGATAGCAATTTTCAAGAAAGAAAATAAAAATCAGATTAGTAATGTACTTGACAATCGTGTGATATTTAACCTGTAGATAAGACATTCGGATTTTCAAAGTTCTCCTTAACATTATGAGCCTATGTAACTTTGCCACCCTTTAAAACAAACCTCCCAGCTAATAATTTAGTTTTATTGGCAATAGCAACATTCTTTTGCCCATAATTATTATTCATAGTGTTTCTAACTTGTTCAGCATTAGTCAAAACAACAACATCACCTTCAATGAATCCACTACTACTCCTTGAAGCATTTTGTTGTGTTTATTCTTCTAATTCAATAATTATGACATAAAGAGAATATCAAAAAACTCATAAAATAAATCTATATGTAGCCTAATGTTCTTTGTATTTTTTAGGAAAAAGAAAATAAAAATCGCATTAGTAATATACCTGACAATTGTGTGATATTTTTATTTTTAACTCTACAAGCAGATAAACCATTAGTGATATTAGATAGTGGAATGTTGCATGTAGCTTGTCCATTATAATTATTTGAAATAGATAGGTAACTACTACTTGCAAATACAAAAAATCTTCTATAATAAAGGCAATTGATATTTCAAAGAATGTGATAACAAAATAGGATTGCATAAGCCACCAGTAGCTAATATAAGTGGTTTATTTTCAGATGGATTAACTTCTTTCCTATTCATACCATTAATGTTTTAATCTTCTATCATCAAACCACTATCAATGATATGCCTCATCTCTTATTTACCTTTTTTTTGCATAGTCTGAGAACTAAAACACTTAAATTATGTTTCTTGACCTGATAATATAGTTTTAACAACAATCTATCACTTAACATCACAATAAAACAAATTCGAAGGTTATTTTATAGTTTAAAGGTCTTTATATCAGCTTGTCTTTATAAATTGCCTCATCTATATTTATAAGCTTTAATGATTTTTTTTTACCAGTTACTTAACATCACAATATAATGATTTTTTATATATCAAAATATATGGCAACATTAGAGTCAAAGAGGTGAGACTTGATTGCAGTCAAAGAGATGTGACTAAATTGTAATGGATAAAAAATCTAGCAAGGTAAAAGTGAAATATTTGTGGTCAAAATTATAGAAGACAGTGAATCTTCTTAGGTTGCTTCTGTTACAAGGAGTGCGACCCAGAAATTCAACTGGATTCATAATGTAATCACTTCACAAGAACTTTGAACTAAAAAAGTAAATCTTAACTAACCTTATTAATGAACTAACTCTAAACTTGAAGGTTAAATGACATTCAAAAAAGGGAAGAATTTATATCACTTATAGCCAACTTTCTTACTCTTACAGCTATTGCACTTATAGAAAGGGATTAGTTTCTAGATTTTTGAATTTTAGTTAATAAATTCTTTATGATACTTCTTTGTAATACATGTAAAGAATGAAGCACTATCTTAAGGTAAGGAATTTCATTTTTTTTTTCATTATTAAAATGCCTACTTAATGTGCAATCCTAACTCTTAAGTATATCAAAACATTGTCTATACATATATCAAAACACATAATTGAGTTTATATATCAAAACATATGATAGCATTAAAGTCAAAGAGGTGTGATGTAACATCCCCAATTTTGGGTAATAAAAATAAAAATATAATTCATGGTTTAGAATACTCATAAGTATTAATAATAGTTACCCTATTGTTAGGATTTATAAGAATAAGGTAATAGGACCCTAAATGGGGACTCTAAGGCCCAAATGGATTGAGGCCCACTAGAGCCCACACACACACTCGGCTATATAAGAAAGGGAAGGAAAAAGGAGAAAGGAAAAATAAAAGAAAGAAAAGGAGGAAGGAGGAAGAGGGAAAGAGGAGAAGAGGAAGAAGGAAAGAAGAGAAGAGGAAGAGGAAAGGTAGAATAGAGATCTGTGACCCGGCCTTAGAACTCAGATTCGAATAGTCCCCGGAGGTGAGTGCTTTCCCCTTACCCTCTCTAATCCATTTGATTTGGTGTTTGTTCGCCTTTCCCCTTTTAAACCTTAGGTAGGAGATTTATAATTTTTAAGAGATTTACTTGATTGAAGGGTTCTTTGGGAAATGTAATCAGTTAGAAAGGTAATAAAGGTGACTAGGAATGTTTTGGTATGCTTGGTGATGGTTGTTGAGCCAAAAATGGCTATGGGTTGTAGTTATGTATCTCCTCGCAAACTGCAAAAATTGCAATCAATGCTAAGCACCAATTTTCTGGCACTAAGCGTGGAACAACAAAGCATGGATGTGATGTCTGGTGTTGTGGCGCTAAGCGCTAGTTTTTTGGCACTAAGCATAATGACACTAAGCGCCATTTTTTTGGTGCTTAACGTGAGGAGCTCAGCATCCCTTCTACATAAGCGACGCTAAGCTCTAGTTTTCTAGCACTAAGCGTGGAGCCACTAAAATTTGGGACTAAGGAGAAAGTGAAGTGACACTAAGCACCAAGGGGTTAATGCTAAGCGCAACCCTTTAGAACTGTGGGAGAATGTTCTAACTTCAAGTGAAGTGTGTGTTTGCTTGTGTGATTACTTTTATGCTTGATTCTCTGATATATTTGTGACTATTGGTATCTTGTTGTGTTTGGTAATGATGATTGTGTAGTTGTAGTGTTATCCTTGTGATTGTGTTGTGTTATGTGAGTACAATGATGAACCTTATGTATGAAAATACTTAAGACTATAAAAGATACTAGATGATGCCTCCGTAGCAAAAGATGGGCAAGTTTTCCCAAAGTTTTAGAAAGGTTTTATGAAAGAAAAGTTTTTCAAGAAGAGTACATGTTTTCAAAGAAATATGTTTTTAAAAGAAAAGATATGCTTCCAAGAGAAGTACCTCTTTAGTAATGTTAGGACCTCCCCGGTACCGGTCATGTCTGAGTTGCACACTCCGCCTACTATAGAGTGTAAATTGTAGTGAGGATTCCGAGGTTACCAAGGAGAGTAAGAGGTTATATACAACCCTAGATGAGTTTTAATAAATAAAAAAAAAGGCTAGGAAGCCCCCTGAGCCAAATGGAGAGGGACAGTCATCCTCTCAACATAGGGAAAAACAACGCTCTTCCATAATGGATGGAAGGAAAGGAAATCTATCAATAACAAAAGGTAGTTCAGCCACTTGAATCGGTGGTAGTAACAGGTCGAGCAAGAGGGACGCCTCTTGATGGCTAGAGCTCAGCCAAGAAAAAGACAGTATGCAAGTGAAACATAATAATAGTAAAGCTAACAAAAACTACACAAAAACAAGAACATAACAATGAAATGTATGATGTGAATGCATATGTGAGGCATGCATGATGATCCTATTGGGTATATGATGATGTGTATGCTTAGTTATAGGCGAGTTAAGTTAAGATGAGTTAAGGGAAACTATGTCTAGTAAGGACATAGTTGATGACAGCAGCTACCCAATGGGTATACGATGGGGTTTGCCCTAAGGAAAGTTCACTTATAAGCCCATAAGGCAAGTAAAGTGAAAGATAAAGATGAGAACATGCTAGTCCTCACTTAGTGTCATAGGAAAAAAAATGTCCAGATAAAGTAATAGAGAGGATGAAGTCCCAACTAAGTGTTGGGAGGACAATTGTTTTGTATAAAAGACCAATATGGGTTAAGAGACCTGGAGCCCAGGCCCATTAAAGATTAGCAAGCCCTAAGTAAGGCATAGTTTATGAGGTTAAGAACTAAAAAGGTAAGGAATTAGGAGTTTAGTGAGAGATAAAATCATATGAGTTAAGAAAGGATTCTATGATAGAATAGTCAGCCTACCCCTAAAGTCCCCATGGCACTTACTAAGATGTTTTGTCTCACTCCCTTCAATTGTTATCTTTTTTAGGTTAATCAGGTGGACGTCCTTGAGGAGGAGCTTGGAGTCGTTTGAAGAGGCAAAATGTTGAATTATGTACCTCCCCCTATATAAGGGTTAAGTTTATATTTTTGTTTTTTTTTTTTTTTGTATGATATGTACGGCACCTTGTGCTTGAAGTTTGTAATAAGTTTTTATATTATATGTATATTTTAGTTTCCGCTTAATCTCTGATTGTTTTATATTCAAAATTTCTATGTCCTGGCAATTTAGGCCTAGTTAAGGTAATGCCCCTTAGGGTATTACGTGCGACCAAATTGGAGTCAAAGAGGTGCAACCAAATTGCAATGGAGAAAAAGATTCAAGAAGGTAAAAGTGAACCTTTTGTGGTCAAAAATACAGAGCAGAGTGAATCTTAATTGTTTGTTTCTATTATAAGGAGTGTAACTTAGAAATTTAATCGAATTCATAATGCAATCACATTACAGGACTTTCATACTAAAACAGTAAATTTTAACTAACTTTATAAGTGAACTAACTCTAAAGTTGAAGACTACATGCCATCCAAAAAAGTGAAGAATTAATATTATACATGTAGATGCAGATATTGAGTTCCGTTTATACACATTATTGAGTTTTGTTTAGGTAACATTCCCATAATGATATGATGATGATAAAGATTACTAAACTTGTGAAAACATCTTTATGAATCCAATGTGTAACTCAATCCACTAACATATATAGTAGATGAGTTCTAGAATAGCCAAGAACAACAAGTTATACTTTATGACTTGTCAGTTCATAATAGTTTGCATTGGGAGAACTATATTTCTACCGTCTATGATCGAAAAATTAGCTTTAAAGAAACATAATTAATACATATACATAAAATTTCACACATACAACTTTTCACACTAAAAACAAAGAGCCATGATGACTTACCAACCTGCTAATTAATGGACTGTTGTCAGAATAGAACTGATACCTATATTCCTTTTATTAGTAACTACTTTTTTTATAATAAAAACTAAAGAAAACTAATATCTTTATCAGTTAACAATTTAATATAAAATCAAATTAAATTTAATAACATATCTAATTCTCTTAAGTCTAGAATTTGTGCTTATCTAACTAACTAATCCATATTTCTCCTTTTTTTTTACTACTAAATCTAGAAGTTGTGCTTATATGATGTTCTGATAATGTTATGATTCATGCCATGTAAATCAAAATTTTTATGTCGACACCTAAATTTTCAATCAAGGTGAAATTGTGATTTATGTGTAAGAGAGATTTCTAATTTCTGAAATCAAGATTCAAAAGCAACTTCTATTTATATCCAACTTATCAATTTTTTATTGTTGTCTTATCTTTATATTTGTGATTTATTTAATTGTCTCCATATTTGATATACCTTGCAAAATTAGCAAAGAATGTCCTTTTTAAGTTCAAAGGTTAACATTGATAGAAATTTAGAGGTAAATGCAGTGTCATTATTGTTCTTAAGCATTACAATATTACAAAATGAAAATATATAATATTCAATAATTTACTTTCATTTTAATTATAATTTTATTGTTTTATCAAGTTTATTTGTCAATTGATAAACATTAAACGTACCTTAGTTGGATAAAGGATTATCTTAATAGTCCTAAAAAAGTTATCTGAAACAACATAATTAACATCCATAACTTGGTAATGTACTTCTTCTACTTTCATGTTAAATATCCTATTAGCAAAGGCATTGTCCCTTATATAGCGAAGTGCAATAACATGCTCTATTTTTAGATTATAAGATTTTGCAATTTTCATTACACCAGATCTGAAGATCGGTTTGTCATGCCACACAACAACTTCAAGTTATAGGACATTTCCATAAGGATTAGTTGCATAGGATAATCCAGGCATAAGTTTGTCTCCCTAGAAAGAGTAAAAAGTGTTCCTAATCTTTAGATGATCTTATATCAAATTTAAAGAAATCGTAATATAATAAAATAAATAAGTACAAATCAAATGTCACAAATGGACAAAAAATTCAAAAAATATTTAAGACCTTTTTTGGGTGCAATTTTGTAGCAAATGTCTAGAACCAATTACTGAATCTTAAACTGGTTGAAGTTGCCATCCTATTAAAAAGTGTCATTAGGCACATATTCTTCATGAGTACAAAGCATATTATAATATTTATTATTATAATTGACATCCAGAGAACACATTTTTTTAGGATACAGAGAACATGTCTAAAATATAGAACATGACCAAATATATGAACATTATCATATATATTTATCAATTTTCAAATAGAGAAGATTCATAACTATAATCCATAATACGACGCAAATCTTTATAAATAAAATCTTTATATACAACAAATTTGGGATAGTAGAGAACATAAGCAACACACACACACACACACATACATTCCCGCACAACAACACATTCTCGCACATATGTAAATTTAAGTTGTTATATACATTCAAGCACAATGCTAATTTTAGCCTCATATGCGTACCAATTATTAGTTTAAAAAGGTTTTAGCATCATATACATTCAAGCCAAAAAAGGTTTATAACAAAAAATCTATTTATCAATTACCAAATGTTTATAATTGAAACCTTAAATTAAAACAATTATCAGTTAAAAAAGGTATATACTAACCAATTATCAATCCAGAAAATGAAAATTGTCACAGAGAACATATAAATACTAGAGAACATGAGCATCATATACACAAAAGCATATAAATTTTAGGAGATAATTATGAGTTCAAGAATAAAACTATCATATATAAAATTTCATATAAAAATCTTTATTAGTTACAAAAGGTTTACAACAAAAACTTCATATAAAAACTTTTTTATTAGTTGAAAAAGGTATATAATCACAAAAATCTTTTTTTAAATGCCAATAAAGAAGTTATTGTAAAATTTTTAAAAAAAAAACTTTATAACAAAAATATCAAATCAAAATAATTATTAGTTAAAAAAGGTATATACTAAACAAAGTTATAATGAAAAACATCATATATGATTATCAATCGTCAAATAGAGTGTATTCATGTCTATAATGCATAACATGACACAAATCTTTATAAATAAAATAAATATATACAACAAATTTGGGATAATATAGAACTTGAGCACCATATACTCAAAAGCATATAAATTTCAAGACATAGATTATCCCGCATACAATTCACGAATGAAATTTGGAATTGTAGAGACATTAAGCATCATCATATACTCAAAAGCATATACATTTCAGGACATATAAACACATACTAAAAAGCATTATATCAAAAATCTTTATCAGTTAAAAAAGATTCACAAAGAAACCTCATATAAACACTTTTTATTAGTTAATTTGGGTAAATAAACACAAATTACGTTTTTTATAATGCATATAAAGAGAAAAAAAAGGTTTATAACAAAATCCTCAAATCAAAGCAATTATTATCAGCTAAAAAAGGTATATACTAATCAAAGTCACACAAAAAAAACCATCACAATCAATTAGAATTAACAAAATGGGATTGCAAAGAATTCAAATGCAAGGAAAAGAATATTTCACCTAAAATGTTGATCAAATACGCACATCAACAATACTCCAAATAAAGAAGAAATCCCTAAATTTTCAATCCAAAAGAGGTTTTAAAAAAATATATGGAATAAGTAAATATTTAAAATGGAGAATGGAAGAAATTGGACGAAGAAAGTACAGAAATCAAAATCATGCAATTACTTGTAAAAGCCAAAAATGATCCACACATTTACAAAATCCTTTTTTTTTTCAAATAAGCCAGAATCCACAACAAACAAACTAAGGAAAAACCATTTTTATCAATTTAAAAAGGTATATAAAGAAACAAAGGAAAAACCTATAATTTCCAATGCATACATTTCAGCAAGCATAAAAGATTTTACCTCACATATGGATGAAATAGGTGTGTCCCAAATATTTAATAGGAGTAACAAACCACAAAAAGACCTTATTTAAGATAGTTTGAATATAAAAAAAGACATATGCAATCAATATATAAATGTTCATAAATAAATAAAATGGAAAAGGAAAATAAATCATTTGAACAATTTAAAGAAATGGAATAGAGAAGGACAAATTTTTTGGGAGTAAATGGAACTTGGAATGTAGACATAGATAGGAGAAACATTCTCCATTAAGGTCAATGGGGTTTAAATAGAACCAAATAATCCTTTCAAATTCACTTATACTCTCAAAATATTGTGTCTATTTAGTTCTCAGTTTGAAATTTCATTCAAGTATATGAGGGGGTGTGCTTCTTGAATTCGACAATATCATAAATTTCAACCCAAATACGAAGCATCATATATGACCAAAGGTAATATTAATAATAAAAAATAGTTTTTACTTTCTTAAAAGATAGAGGCTTGTTAATTACAATATTACTTTAAAATTTGGGCAGGAAAACAAGCTACATTTGGGAATGCATCTCTACTACTTTTATGTATATAAATACGCAATCGAATTTAAGATGTTGACATATTTTCAATGGGTTTCATTTTTATCTCTCTACTAGCAATATCTCATACTTTAACTTAACAAATAAAAAATAGAACATCAAAACCTAAAATAGTGTAATTTTCGGGAAATGAAAGTAACAAACATTTTTAAATAAGACAAAATTAAAGAATATTTGATAAGTGAAATAATTATTAGAATAAAATTGCAATGTATAAAAATTAAAAAAATTATTAATATATTTGACACAAGACAATGCTTTAAAGCAATCATTAATGCATGAACAGTACATGCACTTAAGGCTGTTCATGAGAGGATTGATACATTTGAGGAAAGAATTGAAAATATTGAAGAGAAGCTTGGAGCTCTTATGGCTCTCATTCCTAAAAATGATTAGTACTTGTGCTACTTATTTTGGTAGTTTGATAAAAAAAATAAAAAATTGTGTTACTTTTATTTCATTTTGGTTGCAATTGATGTCTTTTATATGAAATGAAGTGGGTACTTTCTATGAAATGCATTGCCTTGTTATTTACCTTTCTGTCTTGATTGGATTATTAGTTTATCTTTGGCTTTTGCATTATATTTGTGTTTTTTATGATGGCCAAAGGGGAAGAAAGGTATATGTTTACATTTCAAGCGATGCAAGCCACACACATAAGGTAGATGTATATACATCAAGTAGTTTGTCATCATCAAAAAGAGGGAGATGTGAAAGCAAAATGAAGACCAAGTGAAGATTGTGCTTTCCCAAATAAAGTTTTGATGATTTAAGTCTCGCTTGATGAGTGCAAGTTGTAATTTGTTCCATATATATGTTGTGTGTCTTATGTATAAGTTGTTTGGTTCATTCCCTCTGCATGATTTGATCCCAAAGCTCATTTAAAACTTAAACAAGATAAAAAGTGAAAAAAAGTTTAGAAAAACAAAAATTGAACTTAAATTGATTTTGTAATAATTGATGAAATGTAAAGATAATCAATTAAATTGATCTTATTTCTGAAAAATTATATTTGGAGTAAATAATCAATTGTTCCTAAAGATAATCGATTATATGCCCCTGTTTCAAATTGATGAAAAATGGATCTTTTTGTTTTAACCAATTAAATGCATGAATAATTGATTAAATGTTACTTCAAAAAATTTGGGCTTCAATAATAATCAATTAAAGGTAAAAATAATCGATTATATTGTTTCTGATTCAAACCCATATGTTTGGATGAATAAAATAATTGACTAAATAGTATAGAATAATCAATTATTTCAATTGCGCCTATATATAATGAACTTTTGATCCTCTCTAGTGGGTGACTCCATTTTAACACCAAAGGTTTTCTTTCAAGAGAGACCGAGAGAGTTTTTCTAGAGTGATCTCATGGCTTAAATCTTTTATATTTCAAAATCAAAATTCAAGCTCATTAAGGGATCATAATCATGATCAATAGGAGTCATCATCACCTAGATAAGTATACTTTAATTTATGCGTCTGTCATAATTTCAAGTGATACCAAACCTTACCCTTTGCGGTGTCTTATTGTTTTGTTCTTGAGAAAGTGTTTCTCAAGTGGTTCTTGTAGTGGTTACTACAAGTGGGTCTCAAGATTTCTTGTATGGCTCAAGAACCTTGTGGGTAGTGTTTGTTCTTGTGATTCTTTTGTTTTCTTGGTTGTGTGTTTGTAAAACAATCGAATTACTAGTGATATCTTAATCGATTTGATTGGAAAATTGAATGTAGATCATAATGGGGTGATTGAACCAATATAAAATCATTGTTTTACTCTTTAATTTCTCAGTTATATCATTGTAGTGCTACTCATTGAACCTTGTTTCATACATTAATCATACAGAAGTTGCATTAGAATTGTATTTGGGAAAATCTTTCCACCACATCCCATTATCGAGCTAAATTGGGTCAATAAACTTCTTAAATTGTTTTTGAAAGACGCTGGAAAATTTGTGAGGGACTTAAAATTTTTTTTATCAATCTAATTCACCCTTCTCTTAGATCCTGCCATTTTGACCAACATGAAGGAGGGTAACATGGGGACCCTCAAAGTCCTCTATTTGTGCATGAATTATCACGAGCTACGTAGTGACTATAGTACCCCTAGGTACAAAACATACAATCAACAAACCGTCGAATAAAACTTCACTTGTGGTAGAATCCATACTCCATCCTTGTGTTGTCCCCTAGATGGTAAGGACTACCTCAATACTAAAAAGCTCATGAAGAAGATCTACCACTATCTGCTCCCACGATAACAAGTACCATGATCATTAGTCACATATACACAGACAGACAATGCAAGGATAAACTACTTATAACAATCATATCAAATAAATATATAGTGATTTAAATATAAAACAATCATATCAACAAGTCCAAACATAAGCATAAATCAACTTAACATGTACATATCATATAAATCAATTTACTTATATCACACCAAAGCACAACATTATGTATGATATGTCACGAAATGCAACAACTATTCCATGAAGACTTCTACTAGTAAGGGACCAGACAACATATTCTTTAATCATGGTAAATAATATCGATAACATCAACAAAGTTGGCATGTGTCAAAACCATTTAGGAAATAGCTAACATTGATTTATGGAAATGATGTAGTGGCTCATCGAGATTGATAAATATAGGTGTTGGCTTTACCACAACACAGGATCTACAAAACCTTAGCGTACAATGTGAGGTTTGCTTGTCCATCTATCCCTAAGAAAATTCATCCTCCACTAACCTTTCCCACACTAGGATGAGCCTCATTTGGGCTAGCCACCATACTTACGTATGTGCTCTTTCAACAATAACATAGTCGAAGCCACAAACTCATACATGTATGCATAGGCATATTCTAACAGCATCAACAACTTTATAATAATCATAAAATATCAACATCTACAAGTGCAACACTTATCCTCATTATAACAACATCATTAACCACACAGAGTTCTATCCAAAGTGACTTTTGCAACAATAGGATCCTATCTAGAGCGACCCCAAAGAGGATAAGCAAAGGTCCTATCAATGGCGACCTCAACTTACCAAAGGTCCTATCCAAAGGGACCTTGCTTAACCACGAGTTAAAATCCTATCCAGAGCAATCTCAACCCCACATCTTTATAAACATTTTCGCTTTATTCTTTGTTCATTCTTAGAAATAGATTCTTATTTTTTAAAAAAGACATTCTTTAAAAATACTTCAATTTATGCTAAATTTATAATTTAAAATCATTGATTTATTTTAAACATTCAAAATTATAGGAAATTTTGCTTTTACAACTTTCACTTGTTTTAATTATCAAAAATACATAATGATTGTCAAAATTATCAAAATTTAGTAAAAATAGTAAAGATATGGATTTTAAATTTAGAATTACAAAATTGATTATAAAATTTTAAAATAAATTTCGGAAGCAAATATGAAAGTTAAATAATTAACCCAATTAAAATTCTTTAAAATCCTTAAGGAAAACCAAGAGGTTAATGCCTTGTTTTTAGGTCAGTTTTTGAAATCGAATTTGGACAAGCAATTATTTTGTAAAATGCAAGCCATAACTCGTTGAAATCTTTTTAAGTCTATTTTCCATATCATCAAGCCATTTTGACAACAAAAATCTAGAAAAATGTCAAATAAATAAACAAATCAAGTAGGTCAGACTGTTCTCTTGGAAGAATAGTCCACTTACCTTCACTTTTCGAGTTCAATATGAAATAATTTTTGACAAAACTTTGTATCACTGAAAAGTATTTTAAATGTAGTTTCTAGATTGACCAAAAGCACTCAAAAACATGATATATACTATGTGTGGTGATTTTATGTCAAAAACTATTCCAGAACTGAAATATGAGCAAAAATAGTGTACAACCCCAAACTTCAAAAAATCACTAAAAATTTGTAAACAATGTAAAAATGTGCATGTGATATGTCCACTTGAAGCTTGAAAAGTCTGTTTTTAGGTCTACAAAAACTTTTTCCAAAAAAAAAAACATAGTTTTTTAGAAACTCAAAAAAGTTAGTTTTGTCCATTAGCGTTTTCCAGACAACATGTTTCAACTTCCAATGAGTGTAACTTTCTCATTTCTTAACATTTTTAGATGCTTCTTAAGTCTATTCTATAGCCCATCATGTCTACTTTCATTAGTAATAAGAACCAACTCATTTCATCAACCAAAGCTCAAGGTAAGTCAAATTAATCAAGACAAGTTCCAGTAGAAACATCTAGGCACATTTAAACAAATCTAACATATATCATGTATCGAGCCACAAATCATCATTTATCATGTGATTCACTACCAAAATGAAAATTATACATCAAGAACATGATACCACAAAACCAACACCATCACATAGCATGCAAATAAGTGAACTTTCCTTACTTTTTTGGGTCCACAACTGAAAACAAAAGGCAACAGTTGTATGCTTGAGCTTCTTTCACACATTTCTTCAAGATTCATCCATAAACCCAAAGCAAAATGTGGTTTTCATCAAAACCAACTCAAGGTCAATGTTAAGAATAAATGAGGAATAGAAAATAAAGAGAAGATTGAAGAAAAACCAAGAGGAAAATGGAAGGAATGAGAAAAAGAGAACAAGAACTCACCTAGACTTCAAGCTCCTTCACCAACACACCTCCTCACTTAGAAGAATGGCAAATGAGAAACCAAATGAGAGGAGGGGGTTCGACCACCTTAAAAAAAATAGAAAGGGGTATGTTTTTGACTCAATTGTCCTTAGGTAAAAAGGAAAAATAAGGTAAAGAAGTATAAGGGTAAAAATAGAAAACTTGTAGGTTAGGTTGTAACTTAAAAAAAAAATGGTTTCCCCTACAAGCCTTGGACATGGCCGACCAATGGGTGTGGATTTTTAAGGTCAACATTTGATTTTTATAATGTATGGTACAAGTGTGGAAGGAATTAGAATAATTCCATGTGGTTAGGATAGAATCATTAGTTAGAATTCTAGTTAGATTTCAACTAACTAGGTCTAGACAAACAATTTTGTTTTTATTTGGGCTAGGGTTGGGCGTTTCATATATGAATAGGATTAGGATGATAAAAATATAATTTGTACAAATACTTTATAGAGAATTTTTGTTGGGATTCACGAATTTTGTGAATTTTGTTTTCAAATAAAATTCTATTATTCAAAATGGAACATAAAATGAATATTGGCTCATTTAAAATGACTCTGGAAAATATTAGAACGTCTATGAATGAATCTTGAAGTTAGTACCTTTTTGTACTGAAGTTTGTGCCTCAACTGCGATCGATTTTGGATAAAAATCCAATTTTTAACTCAAAAACAAAGAAAGCTCACCAACTATTATTCACTGTAATTATAATTAAATTTAATTAATTATAATTAAATTCTTAGGTCACCACACTGTCTATCAGCTTTCATAGTATTTTCTAAGATTGCTAGTTGCTAAATAGACTAAAGTTCTACAGAAATTCTCTATAAAAATTCAAACAAAAAACAACACTTATTTTAAATTATTTATTAATACCAAAATTAAACTTAATTTTTTCTTTTAAATTATTCAATCACTTATTCATAGACTAGCAAGAAACAGGTCTTAAAACAACGATGTAACAAAGATGTTCTCTGTCTTCGCCTAATATGTTACACTTGCATCAATTGAGTTATATGCTATGTTAGGCAGATCTCCTGAAGAGATCATAGCCTGCATGTGTAAACCAAGATCCATTGAAGAGATCATCGATTACTTGAGTCAAATAAAGACATCAACTAGCTCCAATGGTCAAACCACCATTAGTTTGACTCAACCATGATGCATTTTGTTTAACGTTTTTTATTTCTATCGCATGCATGTAGAAGTCATTTTATTTAATTGAATAATATTATTAATGTTGCATTTGTTTGTTTTATTTTTTAACTTACGTTAAATGAAAATGATAAAATTGCAACAATGTAATAATAATAACAACCACCCAATAATTCTAACATATATACAATCCAAAATATAATACAAAACATAATCCAAAAATACAATTCATACATACAAAATAAAATACTAAATATGTGTAAATACAATATATATATATATACATACATATATGTATGTACATATGTATAATATATATATATAATATATATAATATATATATATATATCACTCCTTTGTTCTCCTCCTCCTCTGTCATGCCTAATTATGTAATGGTCAATGTGTCCTACGCAACAAGTTTGAAGGATCTCCTCCAAAAGGGGCCCCAACAATGCGCTCAGGTAAATTTGCCTCAACTGGCGCAACGACATCTGCCTCTGCCTCATATACCTCTACCTCAGGTAGCTCTGCCTATACCCCCTATTATGGTTTTGCTAAGCGTGTTACCTCCTCTCTAAATTTACGAGCAGATGAAATAGGTGGTGCCTGCTGAAACATGCCAGGTGCAGCATCCTGTAGGGAGTCTTCTCTACAATGTCTCTAAGAACGCTTATATAATAGTCGCCCACCTAAGCTCAAACATGGTGGCATACTGAACCTGAAATGGTAATAAAAATTTAACAAATATTTAACATTTAATAATAATTAATAATTGATGATTAAATAATAAAACTTTATTAAAATAATAACAAATAATATTAATTGAAACTTTATTATAATTCAATAATAACAAATAATATTATAATAACAAAATAATAATTAAAATTTAACAAATATTCAATAAATAATAAACTTTATTAAAACTATTAAAATTAAACAAATATTTAGAAGAACAAAAATTATTAATACACAACAAAATCATGATTCAGTTGTATATCTGACCCAGATACACAACAAAATTGTGTTTCTGTTGAATCTAAAAGTAAAAAAAAAAAGATTCATCGAAGATGTGCGACAAGAAGGGAGGGGACCAGTGTGCAAAGAGAAAGGGAGGTGGGCGAACTCCTCAATAGGGATCAAGGAAAGAGGAATGGCGAACAAAAATGGTGAATTCTCCATCAACAACAAGTGTGCAAACTCAATGGGGAAAGAAGAAGAAGTTGGGGAGTGCAAAGAGAGGAGGTATGGGTGGGGAAAGTTGGTGAGACAAGTTTTAAGAGGGGAGAGAAGGGGGAAGGGTAGGGGTAAAAAGGACTTTTTATGCTTTTTTTTAAAAATAAGGGGGTGAGAATAACACTTACCCATCTTTTATGCTGAATACCAAAATACTGGGTTAGGAGCAGACATGTTCTAGAGGGTTAAATAAGCAAGTTATAATCCCATTCTCATGGACCTTGAGGCATAGAAGTTAAGGTGCATACCTTTACCTAAGCCCCTGGGTGGTTGCCAAATGCTGCTATTGAGTTTAAGTCAACCTTGTGATTTTAACACAAGCCACATTTGATCCAAAAAAATGGGCCGGATAGAAATAAATAGCTTCAAGTTATCAACTTTGCTAATCATATTTTACTTGTCTCAATCACAATTTTGTAACATGATTTACACTACACGCATTTTTTTTTTTGGTAACAACCCTACCTTAATTTTTCAACTATTTTTCTAATATTTGATAATTTATTTTTGAAAAATTGGAAAGGAATTTTAAAATTTTTTCTCGTTATTATGTTTAGAATGTCAAGAACTATTTAATCATGATTTTTAATAATTTTTTCGAGATGGGACTCGAAAAAATTAGAAAATGATAATTTTGTCCTTATTTCTCAATATTAAAGGTTGGCCTTAGAAAAATATTCAATTAACATTAAAATGTCAATTTGAGCTTAGAATCATCTTATGTGCATTAAAATATAATTTTGGAAATTTTATGAAATTCTGGTGCAAAATGTCCTTAAGTGTTTGTTAAGCCTAGCCAATATTGGTTTGACATTTAGAAATGACAAAAATAATAATCTCAGTTCATTTTTAGGTAAAATATTTAATTTTAGAATTTTTGTAAAAACTTTGGTATTTATTGAATTAAAATGGATTTAATATGAATTTTCTAGCTCAAAAACACAAAAAAAAATCAAAAAAATTAAAATTGATATTAGAAATTAATTTTTCGTGGAAAATAATATATAACTCCAGTTTTACATTAAAACTCATTATTTTGATATTAAAAGCTAATTTATCTAAGTTTAGATAATTTTATCGATATCAATTAATTTAATTGCAGAGAAAATAAATACAGATAAATTTGGGACAGCTCATGGGACATGTCCAATCCCTAAGAACAACTGATTCACCACCTATTTTGTATATTTGTCCCTTAATTTAATTAAAAAGAAAATAAAAATACGTTTTATTACATCATTTCATTCATCCTCTATAAATTGCCATGTTTTGGGATAGATTTTCATTCATCCTTTCCTCCTCTTGGCTGGCCGAAATCTATATGAGAATTTTCTCTCTCTAATTTTTTTTACTCTACTATTATGCCTAAATTTTACTAGTTTTCAGCAACTAGTAAATTTCTCTTTCGATGAACTTGGAACCAACATCATCATCACTTTTCCTCCTCTTCATCAACCATATTTGAGGCAATGGGGGAGTGGGGTTAGTTCTAAATTATGGTTATTTTACATGTTGGTAGGAAAGGTTTTCTCTTTAAACCTTTCAATGCATAAAATTTAGTACATTTTCTTGTATTGTTATAATGTTTAATTCTAAACTTTAATTTTTATTAAGTTGTTACTCTACTCAAATTTAGTTATTATTCTTAAATTAAATTGTAATTATTAAATTTTTATTCTGCTAAAATTTTAGAAATTAAATTATAATTACTAAGTTGTTATTCTGCTAAAACTTTAGTAATTAAATTAAGATTCTACTAAAATTTTAGTAATAAAATTATAATTACTAAGTTGTCATTCTGCTTAAATTTTAGTAATTAAATTATTATTACTACATTATTATTCTACTAAAATTTTATGTGATTATTAAATTGTTATTTTGTTAAAATTTTGGTATTATGCAATTTTTGCAATATAAGGCATAAATGTTGATTGTACTGGTGCTCAAATTAAATGTGACTAAAAAAAACCTTGCTTGAGAAGTTAGAAATTAATAAGTTAGTGAGTAATGTAAAGCAATGGACATGCAATGACATGACACCCTGCTAGAGAAGCTATAGTTTGGTACGTGGGGGAATGAAAGGCAGGGACCTACTTACAGAGGTCTTGGGATAAGCATCGAGCAGTGAAAGTCCCAATGGCTAGGGTAGTGCCCGTGAGCCAGGATATGCGTCTGACCAAGCTTGATAACCCCGACAACTGCTTAGCATTTCAGGATTGGTATAAGAGTATACCTCTATAAATAGATGTCCTAAACTGTTATTTTGTTCCTCTATGATGACAAGGACTATATCATGTGATGCTGTTGAAAGAGGTATATGTACTCCTAGTTACTTTCATGTTCTATTGAGAACTATTACTCACTAATGGAAAATATGGATTCATATCTAGTTAAGGGTAATCTAATACAACTTAGAATAAACCTTAGGTTCCCGTCTATTGTTAGTTGTGTTTTATCTTTGTTTTATGGTAGATTTCCTACCATACATGTGAAAATAATTTTAGAACAAATCACCTTACTCCATTGTTTTCTTTCCTGTATGTTTGATCATGATTATTGAAGATGACAGTAACACCTAGTGATGCTGAGGACAAGTCAAAGAAAACTCCTACAAACGAGGATCTGCAGACCTAGTTTATAGTATTTTCTTTTCATAAAGAATAGGGTAGATTGACACTACTTTGTATAGGACCTTTTTTATGCATATATTAGGTTAGGTAGTATTTATCTTTTGATTTTTTTTCTCGTTGTATTTTAATTTTCTTTCTTTCATAATCGACATGTACTTATATATATATATATATATATATATATATATATATATATATATATATATATATATATATATATATATATATATATATATATGTATGTATGTATGTATGTATATATACACACACTTTATCTTTTATCTTTATTGTTATTTTCAAATTCTGTTAAGTTTAGAATTCTTTTCTTACAAAATCAAAAAAAATTAATTCGTATTCAACTTTAATAATTAAATTAAATATCTAAATTAATACGGATTATAATTAATACGAATAGGTGTTACATTTTTGACCTCCTATTGAATGGTTTGTAAAAGTAAATGATTTACTTGTCTTAATCACACCTTGCTAGAGTAATCTTTCTGGCTATTAAAGCACTAGAAATTGATTTCATATGCTAATAGGTAAAAGTAAATGTTAGTCATGAGTAGCAAAAGTAAAGCTTTAGGACAACTTTCCAATGCATTAACAAATTTACTTAAGTTTCAAGCTCATTGAAAGGTCCATTTCTTAGGAATTTGTTAGAGTTTAGTTATGAAACAATGCATTTTATTGCCACAATTGAAGAACATTTGTCCCATATTTTGTCAGTAGACATACCTACACATTCTTATTAGTGGAAATCAACCTTGTCATGAGGGCTCAATACATAAAGTTGACTAGCACACAAAAACCAAACTCAAATTATTTTCCTTGCCCTCTTTTAACCTGTTAGATCTAATTTCTTCCTCTTCAAAACTAAAAATAACCTCTATACCAACCATTTTAGTCATCCTTTAGCCTTTAAAGCTCAACATTTAGTCCCCACAATAAAGGGAAGACAAAAATTAAAGGCTACTCTTGTGCTCATTCGGTTTTCCATTTGACACATTATTTTCCATATAAATTAATTCAACAACACAACCAAATCTTCAACCCTGGATACTTGTTATGCCTAAAAACTTCTCTTGTGCTCATCCAATATAATGCCTAAAAAAATAGTTTGCACTTTTAGTGCTTCATGAAACAGTTAGTATACTAAGTATACAGATCTTAATACCCATTGCATTATTTTCAACTTCAAAAATGTCGACAATGTACAACATATAGGATTTTCTTGCGTTTCTTTCTTTAACAAAAATTTCACCACAAATAAAAAAATTATGAAAAAAAACAACAATCAATTTGCATGCAAGAGAACACAAATAGCATCATTGTTATTCAATGAGCTTTTCTGTGTCTTGTTTCATTTGTCCTTGTTTGTAATCTTAGCTTCAAGCATTGATCTCCATTTTTCAAGTTTCTTCTAAATTTTAGTTTGTGCCCTATCAGTGAACATATTTCATAATTCCAATAATGACACCTCTCTCTCATTGCATAATGCTTGCTACCAATACTTGAAAAACCATGAGTCTTTTCTATTCCTATGTTAGCTTTTCCTAATTCATAAAAATGTCCAAAATGGCTTGATTTGTTTCTCATGGTCAAATCATTTGCATTGAACATATAAACATCATTTGTCCATATTTTATTTGCATTAACTCTAACCCCCTCCCTCCCCCCAATGCCCAAAAATATTAAGCACTAACCACAAACAAATTCATCATATGTGCATGATATTCTATTTAAGGACATATTTCTTCATTTAAACATCACTCCTCAAAGACACTTTAAGCAACATAACCTATGCTAACATTAATAGATTATGGATTAGAAAGATATTTGATCAAAAAATCCTACCCACCACAACCTTTTTTTTTTTGTAACCACCATAATTAGGTCCTTTGGCTCCTTGGTAAGACCCCAAGGTAGAGGTGGGCACAAGTCAATTCGGATTGGATTTGAGGCATTTTTTTATCCAAACCAATTAACATCAATCGGTTTGGATCAATTCGGGTTCCTTACTATTTGGGTCATCAATCCAAACTGAACCAATTCGAACTTCAGATTGGTTCAAATAAGCCAATCGAATTTATTAAGAAAATAATAGAAAATAAAAAAAACTGAAGTAATTAGAAAAAAAAATTGAGGATGTATCTCCAAATCTTATTGCTACCAGCAACACTGATGGAGGTGGTGGGGAGGATGTGGTAGTTAGCCACCAAACCTTCACCGTCAAAGGGGCCATCGGTCAAAATCATGCCAACTCCTCCCACCTTCTTCACCACTTGGCCTTTAGCCTAATACCTTGTCGTTGACGAAGCATTGTCACTCAGGTCACGAGGAACTACTACTATCAGGTCGCAAGGAAGCACCGCCGTCGAGGTCACACAAGGAAGTGTTACTATCAAGGTTGCAACAAAGCGTCTCCACCAAGTTGTCGCAAGTAAGCACTACCATCAAGGTCACGAGGAATGGAGGATGTGTCATCGTCGAGGTCATGAGGAAGAGTCACCATCAAAGTCGCGAGGAGGCACCGTCGTCGTCAAGGTTGCGAGGTCGTTTAACCTAACCCTAGTAAAGACTGAAGTTTGAGACTCAGAGTGTGTGATTGAACTCGACTTAATGAAGTCTCACCTCAATGTGTAAACGAAAAAGGCCAAAGGCCAAAAGCCCAAACTGAATGTAATGTATAATACTTAATAAATAAATAAATAAATAAATAAATAAATAAATAAATAAATAATATATATATATATATATATATATATAAAGAATATTGAGTTAATTGGGTGGTTCGGTTTGGATCAAATTATGAAAATCAAAATCCAAGATCCGAAATCAACAGGATTTGCATTTTTGAATTCGAACCAAACCGATGGTCCGAACCAATTTGAATTTTTGGGTTTGATTTGGTTCAGATTCATTGGCTTGTTGAATCGATCCAGACTCGTGGCCACCCTTACCCCAAAGTATCTCCACAAGCTTCGGTCCTTTAAGTCGACTATGGGACTAATCCTCGGTTCAGGGCTTAATCACACTTAAAGCTTTTTGCCCCTTTCTAAAGATGTATTCTGTTGGAATCAAACTCAAGTCCTCTTTCCACAATCTACCGTTTAGCATAATGATAATGCACATTTCAAAAACCAATAAATTAATTATAGACAGTGGGTGTAAATTTAAAAAGAATTTTGTTCCTTCATGCCTTTGTTCATTAAGCTTGTTTAGGCTGTAAATTCCAAAATTCAAATCTTTGCACAATTACAGATTAGTAACCATATCAAAACGACCATTAATTACCCTAAAGTTGTCACCTATAAAGCCAACAATACAACAAAACAAAAACAACTTTCTTCACACCACTTGAATCTTTTCCATCTCATAGGTGAAGGCTTCAATGAACAAAGAAATATAGATGCATCTGGGATTAATAAGTTGTAAGATAAATGCATCTGGGATTAATATGTTCAAAATATAAATGCATCTAGGATCAATGAGTAGCCATCCACATTATCAACAAAACTTGGTCATCACGCTTTCCACTCCGCTCACTATCTGTAATTACTAAAATTAATGTCAAGCTGAAAAAACACACTTAAATAAAAGAAATGGGGGGAAAATGAAAATCATTTAAAATTTAAACTCACCAAAATCCCTAATTCGGTGAAGAAAATTAAGTAGCCCTCATCCTTTATTAGAAGATGAAGGAATTGGAGATTGGAGACACTTTGATCATTTTGGAGAATCATAACTTTCTTCATCTTTATACCCTTTTTGCTTTCTTAATGGCTTTTAAGGAATGGGGGCAAGAATTTGGGAACATTCGAAGTTACTACCACTTGAAAAGGAGTTTTACTTCTTTGTTTCCTTTATTCTTCTTTTCTCAAACTTAATGATTATAACTATGCATTCTAGTTTAGGACTTGTTTTATTTTTATTATGAATAACTAAATTAATAGTTACGGTTATGGTAGACCTTGTGTTTTGATTGTAGATCTTCTCAACTTTTAATATAATTCTCATTTGTTGTCGTTTTACTATGTTTAATTGTATTTAGGAACAAGTGACCATCCCATAATTAATAAATGGATCTATAAGGCAACATGGGTTTAGGGTTGCTGAATGATCATATAATAACTCTCATTTTCAATCGGCTTTTGGGTTAGCAAATCTCTCCATGCTTAATTTTTTTCCTTGACGAAATCTTTATAGACCAATTAAATGGTTTGATTACCGATTGGATTGTTAGAAATTTATCACCGTTGGTTCCTAATATAATTACTAAAGATGATTAGCTAATAAAAGAAATTTGCATTGGAATTTGAAGCAATTTAATACAAGTGAAGTCTTAGTACTATTTCTTTCATAATTGATTGTATGTTGTTTATGTGGTCTATTTTTTCCATCGTTTGCTTTTTTAATTCTGTTCTTGTTTTATGCATTCTTATCCTTAAATCTTTTGTCTAGGTAGTATAATTAAGAGTTTTATGACATTGGCAGTTTATAATTGGGGGGTGTTTGGCATAAAAAAATCTTCTAGATTTTAAAAGACTATATAAGAATGTAATGACTTATAAGATTTTTTTAAAAAAAGACTTTTATAATCAATATTTTATAGTTTGATTCTTAATGGATTTATATCACAAGAATTTATAAGATTTAAAAGGATTTTATGGATTTATAAGATTTGAAAAGACCCCATAGATTTTTAGCAAACATTCAAAGTTACAAGAATTGTTGCACCTCTTTGTTATTTCCTTGTGTGAATCCTCCATTTAATTACTAATACAACATATGTAAGAATAGTTATCACCAATCAAGAAAATCAATTTCACAAGGATACCTATCATACTAATCAAGTAATGTGTTTGGAAATATTTGTAAATAACATTATTTTTAAATAGAATTTTGTATTTAATTTTTTAATTTATATTTGTAACAATGGATTGCAAAGGCACACATAAAAAGGCATGATAAAGAAAAAAAAACATGAAAATGGTGATCCACGTCAATGTAATTGCGTTAAAAAAAAAGACACAACAAGACAAATGTTTCTATAATAAAATCAATTCACAACACACCCCTTATAAAGAAAAAGATTATCTTTGTGCTTTTTGACCGAGCACGGAAAAAAGCCAAGTATCCAAAGGTCTTTATACGTTTTTGACATTGTTTTTTTGGTGATGTACACAATCAATTCGTTCAAACAAGTTGATTAAAGGCAAAAAAAAAATAGAGAGATCTTTACCTTATTGCAAAGAAGACGTGAATGATTGGAATAAAGAGATGACCAAAAATTGTATCAATGTTTGTATCGCCTTCAAAGAAAAGAGAAGGAATTTTGTGTAATGAGAGAAAGAAAAATCTGACAATGACAGAAAAAAAAAAAAAAGGAATGAGAGAGTAGAAAAGTCACAAGTATTTGGGTGAGATTGTTAGATGAGTGTGGTATTTATACATCCTACTAAAAAGTCACAAAATCTATCGAAAACCAGTCTACAAAATAATTCATTGAAATTTTTATGTTTTTAAATACCAAAAGACTTTTAATAAATTATAAAAAGTCTCAATTGAATACCAAAAGATTTTGACACTCTTTTTAAAAAATTCTAATAGTTCTGATTGAATACCACAAGACTTATTTATATTATTTAAAAGTCTTGATTGAATACCACAAAACTTTTTTATCACAATTTTTTTTTAAATTCCAATCCAATATACCCCCTTAGTTTGTGGGATGATATTATTCCTATATTAATTGCATGCTTGCCTTCATGCTCGCATCAAATGACTAAAAGTTTCATTAGTCGCTTGCCAGATAAAATAATGATATTGTTTGAAGTATTGAATTCTTACCACATAAATAAGACATTTTGCGGTACTTAGATATGGCAATTTGGTAACAATCCTAAAAAAATTGTCTTCATCATTGTAAGAATGTGTGGTGCTCTTCTTATCCCATAGCCGTTTTTGCCAAGTAAAGTACACTTTCAAATATCTTTTTTTTTTTTTCATTTTCTCTAACCTAAAAGCCTCATGTATAATTGATATGCACTAAAGTTAAAGAGAAGCGAACCTGTAAAAATTTTAGTATATCAAAGCAAAATAATTAAGAGACCAGTTGAGACCAACAACATCTTTAGCTTACATGATGAGTATTAATCTATTAGTGTAAAGTATCAAAGTTCAAGAGGTTATAACCTCTAAAAAGTTCTAGTATATCAAAGCAAAATAAGTAAGAGACCAAATGAAACCACCTCCATCTTTAGCTTACATATAATTTTAGTTTCTATAAATATAATTTTATTTGGTTTTGATCCATCAAATCTTTTTGTTAGTTTTTGTCTCATAAATTTTAAAATTTTCAAAAATAATGCCTAATATCACTTAATGGTAATGAGATGTGCATCTAAAAGCAACACTATAGTGTATGGAGGATGTACGCACCAAATCAGACAAAATTAGGCAGGCAGATTTTTTATTGGTTCTTTAATAAAATAAAGAAAAAAAAAAGATAATTACGAAATTGAACCAAAATCACGTAGGCGCGTGTTCTTATATCCTTTCGTCTAAAATTATTCATACCATTTAACATTTATCTTCATCTAATTATGTCATATCAACAACTATTCTGAAATGACATGTGACGTATTATGATTATTTACACGGAACATAATCATTATGTGATGATAGAATATTAGAAATCATTTTAGAAAATTTTAAAATCTATAAATATCAAAACCAATAAATTTTTTTGATGATCTAAAATCACATTAATTTAAAAAATCTCACTTGCCTAGCAAATTCAATTTCGTGATCCCTCTTCGTTCCTTGCTCAAAGCCCCAAAGTCACTACCTCTGTTTTATTTGTGCATGCCTCAAGTGGCAGAATAAGAATTTCATGATTCAAAAAAATAAAAATATTATATTCATACCAGATCTAACAGTGTTCCTATATTGACCATATAACTTGTTTGAATACATCTTATTTATGAGCCAACAGTGTCTCCGGTGGTGGGCATTAGGCATTTAAACCTATGCATAAAATATCATACAGTTACGTAGTGTAGATAGATACAGTAAGACAGTTTGCACAATAATGTTCTACCACAATTGATGGAATAAACGACGAATCTTTGGACTTGAAAGTCATCATATATAACAAAATGAACAAAATAATAAGAGACACTTAAATTATTATACACGCCATTAATTGAGAATTAGTGTGGAAATTCTGGTTCCTTGAGACAGTAATGTTGTTGCCACTTGATATTGAGGAAATAGTATCTGTTGTCAATAATTTCTCTAATTCAACATTGCAGAGCATGGCAGTGTCATACTGAAAATGACAGCCGAAAAAATGGTGTACAAGGTTTTAAGTTGCAGTCGCAGTCACAGTTGTGATTTCGTTGCGTTGTTTGATGTTATGGACAAATATGATCGATGCAGTCATAATTGCAATAGCAAATACCTCAAAAACTTTGACTGTTGCAGCCAAAGTGGCTGTCACAGACCATTTTTTAAAACCTTAATAATGTAGCACCTTCGTTTTCTCGAGATTTCCTTTCTCTTCGCCTTCACTCGTTTTGATGCATAAAGGGAATGGTATTTGATCAGATCCTTAAAAAGCATGGAGGGCCGGTGGAAATGGGTGAACGAGGGGATGAAGGGGTGGCACCAGCAGTGGTAATCGAACATTAATTCTCTCAGTATATTTGATTGTTCTTGGAAAAATACGTGTTTTTAGTACTATATACTTTCAATTAAAACTAGACTTTTATAGCTTAATAATTTAAATTAATTTTCTCAATATATTTAATTGTTCTTAGGACAAATATAGTTGTTTAGGTGTTTTTAGTACTATATACTTTTCAATTAAAACTAGACTTTTATCTTGATAATCTAAATAATTAAGGTTTGTATTAAATGTTAACATAGATTATCATAATAAAACTCTAATTCTAACTGAAGAACAATACTAAAAATACATAACAAATTGTATCTAAATTTTGTCCTTGTTCTTATCGAATACTCTATCTATTCTCTCTCTCTATATAGAGGCGTTTCAAATGAGAAACTTTTTAAAATGAAAAATGAGAACAATTAATTATAGCTATTGGATGTCAATTAAAAACAATTAACGGCTGAGATTAAAACTCAATTAAATGCTTCTTATGAGACCATCATTGTTACCGTCTCCACCACCACTATTCTTGTTGCTATAGCCACCACCGCTATCACCATATATATACTATTCTTGGTGAAGGAAATGACAATGGTAGTCTTATAAAAGGTTGTTGATTGAGTTTTAATTTCAGCCATAATTGTTTTTAATTATGATCTAAAAGCTACCATTGAAAGTTCTCATTTTTTTTCATTGTAAGAATTTCTCATTTGAAACGTTCTCTCTCTCTCTCTCTCTCTCTCTCTCTCTCTCTCTCTCTCTATATATATATATATATATATATATTATGAGATTAAAATTCAATAAAATACCTTTTATGAGACCGTCATTGTCACCGCCTCCACCACCATCATTGTTGTTGCTACCGTCGCCACCTCTATCACCATTGCTGCTGTCGCCATCGCCGCCACCACCTTTGGTGGTGGCAGTGACGGCGGTAGCAATGGTGGTGGTGGCAATTGCAGTGGTGGTGAAGACAATGGCAATGGTAGTCTCATAAGAGGTGATTGATTGGGTTTAATCTCAGCCATAATTTTTTTAAAATTATAATCTAAAGGCTATCATTGAAAGTTCTCATTTTTTTTTCATTGTAAGAGTTTTTCATTTGAAACGTTCTATCTCCTTCTCTCTCTCTCTCTCTCTTTATCTATCTATCTATCTATATATATATATATATATATATATATATATATATAAGAGTAAATTTTGGTCTTACAATCATACATAAAGAGTCAAGATTTAATGTCATGTGATATAACCACTTAAAAAGTCATGTGATTTTTTAAAAAACTCACATAACTTTATATGTTTTAATCTTGATTATTTATGGTAAAATCTAAGGGTCAATATTTTTTTCTCACTCTCACATAAAAGAAGCTATCTTACTAGATATGCTTTATATAAACATTTTATAACACTCTTTTAAACACATTATTTATTATTAGTTGAGGGTCTATAAAAAAAGAGTGTGTTAGAGTGTATAACTAGCACTCTTAGAATACCTTGAATCAGGTTACATAACTCATAATATGAATATGTTCTCTTTTGACACTAGGTCAAATTAAGTTTAGGACATTAATGAAACTTGATTTTTGTTTAAAGAATAGAGCAAGATTCTACTGTAATTGAAGAGCAAGATTAAATGTTGGATCAAGTTAGATATCTCAAGTATTAATCAGTAAACGTTCTAACTAGAGACTAGGGATATTCAAATCTAATTCAATCAAAATGAAAATGCAAACTGATTAAAAAAAAAACTAAAACCTGACAAAAACCAAATTCTTTTGGACCATTTTTTTCATAACCAAGTGGTTTGGATTAGTTTTCAGTTGGTGTTTACAAAACCAAACCTGATTCAAACCAAATCGATTTTTTTTAATACACAAGTTTTATATGTAACTTCTATATGTTTTATTATATTTGTTAGTACTTTGTCGATATTTTAATTATACTTTTTCATGTATCCAACTAACGTAGTAGAATTATATATACTTCATTCTCTTCGATTTTTATTTTGAATATATATGTTTTTGTCTCCCAGGAAAAAGAAATCATGTTGTAAGATAACTAATCGATCCATAGACATACTTCTTTTTTGTGCTTATTTTAAAAATAATGTTCAATATTTGAAGAGTAATAAGAAATTAAAATGTCGGTAAAGATATGTCAATAAAAACCTGAATCATCTAATTTAATCCAATTTAAATTTTATCGAATTGGATTGAATTATATTTTTTAAGAAAACAATTCAAACCAAATCGAATAACATATTATTTTAATTTTTAAATTAAATGACTTTTTGACTCAAAATTAATCCAAACTGTCCACGACTATGCCAAAATTTAGAACGTTAATGAAGCTTGATTTTTGTTTAAAGAATAGGGTAAGATAGGTACAGGTACTCAGGTTCTGTCATATTGAGGAACAATATAATACCCTTTCTTCGATACGATATTCTAATAACAAAATAAATAAAATTCACCTTATTCTTAATAATAGAACTCGAGACCTTCATATGAATTGGGCTCAATCCTATTAATTAAAGCGTCCAAATATGCTGTCACCTTTTTCGATTGTCAAAAAGTAGGATTAATTTTACTTTGATGCTTCCACGCGACGCGATTGTGTCCTCTAGACAAAACGCGGCTGACATTTAGTTTGGGGGAAAAAAGTCAAAAAGTCAGCAGTAAAAACGAAGGAAATTGCTCATCATTACACGTTAAAGAATGGTGGGTGTCCAAAGACAAAAAGGAACCAACAGACAAAAGAGTCACAATCAAACGGCCCATATTCCTGTCCGATCAGCTTCACAAGTTGCCGCTTCGTCGTACTATTCACGGTCCCATATCACTAATCTGCATTTGCACGTACAGCACTGCCAAGGGATGATTATGAATAATATATGTTTTGAATAAAATTTAGGATAATAGAGAATATGACGAAGGTTAAGGTAAGAAACCAGGTGATGTCTTTCACTATGGGAAAGCCTTTTTTACCCATTAGATAAATTATTTTTAAAATTAATGGCTGAAATTTGCTTCTTCTTTTTTTTGTTTCCTTTTTTTTTTTCTCAATTTTTCCATCTCTTTCCCAACTTGTCCCTCGTGCTCCCTTCCATCTCTCACCGTCCTTCCCTCTCCTTCCATTGTTACCCTCTCACCAAACTCATGCTCTACTTCGCCGCTGCCGGCGGCAAATCCTCCTCCTTCAACCTCCTTGTCACCTTCAGTGACTACCTTCGTCTCTGGGAGGCCCGCAATCCAACAACTTCCCTTTGTTTTGCAAAATGAACCGATTCATGTCTAGGTCTGCGGAGAACACCGTTAACTCGGCAAACACATGCATCGTGAAGATTGAAATGCGCTCGTCGATGAACGGCTCCGGATTGTCGCTCATGTATGATGATATCAGCTACAGCAAACCGTAGCTCCCCAACAGGAAACAAACCATCGAACTGCTACGAGACATCAAACGCGGCGGCGGCGGCGTTGAAACGTCTCATCAAGCATGACAAATTTTTGTTTTGTTTTCTTTTGTTGTCTAGGTTTTGCTTGGGTTTCAAATCTGGTTTTTTTTTGGTTTAGGGTTTGGTTTTTGTAATTTTCTATGTTGGCAAGCGAGAGAGACGGTGGCGTCGGTGGTCAAATGTTTGTGCATTGTTTGTGCTCGTCACTTGTTTGATGAAATGTTGTAGAGACGTGGTTTTGTGGGCTTTGATGATTGTTGGATATGGTTCTAAAGGAAATGTTAGTGTGGCATGTGATTTGTGCAATAAGATGAGGATGGAATGTTCACCACATGTATTGAATAATTGAGGGGATATCACCACCATTTGCAATGGCTTAAAATCGCCTCGGCGGTGACCGACAATGGTTTCCAACAACATGTATCTTTTCTTTTTGGAACTCTGTTCCACACACGATGTCCACAACACCACATGTGATCATCTCTGACTTTGCGCTATCACCGTGCCTGTCGAGGTTCGTGGTGGTTCCGGTGGCTCCACCGTAGCAGCTATACTTGCAATCGTACATTGAAGAAAAGGAGAAGAGGGAAAAAAGTAAGAAGGTAAATCGGGAAAAGAAAATAAAATAAAAAATATTAACCATTAATTTAAAAATGGACTAATCTAATGGTTGGAAACAAATTTTTCATGGCTCCCACCTCAGCCTTTTTCTATCTTATCTCAAGAGGTGTTTAATTTAGAGAAACATTAGTAATAAATATGGGTTTAAACTAGTCAAGCTGAATCAAGCAATTGAAGTTTAAATTTAGCTTGTGAAATAATTATTTAAGTTTGACTAATTTATTTAAATTAGCTTACTTGAAATTTTGAGTTTGACTTGTTAAAAAAAATAAAGTTTAAACTTGACTTGTTTAACTCATTTATAATTTAATTATTTTTGTTTTTATAATTTTTTTTCTTAAGTTATGCTGATTTTATCAATTTAGTATTTAATAAACATTTTAATACTAGATAATAATCTACAAATAAAAATATGTGCTTAACATGTGGTATGTGAAATTTAATTATTATTTTTTTGTTACAAAATTTAAATGGTTTTACACTAGTTTATTTTCATAATCTAATAAATAAAAATTTATAACTTCTATAAAAAATAAACTTGAAAATTAATTTTAACACTCTCGACAAAGTTTTACATATTTTCATAATGAATATATAAAAAACAAAAGTTAGTAAAATTTTTATTAGCAATTTAAATAAACGAGTTATTCACAAGCCATTAATGTCAAGCTTGTAATGCTTGGATTTGACTCATTTAAATAATTGAGCCCAATCTCAAGTTTGAATTTATTTATTTAATTAAACAAGCGAGTTTGATTAAGCATTTAGGGTCTATTTGGTTGGGGTGAATTTGGGGAGAGGAGAAGAGAAAAGAAAAGAAGAGAGTGGAATATAGCATTTTCTCTTTGTTTGTTTCAGTGAAAATGGAGGGTTTTTACACACAAAAAATGTGGGTCTCTGAGGTTAAAATTTCTTCACTAAAATGAGAAGATTGCAATGGAAATCGTACACCAACTTGTTACTCTCCCATCTGATTGCAAAGCAAAAGTCAGTTTGGTTAAATACCAAATTGATTTTGCTTCTTCCCTGGTTAATACCTGCCAACCCCTGGTTAATACCCACCCCCCAACTCCTCTGCCGGTTAATAATAATAATAATAATAATAATAATAATAATAATAAATAATAATAATAATAATAATTAAAATAAAAATAATCTTAAAAAATTAACTTTCCTTCCATTTCTCTTTTATTTTTCTTCAACCAAACAATCTTAATTTTCACTCTATTTCTCACCTATTTCTGTTCTCTTCTCTTCCCTTCTTTTTCCTTTATTTCTTTCCTCTCTATCAAACACCCCGTTAATGAATCGAGCTTGAATTGTTCATGAATAGTTTGACTCATTTATACTCCTAGTAATAATTATTTTATATATTTGGTATTTTTTTTATCATTGCATAAATTAGATCTCATTTAACAAAGAGTAAGATTGAATTCTTAGTGAGACTCACATTAAATTTACTCAAATAATAAAATATGGTAAAGCATAGGAAAAGGGAGTTTAATTGTGTTTCAAACATTTTTCACAAATCTTTTTGAAAGACTGTACATGGTCTGTTAAAAATAGACGATGTAAAGATAGTTTTAAAAGCGCACTTTGTCAAACACTTTTATCTAAACACTTTTCAAAAAAATATCAAACAAAAGTTTGAAATACAATGTTAACTAAGATATGATAAAAGATAAAAGAAGAGAACAAAGCACACAAGAGATTTATACTAATTTATCTCACTCTGAGACTACGTCCAATTCTTGACACAGCACCAATTTCAACTAACTTATCTAAGTTATAAGTATTCTTTTTACAATGCTCTTCAAGCCCAACTTCAGTAGCATTTTACTTATTTCTCCAAGAAATTACCCAAGTATTCTTTTTAACAAAGCCTTTTCAGGCTTGAACCAAAATTACAAAGAAATTTGGTAAGCGTAAGGCTAACTAACTTCTATCGTCTTATCAGGTGGATGTACAAGGGTTAAGCTCGAATCCTTTCTTTTAGAGATTTTTACAAGATTGTACAAGTTAACTTATAAATGTAACACTTAAAAGATACAGAGCAAATAAAAATGTTGTCGTGCAACGATTCTCTCTTCTTTGTTTGTACAAATGATCTCTAGTATTTATATGAAGTCTTCAAGATATCTGTTGCGACTTAGATAGATTTTCCTTTGTCTATTCTCCTAAAGTATCCGTTAAGGCATTAAATGTCACATTAAATACCTTTTACCAACTAGTTACTTTGATATATCTTTTTTATATTTTGTAGCAGTGAGCATGTTTGTTCTTTTTATAAACAAGAATATTGTTCTCCTTTTTAGCAAGTGATGCGTCTTTTTAGAGAGTAGGTAACTAGTACCTCGTTGACATAACTTTTTTTGAACTTTTCGAGAGGAATGGCGTGCTAATTTATGAAATACATATAGACTGAAAGGCAATATATAACATGATATCTGGTATATGTGTTTATCATCTGTTTATAAGATATTGTTTTATTTTGTCTAATACATATTGCTTATTCTAACTTTGAAATTTTATAACTTTGTTTAATATAATCAAAACAATTGAGGGATCTTATTTGTCCTTTATCCTAACAAATATTAAAATTATTATATGTTGTTAGTATTTTTAATTTTCATGTACTGTAAATATAAAAATGTCATTAATTAAATATTGTGTTGATTTCTTATTTAACAACTTTGACATCGTTAATAGATGGTGTATAATTTTTACATTAAAATTAAATTATTTTATGATTAAGATAAGTTATAGTTTTAGTAAGGATTTAGAATAATGTTTAAAATCACCTGAACGATTAATGACGAAGGAAAATAAGTCTTAAAAAATGTTTTTAATTTTTTACTAATTAAACTAACTCAATTATTATTAATTAAAAATTTTAATAACCATCACTTTGAAATTACATTGATTTACAGATTCAATTTAAGCAATGGTAAATTAATTGGTATTATCTACCCTTTTATTATAAATTTGAGCATTCACTTTTGAATCAGAAATGTTTTAAAATTTATTTTATTTTTCATTAAGTCATATGAATTCTCATATTTAATTTTTTATTTATATTTTTATGCCTCTCCAATACGATTATATAAATTTACTTAATCTTTATTTAAATCTGAATTTGATTATAAATTTTTAATCTTAATATACCGTATCAAACTAAAGATATCTTTTCAAGATAAATTGAATTTTAAACTTATTGTATTCTTAGTCAATATTAATTTGAATTTAATTTTTAAAATTTGAGACATCATATCAAATTAATAAAAAAAAATGTGTTTTTCTTCAAATAATTTATTTTCATAATTTTTTCCTTAATTTTAAAAATATTATCTTTTTTAATTTATTTGTATATAATAAAAGGTATTAGTTACTAATTGTTCTGTCCGAGATGGATGAGGTGGTGAAACTGAAATGAATTACTAACTTATTCGAGCTGGCTATTGAATTTTTGTTCTAGATGAATGAAGTGGTGAATTCGGAATAAATTGTTGACTTGGCCAAACTGATGGTTGACCATTTGAGATACTCGTTGGCTTGCTTAGACCCCTTACACTAATTGAGAAGCACTCTGACGCTTAAGTCACTTATAATCTTATCAAAGTGACAAGATATATTAGATGTACTCTTATTACAGGGACGTTAGTAGTATATATATATATATATGGAAGTTAGATCTAAGTTGAAATCTCTTACACAGGACCCAAGGTCCCTTGTAGGCAATTAAATGTTATTTTGACGTGGGTATAGAATAACTTTATTAGTGATGATAACTTTGGTCAATGTTTATTTCTTTAAACTCTTCAGAGCATTTGAGCTTAATAGAGATGCTATACAGATTGATCCTAAGCTAGCCCGTAACACTAATAATAAAGACGTGTAATTATTCTTAATTCTCGTTAAGATACATAATTTTATCATTATATACTAAAAAAAGATGTTATATTTTATATATTTTTTAAATTTTACTTAGACTTAAAAATATCCTTATAATAATTGAAAACTTGCTAGTTATATAAATATTATGATAAACTAGGAGGAAACGTGCCTCTCTCTATATTTTTAAAAAATAAAGATAAAATAAAAGAGGGAAGAGAGGGAGGAGGTTAAATTAAAATAGAGAACTTTGTGGTAGTTATTATTTAATTAAAATTAAGGATAAAAGTGTTTAACAAAAAGTGTACACCAAAATGGGATATTCTCATTATAATAGTTATAGATGTTTGTAACACTTTTTAACATAATCATTTAAACACACCCTCAACTATTAATTAAAATTTATTAAAAATCACAATTTTTTGTGAGTTCCATTTCTAATTTAATGAGTCTCTTCTAATTTTGTAGTCATCAACAAATTTTAATTAATAATAAGGTATGTGTTAAAAAGAGTGTGTTGCTAATGATGGGTATTTAATGACAAATAATGCATAGTTATAGCATGTTAACGACATAAGATAACAATTATAAGAGGGTTAAGAAACATGTACCTGAAGAGGAGATGAGATTTATGTCTATTATCGTAATTGAATCACAAACACAAATGAGGGAGATACTCCTTTCTGCCTAGCGGCTAAGGTTTCCTACACAATGTTGTGCCACACTTAAATTGTCTAATGAGGCGACAATTTTATAACCACTAGACGAAAGCAGGGACCCCTCATTTGGGCACCAAGTGAGGGCCCAACCCATCATAGGCAAGCTCACATAATAAGCTCAAACAACTAATTAATATCCATCAAATAAAATATCATAAATTTTATTTTCATAATTGATATTAATAATCTAAAATTTAATCCAATAATTAAACAATGCTAATTCACAAAATTCTAACAAACTCCCACTTGGATAGCATTAGTTTAATTATTAGAGACATAAGATTATTAAAACAAAATATCAATTATGTCTAAAGAAATAATGAGTTATTAACAATGCAAAAAATTATATCTAATAGAGATAAACATCATACACATCAATAACTCACATTTCATACACAACATGGATAAAGGAAAGCATAATTAAGAAAGACAAATATGCAATCCCAACAAAATGGTCCAAGCATCCTTATGATGCCATAAGAGATATGATAATAAAAGTGAGGCCATCAAATTTCATATCTCATCAATAAACAAATGCGCAATCTCAAACTCCCACTAACCCAAAACATCAAAAGACTTAACCGAACACATATGAGCTACAAAATTCTCAAAAGCTCCAAAAGTTAAGTCTTTGGTTAGTGGAATTACCAATATTCATTCTATAGCAATGTGCTCAATTCGAGTCCAAGACTATAGGATTTTCTCTCGAATGAAAACAAAGTGCATCATTAAGAAAAATTCTTATTATTTCAAGAGAAAAAGCGCATTACAAGTATTGGTGCAATATAATGAATATATCACAAGTGGCTTACATATACTTTCAACAATGCGGAAGCCAAAAATCAACCACATAATCAGGCAAGTAGCCTCACAAAAGCGATATACTCTATCTTTATAATAGAGTAGCTGTAAGTGTCTAGTTAACACTCTTTCAAGAAACAGTTCCTCATCATAAAATTAAAGTCAGAAGAATATTTTTTTTGGTTAGGGCAACATGCAAAAACAATGACTTGAAGTTTATCAAACGTCACATAGGTCAGCATATAATTTGTAGTGTCCTACAAGTCTTAAGACCTTAATGACCAAAGTTGGGTTTCTCAAGTATCTTCCCAAGGTATTAATACTAAAAGCAGTATTGGGATGAATACAACATGTCATTCGTATTTAAGATATATATAAATATTATGAAAAAAACTCTCAAGTCAACAATGAATTATGTGATAAGTTTTCCATTTTCAAATTCAAAATTGTAACCATAATTACTCAAAACTGAAACTAAATACAAATTTTTCCTAATGGAGATAACATAAAACTAAGAAATGTCCAAAAGGTAAAGTTAAAGAAACTCTCCACAACAATATGCTACTCATTTTCACTTAACTTCATCAGTCTCATGATCTCCATCCTTCTACCTTTTCTTCTTGAGGATACTGCAGTCACTTCATTTGTGTCCATACTTCTTACAGTATTTGTAATTCCCTTTGAAGATCTTCTTGTTAGGCCTAAGATACCGAGTTGCAACCCCTGCCTTCTTCTTGCCATAATTGAATCTCTCATTATTATCCTTCTTCACATCCTTAGTACCAGATGCAGAAGCAGCAGATCCATCATTATAGGGTTTAGCAACAAACTGAACAATGTGGGACTTACCCTTCATCATAGACTCTTCCTCCTGAGTAACAATAGCGATGGTCTCATCAATGGTCCATTCATGATTTTGGGTGTTATAAGAGGCCTTCAAAACATTAAACTAAGGAGGTAGTGATTCAAGAATCTTCCAAATCAGGTAACTATCATGAATATCTAGTTTCATAGACTTCAGTTTGTTACAATAATGAACCATCTTCAACATATGCTCACGAACACCACTAACACTAGTATACATGGCATTATCAAATAAGGAGAAATAATGACTTTTCTAGGCCTTATCAAAAGTCCTGAACTTTTCACCAATGGACTTCAGAAAAGCCTTAGCGCAATAATTATTTGGAATGCTTTGTCTAATGGACTTTTCCATAGTGTACTTTGTCACCATCAGACACATTCTATTTGAGTGCTCCCGTCTTTCACGAAACATCCTCTGGGTAGTAGTAGACTCAATAGTAAGAGCTGGAGGCTCTTCTTCCCTTAAAGCTTAGTCAATGTTGGCCATAGCCAAATACAAGTCCAAAGATTCCTTCCAATCCTCATAATTAGTCCCGTTCAAAGTTATCACAGAAGTGGGCATAGTAACTAGTGGGAAAACAACAAAATTACTTTAATATGCACAATAGATATGCCCAACAATCAAAATTTCTTATCCACCGTGATCTTGCCTGTGGGTCCCGAACCACAATGAACAAGAAATATAGTAAAAAATACAACGTACGAACTCATGTCACAAAAAGCCCAACACTGATAGGGTATTAGAACAAAATTGACAAAAGCAAAACCAAAATACATTGTATCAACATAAATCACATTAATAACAATATACCGATAGGATATAATATTATTAATGCAATATTAAACACAAGTGAATTATATAAATTACATAAATTTCACATAATTGTTCCCACGATAGGTGAGATGACAATTATTCAAAATGTGCAACACAAATAAATTATATAGATCATAGAAATTTTGTATAATTGTTTCCACGATAGTGAGATAACAATTATTCAAAATATTATAATCATGCTTACAAGAAAAAATTAAACAAGGTATTAAGCATGAAATATGTCATGAAACACAAAAGGCAATTATTTAAATCACATAATCACCTAAAATTAATTTAACAAACAAAATACCCTGCCTGAGAGATTACAATATACTTGAATTTATTTAATAACATAAGAATCATGAATCAAAAAATTCTCAAGCTCAAAATTTAAAAAGTATATATATATATAATCATAATTTATTCTAAAGCTAATTATCTTATAATATTTCACGGTATCAAATTTTTTTTTCAAAAAAGGGATACAAAAAAATATCGAAAATATTGGCCAAAAACAAAATCTAAATTAAGAAATTGTAAAACAAAATATCTCAAAATTCACATCACCATAGTCTCAATGCTAGCAAACACGTTAGCAACAACACATGGCAATAGCAAGCTTTAACATAAGTAGCTACACAAGTTAAATTTAAGAAATTGAACTAAATTGACATGTTTCTGGCACTGACACGTGAAACGTAGAAGCTATCCATGTTATGTTGCAATTCCTTAAACATTGATTCTTTGAAAAGAAAGTCAAATCTTCATTGTTTTGCAATTTCTCAAATTTGCTAATTAACGGGAGATAATAGTGACTGGAGGGGAAAAAAAATAAAAAAGAGTTCTTACTTCCCGCAAATGATCTCAGTGTAAGGTGTACATTTTCATTTCTATGCCTCAATTAATTTCGTAAAAGGATAAGAAAAAAAAGCCATTGTGGAAGAGAATTGTTTTTGACATTCACGTTATTAGTTCGATTCCAGTAAGTATTATCCCATTCAATTAGTCATCCTATACCCAAAAGAAAAAACAATGTACACATCTATAATTGTCAGAATGAAGCATCATTAGATTCAATTAATAATCATACACTAGAAAAAAATCACGTTCCAATCATATGCGGAAACGAAAACCAAAAATGGTATTTTCTTATCAACGATCAATTTCCAGAAACGAAAGAATAAAAAAGGAAGGGGTCGTGATAAATTCACAAAAGTATATATAATAAAAAAACCTAATTTATTTTATCCAATTTTAAGCAAAATAAAATAATGAAGAAGAAAATGGTTTGATAGGATCTAAATTCTCGTGTTATCGTAACACAAAACAGCCATAATATGCATCAAACTAGGCTCTGATACCAATCGATGTGTATTTAATGACAAATAATGCATAGTTATAGCATGTTAACGACATAAAATAACAATTATAAGAGGATAAAGAAACATGTACCTAAAGAGAAGATGAGATTAATGTCTATTACCTTAATTAAATCACAAACATGAATGAGGGAGATACTCCTTTTTGCTTGGCGCCTAGGTTTCCCACACAATGTTGTGTCACACTAAAATTGTCTAATAGGACGACAATTTTATAACTACTAGACGAGAGCAGGGACCTCTCATTTGGGTACCAAGTGAGCGTCCAACCCATCATAGTCACGCTCACATAATAAGCCCAAACAACTAATATCTATCAAATAAAATATCATAAATTTTATTTTCATAATTGATATTAATAATCTAAAATTTAATCCAATAATTAAACAATGTTAATTCACAAATTTTTTGTGAGTTCTATTTCTTATTTAATGAGTCTCTTCTAATTTTGTAGTTATCAATAAATTTTAATTAATAATAAGGTATGTGTTAAAAAGAGTGTGTTACTAACACTTAACTAAATACTATTATATATATTGTTTTTCTAACGGAAATCATTAGCTTTTACAAATAATATTTCTCTTTGATACTTTTTTCAGAATAATAAAAAAATCTTGGATTTTCATAACCAAAAAAAAAATAAAAAATCTTGCTTTTTAAACTTAAAGCGTTGTGACAGTTCATATATATTCCCCGTTTATTCTCTGACAAATCCAATGCAAGGTCTCTGCTATTCGCCAATGTGTCTACTACTATTACTCCAGCATTAGGTGACCATGAACCTCAAAATTGAGTGCGAACTCAACATCTCACGTGAAAGTCGAAAATTGTCATTATAAAGACAGTGCCTATGCCAAGGCATTTGTTCGCCCAATATTCTACATCGAAAAACTATTATAAATTGATGCAAGAATATTTTCCATGAATCTAGGATACAAAGAACAAATCACAATAAAAACTTGTGCTAACCAATGGGTTTCAATTTAGCCATTACTTAAATTGATTGATCAGATGAAACTTAAGGAAAGAAAACGAGAGAAACAGAAAAGAGGGTGAAGAAAAATTCATGCCCCCGTGTAATGAAGATGTTATTTAATTATATTAAGGGTTTAATGTATTACGGAATCTTTTTTCATCTTTTGGAATCATTGTTTTCTAAAAATTATATTTTTCGAGAAGCATGTTTCACGAAAATGTCACAAATATGTTTAGTATATTTGAAATATTATTGAGAATAAGAGGCATAATTATAACAAACTTTCTTCTTTCATAGAAATCTTGGATTCCTACCCCTCCCATGAAAAAGTTTTAACAGAAAACTTAATTAAAAAAAAAATTCTGGGAATGTTAGATTTCTGGAAATGATTTTTAAAATTTTTATACCAAACATAAGAATTTAATATTTTCAATGTAAGATTCCTGGAAAATTTAAAAGGATCTCCATACCAAACATTCTCAAGTGTAAACACTATCAACTAATTAGAATTTATCCAATGTATAATTTTTAAAATATTATAAAAATAAATAAATTTACCTGTTTTGAAATGTTCTAATAAAGTAATTATTATAAGGCCTAGTAAATTGACATAGTGATTGGTTAGAGGAAAATTGAGAAGAGGGAAGGATAGTGTTTAGAAATTTTGAAGTCTTAGGTAATTTTTATATTTGAGTTTTACTTTAATATTATTCATCAATTTTTATTTTATTCTACTAACTTTTGAACTGTAAATTTATTAATTAAAGTTTAATAATCAAATAATTTCAACACCTCTCTATAGCAATCCATTCAAATTATTTTG
Organism: Spatholobus suberectus; assembly: GCA_004329165.1. Taxonomy (NCBI): domain Eukaryota; kingdom Viridiplantae; phylum Streptophyta; class Magnoliopsida; order Fabales; family Fabaceae; genus Spatholobus; species Spatholobus suberectus. The sequence continues at coordinate 41,487,234 of CM014729.1, forward strand.
CAACATAATTGATCTCAAATTGAATATGAAAAAAAGTTAATTTCAAAAAACTTTTTTGACAATGATAGTAATTGCAAGTAGTATTAGTAATATTTTATAAACATTACATGCATTTAAAATATATATTTTTAATTTAGTATAATACTTCTAATATGGCATTAATTTGTTTTGTTGGTATTTCCTTCAATACCTTCAATTTAGGAAAAAAGACCACTAAAATTAAATTAATGTTCACTAAAACTTAAATTTATTTTAAGATTAATACAATATTTTTTGATTATTCTCTTATTTAAATTCTCAATTGTTGGGATTTAAATAAAAATTTTAAAATAATTTCATATTTTAAAATTTGTTCAAATAAGTTGTAAATAAAAGAAAATAAATTGATTTGATACGGATACAAAATAATCAAAACCAAAAGAATTAAATTTTTTTATAAGAACCAAAGGAATTAGGCCTTGTTTGTTTAGTGTTTTCAAAAATAGTTTTATTTTTTAAAAATTTGTTTGTCCCCGAACACATTTGTAAATATTTGTATCTTGAATACATTTCTATTTTCTAAAAGTTTGTTTATCAGCATTTGAACAAAACACTTAAAGAAAACAGGAGAAGAATTTGAGAAAACATCTTCCAACTATTTATGTGTTTTTTTTTTATATATATAAAACACTTATTTTGGAAACAATTTTCAAAACTTAATAGACTTTGGATAACAAATTGATTGTTGAGTAGTAGAAAATTGCTTTAAAAATAATTTTAAAAAAATTAGAATGGAATCAAACAAACCCTTAATCTTTATCTGAATGTATGATCTCACCACTATCATTTTTATTAAAATAATTTTTTTATGAATCATATTATTTTTATAAAAATTAATCTCTATATTAATTTCTATACCATTTTTTAAAAAATTCAAAGAAAATGTAAATTAATTTTCCTTATAACTTTTTAAATGAGTGATAAAACATCTCAAATAATTTAGAACAATATCTATGTATATACATATTTTGAAATTGCATAATCTTACTAAAAAATTAACTACAAATATTATAAAATTTATCACCTAATAATTAAATTAAAATTGATTTTTTAATGGGTATGCAACTGTATTAAATACTCAAAGGGAGAGCTTTGTCTCCCATAATGATCTTACCTGACTTGAACATGATTGCCTCTTATGGATGATATCTGTATACTTTACAAAAAAAAAAAAAGATTGAGTTATTTCCCCTCTCCTCCCCTCCATTGAACTAAACATAGCCAAGAGCAAAGACAAAAGGTTTTAACAAACCAAAATTTAACCACACAAAGTACGCATTATTTTATCCTTATGTCAAAATTCTTACAGATAATGGTGTAAGCATGTCGCAATTGATCTACGAACTAGACCAACCTCGACCTAACCTAACTACGTCTTAGCGGGTTGGGTTAGGTTGTCGAGTTGGGTTCGGTTCGGTTCATTTTAAGTGACCCAATTAAGATTAGGTTAGGTATCAAGTTGATGTATTTCCAACCCGATGAACCCAACACAACTTGACCTAATATTATATTAATAAAAATGTAAAATATTATAATTATTCACATATTCTAAATTTCTAATTTTCTAATTTCTATTCTAATATCATTGAAAACTTATCATCACTTATTCACTTATCAGATTCACTCTTTGAACATAACCCTAGAGTTGTTTGAGACATGTAATGTATTATGCCATTTGGGTCATGTATTGTGTTTTTCTTGTGAGTGTTGAAGTTGTACGGTTAGACTTGCATTTTAAATTGGACATGCATTGGATGAGTTGAACTAATTAGGTATTTCTTTTTTCTTTTTTTTTTTGAATTTTCCTTTTTTTTTAATTTCCAAAATTATATTAATATTTTAATCATTCAACTTGATTACTCAACCTGACTTGACCCAATTAAGGTTGGGTTAATTTAGATTGGGTCGCTTTAAAAAAAAAAAAAAACATAAACCCAACCCAACCTAACTCGACTACGCTTAATTGAGTTGGGTCTTAAATAAGGTTGAACCCGACCCAACCCGAGCCACTTACACCCCTATGTATAGGTACACCCCTTATACATGAAACATAGGAAACCATCATTGAAAGACCAACTCACTCCCTCGAGAATGCAGGCATGTAATCATCTTTCTCTTTAAGTTTGTGTTGAACATTATCATATAAGACAATATATTCTTTATTGGAGACAATCTTACTCGACTCAGGTACGATCATTATGAGCAGAAAAGTTCTCACTTTGAGTATTTAATGCAGCTGCATATCTAGGATTCAAACTTGAGATTACTAGTTAAACTGAAACAATCTTGCGTCAATTGATCCACACATTCAATGATATATAAGACAAGATATGATTAAATGGCGGCGTAAAAAATCCTTATATTATCATTACATCCTAATTAAATCCTTATATTAAACAGTCATTAATGTGAGTAGTTTCTAACATGTTACAAAATTAAATTTCGATGCTATGCATGGAGAGACGTGTGCAATTGATGGTGGCTTAATTAATGCATCACGATGTCCAGTTTATAATTAATCTACCTTGTACATAATTAAAACTAACAAAGCTTAACGTATGAGCTACAGTCCTGACTGACTAGGGAAAAGGAGAAATGTAAGCTGTTAAAAGTGAACTAGTATAAAAAGGAACTATTAATATAAAGATTTTAAGTATTTCTATAGTATAAGTTAAATTTTTTTATGCTAATATTGTGCTTAAAAATAATTATTATACAAGTTAATAATTTTATCATATATAATAATTCATAATTGGATGAATATTCATAGAGTCAGGATACTCTAATTAAATTATTAAATTCTTGTAGTAATCATTTTAAAAATTATATTTAGGATGATTTTTAATTAATAGACAATGTAAAAAATTATACACTTGCATTGCATCAAAATTAAACTTATTTATTTAATAAATTTTTATAAAAAATTATTTATAATTTTGATTGTAAAAATTATTAAAGTAAATTAAAAAATATTTTAATGTTTTTTCATCAAACTTATTAAAACAAGTTTAAAAACTTTATAAAATTACAATCTATTTTGATTAATTTAAATAATTTTCCCAATGTTGGTTGAATCATTGGTATTAATGACGTAAATAATAATATATACAAAAGAATAAATAATATATACATTGACAGTATAAAAGAGTTATGTTATCGTTAATATATATCTATATATATATATATATATATATATATATATATTAAAAATACTGCCGACTAACTACTAGAATATTCATAAACTAATTCAATTCAACAAAAATAAAAAAAAATCTACAAAAATCGAAAACTGAATAAACTAAAAATCAAACACATTAAAAATTAAAAAATTGAAAATAAGTTTAATGGTCATATGTTGTATGTTTAAAAATTTTGGTTTAATTGTACTTTGTGCCACCCAAATTTCATTATTTTGCAAATTTTGTCACCGTGTTGTTTTTTCTCGTACTTTGCTACCTTATTTTTGAAATATTGCAAATTTTGCCCAACTATCAACTGTTTATTAAATAAAAATTAGTAAGATTGGGCAAAATTCACAAGATTTCAAAAATAAGATGGCAAAATGCAAGAGAATAAAACACAGTGGCAAAATTTGCAAAATGATGAAACTTGAATGGCATAAAGTGCCATTAAGCCAAAAAGTTTTATACTGTCAACCACTTAAAAATCATCATTGGTATGACTTTTAAGGTAGTTAATGTAAAAGTCAACAAACTTATCCTACATGGTAGTTTCTAATTAAATAACAGTGTAAAACTATTTTACACTATCGATGCATAGCTTATTTTCTCTTATATTTTTATTTCTAATATATATGCAAAATTATCAAATAACTTATATTTATTTATGAAAAATATATTCAACTAAAGATAACTTTTTAGTAACTATTTGAGTAAAAGTATATAAATATAATTATCAAATTGTGTAAATTTCTTTTCAATAGTTTTGAAGAGAAAAATAATCTACACAATTTGATATTTCTTTTCAATAGTAACTATTTGAGTAAAAGTATATTGAAAAGAAATTTACACAATTTGATAATTATATTTATATACTTTTACTCAAATAGTTACTAAAAAGTTATCTTTAGTTGAATATATTTTTCATAAATAAATATAAGTTATTTGATAATTTTGCAAATATATTAGAAATAAAAATATAAGAGAAAATAAGCTATGCATCGATAGTGTAAAATAGTTTTACACTGTCATTTAATTATAAACCACCATGTAGGATAAGTTTGTTGACTTTTACATTAACTACCTTAAAAGTCATACCAATGATGATTTTTAAGTGATTGACAGTATAAAACTTTTTGGCTTAATGACACTTTATGCCATTCAAGTTTCATCATTTTGCAAATTTTGCCACCTGTGTTTTATTCTCTCGTATTTTGTCACCTTATTTTTGAAATCTTGTGAATTTTACCCAATCTTGCTAATTTTTATTTAATAAACAGTTGATGATTGGGCAAAATTTACAAGATTTCAAAAATAAAGTAGCAAAATATAAGAAAAAACAACACGGTGACAAAATCTGCAAAATAATGAAATTTAGGTGGCACAAAAGTACAATTAAATCAAAATTTTTAAACAGACAACATATGACCATTAAACTTATTTTCAATTTTTAAATTTTTAATGTGTTTGATTTTTAGTTTATTCAGTTTTCGATTTTTGTAGATTTTTTTTTTTTAATTTTTGTTGAATTGAATTAGTTTATGAATATTCTAGTAGTTAGTCGGCAGTAGTTACCTTCCTCGGTCAGGACCCTGTGTGCATATTTTGTTTCAGACTTTTTGACAATTTCTTGATTTCAGTTTTACCAGAGAAAGAGAGTTTATAGCCTCTTAAGATTCCTTTACCAATTACCATGGCATCACACAGAAATTAAGAGAGAGAGAGAGAGAGAGAGGCACTATCTCAGCACAGAAACAGCATTTTCGTCACATTCGTTCCTAACCTTTTCCTAATTTCCCTCTGTTTGACTCATGCTTTCTGTGGCCACCTTCTATATTCTTCTTTCTCCCCATCTCTCTCCACTTCCTATTTTGCCTCTCTTCTCTTCCTCTCAACTTCCCATCACTTTTGATGCAAATTTCTCCCACCCCTCTTCACCCTTCAAAACCTGTGACATTGAGCTCTTGGCCCATGTGAAATGATGCTGCAAGTTTGGATTTTGCAAGTCTGGGTTGCTTCCCCTTGATTTCAGGGGGATTCTGGCATCTTTGCTGGTTTTGGGTGTGTAGCTATTCTTTGGATCCATGTGGTAGGAACTTGCTTGTGGGGTTTGTTGTTCTTGTTATTTGGTGTTGCTGGGTGGTTAAAGTTGGTGTTTATGGTGGTAGGGTTTGAAGTCTTTGTGTTTTTGCTGCAATTTCTCCAATTGGGTGTTGTATTCTGGTGGATTTGAAATCTAGGTATTTGTGATTTTGTTGATTTTTTTTTTTTTCTGGGGGGTTTTGATTCATGGAGGCTCAATTAGAGGGGAAAAATCAGTATTTGTATGGACCTGTGGTGCCAGAGATGAAGAGTGTTGGGAAGAGAAGTTTGGAGTGGGATTTGAATGATTGGAAGTGGGATGGGGATCTTTTCACTGCTAGGCAACTGAATTCAGTGCCTTCAGATTGTAGGAGTCGTCAATTGTTCCCTACTGATCCTGAAATTCTTGCAACTGCTGACGCTTCTAACAATTTGTCTTCTGCACATGATGGTGTTAACCTTGGGGAAGGAAAGAGGGAATTGGAGAAGAGGAGGAGGGGTGTTATTGATGAAGGAGGGGTGGAGGTGAATGATGGAGCTGGTTCTCTTAATTTGAACCTTGGGGGTCAAGTATACCCTATCATGGAAGGGGAGGAAAAAAGTGGAAAGAAGACAAAGATAACTGCGAGTTCTTCGAACCGGGCTGTTTGTCAGGTGGAAGATTGTAGGGCCGATCTTAGTAATGCAAAGGATTACCATCGTCGCCACAGAGTTTGTGATATTCATTCTAAGGCTAGCAAGGCACTAGTTGGAAATGTTATGCAGAGATTCTGTCAACAGTGTAGCAGGTCAGTTAGGTTATGAAATGATAGTTTCTTGCGGAGCTCATTTCATGTTTATGAATTGTTCATCACATTAACTTTTTGGAACAGATTCTAAAGAGAAGAAGAATCTGGTGTCTGGTGTAAAGTTTTTAACCTTATTAGTCCTCCTCATTACTTGTAGTTGATTATTTAAAACCTGCTCTATGTGCATTTTTAGTTTCCAGAACATTTTCTTTAGCACACCAGTTGGTACAACTTGTTAAAATTATGGCAGGTTTCATGTTCTTCAAGAATTTGATGAAGGGAAGAGAAGTTGCCGTAGGCGTCTGGCAGGCCACAATAAGAGAAGGAGGAAAACGCATCCTGATGTTACTGCAGCTAATGGAGGCTCTCTGAACGAAGAAAAGGGCAGTAGCTATCTGTTAATGAGTCTGCTAAGGATACTGTCCAATATGCATTGTGAGTGTGTGTGATCAGAAGTTTATCGACTTGGCATTATTCATAACCATAATTTATTTATTTGGCTGCTTATTGGCTTATTGTTTTGTCTATATATCCTCTGTGTATGGGGCAAAATTTGATAATCATAAAATTAAGGGAAAAAAAAAGGTGGAAGTTTCTTTTTTATTTGAATTTTATGATTGCATTGCACAATGAATTGGGTTGCGTAGTGCGTAGGGCACTATTTTTGGCTCTGGAGGGTCATATGTATATTGTATGCAACCTTACTCTCATGAGAGTGGAGAGGTCATTTTGGTTGCTAGAACTCACGATCACTAGGTCACTTGGTAGTAACCTCGGTGTTATGCCAAAGCACAAATAGTTATGAAATAAAATTATAGCCTGAGTTTAGCTCTAATTTTCTTGTTTCATATATATATATATATATATATATTTTTTTTTTTAAATTTCAACAATCCAACCGTTAAATGTTTTAATATTATGTCAACGATCATGTATACCAAATTTTAGGTAAATCAGACATTTATAACTAGTTAATCTTATAGTCGACATTTACTTATAATTTAGAAAAGTATATTATACGTTAATTTGAATTTATTTAATGAAGTATCAAATAGTTACATGATTTAGGGTTTAGGGTGTATATATATATGTATGTGGGATATAAAGTGCTTCTTGGAATTGGAATTGGTGTTTGGGTTAAAATTAGAACTCTAATTCTGAAATGTGAAAGGCATACCAAATATGAAATTCAGTACTGGCCCCACTTTAATTGTAAGCACCAATGAGATTCTTTAGGTTGGTTGTCTCATTGATTGTTTTCCTAATTCAGGTAACTGGAAGTTGTTACCAGTATTTGTACAAAAAACCAGAAAAATTTAACACAATGCTTGATGTTTATAAAGTTCCTGTTATTGTTTGATATGATTTACTTTTTCTCCAGCATAGGCTCTCTGAGCTTGACTCTCTTTATTTAGTAGTAATTTAGTAATATAGTAACTAGTGAGTTTAGATGTCCAACATTCGTGACTTGAAGGTGGATTAGTAAAGTCTTGGAAGGTAATTCTGCTGAATTGATAATGCTAACTGGGATGATTTGGGATGTGTTGTTTTATGTTATGAATACGATGTGTGGCCTGATTGTAGTGATGATTTAGTGATGTTAATAATAATAGGGATTATTTGAATGAAGGACTTTTTTAGTTGCTGACGATTTTAAGAGTCTATTTTTCTCTGATGGTATTGAAAGCTTTCTTCACTTGTAGGTTAACTCTACTCGAAACCTAGGTGGTTTTTGTCTTGAACAATTTAGCTCAATTCTTTTTCTCTACATTGGACTTTCAATTGCCAAAAGGATCGGAAAATTATTTGGGTAATGGAAGTTAGCCTGGATTGATCATCAAAATGATGATTCTGTTTTGTTGTCTTTCCTGACTGTACTATCATTATCATTATCATTTCATTTTATTTTCGTTTATGTTAGAAAGCCGCCTTATTTGCGGTCTCCCGTAGCCCGCCTTAGTTGCGGCCTTTTTTGGGACTGCCTTAATTGCAGCCTCAAGGGTGGTGGTTTAGTCCTACATCGACTAGAAACATGGCTTAAATAGAACTTATAAAGGATGGGCAGTCCTCACCTTATAAGCCGGTTTTACAGAGTTGAATTAGGCCCTAAGCCCAAATTCTAAGAGTTTATCTTCCAAGTTTTCGGCATGTAAATATTGGATCACTAGAAATCTGGAATGTTTACCCTTTAGTGATAGTGTGTTCTGCTGAAACGTTTCTTGGAAAAAAGATGAAAGTTGCCTTTTGAGCTCATTCTAATTATCTATGCTTTTGGCACCCTTATGTCTATCTACTGTAATGTTTGATTTCATTATTAGCATACTTATTTGACTCAACATATTATACCTTCTATAAATTGCAGCAAATGGCTCAGATCATATGAGAAACCAGGATGTTCTATCTCATCTGCTGAGGAACCTGGCAAATCTGGCTGGTACAATTAATGGAAGAAATATAGCATCTTTATTGGAGGGATCTCAAGATTTGGTAAAAGCTGGGACATCTGGAGCTGCACAGAATGTTCCAAACACAAATTCAAATGGTCCTGAACCGTCCAGACCTTTCAGTCCTTCTGTCAAGAGGGATGATGGTCCAATCCGTCAGGATCCTCCAGAGTCTATACAATGTGAGATGACTCCTGCTAATGATATGGCTCAAAAATGTATGGCTTCAGGCAGTAATGGAGTAGGAAGTTTAAAATCTCCTTCAGTACCACAGTCCTCAAATGTATTTCTGTCAAGGGATAGCCTTGTTCCCCAATCAGTTGCAGCAGAGACTACAGTTGGAAGAATTGGGTTAAGTAATATTGACCTGAATAATGTATATGATGATGTACAGGATTATGTTGAGAACCCGAGGAATTCTCGCCCTCCTGTGCCTTCAGGGAATGGATCTCTTGATCATCCTTTATGGCTTCTATGTGACTCTCTCAAGTCAAGTCCACCGCAGACAAGTAGAAACTCAGATTCAACCTCTACCCAGTCACCATCTAGTTCCAGTGGAGAAGCTCAGGTATATTATTTTAGTAATTTGAATTCATTTCCTCATTACTGTATAATTTGATAATGTTCCTACTACTTTTATATCAAAGAAGAAACAAGGCACTTGATTTATCGACTATAAAGCATGCTTGGATGGGTATATTATGTTTATTTGGGAAACAACCTTATAATTCATTTTTTATTTTTTTTTTAATTTCTTTCTCTTCTAATCCAAATATTCATGTAGATTTCTCAGCCGTAGCAAATCCATGGAATTGGTTACTTGATGTAAATTTTTTGAAGTCATGCTTTTGCATTTGTCAACTTGTGTATAATATATGTTGATTCGCTTCTTACTAATTGATAAAGTAATGTACTTCTTCAGTGTTCATAAAAGTCATGGTCCAGTTTAACTTGACTTTTTTGAGTGTAACTTTGTTTTCCGGTGGCTGTCAGAAGATTGTATTTATTGACATGTTATTTGTTTATGTTTTCTGTTTACAGAGTCGCACAGATCGAATTGTTTTCAAACTATTTGGCAAGGCTCCAAATGATTTCCCCCATGCTCTCCGATCACAGGTACTTTATCGCTGCCTTGAAATGGCTATAACAATTTCACTGCACTGTTTTGTTGTATGGTGTTTGATTTATGTTTTTCTTTGAGTACCAGATCCTTAACTGGTTATCCCACAGTCCCACAGAGATAGAGAGCTATATAAGGCCAGGCTGTATCATATTAACTATATATCTCCGTCTAGAAAATTCCGCTTGGGAAGAGGTATAGTTTGATATAATTTCATATGTAGGTTGCCTAGTGGAACCATGGGAACAATAAAAGAAAATCTAAATGTGCTAATTTATTACTATTTCATAATGCAGCTATGCTATAATCTAGGATCCAGCTTGAGAAAGCTTGCTGCATCAAATGATTCTTTCTGGAGATCAGGATGGGTATATACAAGAGTGCAGCACTCTGTAGCTTTTCTGTATAATGGTTTGTTCTCTCTCACTATGTGTGTTGTCTGCATTCTCCTCATGTGATTGTATTTCAATTATCACTGGAATCTTCTATCATCTTACTTAGGCAACTAAGATATTTATCTTTTATTTCATAAATCTCTCCTTCAGGTCAGGTGGTATTGGATGTACCATTGCGCCTCAAAAGCCCACAAAGTTGTCAGATTTTGTGTATTAAACCGCTTGCTGTTTCTGCAAGTTCTAGTGCTCAATTTATTGTGAAAGGATTCAACCTTTTGCTGTCTAACACGAGGTAAATCTCTATACACCTGATGATTCAAATTTGTTTAGGTGAGACTTAAGAGGTTCTTGGCTTCTTGCTCTAGAAGAGCATAGGTGGAGCCGTGGAGGCATATGTTGAGCTATACTTATTTCAGTTATTATTCTTCTGGACATACTTATCCATAAGAAGAAATTAGGAAAAAGTGAAAACATATAATGTTTTTGTTGCTTGCTGGAGATATTTTATATGCCTTAGACCTTGGGCAATATGATTCAATAGGATTTTCAAAGAAAATACAACTTCATATGGTTAATGTTATGCAATACTTTTCCAGGCACTGTAACAATTTCGAAAATGGATGAGAGAGATAGATACACCCTACATAAATGTCCAGGGTATAGTTTTTCCTGACTAGTATATCACTTGTGCATTGTAAGGTGAAATTAAATTAAAAGTAACTAAAAATTAAATTAAAACATATAATGAGAAAATTATTTATCTATAAATTTATATAAAATGTTAAGGTAAAGTGTAAGAGTATTAATCATTACAACACAATTAATAAAAAAAATTATAATAATTGATTAATTTAGAATGAATGTTTTATACCATGTTTTAATATGAAATTTATAACATGATCTTTAAACTATTGTTATAAATAAAATTCAAATGATTTTCACTTTTGTTGTATACAACGTTTATTAACAATTTTTTATTGTATACATCAAATGTATAAGTCAAGTAAATAAAAATATGTTTTTTTATTAAAAAGAAAATAATTATTATATTTAAAAAAATTATTATTTATTTTTTAAGTAATTAAAAGTATTAAAAGTATGTATTTAATGTCCTTTAACTTATGCTCCAAATATACAGGATAAAGGGAGTATATATTAGATTAGATTAATTAGATTTTATCTAAATATCCAATAAACATTTTCTCTTTTCACATATTTAATTATTGGTGATATTTAAAATCATGTTTGTGTAACTCAAAATTAATTTTTCTAATAATTTCACCTGATTAAATTTTATAATATAATACTCACATGATTTTCTATTTGAATAATGTAAGCATGGTTTTATTTTACAATTCATTTGACATGTTTATACATCTAAGTAACATCTTGTGAATAATTGCTTTTAAAAATTGATAGTTAAGTAAAGTTAATATTTATAAATATATAGTTAAATTAACTTTTAATATTCAAATTGTAATACTTTTTAGTTATTTTACTAAAAAATAATTTTCATCCAGTAAAATAATTCGACCTAAATTAAATTTTTAAAATTTAAAAAATTATCTGATCATATATATACTATATAAGACTTTCATTCAATGTATTATCTTTTATATATTTATAGAAACTTTGACTTATAAAATTAAAATATATTACTAATCAAACATTCAAAATTTAAATTAAATAAATACTATTCAAATATTTTTCCATTAAATTTTGTAATGATGAGATTAAAGATAATAAAACTTAAAAATATTGTTTTGTAATAAAAAATTTATCAATAATTTAAGGAATTTTATGATATTTGTTTTAAAACATTCATCATGTATGCATATAATTTTATTATTTAATTTAATAATATTTTTGAAATTTATTGCTAAAAAGATTGATAAAAAACTAATATATCTAATTTATATATTTAATGAAAATGAAAAAAAGAAATATTAATATTTTTTATGTGACCAATATTTATTTTAATGTAAGGTAAATATCTTATTAAATTCTTAAATTGTCTTTTTAGCTTTTAATCATTTAAATCTGAATTTACTATTGTTATACAAATAAATAAATATAATTGTCAATGATTGATTGTTAAAGCAACATGTAATACTAAATAAATTTTAGAAAAAAATTTTCACACTTTTTGAAGTGTATATATTTTGAGAGAGGAGAAAAAGATAGGAGAGAAAAAATAATAAATTTAATAGGTAATTTGGTGAAAAGAAAGTAAGATAAACTTTAAGAAGTATTTAAGAAAGAAATAAAGTAATAAATATAATAGATATTGGTTTTGAAAATTTAAGAAGTATTAATAAAACAAATAAAAAATGTGTCGGTTCTTGCCAAATGGCACCATCAAAATTCACATGGCAAAAGATTAGAGTCCACATGGTAAAAATGCTAGGCAGTTCCTTTTATATATAATATAGATTTGGGAAGGGAGGAAGATCCATGATCTGGATTTTTGTTTACTGCAATTGGACTAGAATTTAATCCATTCCTCTTGATTTCAGGTTGCTTTGTGCACTTGAAGGGGAGTATCTGGTACAAGATAGTTGTTATGATTTGATTGACGGTGCTGATGTAGCCAATGGACATAATGAGCTTCAACATCTCAGCTTCTCTTGTCATATACCGAATGTGACTGGAAGAGGGTTTATCGAGGTGGTATCTTCTCATACTCAAATTTTTTTGGAAATATGTCTTTTGCACTGGCCTTCTCTTCAGCAATGTTCATGAAGTAATTTTTGTTTTTGTCAATGTGAACTTTAGCTTAGCTCAAGCTCAAAAGGAACTGGAGCATACTTTTGACACTTCATTAATTTATCTCAAGGATTGGATATATACTGTTATTGATGCCTGCCATTTGATGACTTTAGCTTTAACAAATTTTGAAGGTCCTTTATAGTTTTAGATTCTCATATGAACTATTGAAAACCAATCTATAAATGGGAGTGAGTCCTAAGTTTGACATCCCCCCTCCCCCTTTTTTGAAATTGATTAATATGCAATTATGCGGTTTTTTCGTAGGCAAAACTAATTATGTAAAGAGATGCTTTATTCCTGGCACCAGCTATAAATTTTCAAATCGTTTAGAAAATGGTTTAAGAAATGGCTGAATGGAGGCAAGTAACCTATCCATACAAAGCGTGTAGATAGATAGTTTCTGCAGAAGAAGCAGAGAATTGTCAAGTGTCAGAATCAGATAAAAGATATTCTGCACAAATGGGATTTCTTTTTCTCTAGCTTTCAAAGCTATATTTGCGTATCTGATATGATAATATTTACTCAGGTGGAAGATCATGGTCTTAGTAGCTGTTCCTTTCCTTTCATAGTTGCAGAGCAAGAAATTTGTTCAGAGATCTGTAAGCTGGAGAATGTCATTGAGGCAGCAGAGACTGCTGATGACATCCAGATAAAAACCAAACTACTGGAAGAAAAGACTCGAGCATTGCATTTCATACAAGAAATGGGTTGGCTCCTTCATAGAAGTCGTGTGAAAGTTAGGCTAGGTCCCGTGGCACCTGTTCAAGATCGCTTCCATTTTAATCGGTTCATTTGGCTTGTTGGCTTCTCTATGGACCATGACTGGTGTGCCGTGATGAAAAAACTCTTGGACATTATCTTTGAGGGTATTGTTGATGCAGGAGATCATGCCTCTGTTGAGTTTGCATTGTTAGACATGGGTCTTCTGCACAAAGCTGTAAAGAGAAATTGCAAGCCTATGGTGGAACTACTGTTAAAATTTGTGCCAGTTAAAGCTTCAGATGGCGGAGACAGTAAAGAGAAGCAAGTCAACAAGTCCCCTGAAAGATTCTTGTTTAGACCTGATACTGTTGGGCCTGCCGGGTTGACTCCCCTTCATGTTGCAGCAAGTATGCATGGCTCGGAGAAGGTATTGGATGCATTAACCGATGATCCAGGAATGGTAATTCCTTTCTCTTCTGTATGCATCATATATCTTCAGTTCATTTTTTAAATATTACAAACTCCAGGGGTGGGAGAGGTGGATATGTAGACTACAGTTAAACTATTATTATTTAGGGAACATTTGGGTGAACATAAGCGCTAATTTAGTTTGATTAGTTTTGCCATGAAATTTATTGAAATGAGTTCCAAAAGAACTCATTGAAGGGTCATAAGCCATTTCTATAAGCTTCCAAATGCCTATTTAATGCTTATGATAAGATAAGCTCATATATGCTCCAAGCTCTCCTAAACGCCCCTTTATTCTGTTAATACTTAAAGCACTCCTTATTCCCCACTTTTCACCTTCTTGGGCAAGTTCCTGTGCAGGTTTCAGTTCATTGTCTATTCTTAATTCCTAATTGAAGCACATGTAGAAGGATTCAGTGCAAAATGTTTACTCCTATGTTTGCCATGTTCAGGTGGGAACTGAGGCATGGAAAAGTGCTAAGGACGCTACAGGTTTGACACCCTATGACTATGCATCCCTGCGGGGCTACTACTCCTACATTCATCTTGTTCAGAGGAAAACAAGCAAGACATGCAAAAGTCAACATGTGCTTGATATCCCAGGCAACATAAAGCAGAAGCAATCAGATGGGCACAGGTCATCGAAAGTTTCAAGTCTGCAGACTGAGAAGATTGAAACAACGGCAATGCCACGTCATTGTGGGCTATGCCAGCACAAGCTGGCATACGGTGGTGTGAGAAGGGCACTGGTTTATAGGCCAGCAATGCTGTCAATGGTGGCCATTGCAGCTGTGTGTGTCTGTGTGGCTTTGCTCTTCAAAAGCTCACCCAAAGTTTATTATGTATTCCAGCCCTTCAGCTGGGAATCATTGGAGTATGGGTCAATCTAATGTTGTATATCAGATATTCTTTGCAGTAGGCCTGCCCTTTTGTTTTTTGGAGTGTGGAAGTCTTAGTTCTGGGTATATACATCTGTGATAGTAGCTGTCAACAAAGTATGTAGGGAAGGTTTACCTTCATGTTCAGCACAAAATGTTCACTATGCTATCTATCAAATGTTAGGTAGATGGTGTTAGTAGTTCATGTATATGCAAGATAATAGGGTAAGCTTTCCGGCATTTAGGAGGGTACTTTGTATCATTCAATAAATATTAAAGATTTACTACATGTGACTATACTTTGAAGTTATCGTGATTTATTGATGTTATTTTGAAAATTATATAAGTAACTATATGTAGTTGACTAGTGACAAGAGAATTATGTAATTTGCAGGTGACTTTAGATTGAATTTTGGTGTCATTATGTACACCTTTTGTTTTCAATCATTGGATTATGTATTGAGATTTACGTAATTTTATCTTGAATGTTGTGAATTGGACTTCTCGTTATTAATTACTTACCCTGTTATGCTACAAATTTTCCTCCGTGTTCATCTATTTATAATGAAGGACTATAATCTCAATCTCTTACATTCAAATAATTTTATCAAAATTTGTGCAGAAATACAATACATCACTAGTTTTGGACATAAGAGTTATAGCAAGAAAATACAATATAATACATACAGCGATACTTGGAGAGAGCTTGACTACTCACTTCAGAGATTCGGTCATGGATGGAAGAGTTATAGAAAATATAATAAAATAAAGTGATACCTTGGAAGAGCTTGACTACTCAACACAAAGACTCGGTCATGGATGTAAGAGTTGAAAAGATAGCAAAGAGCAAAATTCAGGATAGAATTTTAAGGATTAAGTGGAGGCAATTACAAGGAGAAAAGCAAAGGAGTTTCAAGGAGGAGTTATGGAAGTTGAGAGGCTTGGAAGTACAAACGATATGTTGGACTCTCGGGGGGAGTGAAGAGAATAGAAACCTGAGGATAAAGAGGGGATACAAGTGTGCAAAATAAAGTTTCGGTTAAAAGGAAGCTTTATTACACATGGTCCTTATGTAAGAAATAAGAATGCTTAAAATTGGGAAAATATGTCGTAGCTAAGAAAGATACCAAGGTGGTAGCTTTTGATGGATTATACCAAGACTTAGGCACCAAAAATGGATAGGTATCTACGGGCTTGCTAAAAATAGAGAAAGATAGTTGAGAGGCTTGGATCAAGTGAAGTGCTTTAATGACAACTTTATCCATGAAACATTACTTTCCTTCTCTTTCGTTATTCACGTCAGCCAAAACAAATAATAAACAATATATTGGGACCTTTTTTTTTTTTTTTATCTTTGTTTTTTGTTTTTAGTGAAGACTACGAGTATTCTCCACTAGAGACAATCTTGCTCGAGTCAGCCATCAGGTAAGAACACTATAAGTGGCAATGCTCTTCTTCCAACTATTTAATGCAATTGCATACTTAAGACTAGAATTCGAGACCAGTGGTTAAGCTAAAATATTCCCATACCATTTGATCCATGCATTTGGTAATTTATCTTTAGTTTTTTTTTATAAATAATTACATCTACACACAATGTTTTAAAACTCGGACTAGTCATTGATTCGATCAAAACACTAAGTCATTAGGTCAATGGTTGAATTGGAGGATCACTAATTGATCCGCATGACTTGATCTTTATTAAAAAATTTGAAAATATTTATGACATATAAATTTCATACCTATAAAACTTATGAAATTAAATTTCAATTGTGATGTGTAGCTCAGAAATAAATAAAAATTAACAATAGTTTTGAGATGAGGGTGAAGGAAGGAAGGAAGGAAGGATTAAAGGTTACGCATTCAGGTCAAAAAAACAAAAGCAAGTGAAAAAGCAAGTGTAGTTGTGTGGTCAAAACGAGAGACATTTATGTCATATGCATACGTACACTCGGATTTTAGATTTACCATTTTGGTGATTATTATCATTTCATATATGAATATTTTTTTTATAATTAAAATTCATAATAAATAATTTTTTTAAACATATAAATTATATTATAAGTTGAGGTTTCTATTATTTTCAATAGATGTAGTTAAAACGATGTTGTTTCACGTTTTTTTTATAAAATTCTTTGAACTGGTTCGGGTCAATGTGTTGGTTCACTAGTTCAACATCAAAACCCATCGAGTCACACTAGTTCATACCAGGTTGATGGCATGTCTAATCTAATTACTGATTTGGACCAATTGCACCGATTCTCGATCTAACTGCCCGGTTTGAGTTAGTTTTTAAAATACTCTACACATAATATCACTTTTTAACAAAACTAAGGTAAACAACTATTGAAGAAGTAATGTTAAAGTAGCTCTAAGGTTAAAGACGAAAAAGTATTAGTTATGGAACAAGATATTAAAAGAAAAATAGAAAACTACTTTCACGGGCTATTTAATGAAGAACACAAACTTTTGTTGGTGAATTCTAGTATGGGAGACTAACACAAGTCTCCCGTCGTGGGAAGCATGTTTTTAGCCATGAGATATAACAATTTTAAAGTCAATGGCTTAGATTATTTTTTCTTTTTTTCTCAATCTTTCCCAATTTACCCTTGATTGCCCCCTTCTCTCCCACTACTAAATCGTGCACCTTTTGTCACAGCCATGGTAGCACAAAAGATGTCGTCATCAACACCTCCACTACACTGCAACAAAAAAACCCAAGCCACCAATGCACACCTATAAAAACCAACGCTGCCACAAACCACCGCACCCCACACAAAACCCCCAACGGACACCAGATCTCCCATCATTACACCCCCACCTCTCCCTACATGCAACCCAAACCTACAACAAAGCCACCAACGCACAACATAAATCAAAAGTTAATCCAAAAAATTACTCAAAAACTCAAGCTTTCCCATCACAAATCGTAAACGCCACAACCCAACTAAGCAACAGGGTCGAGATCGACGGGGGGTCCATGCAGACATGGCGCTTGTGGCGGCGGTGTTCCATCACGGCTTTATGCGGACTTGGTGCTTGTAGGGCGGAGAGAGGGGGCTCCGTGCAGACTTGGCACTTGTGGCGGCAGCGTTCCGTCGTGGCTTCCTTTAGCGAGGAGAATGAGAGGAGGCAGAGGGAGACAAAGGAAGGAGAGAGAAGAAGAGGAAAGAGAAAGAAAAAAGGGTAAATGGGGAAGAAAGGGAGAAAAGGAGAAAAAAAAAGGAAAAAATAATTTGGGCCATCAATTTGAAAATCAAGAGATCTAATGGTTTAGAAATACCTTCCCACAGTGGGAGACTTCTGTTAGTGTCCCATGCTAGAATTTGCCAACATTTGCTTTCAGATAAGTTAACCATAGTGAATAAGAACCAAAAGTATATCTTTTATTATAGAATTGGAGAACTTGAGGTTAAAAAAGTAATGAGGAGGATGACAAATGGCAAATGGCAAAGTAGACAAAATGGGTTGAACTGATTAATTTGATATATAACATGGACTAAATTAATAAAAATAAAAATAAAAGATAATTACTAAATATGCCCTTCTAATTATCAAGCATATCTCTTGCATTTTTTTTATATTTTTTATTACTCAAAATACCTTTGTACATAAAAATTGTATAACTTTATTCTTTGCATCCAATCTTCATTGTTCTCTAAACACTTTCTATCTATTTTCTCCCTTCTCTTTCTTGTTCCTATCAAAGATACCTTAGAATTCAACATTAATCTTATTTCATCGCAATCCTACATTTAATCGTATTGTTCACTTAAATTTTTTCAATTAAATTTTTAATATTTTGTGTGTTGATGTATAGCTTTTTTTTTTTATTCTTTCAAAGATTAATTTCTAGAATGTAAAAATAACTATTTTGAAAAGTAACTTCCAAAACAAAATTTTGTTTTTGTTAATAGTTTCAGAAATTAATTTTCAAAACATAGTAATTTCTATTATGGAAAATAATTTTTGGAATGGTTAAACAAAAACAAAAAAAAATGTTCACAAAATTAATTTCAAGAATAGAAATAATTATGTTCAGGAAATTAATTTCCAAAACCTTTTCTTTATTTTTTTAAAATATTATGGATTTATTGCTTTTTTTTAATTTTATTTTTATTTGTTGATGTACATGGAAGACCATGTTAGCAAGATGTTTGAGAAGGTGAATATGCCAACTAATGAAGCAACAAATAAGATTGTTAATTGTAGTGATGCATTCAACACTATAGAGATAATTGAATGCTAAATTAATTTTGTTATCACCATGTGATCATGAAAATGTCAATTTTTATTTATATCACCAAGTACCCTATTCCATTTTTTTATTTTTTAAATTTTAGTCTAAAATATTTATAAGATAAGTAAAAACACATATTTAAAGATTATGCATAATGCATAAGTATAAATTATTTTGCCAAATATTAATAATAATTTTTTTATTGTATAAAACATATAATTTAATCATTTATATTAATTTAAATTTTTTATATCTTAATTTTCTTATAATTTTATATTATTTTATTATAAAAATATTATATAATATTAAAAAATATATAAATTTAATTACGGTTATGGTTTAACCACAGTTATATCATATAATAATGTTCTAATTATTCATCTTATGCCACATGTTCTAATATAAATAATGTTCTAATTTTATAATGTTCTAATCTTATTGTAGTTAAATTCCTACTCTTGGACTCACCCTCATTAAGTAGATATTTACCCTATTCATTGTGGATATCTTTTGCTGGTACTTATAAGGTATGGGTAGAATTGCTCTCTCTAATATAAAGTGTTGTAATAATGTATTGTCTGTATTTTTTTTGTTAAGTGTGTTAATGAATGGCAAAAAGAGATTAAATGCATAATGAAGTAAAAAAATGAAAAATCAAATTCAACAACAAAAAATAATAAATTACTAAATTAAAAACTTTAAATAATCATAAGATTAAAGATGTAATTTTGCCTTAGAAAAATCTCAGGAATCAAACAAGTAAACGCTACTACAACCAATATAAAACTCTTGCATCTTGTCAAAATGTACTTTTCTTATCTCTTCCATAATATAATGTTCAATATATTCTGAATTAAGAGTGTTAAAATTTTGAGTTTAATAATTATATATTGTCAGTAAAATTTTTTACACTATCAATTAATCAAAAATTACTATTGGAATGACTTTTAAAATAGTTATTATAAAAATTAACAAACTTACCATATATGGTAGTTTGTAATTAGATGACAGTAAAAAACTGTTAATACATAGCCTATTTTCTCTAAAATTTTTAGTACAATTTTAATTATAATTGTTTATTGACAAATACAAGAAGACTAATGGTGTATGTAGAAAAAATTATTTATAGCTTTATTTAAATTGTGTGAGTGTTTGAAAAAGATTATGAAAATAATTTATAATACGTCTATAAGTTATTTTAAGCTTATTTCAATAAATTCTCTAACATAATTTATGAAAATAACTTATATCAAATCTATTTCACCCTATTTTCTCTTCGATTGCAAAAACAATTTATACATAAGCATTTCAATAAAAACTTAGTCTAGATAAAATTTTCCATAAGTACTTATAGGAGAAGAAAATAAGAAGGTACAATAAATTGAGCTTCATTCGTAAGCTAAAATCAACTTATACATTTCAATTTTTTAAAAAGTTATTTTTTTGGTAACCATTGTAATTAAGGCCTTTTGCTCCCTAGTTATGGGACTAATTCTTAGTTTGAGACTTAATCACACTTAAAGCTTCTCGTCTCTTTCCAAAGATAAATTAGAGAACTTTTATAAAATTTAAGTGCATAAATTTATTTTATTTTATTTTATGAAAAAAACTCAATTTATCTTACCTTCTTATTTTTTTTCTTCTGTAAATGTTTATGAAAGCTTTATCTAAACATAACCTAAGTATCTATTTACTTTATATTTATTAAAAAAAAATTTATTATCAAATCTTGTCTAACTAAAATAAATTTTATTTAAAATATATTTACATGCATACTACTACAACACTTAAAATTTATTCAAATAGTTATTTTTAATTTAATAAAAATGTTTCAATAATTTTTTAAATAAATTCATTAGAATTTAATTATAATATACTAAATATATATTAATGGAGATTTATTCAATAGAAAGGATTAGTATCCAATAATATCTCGAACATGATTGCCTTAAAAAATATTTGTAGTGAAAGACTAAAAAGATACACTAAAAATATGTCAACTAATTCTAAATTATCATATTATTGAAAATCATTACCTTATGTAATAATTTTTTTTGAGGAGACCTTATTTAATAATTATTACTTTAATCGTGATATGATATCTAGAATGTTATTTGATTGGTTGAGGGTATAAATTTTTACTCTATCAATATATCAAAATTAAAATCAATCACATAAAACATTTTTGGATTGTACCAAAAAACATAAAACATTTTTGAAGAAGGCAGAGAAGTTTTAAGTGTAACTAAACTTTAGATTGAGGATTGAATTTTGTGGGATATCTAATTAAGGGAGTGACAAAAATAAAATAAAACCAATTTATTATATGAAATAAAGCCATTGGTTCACATTTAATTCTCATACTATATAAATTAAAATAACTATTTTGAATGGGAGCACTCTTAGAAACTACTTTAATGAGAGCATTTTTAGAAGTTTTTCTTCAACAAGAATGTTTTTTGAAAATTTCTTTAACCTCTTATCTTTTTTAATTTATCTTTTTCATTTTTATTTTTAAATGAAATTTCAATATTTTTTAAAAATTATTATTAGTTAAAAAAAATCTTATATCACAATATAAATTATTTATCATAAATTTAAAATATAATTTATATATTTAAAAATATTTAGCCATTACATATTTAATTATAATATAATTTATATATTAAAAAATATTTATTTATTATAAATTTTAGTTATATAAAGCAAACATTTACGTATTAAAATACTAGTTTATATGGATTTGCAAAAATGATTTCAACCCAAAGTTCAAACGGACAATTTTGCTTCTTCCAGAGTTCTCAGTTATCTGTCTCTCTTTCCATGGCTCCAATGTCACTCTCATTTTCTTCTTCCATTCTTCCTTCTCCCATTCCCCACGCCAAATCCAACCCGAACCCCACTACCCAAGACCCGATTATTCGGGTCACCCGCGTCTCAGTGTCAGCTCCAGCTTCCAAAACCACGGTCTCTGCCTCTTCTACGCGAAAACCCGCTCCTGCGCCAAAAACCAGACCGCGGAAAGAAATTCCCGAAACGTTGTTTTTTGAGAGTACGGAGAAGAGACCCATCGAGAAGAAAAAGAAGAAGGAGAAAAAGAAGAGTGGTAAGGTCTGGGTCCACACTCTCCCCGAAGTCTTATCCTATCGAATTCACGAGAAGCACTGGATTATAGCCCTTGAGGTCAGTCAAGACCCCCTTGTGCTTCAAAAAATCTACTCTTTACTTTTTGTTTTAGTTTCTTTGGGCTGATAAACTAATTTGTGCATAACTATGCTTGTTAATTGAGTACTTGAATTTTGATATTCTTGGGTCCAATTGAGGGTTTTTTGGTTGTGTTGGTTTCACTTGGGTACTACAGTAGTATGCCGCTACTACCTTTATTAGTTTTTAAGTTCAAAAATGATGCATGGACACCTAGTGCTCATATACACCTAGAGAGAGTAAGAGAGAAAAGTGTAGGCGTGATGGTTAATACCATGCGATGAGAGGACATTGATAGAGCAAAAAACGAGAGGTGTTAATGAAGTGTTTGCACTGTAGCAGGTATTCATATAAATAATAAGTTTTATGCCAATTTTGTAACTTTTCTCTCCTTTGTTACTAAGTTAATTGAAAATGAAAAAAATACTATCTCTGGTTTTTTATATAAACAATAAATGGGAGTTTTTTTGGTCCTAATTATAAGAAACAAAGACTCATTTTTAAATATATTAATTGTTCAATTTTTTTTATGTTCTTAAGTTATTAAGAAGTCTATTTACAAGACACTCACTAATTTTCATATAAATGAATGCATCAACCTTGTTTTTTTTGCAATTTTGGTGGGAAATCATGATTTTTAACAATTTTGCCATTTGGTTTGAATTAAATTTTGCAGCAGTTATTGAGTTACGAGCAATGACAGTAAATACAGCCAATACTTAAATCATTTCATTCCAAGGATATTTTTGGAACAAACTTTAAATTTATATAATTATTAATAAAAATTAATTAAATTACATTTATTAATTTTGATGATTTAATTATGTGTTGCTTATATAAAGGATCGGAGGTAGTACGTTTTTTGTCTCTTTTAGTTCCTGCAAAATATTTTTGTTGGTTTTGTTTCTCATAAATTTATTTATTTTTAAAATGGTTTGTTTCATCATTCAATGATGTTGTGACATGCATCTAGATATATCAGCGACCACTCTAAGATGGCATGTAATGTGACGTATTTAGATGCATGCTACCTCATAATAGAGACCGTTTTCAAAACTTTAAAATTTATAAAGAGCAAAACCGAGAAATTTTTGTGTTATTGTTATTCCAAAGTATGGTGACGGGTGGACAAAAATTACAACATATGAACAGAAAAACCACACCAATTGTTGGATTAAATTTAAAATATCATTTACTAAAATTTAGATCAATTTTCAATCGTTGGGTAGCTCTTGGAGTAGTACATTAGAATATCTATATCTTCTTATGAGTATTGTACTCAATTATTATTTTGAATGCACAGTTGTTTGACATGCTTAGAGAGCAACCCTATTACCAACCCAGAGAAGATACTTACATGAAACTCATTGGGTTGCTTGGAAAATCCGGCCAACCCCATCGTGCCCATCAGCTTTTTAACTCTATACACGAAGATGGTTGTGAAAGTACCAAACTTTACACAGCCTTAATTGCAGCCTATTGTCAGAACAACCTGATTGATGAGGCGTTTTCAATTCTTGATGAGATGAGGAACTTCCCTCGTTGCCGGCCTGATATTTTCACATACAGTACCTTGATAAAAGCTCATGTGGATGCTTTGAAATTTGAAATGGTTGAGTTGCTGTATGATGAAATGGCTAAAAGATCTATCATGCCAAACACTCTCACCCAGAACATGGTGCTGAGTGGTTATAGCAAGGCTGGGAGGTTTGATCAGATGGAGAGAATAGTGTCAAGTATGACGGAGAGCACTACGTGCAAACCTGATGTTTGGACAATGAACACAATCATCAGTGTCTTTGGTGATAAGGGTCAGATTGATATGATGGAGAAATGGTATGAGAAATTTTGTAGTTTTGGGATACAACCACAAAGTAGCACTTTTAATATTTTAATTGTAGCTTATGGTAATAAAAGAATGTATGACAAAATGGCATCAGTTATGCAGTGTATGCGCAAGGTAAAATGTCCATGGACGACCTCGACTTATAACAACGTGATTGAGGCATTTGCGGCTGTAGGTGATGCTGAAAATATGGAATGTGCATTTGATCAACTGTGTGCTGAGGGTTTGAAAGCAGATACGATGACTTTCTGCTGCCTTATCAATGGTTATGCTAATGCAGGTATCTTCCATAAAGTAATTAGCAGTGTTAATTTGGCTGAGAAGCTTCAGATACCTGTAAATACATCCTTTTACAATGTAGTCATATCTGCATGTGCAAAGGAAGATGCTTTGATGGAAATGGAAAGATTTTTCAAGCTTATGAAAGAGAAAGATTGTCAACCAGATAACACAACATACTCTGTCATGATTGAAGCATACAGAAAAGAAAGTATGAACGACAAAATATACTATTTGGAGCAGGACAAGCAGATGATGATATCTGATGACAAAAAACTGAATGAGCCTGAGGAGACAATCCTTGGTTGATTTGTGGTTTAGAAGTCAGAGACTTAGAGTGCTAATTCATCTGCCACCCCTCCATCCTTCTGAATGGTAGTTTTTTAATTTGATGTGAAAGAATCAATCAGTTGAGTAGTTGTTCTTCTTTTTTCATGATGAATAGTGATTCCTACCTAACTTTATGTAGGTTTATAGTAAATATTGTTGGCATCATTTTGCGTTTTTGATGCCAATAGCTGTATACCTTCAAAGATGCAATGGAATCTTGAACACCTTAAAATGACAATAATATTTTGGTGACACTGAAATTTCTTTTGAAAGCAGACATTTACAGCGAATTGATTACTTGAGGTTTTTAATTCATGAATTTCAATTCACTTTTTTGCATCAGTATAAGGCTGTGAAATTCCTGTATTTTGGTATATTTATTTTGCCCTTATGATTAATCTAGTAGAAAATTGCTTCTGTAGAAACTCTTAGAATGTTATTTTGTGTTGGTTTTAGGTTGGTGTTGTATTTGGTGTGTTACACTTGTAGTTAACCTAGATTATTACTTATTAATATAAATAGGAGTATTTATATATAAATTATTATTGTAAATATCATAGATATTTTAGGGGGTCCAAAAATATCTTTTGTATCTTGATATTTGTTTTCTTATTTCCTTATTTCCTTTTTTAGACAGTTGTTTACCCTATAAAAGAGAGATTATGGAATGTATTAAACACAATAAATTTACAAATCCTTTCTCTTTCCAAAAAAAAAAAAAATGTTCGAAATCTGCCTTAATTGCAGTCACCCCTAACTCGCCTTAGTTGCGGCCTCTTTGGGGGCTGCCTTAATTGCAGTCTCAAGGGTGGTGGTTTAGTTTCATGGGTACCCTTGAGGTCTTACATCCTAGTTTTCCTGTCTCTTTGAGAAAGTCAAGCACATACTTCCTTTGGGAAATTAAAATGCCTTTTCTAGAATAGACAACCTTTATTCCAAGGAAGTACTCCAACTTTCCCAACTCCTTCATTTCAAATTGAGTTGCTAGCTTTTATTTCAAAGTCAATTTTTCTGTCTCATCATCACTTGCAATGATCATGTTGTCTACATGATTAGAAGAAGAGTGAGTTTGCCATCAGGGAAGTGTTTTATGAAGAAGGTATGATCATCGTGACTTTGTTTGTGCCCCAGGGATATCATAGCTTGAATAAATCTTTCAAACCATGCTTGAGGAGATTGTTTGAGGCCATACAAAGCCTTCTTCAACATGCACACCTTGTTCTTTCCACCATGCAATTCAAATCCTAGGAGAATCTCTATGTAGACTTTCTCTTCTGGGTCTCCATGAAGAAGGCATCTTTAACATCAAACTGCTACAGGTCCTAGCAAAAAATGGGCATCTAGGGAGAGAATAATTCTCACTGTATTCATTTTTGCTACGGAGCAAATGTCTCCTCATAGTCTATTCCATAGGTTTATGTGTAAATCCAATGGGACCTTAGATCAATACAATGCAAGATTGATGACAAAGGGGTACACATAGACCTATGAAATAGACTATGAGGAGAAATTCCGTGGCAAAAATGAATACAGTGAGAATTATTCTCTCATTAGTCACCCGTTTTGGCTGGGACCTGTAGCAATTTGATATTAAAAATGCCTTCATGAAGACCTAGAAGAGGAAGTCTACATGGAGATTCTCCTAGGATTCAAATCACATGGCAGAACCACAAGATTGGAGCTGAAGAAAGTCCACATGTAGAGAAGTCTCAATACTAGAGATTGGTAGGGAAGCTGATATATCTATCTCACACTAGACTTGATATTGCCTATGCTGTTAGTGTGGTCAGTCAATTTATGCATGACTCCTGAGAGAGGCACCTTAGGCAGGTTGATAAGATCTTTTAATAATTGAAGGCAAAACTAGGGAAAGGTCTGTTATTCAGGAGATAAGGTACACTGTCCATGTAGATTTATACCAATGTAGACTATGCAAGGTTAGTCATAGATAGGAGATCCACCTCCATTTATTGCATGTTTTTGGGAGGGAATTTGGTAACATGAAGAAGCAAAAAGTAGAATGTAGTTGCTTGGTCTAATGCTGGAGTAGAATTTTAAGCTATGGCACACAACATATGTGAAGGATTATGGATGAAAATTATCTTTGATGACCTCAAAGTTAAATATGAAGGACCTATGAAGTTGTTTTGTGACAAAAATTTAGCTATTAGTATTGTCCATACTTTAGTCCAGCACGACAGGACAAAATACATAGAGATTGACAAACACTTCATCAAGATAAATTGGATAGCAGCCTTATAGTTGCAGCACATGTTTCTACGGGGCTCCAATTGGAAAATGTCCTCACTAAGGGGCTTCCTATTGCTAGATTTCATGAACTTATTGGCAAGTTGGGAATGATTGATATTCATTTACCAACTTCAGGGTAGTGTTGTAAATATCATAGATATTTTAAGGGTTCCAAAATATCTCATTATATCTTGATATTTATTTCCTTATTTATTCCTATTCCTTTTTAGACATAGTTGTTTACCCTATAAAAGAGAGATTACAGAATGTATGAAAAACACAATCAATATACAAATCCTTTCTCTTTCAATAAAAAAAAAAATGTTGGAAAGTCACCTTAATTGTGGTAATTGTAGCCCACCTTAGTTGCGGCCTCTTTGGGGGTTGCCTTAATTATAGCCTCAAGGGTGGTGGTTTAGTTCCACATTGACTAGAGATATGGCTTAAATGAAGCCTATAAAGCTTGGGCAGTCCTCACCTTATAAGCCGGTTTTGTGGAGTTGAGTTAGTGCCTAAGTTTAAATTCTAAAATGGTATTAGAGTTTATCCTAAATTCATTGTTGGGCCACCTGCATTTGTCACGCTCTAGGTCGATAGCCCTAGGTGTGAGGGAGAGTGTTGGAAAGTTGCCTTAATTGCGGTCACCCTTAGCTCGCTTTAGTTGCGGCCTCTTTGGGGTGTGCCTTAATTTTAGCCTCAACGGTAGTGGTTTAGTTCCACATTGACTAGAGATATGGCTTAAATAGTGCTTATAAGCTTGGACAGTTTTCATCTTACAAGCTAGTTTTGTGGGGTCGAATTAGCCCTAAGTCCCAATTCTAATAATTATTTAGATTTTTATCAGTGAAAATATATTTTCATTTCTTTTTTCTCATCTAGATTCTAATACCTAAATTTTCAACATAGTATTAGGGTAATATCATTGGAAATGACTTGTGTATTGTCATTGCTTGCTTCTTAGAGTTTCCAAAGTATTTAACTCATATTTCCTACTTTGTTTCTGAGTTAGATTTGCTCAAATTTCACACTTTGTAAAAAAAATACTGCTAAATATTGAGTTTGAGATTGTGTAGATTCTTTTAACCTACACATTTCTTTTCTAGATTGAGATAATACGTTTGATTTCTATACAATGTATGTCCAACCGTCTGAAGAGACTCCATTTCTTCCAAAATTTTGTCCCAAATATTATTGCAGCAATTACCATGAACGCAAATTTGTTCTGTTAAGGATTTTCCCGATAGGGCAAGTGTTGTTTCCATAGGCACCCTCATAAACTACCCCATTATTTTGTGGGAATTGGGAAGTGAGTTAAAAAGTGCAAGTCCCTTGAATCTAGAAATGGATCACTTAACTTTCTTTCATTCTATAGGTAACCTTGGAAATAGAAATGGAAGTAGCAAGTCTAAACTGTGGATGAGTGCTCTCTATAATGTATGATCATTATCATTATAACTGCGCATAAAACCATTTAGCGCACATGTAAAATTTACAAGACTAAAAGTTGATAAAATGCACTTCCTTGCTAGTGAATTGCAATCAACTAGATGCTCACAGTCTCGGGTAAAGACTATTTGAAGTCCTGTTTCTAATTATGGAGGTAGCTTTCAACATCTAGATTGCATGATTATATTTGTCTTAATATTTGGTACTCTAAATATACTTTAATGGACAGTGAAATACTAAGATTCAAATTTCGATTAGTTCAGTGGACTAGGGAAAATGGTACTGTTTGCCCCCAAGCCCCCCTAGAAATTCTTTTTTGTCTGAACCCTTAAGTATCCTCAAGTCACTTTGGATCTTGATTAATCCAGAATAGATGGACTTACTAGAGGGCGCATATCTCCCCCATCATCTAATGAAAATTTAATGAACAATACCATTTCCCAGCATTTTATTTTAAGTCTGTTTTTACATCAATAACATGTTATGGCATTTCTCCTCTTTGATGCATTCGTTTTCTCACTATAGAGAAGTGTTGATACTGATAGATACCCATTAGTAGGTAGTTAAGTGTTAGTTAGTGAGGGAGTTAGTTAGTTAGGTTAGTTGGGTGCAAGGTTGTTAAACTCGAGAGTTTACATAAACTCGTGGGGAGTCCGTAAACTCGACTCGTAAACTCGTAAGAGTTTACCTACTATAAAAAAATATTAAAATACCTATAGATAACATAATAATTCAACATTTAAATCCCATAAATAAAGCAAAATAGTAAACCACAATAATAAAATAACTAAGTCAAGTAGTAAATTACTACATGATAAGTTCAAACTTCACCAAATAAAACATAAGTTCATACAAAACATAAGTTCTTAAAATGATAATATTTAAAAAACAAAAAAAAGACAAATGTCTTCAAATGTCTATGTCCAATCCTCTAATAACATCATCTCCAATATCATTATCACCATCATCTCCATCATCATCTCCATCACCATTAAGCTCTTCTGCAGATGAAAAGTGTTCATCAAGAACATTGTCATCAAAAGCCAAGTTATCAAGATCCAATGCATCTAAAGTTGGATTACTTGAACTTTCTCCAACTAATTCAACATTGCTACCACCTTCACCTTGAGGTTGCTCAAGCTCAACATTTTCTTCATTAGCATCATCCCTCTCTTCGTTATCCACGCATAATTAGATTGAATATCATCAAATAGAAGAGCAACAGTTTTTCTAATTTGTCTACTTTTCAACTTCAAGTTGTACATGACATAAACAAAGTCATTCATCTTCTTTTGATGCAAGCGGTTTCTTCTCTTTGTATGAACCTAGAATTAGAAAATAACACAAAATAGAATTTCATGATTATCTAAACTAAACATAGAAAATCAAAAATCATAAACTAAGTGATAAACTTCAATTATCGTTTCAAATGAGCTCCAATTACGCTCACACCCAGAAGAGCTACAAGTCAAGCTCAAAACATGGATAGCAAACTTTTTCAACTCTGGGCATCCATCCCCAAACATCTCCCACCATTTTGCAGGAAGCATAGCCTTCCTACAGGCCTTTGCATTATCCATAGAAAATAGCCCTCTAGCATAATGAAACTCAATAAGTTGCATACTAATTTTATTTTTTTCTGCAACATCCTTGACCAATCTTTTCATACACATATACAACCCTTCTTTCACCTCAGAATCATCATTTTTAAAATTAGGCTCATAATGCAAGTGGGGATTAAGATAATATGCAGCTGCAGGCAAAGGCTTATGAAGCTGATTATCCCACCTCTCATCAATAATTTTCCAAATAGGTTCATAACTACATAAATATCAAATATGCTATATTAGAAATAGTTACACCAAGTCACAAACAATTAACTTTTAATGAGACAGTTTAAAAATTTTACCTTTTTTTAATATTATTGAAGTTGCATTTAATCTTTTTTTTTGCACAATCCATCTCCTCATATATGAAACCCATGGTGGGTTTTATATTCGAATCCACCAATCGAAGGACCACTATAAGAGGGGCAGCAGCTTTGAGGCATATGCTTACATTCTTCCAAAATTGACTATCTAAAACTGCATTTTCTACTTTTTTTCCCTCTTGTGAAGTTCCAAACTTGCTTGTCTTTCACTCTTCAGAGCTAAAAATGCTCATCAATGATGCTTTCATTTCATGCAAACAAGCTAAAGTCAAATAAGTCGTGGCAAATCTAGTCATACTAGGCCTAATCAAGTCTCTCCCTTTTGTGAACTTCTTTAACATGCTAATAAGCATTGTTCTGCCATATATGTAAGTGGTGATCCTTCTTCCTTTCTTTATAGTAACTTTATGAACCTTCAAGTGCTTCTCAAAATCTTCAAATATCAAATCAATACAATGAGCAACACATGGGGTCCAATACAAATGCTCCGTTTCTGCATCAATAATTCTTCTGCTTGCTTTGAAATTTGCAGCATTATCAGTAACCACCTGCACAACATTCTCCTCTCCAACAAATGTGACTGCATCATTTAACATCTTAAAAACTTTGTTAGCTATTTTTGAGATGTCAGAGGTATCTAATGAATACAAAAACATTGTCCCCTTTGGGCTATTCACCAAGAAGTTACAAATTGAATGCCTTTTTTTGACTGTCCATCTATCAGACATGATAGAACAACTCGTTCTTTTCCACTCCTCCCTATACTCTTCAAGCATTGCATCAGTTTTCCCCATTGCTTGATTCAAAAGCTTCTCTCTAACATCATGATAAGATGGGGGTTTATAGCCAACTCCATATTTCCCAATCATCTCACACATTTTTGCAAATGTTGGATTTTTAATAGCATTGAATGGAATGACACTTGTGTAGAAAAATTCAGCCACTTGAGCATCAACTTCCTCTTTATAACTTTTTTTCGTCAATTGATTTATAGTTGCTTGAGCTCCCCCACCACTAGCAACTTTTCCTTTTCCTCTTGAAAAGAATATGTCATGTTTTTGAGAACTATAAGTCTCCACCCCTTGACTTTGTTCATCCCCTTCATCAATACTATTTAATTTTCTTTTCTTCAAGGAAGCTTCTTTTGCCTTAACAACAATTTTTATCATTAGCATTTTAACTTCTTTTGGCATCGTAGCACAAGGTTTTGAATCTTCTGTAGTTCTGACAAGATGATGCTTGAATCTAAAAATCCCTCTACTCACAATCTTTGAGCAATAATTACACTTGACTTTCCTAGCATTGCCTTGAACATCTATTACACAATAAAATAAGCAAATGACAGTGTAGCACACATCTAACAAAATAATTTTTTTAAAATAACAATTTGCAATCTGAAATGCATTTGGGAATACAAGGCAGTGAAGGCACAAAACAGAAATATAACAGACAGAGTGATATGGTGATACCCTTCAACTGGTGAAGCAGGAATCGTGAAGAATCACGGACCAAGAATCAGTACTCACGTTGAATCATAGAGCAGGAGCACGCATAAAGTAAAATGCACAGTCGCGGACCACGAGCTGCGACGCACACGTTGCAAAATTGCAAGGTGAACAGGAGTAGAGATCGGCGTCGAGAATAGCAAAGGAGAAGAAGAGAAGGTCTGTCTGAGCTCAACAAGTCGTAGAGAAGATGAGGAATCAACACTTAACAAAGGACAGTGAAAACCCTAGCAACTGTGGAGAATAAGCTCGAAATCGCGGATCCAGGGGGCCAATCGCAAAACGCGACCCTCTTTCCACAAATCGTAAACTAAACACTCACCTCGTCGTCGTTTTGGAGCAAATTTGCTCCGCCAAAGTGAACTTGCGAACTTGGTGACGAGCTCACGATTTTGAGCAAGTTCATCCGAGTTTATTCGATCCCAACTGAAAATGATTTTAGTTGCGAGTTGGCCAGCTTCGGCGATGTAAAATCATAAACTTGTATGATTTTACGAGTCGGAACTCGAGTTTAACAACCATGGTTGGGTGGGCTGAAATAGTAGAAGAATTAAGTCATATTGCCTAATGCCTACAAATAAAGAGGGGAGGTTGAGAGAGAAATCATCTTATTATTTGAGAAAGGATTAAACTCTTAAGAGAGTGGGAAGAGTCCTAGTCTCTCACATATCTTGGGAAGCCATTCATTTTGTATCTTAGTCCTAGCCTAAGGCTACTTCAACATTGGCACAACAATTGGGATTTAGGGTTCATCAATAAAAATTCATTCTTTTCTTTAGATTCTGAAATAGTTCTATCAAAAGCCCTAGACTTACAATGACTTCATATTGTTGTGTTTATTTTATACCTTTATACTCAAGTCCTCAAGTAAGCTTGTTCTGCTTTCACTCATTTCCCAACCGATTTTGTTTCTAGTTAGTTTTCACACCAGTAAAATTTATTGCAGTTCACCAGTTTGATGCATTCATTTTCTTACCACAAGTGTTGGTGTAGATATAAGATATAAGTAGGGAGAGGGCACCCTTGAGTTACAGTGACTCATCTACTTAAGCATTGTTGTACTTATTTTATACCTTGTATTCAAGGCATCCATGCATTTAATCAACATAAGATCATATGCTATTTTGACTAAATGAAGAAGCTTGAGTCTAGAAAAAAATTGAATGGTGGGATGTTTGAAATGGTGGGCTGATGAACCAACCAACTAACCAGTCTGAGCATTTCATTGGAGGGTAATTCTATTCGTACCCTATTTTGTCCTCTTGACCCCTTTATTCTGAATATTAGTTTCTGAAAACAAATTTCTGGAACGTAAAGGAAAAGGTAGGGGGTGCGAACAAGAAAAAAAGGGGGTGCAAATAAAATCACCCTTCATTGGATCAAACATGCAATGAAACCAACACAATAAGACTCGGCCTAGTTTGTGAAAAATCAGTGACTCGATCAATTATCAGTGGATCGTGCATTTTGAAAAAAAAGAAGAAAGAAAGGTATAGAAGAATAATATAATTAAGCTGTCTAAGCAGAGAGAGGAGTGTGGGAGGAAACGTAAAAGCTTCATTGTATAAAAGAGAGTAAAGGATGCTGTAATTCTTCAATATATTATAATGCACCCTCATGCTTCTTGCAATGCCTCCTCTGCACTCTCGCTCTGGTTTGAAAAAGTAGTGTTTGACTTTGCAGTGCAGCCCATGCTTATAATGACAAAATATGTTTTGTAATATGTTTGATTGAAAACGCAACATCAACATGTATTATTATAAGAGTTTAATGGTCGTATACTGTCAGTGTAAAAATATTTTCATTAAAACGTTTCTTATTCTTCGTAGTTTCATCTTTTTCTCGAGCAGCTTTGACATTGCTTTTGAATATTTTAAAATTTTAGTATGTGTTTTACTTATTCAACCAATAACTCACTCATTGAATCAACAACTTACTACAACTGAGTCAATGACTCGTCCAAATTTTATAACATTGGTATATAGCTTATACTATGGAAATTATACTGAGTATTATTGGCCCATCTTATTTTTTTACTTAAAAGATATTTTTAAGTTAAAGCTAAAAACAAGAGTTTAAAAAAATAAGTTAAAGTTATTTGTCAATTTTTTTTTTTAACTTAAAATCTCCTTTAAAGTTAAAAACTAGTATTTGGTAAAAATTTCAGAAGTTTTAATTTTCTTTGAAACTAATTATTTTGTCCAATTAAAAAAGTATATTATAAAATAAAAAATTGTAGAAAATAATTTTATGTATATAAAATTATTTTAATGATAATAAAAAATTTTAAAATACAGAAATTTAAAATTTGTAATTTTAAAAATGTCAAAAATTAATTTAATTAATAAAAAATTATTGTAATGATGATTTGAAAACAATTTATTATATATAATATTAATAAAATAAATTTAAATATTAATTATAAAATATTAAATATTTAAAAACTTCTATTTAGTTTCAATAATATTTTTAAGAAAAAATAAAAAGCAATATATTTAGATAGAATTCAATAATGCCAAATTAAAAAAGTGATGTTAGTAGAAAAATATCAATGACATTACTATGCTACAAGCATCAAGCATGTGTTAACCAATTGCTGCAACAACAGCACGAAACTAGCTCGTAACGACAATTAGCTTTGGGCATCGTTATCAAAGAATTATTAAACAATTCAAAATATATATCAACAGGTTGTGTGTCTAGAAAAAGGGTTCAAAGAGTGGCTTAGGAAAAAGATCCACATAAGTAAGTAAAAACTTCTTAAGATAGCTTTTATAAAAGCTCCTTAATTTTTATTTTTCTTCTTATTAAATAAGTTTCTTATTTTTGTACGAACTTATTTTAAAAATTGTTTGGTCTAGCTTCTTTAAAGAGAAGCAAAAAAAATAAAATTGGGTCAAACATACTTTATGACACAAGTTCATTGAAACTATGACCTATGAAGTATGAACTCTCAGTTATATATGAAAGATTTATAACTCGTCTAAAGTTAAAAGATGTATTAAGTAAAAAGTAAGAATTAACCCACTGTTAATTTAAAGTGAATTATCTCTACTAGATAGTTTAATTCAATATGATAAATAAATTAATACTTTTTTACTTTACAATTTTTTTCTTAGAGGTTAATTCAAATACGAAAGCAAAATAATGCATGGTGTAGCATAGGAATATGGAAAAAAAAAAAAAAAACTTTGTTAACTGACCGATGGTAATTTTTTTTTTGTTCTCATAGGTATCTCTTCTTTGGAGATAATTTTATTTGGGACACTGTCCGACACTAAATATGGGTTGAATATTATAACATTTGGTTTGACACATGGTGGGAGACTACCTCCTTTCACTAAACCCAACCTATGTTGATTTGTAAATACTTTTTTAATGTTAAAAATATATTGTCATTATTTGATTTCAATAATAATAATAATAATAATAAAATATAAATATAAAGAATTTATATAAGTTTTTACCTAAAATAAAGACAATTTATGTCAACGGAAGTATTTCTCTTTTCTATATATGAAAACGTGTAAGCCATAAATTCCAGAAAACATCTTGCTTTTATGATTTTTTCTGTTTATACTAAGCACCCTTTTTTATAATCACCCTTTTTACTAAATAACATCAGTAATTCCTTTTTTGAATTTTTTGTTAAAAAATATCCCTTCACAAGTCTTAGCACACCATATAACATCCTAAATTTCAGGTAATAAAAGAGCATTTTTTATTTTAGGAAGTAGTAAGATATAGTTGTTTTAAATTGTTATTTAACCTTTCGTAGAATTTAGGAAATTGTTAGTTAACCCCTATCAAATTTCATTAATTTGCTAGTTAAACATGATCTAAATTTGAAAAATTGCTAACTCATCCTTTAATAATTGCAAAAAGATTCCTTTCATGTTTCAAAAAGTCTCTAATAGAAATAAAAACAGAGAACATAAAATTATGTTCTATGGAAAAAAAAAATGGACTCAAAATATATTAGACCAAAATTTTAGAGAAACAATATAAGATTAACCTTAATTCTAGTTAATAAACCATACAACCTAAATTAATTATTAATTATAAATGAAAAACTTATGATTTAATTATTTTAAATTAGAGTAATAAGCAAAATATTATTTAAGAAAAATAAGAAGACTAAAATTAACTTTAATAAATTAGCTAATTCTATAATTACTAATTATTAGGAAAGTCAATTAAGTATTTATTATCTTATTATCAAGTATTCACACACACACATACAAAACTTTTTATCAAGTGTTTTGAGTCAACCATAACAATTAGAGATGTCCAGGATTAAATAATTATTAAATAGTGTAACAAAAAAAAATTATTAATAGATATTGGAATTATTAATTCATAATTCAATTATATTAATATACGATTAGGAAGACAAATCTAGGTCGAATTCAAGATAAGCACTTTAACTATTCTATTTTGTGCCTTAATCAATTTATTTAGCACCTTAATAACTTGATTTAGCAACTAATCACTAGGTTGACACAAATTAATACAAGTTTTACACAATTAAGCATGGAATCACGTGATCCCTATGGTATATTCCCATAATAGATAAAAGTATCCTATTATACCTAAGTTTAAATATCAAAACCCGTGACAAAAAATGGAACTCGCCTAACCTTTGTGATTCTCAGCCATTCAATGACATTTAATGCCATTGATTGTGATTTGACAATGTTTATCTCTTGTGCGTGATTACCATGTCCTAGGGGTGGTCTTGGTTGGAATTGAACCAAATTAGAATCCATTTGGTTAGAAACAAACTAAATTACCCTCACTAGACTTAGAATTCAACTAAGTGTTATGACTTATGATTACTCCATGAAATCAAATTTTTATGGATTAAATGAATGAAGAAACAATGTATGATCTCCCCATCCCCTTGATGATGGATCATGCACTTCATATATAGAGACCTTAACCTAGGTGATGAAAACATGCATGGTAAAATACAAACTAACCTAGGTTAACTCCTAAATTTCTTCTATAAATAACTCCTCCAAATTTTGTTCTTTCCTCCTTACAACCACTTCAGCCCTCTCCATTGAGTTTCCTAACAAGTTTAAACCACTAAAGACAATCCAACCTCTATACACACTCCTATATCCCATTGTACCCAAAAATTAAGCAAATTCTATCACTTTCTCACACCTTTTTTTACCAAAACTAAGGTAGGAGGTGACCCTAACCCTATCTTGCTTGACTTCTTTCATTCTATTGCTTGTACTGTTTTTATTGATTGAATTTTGTCACTAACTCTAATTTTCCGCTACTAACTTTATTTTAATCATTTCTAGCCATTTCTATTATGTTATTAAAATATATATTAACCATTACTAACCTTTACTAACTATTTAGTTCACAACCGCTAAATATTTAAATTTTTGCTACTAACTATTTATGTTTCTGCTACTAACTATTAGCTTGTTCTTTGATAGTAAGCCTCGTTTCATAGCTCGACACCGAGAATGTAGTGTGACTATTCAAAGGAGGTAACATTAGTATAACACCCAAAATTTTACCAGGATGTAGGTAATTTGCTTGGGTTTTAGGAAGGATTAGTGTTGGCATCAATACCTTTGCAGACCATACCACAAGGAAAAAGAAAAGGGGAAACAATTGGTATATTGTAGCTATAGAAGAAGAAAGAAATCTTATACCATATTAGATTAAGAGAGGAATTGTATTATTCATCTTAACAATGGATTGGTACAATTAGTATTAGGAGTGTAAATGAACTAAGCTATTTGTGAACTATTCAATCTCAATTCATTAGATACTCTATCAAGCTTGTTTGAGATTGAGCATGATTATGTAAATGAGTTAAGCCCAAGCTTTACAAACTCAATATTAACAACCCATGAATACCTCATTTATATATATCAAAGAAAAATTAAAATTACATAGACACCACTATTTGTATGAAAACACTTTTGTGTAGTATTCTATCATGGCAATTTTTTTATAAAAAAAAGTGAAAATGGATTTTTAAAATAAGTTTCTAACCACATGTTGAGCACATATTTCTACTTGTAGATAATTTATCATCTAGTATTAAAATGTTTAAATATTAAGTTAATAAAGTTATAAAATAATTTGAGGAAAAATTTGATAAAAAAAAATAGTTAAGTTATAAATGAACTAAAGAACTCAAGTTCAAACTTTATTTATTTTTTTAACAAGTCAAATTCAAATTGTCAATTAAGCTTGTTGAAATAAATGAGTCAAACTTAAACAACTCATTTTTTTTTTCACAAGTCTAAACTTCAAGTATTTAACTCAACTTAACTCATTTACATCCTTAGTTAGTATCATATACAAAAGAGCTTTCCCTCCAAAACCAACTTAACTAACTAATTTTAATTAATGGACTAACTAAAACAGAAAATCAGTTTTTAGTGTCCAACAGTTATTTGAAAAACTAATATACAGATTTGTAAATGGGAAAAACATTATCAAGCTATGAAGTTAATTGAAGTGCGCAAGGTAAGCCAAAGAGCCAAAGAATGAAGAGATCTTTTTATTAGAAAGCGATGCTTTTACGTATATAATAAAGTGAATCAAGATCAAATGACATGATTTCCTATGGTATAAGTTGAACTTTTATGGAGACAGATGAAAAAAATGGAGAAGAGACAAACTAATGCCACGTAGAAGAGCTCATTGAAGATCAAAATTCTGTTTCAGGATGTAACATAATAGAAGAACAGAAGATTGGAGATGACATGCAACGAATGAATCTGCCCAAGTAATTAAAATTGTTAGCTATTGTTTGGATATACTAGATAAGCCAGCTCATGCAATGAAGATGAGCCATCATATATATGACCAAAAATGTATTTTGTTATAGTACATGTTCAAACCATTCCAGAAGTTTCTTAAATTGCTACCCAAATGTCCCTTAAACCTCGACATAATTAAGAACAAAACTATCAAAAGAGAGAAAAGGATCAAAGGAAGAAAATCATCACTTATTTATGCTTC
Source organism: Spatholobus suberectus (assembly GCA_004329165.1). Lineage (NCBI taxonomy): Eukaryota > Viridiplantae > Streptophyta > Magnoliopsida > Fabales > Fabaceae > Spatholobus > Spatholobus suberectus. The sequence goes on from CM014729.1 coordinate 41,526,133, forward strand.
TGGTGGAGTATTCTCTTGTAATCTTTAAGTTATGCATGCCTACGTTGGCCTATGATCAACTCCTTGCGTTGTGTGGTCTTGAGTATTCATACTTTGTAATCATGTAAAACCCCATATTCGGGTGAGTTTAGGCTTACTTAGAGTTAGAGAGATTATAGATGAAGAAAACTACTTGTCTCTAGCCCGGAGAGGATAGAGTTAAAGAAACTACTTGGTTACTAGTTTGGAAAGGTTAGGATTGAACCAAGAAAACTTGGTTGGTAGAAGAAAAAAGGGTTAATGATGTTTCTAGTTTTGTAAAATTTTCAATTTTCAATGTTTGTTTTTAACTTTTAAAACTAATAGTTTTCAACTTTATAATTTTGAAAATATCCAAACTTCAGTCTCTAAAGTTAACACTTTTTTTCATTATATAGGGACCAAAACTTTAGGCATTTAAAAAAAATAGAAATTAAAACCAATGTTTTAAAAGTCGATGACTAGAACTAAAATTTAAAAAATCTCTAGGGATTAAAAACACAATTAACCTAAAAAATATTAGTATTTTTTAAATATTTTTCTTAATCTCTTATCTCTTTCAATATATCCTTTTCATGTTTATTTTTAAATTAAATTTAAATATTTTTTAAAAAAAGTATCAATAGTTAAAAATAACTTTGTATCACAAGATTATATATATTGTGATGCAAGGTTATTTCTAACTATTGATAATTTTTAAAAAAATATTAAAATTTAATTTAAAAATAAAGATAAAAATGATATATTGAAAGAGATAATAGGTTAAGAAAAATCCCTAGAGACGTTTTTATTGAAAAAAAAAGTCCTATAAATACTCTAATTAAAAAATAGTTCCTAAAATACTTATTCTAATTGATATATACACAAGATTACTTTAATCTTTTATAATAAAAAATGCTAAATTTTTCAAGAAATAATGTGATGTAATTAGATTAATACTCTTACGGTTTCATAACGTTCACCAGTCATTGTCTGAATGACATTAGCTAATAGCTAGCGGTCCAATAATGTGAGCACTGGGCACTGGATTGTGTACAGGTGGCCTTAATATTATGGCAATCTGCAAAATTATTGTAAAAAATGGTAACAACATTATTTCTGTGAATCCAACATTTTGTTTCTTTGCTCAGTATTAAATCTAAAAACAGGCTTTTGATAGCTCCATTATAATGTGACCCATTGTTGTTTTCCACTCACTATGCCAAAGAAAATGTTCTTTCGTGGTTATTTTCTTTCAGTCGTTTTTTTGTTCTTTTCACACCTCATCAAATTTTATGACTCATGGGCTGAGTGGGGAGGTGAAGGAAAACTTGCTTGTCCTATTAGGGTCCACTACTCCAACCGACAGCTCGAAGTCACTAACACTCTAACAGTCGTCATGTACAAGGTCATTTTGGAGTGAAAACACTCTAACATTATGGGTAAATTTTGTTGGTCTAAATGATATGATATGCTTTGTGTAGATTAAATCAACAAAAAATTTAACACTTTATTATATATTATAATATTTAAATTAAATAGAAAATTATAATGAACGAACAATAATAAATTGTTGATTCATTTTTATTTTTTTTCTAAATGAGGAATATATTATAATAATCAGCGTACGCATTCACATGTGCATTTGCCTCGGGTCATAAAACAGTTACCGTTGACAACTGACATGTGGGGCTCAGTCCAGATCAATATGGTGCCCAAGCAAAGTACTATTCTTCAATAAACAAGTCACTCCAATATGTGTCCTAATGTCAATAACTGTCATGATATGCAAAGTTATCACCATGCATGTAATTTTAACCTTTTCAGTGTCCTATTGTAAATTTAACTCGCATGTGAAGAGTAACGTCTTTATAGTGTCAATATAAAGGTGTATTTGGGACAACTGCGAAAATTATATTATTTCAATAATCAATCATATGCATAACTGATTATTGTTATAATCGATTATAATCAGAATTAGTTTTCGTTTGGATAATTAAGTTTGCTGAAAAGTGATTATAATCAAAATTAGGTAATTAATTTCATTTTGATGCAAAAAAGAAAAATCAGCTTTTATACCAACATTGCCACTTTTTTTTAATAGAATCCCACTTGTTCTTAATTTGAAACTCATCATAACTCAACCCAATGGTTGTCCTGAATTTTGTCTTAGCATTCCTCCACCCCTATTTAGTCAAGCTACTGCCAGCGTGTTCTCCTAAATTTGCTTGCTCTAAAACACAATCAAGTAACAACTCAACTGTACTATCCTCCCATCTTGTTGATTTTCTTTCTTCTTCATTGAAGAGACTAACCATTGTAGCCTTGTTTTTCCCTTGAATATTTTTCATCTTATCTCTACATAAACCAAAATTAGGGTGTGCATGTTTCTATTGAGATAAAAAAAAAAAAAAAGGCATGCTACACTGGCTATATTCTCACTAATTTGCATGAAGGTATTGCTTATAAAACTTGTGCATTTTGGAATACATAACAAGTGATCAATAGAACTAGTCTTATTCCAAAAAGCACTTCATTATTTTTCAAAAAAGTTATTTTATCTTTTGAGTGAGATGTTTTGAGGTTTGGATAACAAATGGATGCAATTAAGCATATCAGTTGTGCAAGTGAATTTTGAGGCGTCTGATTAAATTGAGTGTGACTCTTCTAATTAAATTAACAGAAGCCTGCTACTTTAAGACTTAAGACAGTTAGTCTTGCTGTTAAATTCAGTGGTTTGCATAGCAATATGAGATAGTGTTAGTAGTTTATGGTATATTGATTGCATTTAGGTGACTACAAAAGTGTACTTGCATTAGTATTGATAGTCCATGAAGAAAAAGGATTGAATAAACAATGAAATCAAAATTATTGTTAACTATAATCTTCCACTCTCCACTAAGTGCATGTGATTTGCTAGTATCTAAGTATGGGTGAACTAATATAGCAGTCTCATTTTTTATCTTGTATCAGAATTATCTTTTTCTTATTAGCAATATAAAGGATGCGCTTCATGTTCTCATATGCAGAAGCAAGCAAATAAATCAATTATGCAGAAGCAAGCATATATAGAAGCAAGCACATATACGTGATCAAATAAAAGATAACTCAATAGATCTAAGCATAAAAAATCATAAGTTAACAAACTAGAGCACAAAGCAAAGTCGAAAATGGAGAAATGGAAAAATAATAAGTGGAGCACAAATTAGAGCACGAACCAGAGAAATAGAGCTGAATCGATGTACGAATAGATCACACAATCAACAAATGATGCACGCAGTTACAATGAAACACAATGACTATGAACCAGCGTATCGAAGAAATGGACAAAATGAATAACGGGAAAGAACTTAGGTTGAAATGAATGGAAACACTATCAGTAATGGAGGTTGGATAGGAGTTGGAAAGTTGTGACAAATGTTGGTGAGCAAGAGTAATGGTGGGTGGGACATGGTTTTTAGATGGTCAAAAAAGCTATTCAAAAATAATCTTACTGTTCACTTGGACTGATGCATAACTACATCTTATTTTTAAAAAAAAAAAAAAACTTTTTAGTGCCAAACAGATAGCTTTTTTTCAAACAGCTTTTTTTCTCTCTCATAAAAACAACTAAAATAGGGTAAAAAAAAAAAACGTTGTCCCAAACATGCTCTAAATGTTTTGATGACTTTACTGAGTTAAATTGTATAACTTTAAACAACATGAAAACAAGATTGATATTTAATTGAAGAAAACTCTTATCATTTTAAGTTAACTTTTTACAGTAAGCTAGAATCAAAGCTCTAATTAAAAGCTTTTTAAATTTTAAATACAATTACGAACTTTGGGTTTAACTTTCATACATTATTAGTTTAAAGATTTTTATACTATTAACTAATATAAGAAATCATTTTATGTATATTTTTAAATTAGTTATTATAAAAGTTAATAAATTTATCATACATCACTACACCAAATGTTATTATTAGAGGCAATTATTTAATGGCAATAAAGTAATTGCCATTATTTTATTGTCTAATTAAGATATCAATGGCTAATAAAGAAAGGCCACTAAAATATCTATTTACAAGGGCAATTATCCTAATTGCCAGTAAAAGCATACTATTTTACGCATTAGTTTTGCTTATTTTATCTTATTTCAATCTTTAATTCTTTTCAAAATTTTGACTCACACTCCATTAGTAATACTCATTTTTTGTGACTCTCTCACTCTCACCAATTTCTCATCTCATTCTCACTTTTCTGTCTCTAAGCTCATGGAAATCATTGTTTATTACTCTGTCCTTTTTCAATTCATCAATGGCGGATCTTGCGACAGTTCTGTCGCCGTTGCATCGGCATGGCTTTACATTGGAGTCCTCTACCCTGGTGTCTTTGACGTCCACCTCTTCGAGGCTTTCGCGGAGTTCAAGACCCTCGCTTCTATCCGCATCTACAGAGACTCCGTGACAGGAAGTAGCTTTGTTACAGTTACATCAACTTTCATCTCTTTCTCTTTTTGAGATATTTATATATAACATTAATGATTTCTGAGATAAATTGCATTGTGGCTTTTCTTTATCATTTCTTCATTATTCTTTGGCTTCTCTTGTGGTTGGAGAGATAGATTTTTTATTTTTATTTATCAATTATAATAACGTGGCAATAGAATGATAAATGAAGCTAGCTAGTTCAAATTGGAGAGATAGATCCCTCACTTGAAAACCATTTTCATGCATGTATGTGAAGTGTTCCTGATACTGTTTTCATTTTTTGCCCAAGCATGGTTCATTGTTTTTGCTATATCTGGTTTTGTGGTTAATATTTTTGAGTTCTTGTTTATTTTGTTGTAAACTAGACAAAATGTGCTCCAAAATGGACTCAAGGAACATGTTAAAAGGTTAATAAACAAAAAACTTAAGCTTTTTGAAAGTTGTGTGTGTTTTCTGAAATCATTCGTGTGGCAGTGTGTAGTAAAATGCGATTTTGGAAGATTTGGTTATGTTCTTGTGAAAACGCTTGGAATGACCAAAAAATAGACACAAGAAGCTTTAAGAATAGACGGTTTACCTATATTTGATATGGTTTTATATTTTTAATAATTTTTAGAAGTTGAAGGTTGTACTTGTTTTCTGACTGAAAGTGGTTTTAAGAACTATGGAGTTTCAAAAATCATATAAAATCATGTAAACCTTTTTTTTTTTAATGTTCTTGGTCATTTTGAAAAGATTTTGAAGTGTACTTTTAGAAAATAAATGGTTTGACTCTATAAGATTTTGTTAGAGTATGAAAAATAGCAAAACATGTTCGCTAGCCCTCTAGTAGGTCATCTTGACCTTATTGTCTTATTATTTTTGTAGATTTTTGCTTAAGGTGATCTTTAATGTTTTAGAAAATAGACAAAATTTCCTTTTTAACCATATTGTTAAGCAAAAATCATTTACTAATTCAAAATGATTTTTGAAACAAAGGCCAGAAACTAACAACTACTGGAGTCTGTTTTAATAAAAAGTTTTATGACTTTTTGTATAGCTTTATAAAAGCACTATATTTTGTAATTAAAACTTAATTGTGAATCTTTTAAACTAAAAGTTAATATGAATTTCAATAAAATATGTTCTTTTCTGTTTTGTGTATTTTAAAATATCTTTTTGGTGATTTAATTAAAAAGGGGATTAATGGTATGGCTTATAAAACTATGTTTTATGAAAATCTAAGACCTAATTTTTAAAATGGTGCTTTTAATTTAGAAACCTTTATCTAAATTATGCTAAAGATTATGGGTTAACTCCATGAAGTAGAGTCATTGGCCATATGTATGAGCATTTTGACTTTTTCATTTGGACATTATTGACACGTTCCCTAATTATGTTTGTGTACATGGTTGGATAATGAACGGACTAATTTTGCTTTCTTGATATGTTCTTAGATAATTTTCCTAGCTTAGTCATTTGATATTATATGAGAAGGTTAGTGGTATGTGTGCCACTATTTTATCATCTTGCTTGATTGAGTGTAGATTTCTCATTCCTTTATTATTTGTCTTGTTATTGAGTTCTACTACTTTTGTTGTTGAACAAGATTAGTGTTTTAGCATTCTTGTACAACTGAGTTTGACACTCTATGCTATCTTTGAGGAGGAGGGTTGGTGGATGGAATACCTAGCTTGGGGCACCATTTATTGTAAGAGATTAGTGGTGAAAGCTTGGGTTGATGGTGATCTCGCTTTCGTGCATTACATTCATTGAGCGATGTTTTCCCCTCACAAAGGAGCTAGTGAGGATGACAACCAATTTTACAAGAGTTTCTAAAGGAGCATCCATTGACTTTTCTACCTTTTCCAATCCACCTTATTAGGAGGATGAGCTTATTCACATGGAGCTTACAGGTGAGCCTAGGTGGTTTGTGGATTCATATTTAGATTGACCAACCCTTAGTTAGTGTATTGAGTCTTATATTCTTTTTTCTTTATGTTATGAATTTGAGATGTACTTAATGAATCTTAGGTTGTGTTTAAGGAAGTGGTATGTGGAAAATGAATATTCATACCTTAACTCAACAAGTGTGTAGAGCTAGCAAATTGAGATACTTGGAAAGAGTGAGAAATCAAGTCAAGCCAAATTTCCTTCAGGTTTAGAATTTAATGGCTCAGTCTAGCCATATGTTGGGTAAGTGGGCCAACAGGCCATATTGATCATAACTAAAAATAAACCAAAAAAATAAAATTAAACAAGTTTAATATATAGGATTCTAAGGAATATATATATATATATATATATATATATATATTATAAACAAAAGGAATTTACTAATATAAGTTGGGATAAAAGCACAAAATGTGCCCAAGGCAAGAGGTTAAGAATAATTACAAGGAATAAGCAAGTAATTCAATATAATCTTCCCATGCAATTTAATAAAATTGCCACCTATCCCATAAAAAAACTAAGTAGAAAACCCGCTATCATTGGAATACCCTTTGCATGAAAATTTGTAACGCCTGGTTTTCTGTTCTATGATTAATAAATTGATTGAAAATAATTACAATAGATAATTAAATTTATTTTCTTGAAAAATTTAATTAATAAATATATATGTAATTTTTTGTTAAAGTTTTAGTAGAAAATTATACTGAAATTGGGACTGCATTGCACACAAATAGTGTAAGAATACACTGTAAAAGTGAACAAACAGTCAAGAAAATTTAAATATTTAATTATAATTAGTCTCTACTAATTATAATTAGTCCTCTAAAAATTTTTATTTTATTCTGACACCGATAATTAAAATAGTAATATTTTAATACAGTTTCAAAGAATGAGAATTTGAGAGCTTTTCGGGAGTCAAAAAAATACACTGTGACTCTCTAAATTATTCTTAAAAATTCTAAATCAATATTAATGAGTAATTGGTTCATTAATTTTGTGATTAACAATTGATTTAGCTTAATTAACAATTTGTTACCTTATCGTGTTTTTCCCCCACCTAAAGTTATAAGTGCACCTACTTCAATTAATTCCTATGTACATTGTGACCAAATTCAAAGGCAAATGCCTTTGAATTTTGTTGACCAAGGATGCATGGTCTGACTTCAAGAGCCACTTTCACATTTTTACCATTTTATTACTTAGCCAATTCAAGGAAGCTTCCATGCTATTATATAATACACCAAAAAAAAAAAAAACTTAACTTTCTCACTTCTATTCTCCCTTTATTTTTGTAACCGTAGCTACTCCCCACTCCCCCTTTTCACGTTTCTTTTCTCTCCCTCTCTAAAGCTCTAAAAAAATTTCTAAGTCTCTAAGTTCTAAGTTCTTCCAAAGCAAGCATCATTCTTACTTTTTTGGCTTGGTTCTTAGTCATTTTTGGTAAGCTTAATCCCCATCCTCTCCTATTTTTATCTAATGGCTGAACACAACTTCTTTTCTTCTAACCATTTTCATTTTTGTTTTACTCTTGGGAATGGTTGTTGGTTGCAAATCCATGGTGGTTGTCCAAAGGCTTAGTTCAAGAAACAAAGACTCTTCCATTTTCGCCTTCTTAAGCTCTCATTTTTAACATATCTTTGGGTAATGGAAGCTTGCCATTTTCTTTCATTTTAATGCCTTAAAGGTTGAATGGAAATCTATTTGGGTGATGGCTATTGGTTATGTTTGGTAATTTACTTGAAATATGCAAAGGTGTATATGTTGTGATTACTACCTAGTTGTTTTTCATCTAAACATACTGTGGTATTTTTGACATTTCTCTCTGTATAGTCAATGAAACTAAGTGTCGTTTGTTGAGTTGGAAAGTAGACATTTGGGGCTATAATTTTGGCTTAAGAATCATGCAAAAACATTAAGAAAGGACCATGATATGTGTATCTGAAAATGAGTGATGCATTCCATGCATGCTGATGACCTCTGTGTATTGTTTGGTTCGTCTCTACTTTTCTAAAAATGACATGGAAAAATGAGTTATATGGTTAAAAAATAGACTTAAAGAGCTTTCCAGTGATAGGTTACATACTTTCTCATTCAACCATTTGGTATAATAATAGTTTATTTGAAATTGGGGTATGTGCAGGGATCCTGTTGTATTGGTTAGTTTTAACATGTGTTAGTAATTTGCTTGTTTCTCCTTGTACAAATTGAATAAGAAAATGTATTTTAACTTTTTGAAAAATAGACTTTCGGGGCTATTGAAAGGACATAAGATTTGTTTTAGTTGATTTTGTTTTGAAAGAGAAATCTAAGTTGAAAGTTGAGTGTGTTCCAGGGATACAAATTTGACCTCTGTCCATTTCAACATTTATCATGTTTTTTGCATATTTTTGTTTAAGACAAGGTTTAATTTTTTAGAAAATAGACTCTCATACCATTAATAGGGTATAAGATTTGTTTTCAAAAAAAATTCATTTAAAATTCCAAATCTACTCATGGATCTAATCCTGAAACAAAGAAAATTTCAAGTTTAACATTATGTTTTTCTTAAATGATTTTAAGGTAAATTTTGTAATTTCACATTTTAGTAATTATTAATATATTATTTTTAAGTCAATTTTGCAGAAAAATAAATTTTTAAATTTTTATTTAATATTTTTATCAATTTTGACGAAGAATTGGATAATAATAGACCTTTTTATGAGAAAAATGTTAAAAAGGGGTAAAATAATCTTTTTACTCCAACATGATTTATTTTCAGAATTAAAATATTATATTTTATTTGAATTTTCACAAAAAATGCATAATATAGTCATTTTTATAATTATTAATAAATTTTCACTATTTTAGTTAATTAATTGAGTGTAAGGGTAAAAATGTAAATTTACCTCAATTGAGTTAGAAAAATTTAAGAAATGTTGACATGAGTATAAAATAAATCCATTAGGTTATAATAAATTTTTTTATGTAAGAATAAATTTATTTGAAGTAGTATTTATTATTTTTAAAGGTTTATTAAGTAATTTGATGGCTAAGGGTATTTTAGTAATTTGACATCCCTTTTTAATTTTTATTGGATATTCTATATTTAAAATAATAGTGAATAAATAAATTAATAAAAAAATATTTAAAAGATTCAAATGATATCCATTATTTAAACAATTTCATAAATTTTTATAACGCAAGTTATCTGACATTAATAGAAAACAACAAAGTACAAAAGGTAGAATCTTGTTGTCAGTAGGAATTGTCGGTGGGGTCCCTACAAGATAGATGTTGCTTGGTTGGACCTTTGCTTGTTGACTATGAAGGTTGCTTGATAGGACCTTTATAATATAGTGGTGGCTAAATAAATATAAAAAAATGTTTATTACATTGTTAATAAGATGTACATGAATACTTGCATGAGTTCACAATTGTAACTGTGATGCGAGCAAGCACATAAGTTAGGGTTGCTTGGTGGGGCCCTTAACAAAGTATTGGAAAGGTTAGTGGGGTAGCTGTTGATGGACCTTGAGGATAGATAGATAGGCAAATCCCACATTGTAGATCGAGATCATTATAAACCTTGTGTTATGGTAAGTCACTGTCCACGTATATCTATCTTGATAAACCACTACATCATTTTTGTATATCAGAGTTAATGGCGTTCCCCAATGGTTATAGCACATGCTATCTTTTGGATCCATGAGATCCCTGTTGTTATTGTATCATGTTAAGGAACAAGTTTGTACTAATTGCTTGATTGTTGAAAAATCTCCATGGAGTCGTGTTTGTATACATTGCATGACTGTCATTGTTATTGTATTTGTTTTCATATTATAATTGTTACTTAATGGTGCTCTTACTTTTACCTATAATATGTTGTTGTATTGAAAGTTAATATAGTGTAAATTGTTCTTATTTTGTGAGCTTAACCTTGCATTATTTATTTCAATATGTAATCGACTGTGATGATGGCGACTATATGCAGGATCAGATGGTGTGCCATTAGCAAATCAGACTCTTCACCGTTGAGTATAGGAGATATTGCTAGGTAGAGGGACTTTACCCTATAAGCGGTTTTGTTAAACATTGCAAGAGTCTTATTTCTTCCTTTCGTCCTTTGTACTACCCTAGTTCTTCTTAGGAGTTGTGCAGCTATGGCTAGCTATTAGGGAGTGAATTGTTATATGTACCCCTCCATTTTTTGTTACATGTACTTATTGATGGGTACATTTTAGCTGACACACACACACCTTACCTTTTTGAGATACAGTTGATCTTTTGATATATGGGTTGTAATCATTATTTAGTATGATGTTGATGTTCTGATATACCTATATATGTGATGCCTGAATTTCAGTAATTATCATTTGTGCTGATAATTATTTTCAAGAGATGAATGTTGTTGTCAACTAATTTTATGAAACACAAAAAATTTACTCGCATATTTTCATAAATGAATTAATAAGAGTTTTACTTAAAATTGAATTAATCTATGATTTCGTTGTATAATGTCATGTAGCGACAGTGGGTTGTTACAATATTCACTTGTTGAAACACAATAACCAAGTAAATTGTCCCTTTGAAATTAACCCCCCCAATAGAAGTTACAAGATGCTCATCACAATTAGGTGTTAAAAAATGCCAAGACAAGTAAATGATATGAAAAGAGGTAAAAATTTGCTAAATCCTTTGGTCAAGACTTCTTGCAAAGTGAATCAAGTTTAATCCCATTTTGGTAGCAAAAGAAAATTATGCCTAAAAATGAATCAAATTATGAAAAGTGCATCGAAAATTAAGTGGAATACGTATAAATTTACAAATAAAAATAAAAATAAAAAAATTAGTAGGGTATGTTCAAACAGGCATGATTTTTTTAGGCCTTGTTTTTAGGAGCTCAGCCTGACCCGTCAAGCCAATTAGGTTAGGCCAAGTAGGCCCATTTTTTTGGGTCTTGTTTTTAAAAGACCAACTTAACCTTAATTACGGGTTGTTCAAGTTAGCACATCAAGTCAAGCTCAAATTGCTGACTATACAAGTGCACCAGTTAACAGGCAATAAAGTGATAAGTATCGTCCTATAGAGACTAGGATAAGCACCCTATACTAATATTTGACATTAGTTAAGTATATAGATTAAGTTGTCATGGTTAGTTGTTAGTTGCATAAATTAAATCTACCTAAGTTGGACTTCAAACCTCACCAAATCGACACACAAGACTCAAAAACAAAAATACGTCAAAATAAACACAAAGTAAATCATGATTCCCTACTCTTATCTTCTAGTCTTGTTCTTTTGAATCTCAACCTCACACCTTGATTGAACACTTAAATTCACTCAAGAAACTCATCTCGAACCTTTAGCAATATGTCCAAGTTGACAAAGCAAGAATCATAATTCCTTAAGTGCACTCACTAAGCACATGTGCATTAAGCTTATGATTCTAAAAGAGTATACATAAGATGCACTCCTTTATTCTCGCAGCCTATACAACAACATGAGAAATGAAAAAAACAAGTTAGCATAAGATTAAGGAAAAGAAGAATCCATGGAAGCACACCATTGAAGCTCCATATACAATCCTAAAGCAAAACTCAATTGAAGATCTCCAAAATATCACAACTCCAACTCTCTCACACATTAAGGTCGCACAAGATAGAGAAAATACAAAGAATTTGGTGAAAGCCTTATGAGAAATCGAAAGAATTCACAAAAGATCAGAAAAATATGAAAAGTCTAAAGAAGTTTTGTAAAATGCCCCAAAGTGCATATTTATAACTTGAAAAAGACAAATCATCGCTTGATGTTATCATTCCATTATTGGGCAATTAATCCCATTATTGGGCACTTATTCCATCGCCAAGCATCCTGCTAACTGAAAATGATTATGGTAGTTATGTTAATTATATGTAGTTATCACTCCTTGTTGGGTATGTAGAGCACGTTGGGCATTTCATTGCTAAGCAACAAGATTTTTGTTAGGAGGTAGAGGCACTTTCCTTGTATTCCTGCAAATTTTCATGAATTTTTTTTAAGTATTTACATAAAATATAATTCCTATTTAAATTTCTAAAATTTACAAAACTATACTTATTTTCTACTATTTATGTGAAATTTCTTATTATTTTATTATTTAATTTCCTAAATTGTTTCAATGAATCTTCATGAGTTGAAGATTCATCAGAACTCCAAACTTAAAGATTTGTTTGTCCTCAAGCAAAAAGAAACAAAGAAAGAATCTGGCAATTGTGGAAGTTAAATATTCTCTTTAAATACAATAGTAATCAATCTCATAATTGAACAATTGAAAATGAAGTAGCAAAGCATTAATTAGCATTTCAATCATGAAATTCCTATTATTCAAGACAATGAAATTCTAAAAACTAGCTTTAACTTCCTTGTAATGCATGATCATTCTCACTTTTCTCATCAACTAAGTGTTTGCACAACTAGAAAAAAAGTATTGAACAAAAAGTAAAGAAGAGGATCAATGGATGATCCCAAGCAAATTCCTAATTAGTGCTTGAGAGGATAAGAACATGGTCTACATATGGTGGTTGCTTTCACCCTTGAGTATTCCCCACATGCAATGTTGTGTGAACAATATTAGTGAACTAATTCAGTGAATCAAAGTAGAAAATTGAAATCATCATACATAGATATAAAAGACTGAAATATAAAACTAAATATGCAAAATATAAAGTGTAGAAACATAAATCACATAGGTTTATCATTCTCAAACAAACCAACTATATCAAGACATCCCTAAAATATAGCAATAAAAGCATAGAATCCTAATCCACTAGGTCTTCCTAAGCATGCTGATTATCGTTTAAAAATTGTTTCGCTTCAGGAGTGGGCTCTAGTACTGACTAGGGTATCTAGAAGGATGAGTAAGACAAATTAGGCCTCAGTAATAAGAAGAATAGTGTGTTAAGTCTCTTATGCCTTAATCTCGGTGGATTGAGAATCCTACACTTTCACTTAAGAGGATGGTAGGTTATGCTTTTGCTCCTACGACTCTAGTTGTCGAACTTCTTCTGAGAAGGACCCACGCTCTTGTAATGTGTTGCTCTTGCTTTGCTGTCTTCATCATAGATTCCACATCTGTTCACCAATAAAGGAAGCTGGCAAATCTCCTAATAGTTGATAACTTGCTTAATCTTAGATCGTAGGCCATTCACGAACTTCACGCACTTAGAACGCGCCCTAGCTTCATTATGATAATGAGGAAAGTACCTTGATAGCTCCTTGAACTTGGCTGCATAATTAGCCATGGTCATGTTGCCTTGGTTGAGCTCCAAGAATTCCATCTCCTTATGGTTGCAAAAGTCCTCGGGAAAGTATTTTTCCAAGAACACCTCTTTGAAGACTTTCCAAGTGATGGCTCTATCTCCGGCTTCCAAGCGTTGACGGGTATTCCCCCATGAATACTCGGCCTCGTCAACTGCATAAAGGTGCCAAAAGTCACCTTCTAAGCGTTTATGCACACCATGGCCCAAAATATCTTCTTGATTTCCCGCAACCAATTTTGTGCACCATCATGGTTGTATCCCCCCTTGAACGTCGGTGGATTGTTCCTTTGGAACCTATCTAGCCCATGAAACTTAGTAGCTCCATCCTCTCTATTATGGTTCTTCCCCACAACCTGAGCTAAAGCATGAAGAGCATTAGTAATAAGACGGTCATGCCTACCAGCAGCCATTACTTTCTACATAAGCCAGAAGTAATCAATCACAACACACAAATTCAACAAAGAAACTACAGAGTACACATGGAAACACAATAGACACATAACACACATGACCAAATGAATCGACCTACTCTGATACCACTAAATGTGACATCCTTTACGCCCAAGCTAATTATTAAGTAAATATTATAGAAAATATAGTGCACTTTTCATTTGCGAAATAAAACAGTAATTTAAAATCTTTTTCTTTACACGGTAAAAGACATCAAATGCATAACTCATGCCAACTTAAACTCCATAAAATACCTCACTAATTAATAAAAGATATTGGCCTTACAAGTCTTTGAAAATAAACTTAATTAAGAAATAAAACTATCAATGCTAAATTCAAAAGCTAAGGACATAAAATTGTAAACAACCAAGCCGCCCCAATGTCACATCCTATCAGAGCACATCAAACCCAAGCAATAGTAAAATAAACTGCAACAAAGCCAATGCCTTTACTCTAAGATTCCTCCTCAGGGTTCTGCTAGATGTCACCTGTGTTTCACAAACATAGACAAAAAAACACTAGAAAATAAGGGAGTAAGATACATCTCACATCATGCTCAAAGTATGACAATGGAAATAGGTAGAATACACAACACATGCAAAATCAAAATAATGTCAAGTATTAAAAACACACAAACATATGTAATGCAATGTCACCTAACTTCTACTTCTTATGCAGATGTGGTACCAATCTAAGTTCATCTCGAAAGGAGACTAGGAGTAAGTGTAACACCTTATTTTTCTAATGCATGATTAAGTGTTTTAATAACTAAAAGTGAAACTTAGATATGTAATCTAGGTGATTAAAAGAAATAAATGAATTATTGCTCTGTATGGTTTGTTGTATGTGATGACGGTTTGGTGTTGTCTGTTTGAAATTTGAGTTTGATTTTAGGAAATTTGAGATATGTGCTTAAGCCAATCTGGATATGTTGTGAGAGTGATTTTGGGCTTTTGAGAGAAAACAGTTAAGTTAGACCAGTTTTGTGATAAGGGGAGTGGCTTGGTGAGGTTTGGGTCTCAGTTGGCCAAAAGTTCATGTGAGAGCTCTAGGGAAGTCAAGTA
Source organism: Spatholobus suberectus (assembly GCA_004329165.1). NCBI lineage: Eukaryota > Viridiplantae > Streptophyta > Magnoliopsida > Fabales > Fabaceae > Spatholobus > Spatholobus suberectus. Next base: position 41,541,325 of record CM014729.1, read on the forward strand.
TATAAAGGAAGAGGAGGGAGGTTTCCCTCATTCTCTCATATCCTTTCTCTTTCATCCCTTCTCTTTCTTCTCTTCATCTCTCTCTATTTCTCTCAAGATTTCTCGAGTTAGTTAGGGGTGTTAACGGTTTCTTAACCCCGATTTCGTGTTCTTGAGTTGCGGAGGGTAGATTTCTTGGAAGATTGGCTCAAGAGTCCCTTTTACTCGCATCCTCATCTTCCCAACTTTCAAATTTGGAAGCTTTAGAGGTAAGGGAAGCTTACGATCTCTTGATTTCTTGTTTATGATCATTGATGTGTTGATTTGTTGCCTTGGAATGGATTGTTTTTGGTGGATTTGTTCATTTGGGGAAAATGGGTTTTAAGAAGGGATTTTGAGATTTGAGGTTGTTTTATAGCTAAAATTGTTGTATGATCGGTTAGAAATGCATTAAAAGTGTTTAGAATTGATTTGGAATAATTGTATAACAATTAGAACTCAAGGAATTGAAGAATCAAAGCCCAATACCCCGTTTGCAATGTAGGAGACGCTGGGCGACGGCCCTTCTCGCTGGGCGAGGTTCTTCCCGAGCCAAGAAGGTAGTTCCTGGAAGAACGTTACCGGGCGACATCTCTGCCCCGCTGGGTGACAATCAACCTGAGACCAAAAGTAGGTCTCTGGCAGTCTGTCGCCGGACGACAATGATGTGCCGCCGGGCAAGATGTGGAAAAAAAAATTGCTTTTTTTTTGTTTTATTTTAGTTGAGTAAGACTTAGATCCAACAAAGAATGTGAAATGTAGTTGATTACCTTGGATTTCATGTTTAGATTTATAAGAAAAATGAATTCAAACTTAGTGATTTGTTTTCTTTATTATTATTATGGATTGGTTAGATAAAATGTTAGAAAATGGTAATTGAGTGGAAAGTTGCTCAGGTAAAGCCTCCACTAGTTGTAATATGTTGTGAGGATGAGATATCTTACTTGTTGACCATGCAAGAGGCTAGATTGGGCCTGCATGGAGTTGGTAGTGACTGTTGGACTACAGGTGGTGCTGAGTAAGCCAGTGGTATTATGTTGGTACATATCTATGTATGGACGTTGATGAATGATTGTGTTTAAGTTATTGTGGTGAGTCATGCATTTGCATGCATATGTTGTTGGCTGAGGTTGTATGAGCCTTATGCCATATGCGGGCAGGCATGGAAGTTGGGGGTGAACAGAGCTACAGCTTAACCGGGCCTCCAGTCTAGTGCCTGGATAAGAAGTGGGGTCTGAAAGATGGGCTTAAGGGATAAGTGGATGGATAAATCTCGTAGAGGGCCAAGGCAGTGCAGGCCTTGTGTCGCGGTATACCACCACCTACATTCACTTATCCTGACAACCATAAGCTTATCCATTGATCAGAGTTTTGGAAATCCCTGAATGGTGCTTGGAAGGCCATGGTAGGGGATAAGACCTGGCTGATCACCCAAAATGTAGTAAATCTCTCGAGAGTCATGTTATTCATATATTGACATATTGATGTTGAAAGTATCGTATGTATATAGTGATTTTGTGGAAACTCATTCTTTTGTGATTTTGATTTCATGTTTGTTGTACGTGAAGGGTTTTATGAAATAAACTTTGTCTATTAGATATGTCTATTTATTACGTAAGCTTACCCTTGTCTTGCTGTTTTGTTTTGTGTTGTCATGGTTGCTGCTGTTGCTGGTATGGTTATGTGTGTTGCTATAACTGTGATGATCACGTCATTTTTATGTGGGAGTAGAGGGAGAGGCTTCAGCCAACCCGGTTTCCCACAACTAAGGATGGATGTTTCCAGTTAGCATTTGAAGGCCCTTGAGGGTGGATCTTTTGAAGAGATCCTTTTGGTTTTTTTTCTTTTTCTTTTTTGTTATGTATTGTATAGTTGACCAACTGTAGGGAGTTTTGTTTTTTTTTGTATCTCCCATGGTTTTGATATTTTGGGCCTGTATATCGTATATTGTAACATCTTATATGTATGTTTATATAGCATGTTGATTACTTAATATTGAATATTTTATGAATGTATGGGATTGTATGGAATACTGTAGCGACAGAGGGTTGTTACAGTAAGTGCACGACCATAAGAAGCATCATCGGTACCGATGCCTTCGCTTTTGCACCTTCAATTAGTATGATATTCTTCGGTGACTAGTCAGGGTTACCCAGCTTTGCCAGTACACTCCGGTTCTATAGGATCAGCATGAGCCATTGAAGTTTCCACACCAGGTACCACTCCCAAGGTTAGGGTTAGACAACCCATCCCAACCTCCACCAACCGAATTCCTACATACTTTCTTTCTCTACATGACTCAATGTCATGATGCATGGTTACATACAATGCTTACAGCTTTTCATAGATTTTTATCATAAAGTATTAATACAAATTCATATCATGCTCAGTTTCCTCATGGTAAATAATAAGCACAAGATGTAAATTCAACGAGGCATCCAAACAATGACAATCATATAGGAAATTCATTATCATACTCATTGTCAGCACCAAATTTCTAACACTCAGCCCAAACTTCTAGGGAACTAGGGCTTACTCCTTGCCTCCCCCATGCTCAGCGCCAATTTTGGCGCTTAGCGCCACGACGCTCAACGTTAATATTTGGTACTTAGTGCCAAACTTCTAGAGGACTCTCCGCCTCTCTCACATTCAGCGCCAACTATGATTTCTACAAATCGTGAGTGTTCACAGAACATGCAACCCACGACTTTCCTTGGCTTCCAAATACTCCAAATAGGTTAATTAACTCCTAATATCTCCTATTACCTTTTTTTAATGGTCAATCTATCTTATGAATTCCTCACTCACTCATAATCTCTTCAAAATCCATTAAATCTTTAACTTAAACATAAAGGGAAAAAAATGAAAGCATTCATGACAGTCTACATATACAATCAAACATAAAATTCGCTATAAGGCACATCAATGATTGGGAAAAATTGCATTCTCCTTCATATACAATTCATGAACAATTGGGGTCTAGGGCCAACCCCTATACCTACGACCAAAGCCATAACCATGAGCGAGATAACTCATTCCCCCTTACCTTGAAAGAAACAGTCTCTAGCAAAAGGATGCGAACGGTGCAGCAGTGTCTTCTTACAGTTCCTCATTCTTTGACTGCAGCAACTTTGATGGCACAGTATCTCCACAAAGGCAAAAGAGAGAATGAGAAAAAAGGGTTAGGTTTTCAAGAAACTTAAGAGACTCTTAAAGCTAACTTTGGACTTATGAAAACTAAGCCACAACACAAGGGTCTTGAAACTTTTAAAACATTTTAACCTCAAAACCCTATTTTAAAGGCCTAATATCTCTTTTTCCCAAAATATCATTTTATTAAAAACAAGACAAAACAAAAACAATAATAATAATACTAATAATAATACATATTAATTAAAAGGAAAACATATGGGTGTTACACTTTTCATCCTCTTAGGGCTCTACCTATCGTTTGGATTCCTCAAGTCTTACTACTACAAGAATCTCAGCCTCAGTCATCCCATTCAGAGGGCCCATAAGAAATGTACTAGAGTGCATATGCATATGATAAGTTACTCCTCAAACTAGGGCCTGTTTGGATTAACTTCTCTATAAGTACTTATAGGAGAAAAAAATAAGAAGAAAAAATGAAATAAACTTCTCCATAAGCTAAAATTAGCTTATGCATAAGTTAAAAATTAGATTTTGAAGAAGCTACTATGAGAAAGCTTCTACAAATTAGCTTATGCAAAAGCTAATTTTAGCTTATGGAGAAGTTAATTTCACTTTTTGTTCTTATTTTTTTCTCCCATAAGTACTTATAGAAAAGTTTTATCCAAACAGGCCCCTAAGTCAGCTACAAAATGCCGGCCAATGATGTGCATGACAAAAGGAAGACTCGGGATTGAATAACATGCTTTTGTCTCTATATCGCATCCTTTATCCTCTATAAACATTGCTTAGGGGATGGAGGAGGTGGTATGTTAATAGGTTATTGTTGCTCCTCAACTAGCTATTGTGGTTGTATCTCTAATGTTGGTGGAGCACGATGTTGCTATTGTGGTGGTGGCCATGCTAGATTTGTGATGGTAATAAAACTGTTTCGATTGAGTATCCATCAATCATGGCATGTGTGATGGGTTGTATAATCTGCACTTAATGATTCCAATCACATTAGTCTTACACAATTTGTTCAGTTATCTTTTTTGAGCCATTAATGATTCCAAGGCATGTCCATTTAAGTGCAAAGCACAAAGCTAATCAATGATTATTCTAAATTAAACAGAGCATCCCTTTGCCAATACATCCTAACTTCTTATTTTTTGTAGATCATATTTTAAGATCAATTTCATAATATATAACTCATTTTTTACAACTTCCATTTTTTTATTGAAACATCAATATATGACCTAAACTCAAATGTCTTTGAAATTTTCGACATAATGTGGTGAATGACACTATACATATGAAAATTATTTCTCTAAAAAAAATTTAGGACAAACCACTTACTGATTTATCATGCAATTATGCTCTTAAGAATTATCAGTTACTGACATGAAGCATCATGAGTATAGGTTTTTACATTGGTAATCAATGACTAAATGTGTAAAAGTCACAATCATTATAATAGGACACATTTATAATTTTGCTCCATTCTTGATATTAGAACAATTTATTTTCAACATCTCTCAATACAAATGATACATACAATGAAAGAGCAAATGTTCTAAAATATTATCAAAATAGTAATGAAAGAAAAAATGTACTTGGAATATGGAGAATGAGGGATGATTGAGACTCTTTGTGAAATGCTCTTAAAATGCTAAGAACATAAGGAGGGAGGGTTGCATAGAATGGACAGAGCGAGCGTGAGATATCATTCACACTCTTTTTATTTTTTTCGTATTTTGGATGTGTCGTTGGTCTCTGAATCTTTGCATAATCTTTCACAAATTTTACTAATATTGTTAAGCGGACAAAGTCATCATCCAACAAGGTCAATTGCCGCAACTCATGTTTCTCTCATCGCTTAGTGAGCTTAATGTCGTTGGGTAATACAGGACAATTTTTCATTTTATTTTTTTGCCTTTTTTGATTTTTAACAGATTAAATGGCCTAGTCTATTGGTAGCATGGTCTCTTAACTTTTTGTTTTTGTTTTTTCTTTTAATTTTTACTTAAGTAATCCTACTTATTTACTAAGCTATTGAACAAAAATGAAAATCATAAGTATCTATTGTAATCCCAACTATAAGTTCTAAACTAATTCAATAAGAATCAACTCAATTTTGCAATTATAGTTCACACAACAATTGTTGAGTTGATCTATGGTTCCCTCCCACACAAAGCTTGTTTAACATCACTAGCTTGACATTTTCACTCTCTTAATCTTTAAGTGAGAAATGGACATTTCCACATGTTTTTCAACAATGTTTCCAAAAAATGTCCTCTCTCCTATGTCAACCAATTTTTTAGAGAGTTGCTCTATTTGATTCTCCATTTTTTAATGAATTCTTCAATGTTTTTAAAACCTGAATAAATGTATTGAATGAATTGACTGAGAGTAGTCTCCAACTTGATAACAGACAATTTAACCTATGATCCACTTGACCGATGTCAAAGATTAGTACATGGTGCTCATCCTAGTCTCTATGGGACAATACTCTACTTATCACTTTATTACTACACTTGTCGAGTTAGACAGAATATTCATTTTACATACATATTCTCTTAGTTGATCATCTATTCCATCTTCATAATAAACCACTGTACTCCATTTCCTCTCAACCAATAATAAAGAGTGTTCAAAAAAATATGTAAGAGAATGAATTACTAACATCTCTCTTAAACGTATTGACATTTAATGCTCTTTTTGTAAAATATTGAATATTCTTATGAAAATATAATAGGACAAAACTTACATATAATTCTATAGGTGTTATTTTTACTGTTCTCTACTTAGAATTGGAGTTTCACTTCAATAATTTATATAATTTTTAATACAAATCTTTATTTCGCAAATTACCGAGGTGAAATTCCAGTTTTAATTAGAAAACAGTAATAATAACCTCTATAAAACTATATGTAAGTTTTGTCCAATATGATACTCCTCAAAAACCAATTCAATTTCCGCCTTTTATTTTCTTCCATTTTTATCCCTCACATGTAGTAGTACTTCAATGGCCTGGATCTTCTAACACATTTAAATTTTGGCTTGAACGACAATTGGTACTGTTCCCTACCAACCAATCCCTGACTAAGAGGACCAATCACTGACTTCCCATAAATAATGGCAAGCATCGCTATGATATGTTTTTGACTCTGAAGAATCTCCATTTGGCTGACCCCTGCCTTGCGGGAATAATAAACAACAAAAATGTAATTTCCACTTTCAACTACGTTTCATGGGACCATAGCAAAACCACCCCCTAGAACCCTTTAACCATTCAGCTAGAAATCAAAATCACTGCTCAAGGAAACACCACAACCAATTTGTTGTCCTCAATCTAACTTCCCTGATCTATTACTCTCAATTAACAGTTGGCAATCAAAATAGCAACAATTTAACACCACGTAACCACGGAGGATTTGTCATTTGCCATCTCATAATATCACCACCGACAAGATTTGCTTGGCTGCACTTTACAGTGTATTCACATAGTAAATTGTGAAACGTCCTTATAGTTTAGGATTATCATATACAGTGTGCATAACTAGTCATTTTTTCCTAATAAAACTAGAATACATATGAATTCATCGAAAGTACTGCAATTCACATATTAAATTGTATAGTCCCTTTAATTTGAGATTATTACATATTTTGAGCATAAATCCTGAGAGAACATATTTTTGTTGATCATGTAAAATATACATGTTCTGAAAGAACACATACAAGTACACAAAAAAGAAAAAAATCATAAAAAATACAGAAAACAAAACAAAAAACAGAATCGAGGAAGGGAGAAAGAAACATGGATAAAATTTTAGTAATCAGATACTAAGAAGCCAGTAGGCAGCGTGCAAAAGTCCCCTGCCAAGAGTGGAGAGACCACTTTACTTAGGCAGATACCTTTTCCCCCTTGAGGGGCTTCACCACTTCCCATGTGAAGTCAGGGTCATCTCTGCCAAAGTGTCCATAGGCAGCAGTCTTCAAGAACCTGCCATTCCCACCCCTCTTGAGGTCAAGGTTGATGGAGATCATGCCAGGCCTGAAATCAAAGTTCTCCTTCACAATGTTGAGGATTTCCTTGTCAGGGATCTTCCCAGTGCCATATGTGTCCACAAACACAGACAAAGGCTCAGGCACACCAATGGCATAGGACACTTGCACAATTGCCCTCCTGGCAAGTCCACCGGCAACAATGCTCTTGGCAGCCTGTCTCACAATGTAAGCTCCACTCCTATCAACCTTGGTAGGGTCCTTCCCTGAGAAGGCACCACCACCATGTGCACCCCATCCTCCATAGGTGTCAATGATGATCTTGCGGCCAGTGAGGCCAGCATCACCATGGGGACCCCCAATGACAAACCTGCCAGAAGGGTTCAGGTGGAAGATGGTCTTCTCATCAAGGTACTTCTCAGGAATCACAGGCTTGATCACATGCTCTTTAAGGTCAGCCGCAATCTCATCATTTGTGACGGTCTCATCATGCTGTGTGGAGATGAGCACAGTGTGGACACGGATGGGAACCATGGCACCCTTGTCATTGTAGTACTCAACAGTGACTTGGGTCTTGCCATCAGGCCTCAGCCAAGGGCACGTGCCGTTCTTGCGGACCTCGGTGAGACGGGCACCGAGCTTGGTGGCAAGGACATGGCTCAAGGGCATAAGCTCAGGGGTCTCATCAGTGGCATAGCCAAACATGTGACCCTGGTCACCGGCACCAATCTCCTCAGGCCTCTTTGTGAGGTGGCCGTGCACACCCTGAGCAATATCAGGGCTTTGTTGCTCAATGTTGACAAGGACCTTGCAGTTGTCGGCATCAAGACCAACATCATCAGAAACAAACCCTATGTTCCTGCAAGTGTCACGCACAATCTTCTCGTAGTCCACGTTGGCCTTGGTTGTGATCTCGCCAAAAACCATCACCATGTTGGTCTTGGTGCAGGTTTCACAGGCAACCTTGCTGTCTGGGTCCTGCTCCAAGCACGCATCAAGCACAGCATCAGAGATCTGGTCGCACAGCTTGTCAGGGTGCCCCTCGTTCACTGATTCAGATGTGAAAAGGAAAGTCTCCTGGGCCATTTTAATTGCTTCTGTAGAATAACATCAAACAAGAACATAATTAGCACCTAATAGCAAATTCAAAAAAGGAAAAAGCAAGATCATGACTACAGTTAAACGTAACAATCCAAGCCAAGTCCCATTTCAAAACATGCCTCCAAAATCAGCTAGAAAAACATTCTAATCAACAAGCCCCAACTCAGTCCAAGTTCAAAGTTTGCTCATTTGCCAAATCTATTGACACAAAACACTAGAAACAACCACATCTCACCAAATTAAAACCAAATCAAGAAAAAGAACAAAAATTCACCCAAAAATTGTCACAAGCTACATATCAATTCCCCAGATCTAAAAGCCCAAGCTGAATTCCCGCACAATTGGAGAAACTAGCAAGCCAAAAACACAAATCAGGCTTCTATTTCAGACAACAACACGGTTTCCACAAGACACATTCAGTTAAACCCGGTTCAAGAACCAAGACGACCAGTGAGGAAGAGGCAAAGAACCGACCCAGAAGAGCAAAATCCAAACTTGGACACTTGGATCTGTAACAAGTCAAAAAACACGTGCACTACAGAACACAACAGAACAGAACCAACCCAACAGAAAACCGAAAGATGGATAGAGAGAGAGAAAGAAGGGCAGCAGTACCTGGCAAACGAGGCACTAAGAAGAGAGGTGTATGATGTGAGAGAAAGAAGAAGTAGCTTGAACAGACAGAACCCGCTTTGTGCTATTGTTGAGTCTGCTCAAGCGGTGCGAGTCCAAAGAGTAGACTTGGGTGTGGATTTATAGGCATAGGCTGGAGGGGGTGGTTGGAGTGCGTTCAAAGACTGAAAAGCCCCTATGCAACAAGATCTGGGTTACATTCATCATTCGGTCACTTCCCATGTCTTGAGTCCACGTGGACCTGCTCAGATTGGATCTGGGGATGAATCGCAGCCGTGTGATACAGTGGCGTCGGTCGGTGAAGTGTGATGAATCATGTCGAGGCCACCACATCTACACCACGACAACAACGCGTTTCCACATGTGGACCCCATTACCTACCCCCAAACCCAACCATGGTATTAGCTGTTGGTGATTTTACGGTTTTTGACTCCATAACTATGCCACCTATTCACAGGTATTGTTCTATTGGGGTTGTGAGATTTCCAGTTTTCACCTCTTCCACTTCCGCGTAGGCAGACAAACGCGATTATCTGCATAATGGCTTTTTAACCAAATTGGTAATTAAAAAAAAAACAAATTACTAAAATATTATAGAAAAAAAAATTTATCGGAGTGGATTGTTCTGGGTAATGGCACAAAAGAAACATCTATAATAGGGACGCCAAACTTAGTTCAAAATTTGCAAATGAAAGTGTCAATGACAGTAGCGCCACCTACTTTTCCTGATGCAACAGGAGGCATCGGTGGCAATGGAACCACCTGCACATTTTCTACACAACCCGATGCGCACTTGGCAGTAGCACCTTGCAATTGTCCCCTCCCTATGTAGCGACCCCATCTTGTATGGTCTCGTTTGGGCTTCTTTTTTTTTTTTGTTGAGTTACGATGCAACTTGTCTCTTACGATTAACGTTTGCAACAACCCAAGGCATGCCCCTTTTTTTTTGGTTCATGGGCTCCCTTTTGTTGCTTCCCGTATGCATATATAGAGAGGTTGTATCTCACGGTTCAAGCAAGTTGCAGTTTATTTGAAGAGGAGGAAAGGAAAGAGAGGAAGCAAAGGTTGAAGTGCTTGAAAGAGAAGGAAGCAAATTTTCTGAGTTAGTCAAATCATAGAGGTAAGGAAAGGATTTTAATACATTATTGTGTAATAAATAGTTGAAAAGATTTGGAATTTGTCTATTAAAAATTTCATTAAGTTATTATATTGTTTCAGCTTAATTTATGATGTGTATATATAGATGTATATTTTTCATATTGATAATGATTTAGGGTTGTTAAGTGTTGATTTGAGACTTGTTTACTGTTTTGTAATGATTGAAATCTATTTTTAAATTATTGTTGTGATGTGATTTTGTATGAAAATAATAGATGGGATATTTTATATGAATTTTGTGGATTAAAAATTTAAATGGGATTTTGAATGCCCTGTAGTAGGTTCGGTTGAGGCTAGTGAAGCACCTTAGCCAATTGAATTTCATTTACAAATAATTTGTTTTAAGTAAAATGCAATGGGCTCAATTGTTTTTATTTTTGCTAAGAAATTACCTTTTTAATTTTTTTTTAAAATATGTTTAAACAAATAATAATAGTTGGATAAAATTTTTGAAAAAGGTAAAAAAAATTTAATATGCTTTTAAAGTTAAAAATAATTTTAATTTATATATATATATATATATATATATATATATATATATCACAATTTATTTAAACTTATACAAATGTTTATCTATATTTAGATCATAATTTGAAACTAAAAAAATTGTTATCAATTTATGATTTCAATTATGATTTAAACCTGCATGTGGTGTTAATTTTTACGGGTTAAGTAGTGAAATGTAAAAAAAATTGCAACATAAAATAAAATAAAAAACTTAAAATTAAAATTCAACGGATTAAAAACTTAAAAAATGTGCCATGTAGGCTAAAAAAAAAAATGCAAACTATGTGCACCTAATTTAAATATTAAAGGTTCATGTGTTGCAATGTTAAGAAATGCAATAAAAATATTTAAATCCCTGGACTATCTTACAATAAATTGACATAGGTATAGATCTTACATCCAACATTAATAATGTTGCCCCATATTTCTTAACCAATGTCTAGATAAAAAAAAATGGTATTTTGTAAGTAATACTTAATAGTGACCTAGTTAAGAAATATTACATTATATTTTTTTAAAATAATTTAAAAGTTAAATAATATATAGTTAATTACATTTTGTAAAAAGTCATGCTTAATGCTATTTTATTATTTTTAATTATTTAAAAAGTTAAATAATACACAGTGCCCCTTCAAGTAAATGTTAAATCACTTTTATATTCTCAATTTAATAATTAATTACCATCTTTTTGAATGAGTAGTGTCTATTTAAGTTAAATTAATTTTTTATTAAAGAAAATACATTTATTAATTTAATTACTAGGGTTTTTTTTAGTGTTATATATTTTATAATTGTTAACAATTTTTTTACAGTTTTTATTGTTGATTAAATGTAGTATGGCAAGCCAAATCAGTGTGTTGGAACCAAAAACGTATGAAGCGTCTAGTCTCTCAAATTTTGAAGATAACAAACTTAGTAAGTTTTAAGTCTTTGTTGTAAAAAATGTTTTTATATAGCATCCAATGCGTATTCTATATCAAGGTGTCCAACGCACCAGTTTTAACGAGCGTCTAATAGACTCGTATATGAATGTTGTCCAAGCGTAAGTGTATCTCCAAACGACTAAGTGTTTAAATCTTGCCTATGTGTTTTTCACATGTATATCTCGAGATTAATGCTTTACCTATTTTAAGAGATCTAATGTTCAAATGTCTAAGCATTAATTGAGAGACAGATACATATTAGTGTATAAGTGCAGTGTTGCAAAAAAAGGAAATCAATTTATCAAGTTGCCAAGTCGAATAAAGAATGATCAGAAAAGCAACTCTCCAACGTAGTCTGCACTTTCCATTTTAGTGCAAGAACAAAAGCTACTTTTTTGACCTCTCTAAAGGCTCAATACACGCACATTTTCTTGAAGACTAAAACTAAAGCTTCAACAGCTATTTTGAAAAAGCTTTATATATAAGCTCGAGAAAAGAATACTGTGAAAAAAAAAGGCGAATACGAAAAAGAACAACTACTTTCTTACGTTTACTGGACGACCTTGAAAACTATCTAAAGTGAATTTTATCTTCTATACTTAAACTTTCATACTCTCACGCTGTGAGTTGATTTCTTTGTAAACAACTATTTTCTGTTGTGAAAGCCTGAGAAGGCTTAGTGAAAAAGAATACTTGGGTGGTTAAGCAATCTTGGTTGATTGTTTGTAAAAGCCTAAAGTGGTCGTGAAGAATACTTATGTTACCTAAGGTTGGTTAGTGAATACCTTCAGTTTGAAGGATTAGACGTAGCTCAAGGTTGAGGGAACCAGTTTAAAATCTTGTGTTCTTGTTCCTTCCTTATCCTTTCATTAAACTGCTTTTTGAACTTGTTTTGATTAAGTGAAAAAGTTTTTTTATTGAAACTCACAATTCAAACTCCCTCCTTCTTGTGCAATTTTTTCTCTTTCAAGTTTAGGCTTGCTAATTGGTATAGGAACATACTAGTTAGGTAAGTTAAACTTGGGATCATAGGGTGGTAGGAACTTAGGTGGTTTTCTGTTTCTTGTCCTAGGTTTTGTGTATTTGTTAGCAGAGATACTCTTGTATCTTTTCCTATATAACATTATAGGTGCATATAGAAATTACCTAGTTGTGTGCTCTCTTTTTGCTTCTTCTGATTTCTGTGGCTTATAGGCTCCTCCTCCTCATCATCACTGTTAGATTGAAACATTAACTTCCTCTTTGTCATTGTTAAGGGAACTCTAAACATTGTTGCCTTGGACAATTTACTTTTAGCTTTGGATGCTGCCTTTTGTTGAGGTTGTTCTTCTTCAGCTTCCTCATCAGAGGATTCTTTTTCTAGTTCCTCTTCTTCTTATACTTCTTCTTCTTCATCTTTTATACTCTTGGGTTTGATTAGCTCATACCCAAGATGCATTTGCTTCACATTGTTGTAACTAAATTTTGCTTAAGCTATGGTTTTGCTATAAGGTAGCCTACTAGTAGTGTCTATAGCTAGATAAACATTGAAAACTTCTTGATCCTAGAAGATCTTAGTGAAAATAACTGAATAGGTGATATGCTTCATATCTTCCTTTCCTTTCATATTTCTCCTTATATTCATGTATACAAGTGTGGAAGATTGAATTTTGACCTGTCAACATGTGAAACAAGGAAAATTTATGTGCTCTAGTGATACTGCTTTTGGCCCCTGCCTTGTGCAATATAGCCTTGTTCAACATTTGCTAGAAGATGCGTCCATCATCAAGCATCTTCATCATGGTGAATGGTCCTAACGCATCATTCATCATTAGGGCATCATTTACTATTTCACCTCCACTAAAGGCTTCTTCCCAACCTAAGGCGTACTGAGCATCTTCTCGTATGCACCAAGTTGCTTCAGCCACAAAGACAATGTTCACAAACAGTGGAACCTTAAGAATAGTTCCAACTATCTCAATTTCTTCAAACTTGGTTTCTTCCAGAATTCTCTGACCAACTTTAGATACATTGTTTGGCTCCTATCAAAGAACTTATCAATACCATAACTTTTCATATTCAACGTGACTTTGACATTTATGTCAGACAAAGCATCTAGGTCGAATTTGTACTCAATGTAGACAATGGCCTTATCAACATTAATAAGCCTGTCTTTAGCTTTGCTTGGAGGAGGCTTGTGAATGTTTTTAGGGTAGCTTGTCTTGTGAGCACCACTTTTGAGTGAAGGTTAGGGTTTTGATTTAGGAAAGGTTTCTTGTGATGGTGAGAAGAAAGAGAGAGAAAATTCTTTTTTGAGAAGAGTTTTAGCAAAGAGAAAGATAGAAGTTTTGAAATATTTATAAGAAAACCTTTTAGAAATAGTACTAAAGTGAAACTGCTTTTGAAAGTTTTGAAAACATAACTCATAAATATCCACTAAATCAGCATAGGAAGATAAGACAAATAATAATCATTATGACAATTATTATTTACTTTATCATAAAGTGATTAGGCACATGTACATAATATAGAAATATGAGTGCAATGAGTATATGAACAAACAAAACATTTGCATTGAACATTAATGCATTAGATGTTACATATTGTACTCTAGACATTAAATCTTTTATAAATTCCATACCAAGATGACTTTGAATACAAGTAAGTTTATCTTCGGGAAAGGTTTAGTAAATATATCAGCCAATTGATTTTCACTGTTTATAAACTGAATATCAAATATCCCTTTCTGGACATAATCTCTAATAAAATGATGCAGATTTATGTATGTTTAGGTCTAGAATGGAGAATGGGATTCTTCAAAAGGTTAATAACAATAGTATTATCATAAAGTATAGGAATTTTACTCTCATAAAGATGAAAATCTTCAAGTTGATATTTGATCTAAAGTAGTTGAGAGCAACAGCTTGCTGCTAAAATGTATTCTGCTTCTATAGTAGATAAAGCAATTGTACTTTACCTTTTGTAGGTCCATGAAACAAGATTGTCTCCAATGAAGTGACATACTCCACTGGTGCTTTTTCTTTCAATTCTATCTCCAACATAATCAACATCATAGTAGCCAACTAATTTGTATCTTTTTGATTTCTTAAAACACAAACCCAGATTAGTAGTACCTTTCAAGTATTTAAAGATTCTTTTAATAGCAGTAAGATGTGTTTCTCTTGCATCAGATTGAAATCTAGCACATAGATAAACACTGAATATAATATCAGGCCTGGATGCAATTAGGTATAGGAGAAATCCAATCATACCTCTATAAAAAGTTTCATCAATCTTTTTATCTACATTGTCCAATGCAAAAACTGAAGTTAGGTGCATTAATATGCTCATGATTTTAGCATCATCAAACTTGAATTTCTTTAAGAGTTCCTTAGCATACTTTTTTGGTGCATGTAGTTGCCATCTGTTATCTACTTAATTTGAAGTCCCAAAAAGAACTTCAATTCTCTCATCACGCTCATCTCGAATTCTTTCTACATAAGCATAGAGAATTCTTCAGGAAGAGATTCATTAATAACTCCAAATATGATATCGTCCACATAAATTTAAGCAACAATAAAATGTGAGTTATTGTTTTTGCGAAACAGAGTAGTGTCTACCTTACCTCGAGTAAAACCATTTTCCATTAAAATCAAACTTAGTCTTTCATACCAAGCACGTAATGCTTGCTTAGAACCATATAAAGCCTTTTTAAGATTAAAAACATGTTTTGAAAAGGCATCATTCTCAAAACTAGGTGGTTATTTCACATAGACTTCCTCATTTATTATACTATTCAAGAATGCACTTTTTACATCCATTTGATAAAGTCTCATTATTTTGAGTTACAAATGAAAGTAAAATGTGAATGGCTTCTATTCTACCAACAAGAGCAAAAGTTTCAATGAAATCTATACCTTCCTATTGTGAGTAAACTTAAGATACAAGTCTAGCTGTGTTTCTCACAACCTTGCCATTTTCGTCAAGCTTGTTTCTAAAAACCCATTTGGTTCCAATGAAAGGCTTTTATTCAGGTAAAGGTACAAGCTTCCATACATCATTCCTTTAGAATTGATATAGCTCTTCTTGCATAGCCTTAATCCAACCATCGTCCAATAAGGCTTCATCCATTGTCTTTGGTTCCACCTCTGACAGTAGTGTTGTATAAGCTTGATCTCTGAAAGCTGACCTTGTTTTGACTTTGTCACGAACATCTCCAATGATTTGGTTTTCTAAATGATAGGTTTTCATGTGCCAGTTGTGTCTAATAGGCTCATTTTGCTCGGATTTTGACTCCTCTTTTACTGGTTGAGGATTGGACATTTTCATGTTGTTATTTTCAAGGTTTAAATCTATAAGAGAATCGTCCAGCTCTGACAGATTTCTATCGGGCTTAAGGTCATTAAACTTAACATTGATGGATTTTTCTACTGTTAAGGTTTTAGAGTTATATACTTTGCATGCCTTAGAAGCTTTAGAATATCTTAACAGTATTCCTTAATCTGATTTGAAATCAAATTTTCCTTAATTATCCTTTATATTTAGAATGAAACACTGACATCCAAAAGGATGAAAATATAATATGTTGAGTTTTTGTCCCTTCAATAATTTATATGGAGCTTTTTTTAGAATAGGTTTGATATATATTATGTTTTGAATATAACAGACAGTGCTTATTGTTTCAGCCTAGAAGAACTGAGGAGTAAAGTTGTCATTTAACATGGTTCTAGCCATTTCTTGCAATGACATGTTTTTCTTCTCAACAACACCATTCTGGTGAGGTGTTCATGGTACTGAGAAGTTGTGAAGTATACCATTATCTTCACAAACTTTTGAAATTTTCATTTTAAAACTCTCCTTCATGGTCACTTTTGATAGAAGTTATGCAAATACCTTTTTCACTTTGAACATAGTTACAAAATATTTAAAATACTTTAAAAAACTCATCCTTATGGGTTAGGAACATAACCCATGTCCATCTAGTATAATCGTCCACTATGACCAACCCATTATGTTTTCCACTCATTGATGCAGTTCTGGTATGACCAAAAAAATTTAAATGTAATAGCTCAAGTGGTCTAGAAGTGAAAACAACATTTTTGGAATCAAAAGAACTTTTAATTTGTTTCCCTTTTTAACACGTTTCACATAAGGAACCAGATTTATACACAAGATTTGGTAAGCTTATCCCGAGGTGATGCTTATTTAGCTTTGAGATCAATCCCAAGCTTGCACGACCAACCTTCTTGTGCCCGATCCAATGATCTCTTTTGATAGAGATTAAGCATGTTACATTTTGATTTGATAGATCCCCCAAGTTGATTTTGTAAAGGTTATTTTGTCTTTTAGCGGATAATAAAATGGCTCCACCATGGTTTTTGACTATACATTCATCTTTGTTAAAGGAGATATTGTATCCATTGTCACATAATTGACTTATGGTATGCAGATTATGTCTAAGACCTTTAACAAACAAAACATTATCACTAGAAGCTATCTTTCCTTTTTGGTTACCTCCAAAGGTAATGCAACCACTAGTTTTAGGTTTGAGGTCTTGAACATAAACCTTTCTCCTGTCATGTGTTGTGACCACCCACTACCCAAGTGCCATGATTAGGGTGTCCTTTCTACTGTCAAGCATGTCTATAATAGGAATAATCATACTCTTAGGTACCCAAATGGACTTGGGTCCTTTATGGTTAATTTTGAAGGCATTGGACGCCTTCTTTTTTCCAGGTTTATGTATACAGTTAGATGATCTATGTCCTTTCTTACCACAAATATCACAATAAAAAGAACCTTTCGAACTTTTCTTATCATTCTAGCTAATACCAAATTTGTCAAATGGTTTTCTTTTGAGCTTCAATATCTTTTCAAGTTTTTCAATACCATTGACAATATTGGATAGACTCTCCTTAAGATCAACAATTTCTTTTGAAGTTCTTGTTGACTTTCTAAGGTCATTTGACATCTCATCTTTTAACATTTCATTCTTTTTACTAAGTACCTCATTTTCCTTTCTCAAACTTTCATATTCTTTGAGTATTTTTGAGAATTTTCTTTTTAGTTCCTTGTACCTAAAAGATTGAATGAAAGAGTTGGATAAAAGTTCATTGTAAGCTTCTTGCAAATCAGATTGGCTTTGAAAGTTTACTTCATCTTCTTGTTTTGATTATGAAGTCATATCTGCCATGAGACATATATTGGCCTTTTCTTCAAAAGATCATAGATCCATGTCTTCCCAAGTATCCATAAGACCTTTCTTCTTTTTCTTTGTGAAGGGTTTCTTTTTCTCCTTCTCCAAAGTTAGACATTTTGACTTAAAGTGTCCTGTCTTTTTGCATTCATAGCACACCATTAGACTCTTATCTTTATTGTCTTTAGACATCTTCTTCTTGTAGTTTTTTCATCTAGTTCCTTTATTCTTCTTCCACATGGAGTGAATCTTTCGAGAGATGAATGAAAGCTCATCCTTATTAGAACCATCTCCTTCAGACTCATCTATTTTTTTATGACTCTTCTACTTTTAGAGCTTTGGACGATGACCCTCTTTGTGCCTCGAGAGCTATAGACTTTCTTTTCTAGGTTCGTTTCATTCTTCTTCCTTAAATTCTATCTCATAAACTTTAAGAATTCCAAGAAGTTCTTCTAGAGGCAAAGTCTTCAAATCCTTGGACACTCCTACAACCTATGGTCTCCATTATCTAGGCAAACTTTGAAGAACTTTGGTTATGTGATCTTGATTATCATAAGTTTTACCTAATGATCTCAGGTTATTGATAATAACTTGAAATCGACCAAACATCTAATCAATAGACTCATGTTCAAGCATTTTAAACAGCTCATATTGATGCACAAGCATACTAATTTTAGAGTCTTTAACTTAAGATATTCATGAGTAAAAGCTAAAGTATCCCAAATTTCCTTAACAGTTTTACAACTATACACTTTTTCATACTAAGATTTAGTTATAGCACACATAAGAAAATTTTTAGCTTTAGTGTTTAGCTGATATTTGACCCTTTGGTTTTCATCCCATGCTGCTCTAGTAAGTCCATTCCATGATCAACCTTCAAATTGAAGTTGTCATTTTTAACCACATCTCACATATCCATGTCATATGCGTCAAAGAAAATGCTCATTCTCTACTTCTAGTAGTGATAGTCTTCTCCATTGAAGAATGGAGGTCTATTCATAACATGACCTTTGTTTTCCATTGCTTTTAGAAGATCTAGCTCTATGCTAGTAGATGCTCAACCCCAAGAGGCTGAGCTTTGATACCAACCGAAACAAACAGTCAACACACAAGAAGTGGAGGTTGAATTGTGTACTAGTGTCTTTTAAAACTTTTTTCGAAAAACCTTTTTGCAAAGACAAATATAAGTTCAAAAAGAAGCATTTAAAAACAAGTTTGGAAGATGTGTGGATGTTGTGTAAAAGATAAGGGATAGGAAGCAAAAACATAGAGATTTATAGTAGTTCACTTTATAACTTATAGCTACATCCAGTCCTTTCAATCCTAAAGGTATTCCACTAACTATACCACGTTACAATCAAGTATTCTCACTACCTCTCCAGACTTACAACAAATAGTAATCTACACCCAAGATTACAAGCAACCTAAGTATTGTTTTTTACTAAGCCGCTCTAGGCTCTCAACAAATCAGAAATGTTCTTAAAGTACACAACCAATGGCTACTCACAAAGTGTGGATATGATAGTTAAATACAAGGAAATAATTTTGATACAAAGCTTTTTAAAAGTTGAGGATCGTCCAATAAAATAGTAACAAAGTTTATGCAAGGTTCTATCGTATTCTTTTTTTTCTTCATTCTTCATGATGTCTCCCTTATATATATTTAAGAAAATGATCGTTTAAGAAAGGAGGGGACAATGTGCTAAGGTGTAGCTCCAAGAGAGTGCTAGTACACTCCTTTAGCAAACAAGATTTGTCCTTTTGTGTACAAGAGAGAGAAAAAGCTGTCAGATAGTACACTACTGCATAACGGCTAAAAGCCGCTTTTATGCATAAAATTCTTCCAGTAATCCTTTTGTGGAGAAGTGCCTATTCTGTCTACAAGGATAAGAAGAAAACAATACAAATATACCGTTGTGATAAGTAATAAGAATATGCTATAAAGGAGAAGTCAGCATCAGAATATCTTTTGTTATGTCATTTCAAACTTAGTCAATTTTTTGAAAACATTTTGTGTTGAGTTCCCTTTTAATGCAAGTGATATAGACAATAAATATATATACGTTAGATGCTTTTGTAAAAAGGTCTCTCAGGCAATTTAAAAAGAAGCGTGCTGATGCTTTTTAAGAAAACATTTTGGATGCTTGTTCGGAAGCTAATTTTAATGAAGACTTTTTGGAATTGTGCTTTTAAAAACAAGGCTGCTTTTATAGAAGCGCATGATTGCTAAGTATACATCTTAATGTTTAAACATAAAGTTTTAATAGTCTTTGTTATCATCAAAACATTTTAGGAGTTGGATGTTTCATATGTCTTTAGTTCTAACATATTTTACAATATAATTTTAAGATAATTGATACCAACATAAATATAATATCATGTTAAATAAAACATTATTTATTTATTTAAGAAATTGTATTATCAATACATAATTGTTTAAAAAATTATACTTTTTAAAAGAATATATGACATTAGACTAGGTTGTGACAACTCGAGGTATAATCGAACCTGTCCGCAAAATGCATTAGTCTAATTTTTTAAACAAGAACCTGTTAAAAGTTCCTTTAGATTGGGTTCGTGGGACAAGACAGATCATGAACACCCTTAGTGTCATGTAGGATAGCAAGTCATTATAGCATGAAATTCCCCAATTTATCCCATAATATTTTTATTTGTGTAAAATACTCAGTAACTGATAAGTACCTTGGCTCATCCTTTATATGTCTTCTTGCAGGTCTTAGATTATGAAAATTTCTCCGTAGAAGAATCGTTTTTTGAGGTCCTTCCAAGTTTTTAAGGCGAAATCATTCTAAAGAATGGATTGTAAGTTTAAATATGATATAGAACAATGAATCGAAGCCAAAACCATCACGTTGCATAAAAAGGGTTAGAAACCAATGGGAGAACAATACTTCCATCAACAAACTTCATTTTGGTTTTGGAGAGCAAATCGACCATCATAGCTCTTGCCCATGCTTGATAGTTTGTTCCAATCAGTGAAGGTGAGGCTAGAGCTGGTGTTAGGTTCTCATTACTATGAAGAAAGTAAGGATTCAATGGGTTTATAAGAAAATCTGAGTATGAGATTTGTGCTACCATAGGAAATCGACTATAGCAAAAATGATTAAGGTTTGGTAAAGTTAAGGGAAATATAAATTTCTTTTTTTGACAACCAAAACTCCTTTTGAAGCTTTGATACCCATTGAGAAAGGATTACATCACTATATATATAGAACTTATTAAGCGCTAAAAGATTGCTACCTCAGACCATAACAAACAAATATTCCCACATTTTTACTAAAATGAATGAAACAATTTATCAATGCCTCCTCTTATTTATCCATCACTTTTATATGATAATAGATTTAAAATACCTAAACCATATGACTTGTGGCATAACAAGATATTTAATTTTCACCTCCAAGCGATTATTGTTAATACTCATTTTTGTTGAACTTGTAATCCAAGTGATTCCAAGGCTTTTCTCCATATTTGGTTTATGGTTTGTTTCTATTCTGGTACACTAAAAAAGTCTCACATTACATAAGAATCAAGACCAAGGGTAGTTTATAAACGATTTCCTCCCTTAATCCACTGAGGCGCCTTTTAAGGACAAAATCGTGAGGCCTACACGAGAGCTAAAGCAGACAATACCTCAGATACAGTAAGCCTAACGTTACAACAAACTTGAGGTTGAAACATTGGTGCCAAGAAGGAGAGCCTAGTCCATGCACATGGCGGCCCTCTAGCCTTTAGCCTTAAATGGGGGATTATTATTTCAATACACCAAAAAAGTCCAACATTACTTAAGAATCGAGACCAATGATAGTTTTATAAATGCCTTTATCTCTTAACCCATCAAGGTGCCTTTTAAGGACAAAATTGTGAAGCCCACATGAGAGCCAAAGAGAACAATACCTCAAATGCAGTTAACCTAATAATACAGTAGACATGAGGTGGAAACAATTTCCACTTTAATAATTTTGATACTCCCGCTTATATCATTTGTAGCAACCATGTATTAATTAAGGTGCTAGCTTTAGGATATGTTGTTAAGTTTGTCCAAAGCAAAAGATGATAACTATAGCATTTGTTGTTAAGTTTGTCCAAAGCAAAAAATGATAAGTATATAAATGTTAGCTAAATAGAGTTCAAGTTATATGCATTATAAGTGTAAAAAGTTTTACATGGTCAACCAATCAGAAATCATGATAGGCATGATTTTTAAGATAATTATTTTAAGTCAACAAACTTACCATATATGGCGATTTATGATTAGATGACGGTGTAAAAATTCTGTACATTGTCAATGAATTAACTATTTACTCTAAAATATATGTATCAAAAAATATGCATAACATTTTTTTCATACTTCTTAATTTTTATTTCCATATTTACATCAACTTTTATATTTTTAAAATTATTTTACTCTTAATTAATTTTTATTTGAAGAATTATGCATACAAATAACGATTAAGAAGATAGGAATAGGTTAAAATGTAACCTAACAACCATACTCGGAGTGTTTTTGCAGTAAAAAATAGGTAACTAGACCTAATTTCGTGCTTAGGTATTTCTTCACTTGCTAGAATCTGGTATCGTGCAACAAACCATTATTTTAGTTGACCATATTTTATAGATAAATACAGAGACAATCATTTAATTTTTCGCAAAATAATTATTATTATGCAGCTTCAAATTTTGTCTTTTAATATTATACAAAAAGAAGTTATACATATAAAAGGCGATTAATAATAGTAGAAATAAATTAAAATAAAATATTGAGAATTATGCATTATAGGAATAATTACAGCTAGCGATACTAAGAGTGTAATGTACCGTAAACTTAAAAAATGGGTAACTTCTTATTAAGTTTGTGCTTAGGTATTTCTCCACATGTAGAATCTGGTATCATGTCATAAACAGGTTGCAAATTGACTGCATATTTTATGAATAAATACCCAGAACCATTTAAACTACTTCGTGTCTAAAGACATTGATTAAGAAAATAAAAGTAGATTTCTTTTTTTTAATTTAAAATGAAACATTTATTAAATCATAGATGAGAAAAAAAAATTTATGTTTGTTTGACAAGAATGTGCTACTGGCCTAGTGGGGTACCAAAGTGCCATACTGACCGGGGCCTCACAAACTCGCTGTGATCATTCTGTAAACACATGCCTCGCCCCTAGCAGTCGTGCTCCTTGAAGCTGGAAAAGCAACTTCGAGAAACCCTCTGCAAACTCGACAAAGGGTCTGATTACGCGCCAAAGATCTGCAACCTCC
Source organism: Spatholobus suberectus (assembly GCA_004329165.1). Taxonomy (NCBI): domain Eukaryota; kingdom Viridiplantae; phylum Streptophyta; class Magnoliopsida; order Fabales; family Fabaceae; genus Spatholobus; species Spatholobus suberectus. Next base: position 41,564,263 of record CM014729.1, read on the forward strand.
CAAATTTTTATTGCATGGGCACACTCGAAAAAAGCATGCCAATCATTCTCAGAGTTTGTCTCGCAGAATGAGTGATGAAATTGTTACAAATTTTTAGAAGATCGCAAAATGGGCACATTCAGCTTTTTTATCAGTCTGGTGTATTTTTAAACAAAATTTCTGTATTTGGTGTAAATGAAAAAGTATTTATGTCAACAGAGTAAATTGACAATGGTGGTGTTGATATTTAGTTTGAAATCGACAATGTCATCCTTGATTTATTTTAATACATTTTTTAAAGAGAAAATCGACAATGTTATTGTCGATTTTATAAAATAATTTTTTTTTTTTGCGAAATGAAAATCGACAACAAAAATGTCTATTTTGGTTTTTTTTTTTTAAAGATTGTAGTAGACAATGACATTGTCTACTTTGCTTTTTTATTTAAATTTTAGAGAAAAGGGAAGTAGACAATGGCATTGTCTACTTTTATTATTTTCTAAAAAAGTAAAGTAGACAATGTCATTGTCTACTTCTTTTAAAATATTTGCACCCTCTTCTCTTATTTATATCGGTGTCTGTTGTGTATCAATTTTTCATGTTTCGTCGGTTAGCAGGAGCACTATCACCAATCTTTGAGATATAATATTTTTATTTTATTAATTTAAATTATTTGTTATATTAAATTTAGATAATTATATACATGTTTAAAGTAATTTTATTTTTTTTAGATGGCATCAGACAATGTTGAAGATTGTACTCACATTAGAGATATTGTGAGTGATTTTAGTGAAGATGGAAAAAATGAGATACAAGATGAATGTATTGAAGGAAGCAAAGAGTGTGCTGGTTCAAGTCAAGCAACTCCATTATTTTATTTGTCTAATATTAATTATGAAGAAATGCATGATTCTGAATTCCAAATGGTTATGGAGTTAGAAGAGAAGGCAGTAATCTTAACACTGATAATAATCTTGTAGTAGGTATGAAATTTGAATCGAAATTTGACTTGACATTTTTGAAAGTCTGTCTTGGCCTATTAGCATGCTTAAAAGCCTATTTCACATTAAAGCTCCTAGACAGGTATGACGTATCCCTAAATAAATTAACAGACTAATAGCTAGGCCAATGGAGAAAAATTCTATGCAACACAAAGCATAAATTATGAAAATTAAAACCACTGCTACTCGATCAAGGCCTGAGATACTGGTAGAAATAGGTATGTTAGACTTCATAAGAGTCAAGTATTATTTGTTTATATGACATAAACTTATTTGTAAGGTCTATTTAAAAATTATATGACATAAACTTATTTTTGATAATCTATTTAAAAGTTTATTTTGATATAAGGCCTCTAAATAAGGCACAGATTTATACTTCAAGAGTTATAAGCTTGATTCTTTATGTAGCTAAAATGCTTAATATTTAAAAGAGTAAATAAACATATGAGTTTAATACAATATAAAAAATTTAATATAATAATAATGCTAACAAATATTATTATTTCTATTTACTTAAATAGGCCTGCCTATTAGGCCTTAAAGGCTTTTTGAATAACCTAAAGCTTGACCTTTTTAAACACATAGGATTTTATAAAAGTCTTAGCTTAATTTATTTAATAAAAAAGCCTAACTTGGCCTGACATAGGCTAGGTCGTAGGCCCCTGTTGGACAACCTAGCCTATTTCCATCCTTATTTCTAGTAGTTCAAAACATAATTGTTATAATAGGCATTAACCCTTCTTCTTCTTCTTTTTTCACTTTTCACTTATAATAGGTACTCTTATAAAAGTGTTTTTGGATAAGTTTATCCAAAAAACCCAAATACTTTTGTTTGGATTAAATTATTCATAAGCAATTATACAAGAAGAAAATAAGAAGGTAAAATGAACTAAATTTTTTTCAAAAGTTAAAATCAACTTATACACTTAACTTTTATAAAAGCCCTCTCATCCAATTTTTCCAAAAGATGAAGTGCATAAGTTGATTTTAACTTATGAGAGAAACTCAATTTAGTTTACTTTCTTATTTTCTTCTCCTATAAATATTTATGGAGAAGTTTACCAAACAAGAGTATGTATAAGTTATTTTTATAATCAATGAGGAAATCAAGTTAAACAACTTTCATATAAGCTATAAGTTGTTTACATAAGTTGTTCTATAGAGCTTCTTTCTTTCTTTTTTTTGTTGAGGCGTAGAGCTTATTGAAATAAGCTTAAAATAACTAATGAACATATCATAAGTTATTTTTATAAGCTTTCTTAAACACTTATACAAGTATGTATATAGTAAGATAAGTTCAAATAAGTAATAAATAAGTTATTCTAAACAAACTATTTATCTTTAATTTTGACATTAAATTAAAATATCATTCATTAATTAAAGAGTTATGATAAATCACGTGAAAATTGTTTTTAGAAAAAAAAAATTGCTTTTACAAAAAGTTATGGATACTGTATTTTTTATCGAATAACTCATAAGATCAGCATACGACTAATGTGCACATATCAATCAATTTCTCTTTTATATAATCTGTACCAAACACAATTTGTAGACAAATGTTTTTTTTTTCTATTTATCATGTCACCAAGCACAAGAATAAGCAAGCAGGAAATTTCGAGGGGAGCTAATGATTGATTGAAAATTCACACCAAGCTTGATCATTGATTACTGTATTATTATTAAGCGGTACTATAACAAAGAAGGGAGTAGGTGGGTGATGTTGCCACGTCCGCTCCACACCAAACACCGTGAAAAGGACAATATTATGAATTCCAGCATACTTGTATAATTTATATACCATCAATTGGAAAGTCATTAAAGTAATAATAGTGGCATTGTCTTGCGTATGACAAAATAATCTTACCCCAGTCCAACTAAAGTGAAGCATTCTTTCTTTAGTTATCAAGTGAAAAGGGCACAGCAAACTAACTGCACATGCAATTATACGTTGCTTGCGAGTGTCTGTGAATGTGAGCGAGAGATATAAGAGCATCTTTAAGAAAAAAAAAATTATGTAGTTTTATTATTAAAGTAATTGACGTACCAGTTTTTATATAAAAACAGTTGTTCATATAAATAACAGTTCATAATAATACTTAAGAATTATAAAAGAATTGTAGAATTTATTTTAAGTTCTTAAAGATTACACTATTAGAGAAAAAAAAACTTATTGATGTTCTTAAGTTTTAAGTGACATTATAAGACCCATCAAAAGTGAGTTAAACAACTCCACTATAATTACACCGTTGGAGATATTCTAAGCTTGAGTTAGAGTACAAAAATGCTGATATTGTACATTTTTAGCTTGAATTAATTAAAGAAATAATTATTTATTTTTAAAAATTTAGTTAAAAAATTAACAAGAATAAATGACTATTTTTTAAGAATAAATTAAATTAAATATACATATTAAGAATAACGTAGTGACTATACAATCTGTCTAGTAGGCGAGAAATAGGCTAGAAAAGAAGAAAAGAGAAGTCGAGAGAAACGTACGAACACACCCTATTTGGTGAAAGAGAAATATTTGAAAATTCTTGTGGGATTCACGACAAAACACTTCCTCGCAAAAGTGAGAAGAAGTGCATGGAAGTTGGACATTACATAATGTTATTACCTGAATACCCTCATACGCAACTCGTGACACTCATTAAATAATTGATTATAGTCTCCTATAATCGATTATTTGTATAATGAAAATGAAAGCCCCCCTCCTAATCGATTGTTCTGCCAAAACCCCACCCTCGTAATCGATCAACTAGTTGATTCTTGCCTGTCTTTTATATACATGTACACATATATACAGGGACGGATCCATGTGTATTGGTGTGGGGGCAATTGCCCCCACAAACTTTTAAATTTTTCTATAATACATATGTATAATTATAAATTACTCTTATAATTTAAAATATAGTAAAATAAAATAAATTTATAATATGAATATTATCCCCTCAAATCTATTTTTAGTCTCATTCTCTCTACTTTGTTAATTAGACATTTTATTATTTTTCACCCTCTCTTTTTAATGTGTATTTCACACACTACTCTGCAACTAGTCGAAAAAAAATTTTATCAACTATTTCAAACTACAATTCTTTTATCTTTATCCATATATATAAACTCTTTCACCATTTATCTCTTTTAATTTTTCCTCTTCTATATTTATATCTATATCTAAATGGAATTTCAATAATTTTTTAAAAAGAGATTATCAATAATTAAAAATAATCTTATATTATAATTTACAGTTTTTATTACAAATCTAAAATTTAATTTATATTTATATATAATTATTTATTATAAATTTTAATTACAATATAATTTATGTATTAAAAATCATTTATTTCTTATTTAAATTTTAATTATATAAAAATAAAATTTTATCATATGTAATATATAGACTAAAATACTATTTTATATATATGAGTATTGCCCCCACAACATAAAATCTCTGGATCCATCATTGTATATATATATATATATATATGTACACACACACACACACACACTTATATGTATGTATGTATGTATGTATGTATGTATATACATACATATGTATATGTTATGTAGATATATGTATATATGTATAATTATGCAATACTTATTAAACTAAATATTACTTATTATTTTTTTATATATTTAGTTTTTTCAATTTTGAAAGAAAATGAAAAAAAAAAAAAAAGATCTTTTCAAGTGATATTTTTCATTTAAAAACTTCTTTCCTTCTCAAGGTTGAATTACTCATAGTTGTATATTCGAATTTTGATTTGCCTTAGCTCCATTCATTACTCTCATTATTAACAAAAATTCTCTTATTATTTCACATCAAAATCATGATTCCATATCACTCTTATCAATTCTGCATGAAAAAGCTTCATACACTATGTGAATTGGTTTCAATGAGTTCTCTCTTACTCAACTTGGTTGTTTTTCACTCCTTTTCTTTTTAATTTTTTTTTTTTTAAACTAATGTTGAATGCTAAAAACTTTGGTATTTCCTAAAGCTCAAATCGACAGATTTTAAGGATCTCGAATTCTTCATTCTCAAGCCCTAAACAATTATTGACACTCTTAAATTTCTGATTTTAGATTTGTATTTGTAGATTGTGGAAGAGCAAAGTTATTCCTTAGAGGTGCTTAACAAGCAACAAAAAAATTATGTAAATTCTATGTATCCATTTTGTTGAAATATGGTGAATCTCCCTTTACAACCTTTGGTACCTATGATGTCTATTAATAGTGTAAATTTGATTATAAATATTAGATGTTTCATGTGTAGATTAGAAAATTTCTTTAGATCAAGAAGACAAGCAAAGATGGTTTACCTAATGGGAGAGGAAACCGAACACAAAGTGAAGATCATATTCTCATTACAACTTTGATTAAAGCCTCAAAAGCAAATGCACATTTTATATATTGTCGTGTAAAAAAATGATTTTGAATTGTATTCGATTTGCATAGCTTCCAAGCAAGTTCTATCACTAAACTGTTTGATAAAATGACTTTGTGCTTAGAATGACATAGAAATGCTAGTTATATGCTAGTAGTGTCTACCCAAAAATCCCATATTAGAAAAAAAAAATGCAAACTCAATGTACAAAGTATACGTTGTGTTTAAATAAATTATCTAAACTCATCACCACTAATTAAATTCAAGTGGCTTAATTACTTTTAAAATTTGAAATTGTTCCGGTACATCAAAAAGTCCTACATTGCTTAGGAATCGAGGTCAATAATAGTTTATAAACACCTTCCTAACGTAAGACTCTCCAACCAATCTACATGTTCTCAACTTAGAATGACCTTCTGACAACTTACACTGTCGGTTAAGTCATTGACTTACGGAACCTTCCATGTTATCCACGTGCAACGTAACCAACTCACCACATCAGCCACCTGCTACGTAACTATCTAAAGACATTTCTTGCCAAAATCAATACTATATATGGGCGTCTTATTTGCACTCTGCCACTGAAAATCACATCCACCGCGCTCGAGTCATATATGTGCACAGTTGCACCACTGAACAAAAATCATCAAAGCCTTTCAAATTTAAGCTATTATTAGTAAAATTCCTCTATTTTAATTTTTAATCATGGCTGGTTTCAATATTTGTAATTACTTGCTAGTAAAGCTTATGTGATTACCTGGTTACTTGCTATGTTGAGTAGGAAATATGACAATTATGCAAGTCTTAGTCAAATCCCTCCTAAGAAGGACACTTAATTTTGAGTATGGATTCTCTACAGTACTGAAAATTTTGAGGAGAGAAATACACACAAAGAGGTTAAATGATAAAGCAATTTAACACACTCATCTTTCTTTTTTTGTGTATCTCTCTCCTACTAAAAAATTTTAGTACTATAGAAGATACACACACCTCAATTTTGGGATCAAATCATCTTCAAGGTCAATGGCTTGTACCTAGTGCAAAAATAAAAGTAAAAGTAATAAAGTGTACCTTTTCTATGTTGCGTCTATAATAATGATATTTGGTTTTGTGCAAATTCAATATCCAAACACTTGTGATATAGGCATATATGGCAATGGGGTGAGGTACTAGATATGAGTTTAGCTCTCCCTATTCCCACCCCTGCGAAGAACAGGATGAATTCAGGGTCATGTTTAGGAAGTAGGGATGAAAATTTTGAACTTAACTTCATCCTTGCCAAGATTGGAAAAACTAGCAGAAAACTTGTCTCGCTTTCTTTAAAAAAAAAAAAAACTAATTTTTTTACATATATTTTAAAATAAATCATATATTACATACATTTCAATTCAAATAATATATAAAATTAATAAATAATAAGAATTTTAAAAATAAAAAACAAAAAAACTAAATTATATTTTTAGTAAAATGTGCAATTTCAATTGTATTATTTAATTATTATTATAATTTGAACTATTTAACTATCATAATAATTAAATTATATTTTTAATAATTATAAAAAATGAAAGTGTAAGAATAAAATTCTAACATTCTAACTCTAATATATAGACAGTTTGGGTAGGGATGGGTAGTAATATTCCCAAACTCAACCCCGCCTCCCTTATATAAACTGGGGATTTTTTGTTTTTTGTTAAAATTGAGTCGAGGTTGGATCGATATTCATGAATTCAGATTTAATTGTGATGCCTAGACATGTACCAAGGATTTGAGGTTTGGCTCATTTATTGTAAATTGAAACTACAGTTAGTACCGTTTTTCTATTTCATACATTCACGCTGTGAAAATAGCATATTCTCGTGTTACCAATGTTTCAAATTTTGAGTTCTGTGGTTTATTTTTCCATTACATAGATTGATTCCTTAATTAAAACCATTTTTTGTTATGTGCCTTCTCTTGTTAATATGTTGTTTCTCATTGTCAGCCTACATACATAGTTCAAATTTGTTAACAGAATACGTGGCATATATCTTGGATTCTCTTGGTAATTCATTGTGTATTTGTGACCGTTCTTGTCTTGCATTCTATTTTTCATTTTTCTACAATTTTTTTAGTGATATTAGAAGAGAAAATTGATCAACAATTCTGTTGTGAATACGTGATATGATAAGCATTCTTGAACTTTGGAGAGACACCACAATCAATCATCGTAACTTTTATAAAGAAACGCATTGCTAAGAGTTAGAAACCCCTTTTAGGTAGGGAATGATCGGCAATGGAGAGTGACTGAAAAACCTTCATATTCAAAGTGAGGGAATGACCGACAATGGAGAGTGACTGAAAAGAGTATGCCGACAATTTAGTAGCTTTGTACTTTGTTTTGTAATTCTTGTTAGCTAAATCTGGTCAAACGAGAAAAAGGATAAGAAAAGGGGGTAAATTTAGATGCAATTCTTTAGGTGCTATTCTCTAATTAAAATTAGAATTTTATTTCGATAATTTACATAATAAAAGTTTGCATTAAATGTTAACACATTACAAAGTAAAATTCTAATTCTAATTGAAAAACAACATCAATATCACTTAAAAAACTGCATCTAATTTGTCCTAAGAAAAGCAGAAGCATCACACCTCTTGCTATGTCAACTAACACTGGCAGCAAGGAAAAGTCTCAAAAATGGGTTTTAGAGGAAGCTCAAATATCATGGCTTTGTTATGTCATTTGATGTACATTCGGTACAGAATTTTTAGCTTTGTTAGGATTTTTGCTTCCTTTTATTTATGTTGCTTTTTTCAGATTTTTCATTTTGGTGTTCCTGTGGTTATTAATTGATTTTTTTACTTCTCATTTTTTGTCTAGTTAACTTTCTTGATTAATATGCTAGTTGGTAAGCTGTTTGATCTAAATTAATCTTTCGTAACATTTTTGCTTTGAACATTTTTGCTCCCGTTAATCAATTAAAATTAACCAATTAACCCTTACTGAGATGAAAACAGGGAGGGAAAACCTTAGGTTCCACACTAGCAGCATATCTTAATGCCTGGACCTCTGAAGGTGTCCATGGTATGTGTCGTTGTTAACACTTTAAATTGCAATTGCCGAGTTTCTTTTAAATTAAAAGCAAGTTGAGTGGAATGACTACCGTACAAAGTTTGAATCTAAATTTGGTATTTAATGGTCTAAAAGGAATTTGTGATACAAAAGAAATTATTATATAGTTCACGATCATGTAGTCTTAACTAATCTCTATGTGATACGTAACTGTATTTTTTAATTTAAGAAAAAGAGTTAGTAATGTGCTACATAAAAATTAGTCGAGACCACATACATGGTAACAGAGACTTAGAGAGTAGTAGTGACTATAGAATCAACAATGAATTAATCCACAAAGTAGTATAGATATGATACAATAGTACCACTCTTGTTTGACCATGAACCTAAACTACTAACGCAAGAGTATTTCTCTTGCCCAGTTATTGTGGCAAATAAATAAATAAATAAAAACAATTCAAAAAAAAATGCGTGAAATGAAGCGCTTATCAATCATCATGATCAAAACTCAAATGTTTTTTTTTAAAATAGCATATTTTTGTTTGAATGAGATACGGTATGAATTTTAGCAATTTCATAGCTTATATATATAATGCTTAGCAATTCAGATTTTCTCGTGGCCAGATGTCCCCGAATTTTTGTTCGAACCTGCAATAATTAACTTTGTCATTATTATTTTGTCTCCTAATATTTTGCTATAGGCTTCAACAGTGTGTTTGTATCACAGATTAAAATTCATTCTCGAAAATGTGAACATAAGAATGTAATATTTCTATATTTATTATGAGTTTTGAAAAATTATTTATGGGTATTTTTCATTTCCCAAAAAGTAGTAACAACATGATTTATCTCATTTGTCTCCCCATGAAGAAGGGTGAGAAAATTATATTTCCATGGAAATGTGAGAAGTTATTTTCTAACTCACTTATAACTTCCATTCCAACTCTCATTTTTTTATTTTAATACAACTGCATACTTAAGACTCGAACTCAAAACTAATGATTAACCTAGAACAATTCTACGTCAGTTGATCCAAGCGGTAGAAATTAGAGGTTTGTGATAACACAAGGGATTTCTAATATTATGTTATTATATAAATTGAGTAAAATTTGTCTAGAATAAAAAAGAAAAAAAAAAGGGAAATGTCATGTGTAACAACTATATTAAATCTTAAAGGGTGTTAATGTGATTTGTCCTTCATTATGAATGTATAAGGCTGTTCATTGATGTGTTTTGAAAACTGGACTAGCTAGTTAGATAAGAAAACTGGTGAACTGGTCACCTGACCAGTTCAAATAAACCACAGAACTGGCCTGAAGAAAAACTGGTCAAAGAACCAGAAAACCGTTCAAAAACTGGTAAAACCGGTCAAGAATCGGCCAAAAACCGGTTCACAGCGGGTCAAAGAAAAATGCTTAATACAACATTATTTTGATTTTTTTCTTAAAAAAAAGCAAAAATCAACCTAAAGTATTTATCATTTTCTTTTTTATTTTAAATATAAACTTGTTTTTATTAATAAATGTTAATGTGTATAGTTAAAAATTATACTTAAGTATTATGACATATTTGATTTGCAATTTTGTAGGTATTGTAAATGTAAAGAATATATAAAATTATGTTTTATTTTTAATTTTTAGTATTATAAAATTATGATATTATGTTTTTTAATATTATTTTATGTATTATTTAATTGTTATTATTATTTTATTAATACCGGTTCGACCACAAGTTAAACTATTGAACCTTAAACCAGTGCCTTGACCGGTTCACTGACCGGTCCTATTTTAAAAACATTGATTCACTGTAAACGTTCCATTATCTTCAAGCTTCTTGGCTGATAATTGAGATGGGGCACAGCTACGACACAGCATGTGAGACAGTACGAAAAGGTGGAAGAGTATTACTTACTACTAAGCCTTTCACCAATGTTTCTTGAATGAGGTGACTAGTGGAACTGATAGGTTATGAAAAACAAAAAATCAAGTTCAATAATTCAATGCCTCCTTTGTTCTTAATCTAGTTATATCCATCACCAATCGCTCGATTTTGGGGGGGGGGGGGGAAAATGTCCATAAACAGAGTGTAACTCTTAAAGAGTGAAAATAAATTTATTATATGATATTTAAATTCAATCCAATAATGACTTTTTATATTGAAGGCGTTGATTTTATTATTTGCTAGAGTACATTCTTTTGATATCATTTATCAAAGTACGCTAAAATTTTTAGTGTTTAGAATTGCGTTTTTCAGGCACCCTTTCTCAACACATTTTGTTGTAGGACAATATTTTGTACAAATAAAGAGGAACAATTTTTATTATCTTATTTAATTTTAGAAGAATATTTTAAAAATGCATATATGTAAAAAAGATACAAAATAGGAGAAAGATAAAAATAATTATATATCATCAAATATGATATTAATTATTTAATATTTAAACAATGTAGTTATTTACTTTATAATTTATACCCTTTATCGGGGAGAGAATTCAAATTATAGTGAAATTGAAATGAAAACCATCATTTATAAATGTTATGAAGATTTAAAAAGTAGATTTTGTTAAATCAGCAGAACCTCATGGAGTCATGCTATATTATAGGGGATTAGGGGTTGGGTCACGGTTGACCCGCGAACCCGACCAATCCGACCCGATCCAATTACATTTCAGCGATTTGGGTTTGGTCATCTAGTTGGGTTGGGTCGGGTTGATTTTCATTGACCCAATTTGGATTGAATTGGGTCACAGGTTAATGCATTCTTAACCCAACCCAACCTGACCTATATTTTATTAATTAAAAAATTAAAATATTATAATATTCATATATATTGTACTTCTTGAGTGTTGAATTTATATAATTAAACTTGTATTTTAAATTGAACATACGTTAAATGAGTTAAACTAATTAAGTATTTTATTTTTTTTATTTTTTTGAATTTAGAAATTATATTAATTTTTAATTAGTCAACCCGATAACCTAACTCAATTAAGGTCGGATTAAGTTGGGTCGCTTCGAAAAAAAAACACAAACCCGACCCAACTCAATTATTTTTAATTGGGTTGGGTCTTAAACATGGTTGGCCAATCCAACCGAGGCCACTTACACTCCTACTTTATTAAACCATGAAGAACAGATTCTGTGAAAGCACCGATAAGTTTGTGAATGTGATATAGGGTGTGAATTTCATAGCAAAAATTAGAAGGAAAACCAAGTAGAAGCGAACTCCAACTCCAAGTCCTGTATTATAAACATGGAATGTAGAAACAACATGAAAATAAGACAGAAAACAGAGAATGTCAGAGAATTAAAATGCTATCCTTGTCCTACGGCTGCAGCCTTCTCAAGTCAACCAAACGATCCGATATTCCTTATAAACATGAAATGACACTGGTAAATAACACTATGGATTATGCACTTGACAACTTCCCCATCCGTACTAAAGATACAATCCAATGCAATTTTCCTTTTTCGTGCGATAAAGTGCTTCTTATTATGTGAAGCAAAATAAAATCTGAACAAAACTTCATTTTGTGCCTCTGATAGGAAAGTTGTACAATGCACAATCCATTGTTTCGGTTAATGGTTCCAGGTTACATTTCCCAGTCCTCAGTCCTCACGAATAATTGAAACCAAAATAATTAATTAGGCCATCTATTAATTGAAGCACGATGAGTTTATTCATACATGTGCACGGAGGTTGCCAAGTCATAAACTAACACATTGTTTGACATTTTACTACCATAAATGCCTTTGATATTGGAGAGTTTAGCTGGATACGAGCTCTGTTTTCCTAAGGGGAAAGAAAAAGCAATTGTGAGAAGCAGATATGATTTGAGTGGTATAACAATACTCGAGGGGCATAAACAAGATGTTCATGATGAAATGGATACAAAAACAAGTCGAACAAATCGATTTCGTATTTTTTTTGTAGTTTACTGAACAATTTCAAGTCCTAACAAATATATCTCTCTTGTATCAAACCAACATAGAGGTGCCTTACATTTTCTTCCATACAAAGCGTTATAAGGGCCATGTCTATACTGGAATAAAAATAGTTATAGGTAAATTCTAGTAATGGTAAATGCAGATCACAACTATCCAAGAAATCAAAGACACAAGTCACAACAGCTCCTCAAGGGTTTGTACTTTGCATAGAGAACTTAGAGGTTATTTGAATAAATTTTTCTATAAACACTTACAAAAAAAGAAAATAAAAAGAAAAAATGAAATAAACTTCTCTATAAACTAAAATTAGCTTCTCTACAAGTTAAAAATTAGATTTTGGAGAAGTTAATATAAAGAAACTTTTATAAATTAACTTATACATAAACTAAGTTTAGCTTTTGAAAAAGCTAATTTCATTTTTTCTTTTTGTTTTATTGTAAGTGCTTATAGAGAAGTTTATCCAAATATATCTTTAGTCTCACCATTGATTTGGGAATGGTAAGCAAAACTAAAAGCTAAACGATTCCCTCAAATACTATATAGAGTTACAGACTCCTCCGAATCCTAGAAGTAAATCAAGGATCCCTATAAGAAATTATTGTAGCTTGAATCCCATGTAATCTTACGATCTCTTTAATATAAAACTGGTTTAATTTCTCCAAAGCATATTTCACATTGACTTAGAGAAAATGAGCATATTTGATTAACCTATTTACTATCAACCAGATTGAATCATGACCTAAGGATGTCATAGATATTCCCATAACAAAATCCATTGACACACTTCCTATTTTCGTTCAAGAGTTCTAAAGATTGAAGCATACTTAAATGTTGCCAGTGTTCTACGTTCACTTTTTGACAAGACAAATGAGTAGCTACAGACTTTGCAATATCCAATTTCATCTTGGGCCACCAATACATCTTTTTCAAATCTTAATGTATTGTGGTGACTCCTAGATGCAAACTCAACTTACTCCTATGGTCTTCTTTCAAAATTAATCTCTTAAGTCCATCTTGATCAGGCACACAAATCCTATTACTAAAACACAAGATCCCCTCTTTTGTAACATTGAATTTTGGAAAATTTCCTTCTTTTACTTGGTTCCAAGCTCTGATGAATGTCTACATCTTTTTGCTGAGCCTAAAAAATTTGTTTGTCAATTCACCATTACATTTAATTAAACTCAATAAGATACCATGTCCTCCAGGTTCAACCTGCAAATTTTAAATATCTAAATTGTTCAATCAAAAATTAATTCCTTCACTATCATGGAAGACATACGAAATGATTTCCTACATAAAGGATATGCTACCTTATTTCCCATTTCAGGATGGTATTTTTAAGTGTATAATTACAACACTTCAAAAATTCAATACTACAACTCTGCCGGGTGTTTAATTCCTTTTGCTTAAACAAATATTGTAAAATTTTATGATCTCTATAAACCTTAAACTTAACTCCATAGAGATAATCACCAAATCTTTAAAGCAATTACCACAGCTTCTAATTTTAGGTCATCGTGGCTAGGTTAGTTGAAATGTTTAGCTCGGTTTTGAATTGATGCATTAGAATTAGAAACTCCACTTTTTAGCATTGAAGTTATATGGAGAACAACAAAAATCTTATCCTATTAAGTGAAGTCAAGATCGCATGACGGTCATTGAGTTTGGTTATAGACACTCTTGAGTACAATACTACAATGAAATATTGAGAACTAGTAATTATTTTCCTGTGGCTGTTGTAGCTAAATATCAAGGCTATGGAAAGAGCAAGGGAATACAGGGTCTCAATGACGAGGCAGAAAACTAGTCAAGGAGTAATTGTCTCTATGCTCGGTTGTTAGCCCATACTTTGTCAGTCATATTTTAGGCCAAAATTATTATTTTTTTCTACAGCTCAAATCAATATTTCATGTAATCAGCAATGGTCAAAGTACATTATTTACAGCAGAAAATAATGTTGTTTCTTTTGTCTCCGTCTTTTCTTTTCTTTTTCCTTCATCTTTTGAGGCAGTTGTTTTCCATTATTACAAGCAGTCCAATATACCAACGCTGCATCTTTAGTGAATAATGACGCAGGTTTTCGGCCAGCTTTCAATTTCTCGTGCCTTTCTTTAATGAAGTCTTGGTTTCACCAACATTAACCTTCACAAGTTATGCATACCAATTGGTGCCAGTCATCATGTTTGTTTATTCTCAGATCCAGATACAGTGGATGTGGCTTTCAGTTGCTCCAGCTTCTTTCGAAGATAGGCTTGTTTAAGTTTCTCGCGATGAGCAGCCACCTGCTCCTGCCTTCGAAGTTTAATTTCAGAAGCTTCTCTCTTGCTCGATTAACTTCTTCATGAACTTCCCTACAAAGCAAAATCAATGAAAGGATTAGATTAGCCAAAGACTCACAATATTAATGAGATAAATAACCCAGAAATATCATCCAAATATTAAAACATAGCAAAAGCCTACCCCCCTCCCCCTCAAAAAATTAAAACAAAATAAAATGTATCCCCCCCCCGCCCCAACCCCTTTTCCTCTGTCTATCTGAAAAAGGCAAATGGGTCACCTTTGTACTCTATTTATTCAACAGCCACAACCTTAACATATTATAACACTAGATTATAATTATAACATTGTTACTTCAACATAGTCAATCCAATAATTAAACTTGAACCATCGGCCAGTCAATAACTCACCCTGCCCAAGCCAAAAAAAAAAAAAAACTCTGGAACAGTAAACAATTTGGGCATGAGATAACCATCAATCTAGGAGTAACAAGAACATAGTAATAAAGTCAAAAAATGAAAGATGATGGTGAAATTAATAGAAAAGGAAAATAACAAATAACAGATTAGATAAAAATGAGCAAAATGTGATATGGGAAGTCTGAAGGAAAAAGAAAGAAAGGAACATATTAAGGAAAAAAAAGTCTAATAAAGTGCGAACAAACAAGGGTTCAAATAGAGGTAACTTTTTGAATATTTTACCCAAAAAAACCAAACAGTGTTCTAGGGGTAAAATTGGGTTTTTGAAGGCTATATCATGATAGTGCCACAATAGCATCCAAAAAGCCACTATTGTGGCTGCAATGGCCACTATTGAAAACCACTCCACTATTTCAATCCCATAGCAGCTCCAGGGCAGTTCTGCTCCACTACTCCGCTATAGTGCCGCTCTATAGCACTATTGACTACTATGAGGGATATAACTGCCGCCAAAAGTAAAACTGAATCAATAAGCCTGCAGAGAATTTTTACAAGAAATACCCAGCATAAAATAATTTTTTGTTTCACAGAGAGTAACATAATTCATTGGTTTACCCAGAGAACAACAAATTGCTTCGTGAGTACCAAATTACCACTTTGCCATTTGTTTACAGATTGGTTTGCTCCCATTCATGTTTCAATTCACGAAAAAAGACAAACCAAGTATGGAGAAGGAGAAAAGGTATACAAGGTAGGGCATCAAAGGTAGCAATGAGAAGAGTAATAGGTGAAGCTTGGATTCAATGAAGGCAGAACAAGAAGCAGAGAATGAGTGTGCAGAACTATGTGGATTCTGGAGGAAGAGGGAAAGCATGAAACGAATGCCTAGTGGGAACACCCATTTGCACTATGCAAATGATGACAATAATGATTGTGAAAGGTAACCAAGGTTTTCATAATCAGTCCGTGACCGCAATTTTTACCACAACATCAGGGCTTTTGGGGAGTCCACAACTGCAACATGACCATAAATGTGGCTGCATTGCCGCATTGGTCTACAATTTTCCACAATATCAAAGAACACGACAAAACCACGACCACAACTGCAATTTAAAACTTCGATGGTTGTGATAAATCTTCAATTTCTTCATAGCACCACCGTAGTTTTCTTTTGTATAGAATACTTGTCCATAGCTTACTAACTAAAACATATATCCCTTATGTACAAAATACTTGTCCAAGTGACATACCATATACAAGAGAGTATTGGGAAACTGTTAACTATGGTTCCCCTTTCACACCCCTAATTCTAACTGCCACTATCATCTCAGGAGCTTCTTCACATTGAACCCATCCAAGCTATCTAGTCTAAGAACATAGCCTTTTCATCACACAACACATTTACGTAACACAAAAACATAAACCCCATACCTAATATTGCGCTTATGCTCAGCACTGTCAACTGCTCCGGCCATTCGTCCCGGCCCAACAGGCTTCAAGTTAAACATCAAATCATCATCATCATCAACAACAACGCCATCTTCATTTTCCACCAACACATCGCGACTCGGCGGCGGTGGCGGCAACCCATCCTGCTCAACACCCTTGCGGAAAAAATCCACACAGTACTTCTCTTTATCCTCTTCGTCAGACAACTCTCCCTTCACCAACCTGTCATACAACTCGGCCTTCCTCTCCAGCGCCGCATAACTAGCCAATCCGTCGCTCACCGCTTTCAACTCAAGCTTGTCCCTGACACCAAAAGTCGCCACAATTTTAAAATAATTACCAAAGCAAAGGTAATAATAAGTAACCGCATCATAAAATATGGGTTTGGGCCTAACTTAATTCTACAAAATCGGCTTGCAAGGTAAGGGTTAACCCTACTTATATACACTAATTTGGCCTTATTACTAATCAATGTGGGATCTCCAACACCGCAGAATGAATGAGAAAACGAAGAGAGGGTAAGGATACGATACTTGTGAGCGCGGGCATCGACGCCGCGGTTTTTGACGGAGAAGGGGTCTCTGGAAGCGATTTTGTTCTTGGCGCGTTGGTACTCGACGTCGGGCCCCCCCAATTCCCGCGACTTTCTGGAATCTTCCTGAGACTTGTAGAGTTCCGCCTTCAATTCGAGGAGTGATGATGCGCCAACGCCGGCGATGGCGCGGTGCTTCTTTGGCATTATTGACGATTCCGTTAGCCATCCCAGGGATTCTGCCACCACCCTCTTCTTACCAGTACCCTCCTCCCCCGTCATGGTTTTTCTGCAAACAAATTCGATTGCTAGGGTTTGTCCCCTTCTTTGCCGGTTTCGTTCGCTAGGTAGGTGGATTTATTGGGGATAGAGAAGGTTGCAAATCTGATGTGTTCTACGTTTCTTTCGCTTCATATATTATACTTTAATAAAATAGGAGTTTAATCACCGTGAATTGTTATTGTAAAAAAAATTATATTGTGAATCAATCACAAATTATTATTGTAAAAATTAACAAATTTATTATAAATGATGATTTGTAATTAAATGACAATGTAAAATAGTTTTACACGATAAATGCATAGCATATTTTCTCATAAAATATTAGTAAATAACTTTTTATATATTTTGAAAGATTTAATTTTAATATACTATCAATATACACTATATTTTAATTAAATTTTGTCTAAAAATTGTATAATTACTTCAACAAATTCATATAAGATAAAGGTATATACATTGATAATGTAAAATTTGTTTTTATACATTATCGTCTAATCATAAATTACTATATATAATAAGTTTATTAACTTCAATAATAATTACTCTAAAAAACACATCTGATTTTCAATTAATTGACAGTATAAATTTTTTTACTCTGATAATGCATATTCATTAATAAATATTTTTTAATAAATATTGGCTATTATTTTATATTTGGTAAAATATTAATAAATATTTTTTAATTTAATAAACAATGTATTGTTAGTATAAAAAAAATTTAATTATTAATCAATTATAAATTATTTTTAGTATGCTTTTTAAAGTTATGATGACTTTTAAAGTTGTGATTATAAAAGTCAATGATTATTATTAGAATTTTTTTTATTGCTCAGAGTATCTCCAATCAAGAGCAAAAGACTAATCTCTCGAGATATGACAATCTATTTAAGGAGCTAATCTCTTCCCTACGTACCGATCTAGAATTGAACCCTAACCACATGTTTAATAATTATTATTATTAGCAGATGATAGTGTAAATCTTTACACTATCCATAACTTCTTATATTTTGAAAAGTTGTATCTTCAACAAGTTTATACACGCATGGATTTGTCTAGTATGAAATTAATATGGATGACTCTCTTCCAAGTCGCGCCTATTTAGGGTTTTTCAACTATTCTTAAACCAATTGGGTCAAGAACAGAATTGAAACCCTACTAATTACAACTTTTGTTTTTGTACTAAATTATTTTTTTTCTGTTTTGTTTTTCCCTTTCACAGGATATTGATATACTCTTTGATGAGGGGGCGGATTTAAAAAATATTTAACGGGTTAAAAATAAATTAAATTTAATATACATAATTATAGACTAATTCATGCATGAGCACTAATGGCATGATCCTGACCCTATTGTTTTACTTCTACCAATTAGTAGAGCTCAGGTTACAAATGGAGCCCCACCTCATATGCTTGATTATTCTATACAAGCTTGTAAATATTTTAAAATAGTTAAATAATACAAGAAAACTATTTTCTAACCAGTGTTTTAAAACTCGGACCGGACCTGTGACTGATCCGGTCATGCTTTTAGATCGGAAATGTTATTAACCCGTGTCCATGTCATCAACTCGGTTTTAAACCGGTCAAAACCAATAACTTGCTTGCAATCTGATTCGAAAATTGTCTGTGCACGTTGCCCAATACCGCACATGACCTGTCTACACACAGCCGCCTGACACATTGTCACATGATGCGACCTAAATTTGAACGCTGATACAAGAGGAAGGCGGGAATCGAAGGTAGGATTTCATAATTGTAATTAAACATTGAGAATTGAGAATTTGCATAGGCTGGGACTTGAACCCAGATCCTTCAGTTGCCAAAAGAAAATTTACCACTAAGCCAATGCATTCAGTTAGCTTTTGTATAGCAAATTTTATTTATATACGATATCTTGCATATAAATTTTACATATTTAATATATATATCGGTTCATGCGATTCAACCATTAACTCACTGATTCTACTAATGACCTATTAACCCGGTACCTAGACCGGGTCAATAACCAGTCCGAGTTTTAAAACACTGTTTCTAACACACTTTCTAATATTCTCTTTTGGAAACTCTTAATAAGTGAAATTTATATAATATCTACAAAGATGAATAGTAGCAACATATATCACATTCCTCTTAGCACACTATTATCAATTAAAATTTATTAAAAATTCTAAAATTATGGGTGAAACTCATTAAATAAGATGTAAGATCTATCAGATTTTATAATTTTCAATAAATTTTAACTAATAACAAAGAATGTATTCAAAAATATATATTAAAGAATATATTGTTAACATTTTTGTTTCCACTAAATATATGGGTTTTGTTAGGTGTGTAAGCAAGGTTGTGATCAACCCGCGAACCCGACCTAACCCAATTACATTTCAGCAGGTTGGGTCAGGTCATCAAGTTAGGTTGGGTTCATTTTTGTAACGCCATGTTTTTCTTAATGCATGATTTAGTGGTTTAATAACTAAAAGTGAAAATTAATATGTGATTATGGTGTTTAAAACAAATAAATAAATAGATTGTTGTTGATTGTTATTGTGTGGTGTTAGTTTTATGTTGTTGACTTGGAATTCCTATCTGAGTTTAGGGAACTGAGACAAATATGCTTGAGCCAAATTGAGAGTGTTGTTGGTTTTGGTTTTGGTTGTTGAGAGAAAAATAATTAAGTTAGACCTGTTGTGAGTTTTGGAGAGTGAATAGACGGACCCTGAGCTTTAGTGGGCACGAAGCCTCCGTGGGGCCCAGGAAGAGTTTTAAAAACCCCTTCCCTTCTCATTTCTCTCATTCTCCCGTCTCTCTCTCACTCTCTTCTCTCATTCCCTCAATTTTCCTCTAATCCTTACCAAGATTCTTAAAGTGTGAGACTCAAACCCAATGAGGAATCGCGTTTCTAGGCATTGGAGAGCTATTATTGCTTTGCTTTCACAGAGTTTGGCTCAAGGTTCTGTGTCTCTCACGTTTTCCCTTCCCCAAGCTTGGATTCAGAAGCTCCAAAAGGTAAGGGAAGCTTACTCTTGCTAGATTTGTGATGTATAAACATGTTTGTGTGTAAATATCACTTTGGATTGGTCAAAATTCGGATTATATGTTGGTTGTGGTAAGATTTTGAATGAAAAAGGGTTTTGGGGAGAAATATGAATTTTTTAGGAAAAACCATGATTTGTGTGATGAAATGTTGAATTTGTGGTGAAATCTATTGCATATCAGCTTGATTGAGGTGGATTGATGATATTGGAAACTCATTGATTCGAAAATTTGAGTTTGGATGACGGAAGTTCGAGTTTTTGCTGCAGAAAATCATGTTTTTCGACAATCCTATCACAGATAATCGATTATGGAAGTTGATAATCGATTATCTAGAGCTCTAGGATCAATTTTTGTGAGCTTGGCTCGGCAATAATCAATTATGAGCATCTGATAATCGATTATCTGGGTTCAAAAAAATTTCTGTCAATTTTGGTTCTGTAATAATCGATTATGGGCATCTAATAATCGATGATGGGCATCTAATAATCGATTATCCTTGCTAAAAAATGAATTCTGATGCATTTTTACTATAGTACATAATTTGTTGCTACAGTACATAATCTATTATTTCAAAACTGAATGTACCATTTAAGATTCATAGTTTTCACTTTAAAACGCGAAGTATTTTGTATATACACATATAAAAAGAGTATTATACATTTTCAAAAGCTCTATTTAAGAAAAATGGAGAGTTGTCAAGTTGGGATATGATTTCTTTAATTTAAAGAGGCGAATTGTTTCAAAGGTTTTTGTAAATCTCTAGATTTATCTATCTTCCAAATGGTTTTCAAAGAGGGTCTTGGTTTTAAATTATGAATTGGTTGTTGGATATGTCTTTAAAGTGGAAGGTTGCTTAGATAGGACCTCCGCTTGTTATGTGTGATATTGTTCCTCACGAGGTGGGCTACTTAGATAGGACCTTACCTGTTAATTATGATTGAGGCCAGTTTGGAGCCGATATGGTGTTAATGGATGTTGAGTGGTCATGTGAGGTAGCTGACGATGGACCTCTTTGCCACTAGTTGTATTGATATACATATATACATGTCGTATGTTTATTGGTTGTGGTTGAGTAGTTAATGGTGTGTAGTACATGCATTCATGCATAGTTGCGGCTGAGATAACTGATGATGGACCTTATACCGTGGTGCGGGTAGGCACGTAAGTTGAATGGTGACCAGAGTTGGAACTTAGATGAGCCTCCAACCTAGTGCTGGATAAAATATGGGACAGTTGATGATGGGCCTTCGGGGATGAGTGGATGGGCGACTCCGCAGGAGGCTAAGGTGATGCAAGCCTTGTGTCGCGGTAAGCCACCACCCACATACACTTATCCTGACAAACCACTAAGCTTATTCGCATATCAGAGTTTGGCAATCCCTGAATAGTGCTTAGATAGGCCACAGTAAGGGGTGAGACATGGCTAATCACCTGATATATTATAAATCTCTCGAGAATCGCGTCATCATGCATTAACATAATTGTGACAGATTGGTTGTGATATAGAGTTCTGGATTGAGAACTCTTTGCTATGTCAATGATTGCTTTATACATGTACATCTGTATGTAGATGTTGAGATCTCTGGATATATGATGGTGTGTCATATACTTGTGATTGAATGTTGTGAGTTGAAGATTTCCATAATCATATGCTATGCCATTGTTGTAGTAAGCTTACGATTGCCATGTTTTGTTGTTGTTGGTTGTCCTGTTGTTGCTGTTATGCTAATGTGCCTGTGATGATCACGTCTTATGGTGTGGAAGCAGATGGCGAGGCTTCTGTGGGTCCTGCAACTCAGAGTTGAGGATGGAGCCAAGAGCTGGAGATGTTTGGCTTGGGAAAGCCCTAAGCCAAGTTTCGTTGCTTTAGTTATGGTTCAATTTATTTATATTCTTTTGATGGGATTGTATAGATTGACCAACTATAAGAAGTGAGTTTCTTATCCCACTTCCCCTATGATGTATATTTTTGATATCTTTGATATGCACTGATGTTATCCCATGGTTGTGTATGCATGATGATGACAGGAGAGATAGATGGATCTCTAAATTGATGTGTATGACTTATATACAGATATATTATGCTTTTATTCACCTGATAAGGTGAATATGGTGTATGTTTAGTACAATTGTTTAGTAGCAATAGTTGGGTCATTACAATTTTCATTAACCTAATTAAGATTAAGTTAGATCACTGGTTGATGCATTTCTAATCCGACCTATTATTTTATTAATAAAAAATTAAATTATTATAATATTTACATGTATTGTATTTTTCTTGAATATTAAATTTGTATAATTAGACTTATATTTTAAATTAAACATGCATTGAATGAGTTAAACTAATCAAATATTTCATTTTTCTTATTTTTTTGAATTTTATTGAATATTAAAAGTATATTAATATTTTAATTGTCTAACTCAATTACCCAACCCGATTAAGTTTGGAGTTGGGTTGGATTGAGTCGCTTCAAAAAAAAAAAAACCCAACACAATCCACCCTGACTATTTTAATTGGGTTGGATCTTAAACACAACTGAATCAACCCCACCCAAACCAATTACACCCCTAGACTTCATCATCCATTTGATGAGTCACATTCTAACTATAAGATCTAGATAAATTTCAACTACTAAGAAGATCAATTACACCCCTAGATTTCATCATCCATTTGATGAATCACATTCTAACTATAAGATCTACTAAATATATGGATTTCATCAGTCATTTGATGAGTCACATTCCAATTATAAGATCTAGATAAATTTCAACTACAAAGAAAATCTAGATAAATTTCAACTATTAAGAAAGAATGCATTTAAAAATAAGATTAGAGAATATATTGATAACACTCCTCAACAACATAAACACTCGTGTCTTGTGGTAGAAAAAGAGAGGTGGAGGGAAATTGACTATGGCTTTGTTTATTGTAGCTGAACACCAACAAACTTATTAAATAACTACCACAAGAGAACCGCGCATCAAGTAAGCAACCATCATGGTGCAAGAGAAAGAAGTTAACACAAATCAAGGACTGATCACATCTATTAACTATCTATACAAGAAGCTTTAACTTCTTTACATGATAATGAATGAAAAAATAGCTAATCCATCTTGGGACCCAAGCAAAAAATACAAAAATACAAAAAACACAAAACAAAATGAACAAAACTAGGATGCAATTCGTTAAGTAATTTTGGTGGTATTCTCCAATCAAAATTAAAGTTTTACCTCGAAAATCTATGTTGACATTTAACATAAACCTTTATTACGCAAATTATTGAGGTAAAGCTCTAATTCTCATTCAAGAACACCAAAAACACCTAGAAAACTACATCTAAGTTTTATCCCAAAATGAATTTTACTTTAAAAAGAACAAATGATATCCCTGTTAGCTGGTAGTGATGTTAGATGAGATTTTAACCATGACTGAAAGAGGAATGTTGACAACATGACCTTGATTCCCAAACAGCCCAATTCTCCCAAAGCTAGCAAGAGAGCTGTTAACGGTTGCATTCAAGAGCACAGACAAGACCTGCCTCTCACCACTGGCAATACAGAAGTGAGTTGGAGACACTTTCACTGAAACCCCATAAGGAGCAGTCCAACCAACACTGTAAGATTCATTTTGGGCAATGTTTTGGACTGTCCTCTGCACTATTCTAGATTGGTTCAGCTTTGATATAGTGATCGAGGGCAAGTTCAGATCAGGACCATAGATAGTGGAATTATAAAGCCCACAATTTTGACCGGTGAAGTTTAGCACCACAGGAGCTGAGCCATTGATACCACATAGAAATGACATGTAATCATCATAACCTACAAAGAAACATACATATACATAATGTAGAGGTAGTTAAGAAACATACATCATAACCTACAAAGAAACATACATATACACTTCCACATTAAGAAACCAGCTTCATTAATCATTAATCAACCAGTTTACATAAAACTAGAGGTAGTTAAAAATAGAGTAAATACATGTGAACAGTTGCAGTTGAATAATCAACTCCACTTATTCATTCAATTATTGCACAATTTGGCAACCCAAATAAATTCAACAACTTCAAAGGGCAAAGGAACTTTTCAGAATAAAATATTCCAAATATTAAGTCTTATTAATTTATAGGACTAGAAAATAGAACCTAAAGAGATAAGATCATAGATAATGTATTATGTTTTATTCAACTATCAATATAATTTTCTATAGATGTTGGGAAACATACGAGCTTTGTAGCTCATACTGTATGCATACTGGCAAAAGTAAATAAATTTATGTGATTTAAGTTCATGCTACTAAAATCTTAAGTTTATTTACTAAGGTGTGTTGTATTTTGATTATAAACAGATTACAATCACTTCTCAAATAAGATGTTTTTTTTTTCAATAGTAATGACTAAAGTGAAATTATTTATGACAGTTTTAAATTTTAACCAATAAAATGAAAATTTAAATTGCTGTTACATCATAGAAAAAAATTATGTATAATGTTCAAAAGATTAACTACATTGTCCTGGCTCTGCCATTATCATGGGGTGTATCATACCTGTCTAACTTAAACCACAATCATAGCTGAATTTTCATGCCATTTTTAATATATTGAAACATGAGAATTTTTATTGAAGCATAATGACTGAAATGCTGAAGTGACTTACCAGGAATCAAAAATCAAACCCGGATTCAGTGCTCCACTTGCATTCACAAAACCACTTCCCATGTCAAAAGGAGTAGCCGGAGATTGGTTTAGTTCTGGGGAGGCATATGATCGCTGAGCCATTATTGGCCCACCACTCTTGTCATACAGAGAAGCCGTAGTGGAAAGTGCAGATCCAATGGCTGCAGGACTGAAATTGGGGAACTTTTGCCTAATTAGCGCAGCAAGACCAGCAACATGTGGTGCAGCCATGCTTGTGCCAGACATCATTGCAAAATTCTCACCTATTGGCAATGCAGATATGAGAATTACATGTGACAATATCAACAAGCATTGAAAACCAAAAAACATAGCATAGATTATGACTTAGATGTTGTGTTCAAAATATGATAGGTATCAAAAGAACACCTTAAACTTGACTATGTTTGGTTTCATAGTAAAAAACTTTAATGGATTTACAAACCTAAGAATTCAACCGAATCGGTGCCAAGAGAACTCCAAGCAGCCCATATAAAATTTCCAGGAGCTAACAAGTTAGGTTTCAAAATGTCAGCTTCGTGGGGAAGACTGTCCTCCGGATCTGGTCCTCTTGCAGAGTAATACATAACCTTGGGGGCAGCATTGCCGTATGTTGCTTTTAGTCCACCGCAGATCGCGGCAACAGCCCCAAATTTAACAATTTTCTTTGAAACTGCATCTATTTCCAGCGAAGAATTGTAGTATTGCATTAAAATCTGACCAGTTCAAAATAAAAGGGAATCTGTCAGGGGATTATTCCTCATACACATGTAAGACAGAGAGACATAAGTTGACTAACATATCGGCCAAATCCATGCATTGTTTTTACAAAGAAAACAGATGTTCTAATATTAAGTAAATAAAGACTGCATCAACCGATGTCATATATTGTAAAATGCAAGCCCAAGAAGAAAGGACAATAAACATGAGCTCATAGACATCAAGGAAGTACAAACACTCAAAAATAGTAGTCATATCCATGTCAGATACATATTCATGTCGAATATGTTAGACTTTTTGAATACTTCTAGCTGTATATTATAATTTTTATTTTATTTTACTTTTATGCCAATACAAATGAGAAGTCAAAATAATTAGATAAATTATAGCACTTTATTATGTCTACAACAACTCATGCTCACTTTTAAGATCTGTACTTTATGTTCATTTTACACTAATATGTTGTATTATAATCATGCCGTGTCCAATAAGTTTTAAAATTTGTCATATTCCCAATTTTGTCTCGTGTCATTCTCCATCTCCCATGTTATATCTATGCCTTCTAGTTTCTAGATAATCATGTGTATATGAGGGGGAAAATGGATAATGCAAAGCACCTTGGAATCATTTGTGGATGCAATTATTATGCTGGGCATTTTTATTGGAACGGGATTAAGTTGAAAACCAATCACAAAGGGATCCATATAGAAGACAACACCAGCTGCACTAAGGTTTTTGGCTGTTTCTGAGGCCCGTTTGATTGTGGAGAGTCCCAGCACAAATCGAATTGAATAGCTGCACATCAAGAGGTTCCCCTTGATCAAATCCTTACTGAACTTACTTGCATCTTGGCACTCTCCAACATACATATCATCAGTAACTGTTGTGTCATTGCTCAAAGCATCGTGTGCGTGAATCAGTGTATAAAGTTTTCTTTCATCTGTGCCAGCTGAGGAAAATAACAATAAAAATGAAAAAAATGGGTCATAAATCAATCCCAGCAGAAAAACTGAAGAAATAATAAATTCACGCATTAACAATTGAATAATTTTATAACTAATGGAGGATCTTCAATCTAACATTATTAAGTAGAAATCCTTGAAAGCAACAAGAACTGATTGTCTACAATATAGTGAGTGACAACGGCAGATCTTAGATTTCCTTTTTCTTGTCTGGGTGGGGCTCATGTCTAGTGAAAGATAATAAATTAAAAGTGTTTTCCAACTGACATTACAAAAGAAAAAAGAATACACTAGCAGAGCTGAACTTACAGTCATGCAGTGTAAGCAGTCTGAAAGCACTCAGAATATAGTTCAAGCCAACAAAACCCCAATAATACAGTGAATAGCCGCCTACCTCCATGGTCCTAGCCAACCTTCATTTACACTCTGTATCTACTCATAATCTCAAAACTAGTGACAAAAAAAAAATTTAAGTACTCCACTGCCAGAGGCTCCTCGCTTAGCAAAGGTATGGGGGGAGGGTTATTGTACACAGCCTTCCCCTTACATATGCAAAGAGGCTGTTTCCAGATTCGAGCCCAAGACCAACTGGTCACCAAGGCACAACTTTATCGTTGCACCAAGGCTCACCCTCAAAACTAGTGACGAAACAAACACACACACACACACACCACAGCCTCATTGAAACTCTTCACTACTTGGGTGGTAACCCAAAGAGAAAATCCAATCGTTAAAGTCCATAACATTACCCGTCTGACAAGTTAGTCTAAAATAAATTTTTATATCGTTAGCTAAATAACCAGGGATAGAGAAACAGAATCTTACACGCAAGTCCAACTCCAGGTATGGTCACATTATTTCCAAGAAATATGGAGTTGCTATAAACCCGGTCATGAGAGGCAGCACCAACAGTAAAGATCCATGGACTGAAGGAGAAGATGCTCATTGGTGACGGTCCAGTATTTCCTGCTGCTTGCACTACAAAAATACCAGCCTTCACAGCTGACAACAGTGCCATGTCTATGGGATTGAAGAAAGTTGCAACACCAGGAGGACGTCTATTAGGAGTAATTGACAAGCTTATTATGTCAACCCCATCTTGAGCTGCCTGCAAACATCATACGATTAGCGTTACAGGAAAAGCAAAATTGGATGCAATTTTAGATAAATAGATTGTGAAGGCAACATGCATGGAAATCATTATTACTTAACAATAACTCTTGACACATAGAAATTTGATAGGCACAGCATGCATAGACGGAAGACAAAATTAAATTGAAAATCAAATGACATGGATCCTAAGAGGTGAATTAAGAATCCCAACACAGTGAAATGCGCTCTTGAGAAATATGAGGCCAATAAACAAGCCCTTGAAAAATAGATAACAGTTATATACTTAATCAGGGAATCGCACTATCCTTCACAAACATATGCTAGGGGAAGGAAAACATAAAATCAAAGACAATGAAGGGTAAATAATGAACTGCTCAAGTAAAATTACCATATAACTGACATGTAAATTATTTGCACAACAATGTATCACTTGCCTAAATAAATTGCAAATGTTACCTGGTCAATAGCTGCAACAACATCTGCAGCAAATCCTCCAAAGCTCTTGTATAATGCCTTGTAAACGGCAATGCTGTAAAAGATTGAAATGCACCACAAGCATAAAATTAAAAAAGAAAAAGAAAAAGAAACTAATTAAGGTTACATGAAATAATAGATCAGACACACAATTTCTATAATTTTCTATAAATTTTTAAAATTGACCTATTAAAAAGACCTACCTGCTTCTTCTTCTTGTTGGAAAACCAAGTTATGTGCAGTCAAATACTTAATACTATGGGGACAACACATTCTACAGGATAGGGGAATATGACGCTATGTCGGGCAATGGATGGAACTATGGGGTTAATGTAGAGAAGGAGGGGAGGGGGGGAAATGGGAGAAGGCCACATCCTTCGACTGATATCTATTTTGGTTCAGAAACATTGCTCTATAAGTGAAGGAGCTTTGCCTAAGTTTTCAGATGCCAAAACAGTTTAGATGACAAGATCATTCTCTCTTCTGAAAATCACAAGGAAAATCCAATTTACAGATTTTCAATGTTCTAGAACAAACTGGATCCTTATTTGACTTAACAAAGGACATATACTTCTAAGCAATTTTAAGTTTACAGACCTCTGATTTAAACAAAGAACAAGCACTCCTGACATGTAATAAATATCTAAAGGTCTTGTACTTAAAACACAGTGAAATATTAAGTTATTGATGTACTTGCCTATGTTCGCAGACAAGGCACCAGCAAGAATCCTTACCACTAGATGATCCATGCTCTCAGTCAGATAATCGGCTTCAGCCCATAGTTAATCACCTTTATGAGAGCAAAGAAGGTGCTGAGGTGTGTGCCTTAGTCAAATTTCTACTATTTATTTAGCTATAACTGGACTTTTCTTTTTTATTTTATTTACCATTTTTTCTCTAATCTGTAATTGTTCAAGTCCTTTGGTCCATTTCATCATCAACTAATTAGTTTCCCTTTTTTACAACTATTAAATTGAATCCCTCATTTTATTGTAAATGTTAGAGATGTAATGTAGAACCATTCATGTGTCTTTACCTAATGGCTTAAGCTTTTAGAACGGTTGTTTCTGACATAGTATCAAAGCCTGGTTGACCAAGTGGTCTACAGTTCGATCCTTGCCGCCCCCATTCTTCTAATAAAAATGTTGAATTTCAGCACAAGATAAGTGGGTCTATATTCATGATTCACATTTCAAGCCTAAAGAGCTCTTGCACGAGGGGGCACATTAAAGGCAAAATATAAAATCATTAACGTGTTTTTGCCTAATGGCATAAGCTTTTCAGATAGTTTATTCATGACACGTTAAGATGTCCCACAGGAATATGATGAAAGTATTGCTTAAAAGGTTGGCAATCCTTCTTCGTTCCGCTAGCTTAGTGGTTGAGATAGGCCCAATGGATTGCTCTATGGCCTTCTTCTTTATCTTCAAAATTGTTTAGCAGCAATTTCAAGTATGAGAGTAAAATGAAAACATCAGAGGAATGTATGAGAACTAATTCTAGATTTCACTCTATTCCCCACTTTCGAGTTTTAACAATTTTGGACCAAAAAGACAAACCAATGCATTGAGAAAAAAAAAACATTTCATCTTATACAAAAAATAGTATAACATCTGTAGGACAACGCCAATGAACTTCCAACATGCCCTGTTAACTACTATAGCACAAAAAATGATATGCACAATTTCATACTTTTGCATGATCTGTCCCATAATCATGACACTCCAGCAGCAAGTAATTTACATATTATCATGATAGGTTTAAAATTATGAAATATGGGATGAAGCAGAATAATGCACAGCTCCATAACATCATGCATATCTTTAGAACCAGCAGATTACTACAAGTGTAAAAATAATGATAGCACAAAAATAAAATAAAATAACTAAGACAGTTCCAGATTATTTACTGTGAACGAGGAGCCATCCCACTAGCATTTCCAAAGTGATGTCCAGCAACAATCACTGGAATCCCATGGTTTCCTGCTGCAACAGATGCCGTATGCCTGTGAATTTTCGTTACATCAAAATGGACATTTTGTTAATAGAGAAATAAAGATAACTGATTATGTTGTGACTAAGAGCAATCTGACGACAGTCCAATATGAAAACATAAGTTCATTTTAAAGTGATATCTAAAATCATTTTAGGCTATTGCAATTCCAGTCTCCAGAACATTCTCTCAACACTCCCAGGAACAGGTGAAAACACATTAATGAGCTCAAGGTTCTAACGAATATTAGCTAGACATAATTCATCAATGTCAAAAGAGAGAGAAAACTTCAAAACCAAAATGAAGGTACAGTAAAAAAAATTGATCAATAATTTTGTAGTAGTAGTAGTAGAAGACCGGTAGTTGTAGAAAAAGGCTGACAGCTTAGACTCTCATCATGGACTGGCCATAGTAATGTAGATGCTATCAAACAAAGCATAAATCCCCCATAAAGTATCCAATTAGTAGTTGGATGAAATTGAGAGAATGGACCATGTAGCTACTACAACCAAACATAACACCCATAAGGAAAGGCCAAAAACTCACGTGCCATGGCCATCGCCATCAAAGGGAGATGCATAGTCCTGAGTTGAATTAAATATTCCTCTGGTTATGGCAGAAGCTGCAAAATGACGGGCCCCAACAAGCTTCCTATTGCAAGAACCAGATGGAAAGTCACGAGTAACCTCGCAGATGCCAGAAAAGTGAGCAGGAACAGGATATGGATGTTCAGATTTACTATCACCAAAGCTAGGATGAGTTGGATCTATGCCGGTGTCAATAAACCCGATAACAACTCCTCCTCCAGCAGTTTCAAACCCACCATCTTGAACCCATGCGCCCTGCGGCAGACCCAGAAACTGTGGCGTATGCGTAGTCGCAGTCCTTACAGAAAAATCCAAAACCACATTGGACACTTCACTGCTCCTTGATAGTTTCTCTGCCTTCATGATTCAGCAATGTCAAAAGCTAAGAATGTGTTTGCTTGCAGTAAATTAAACAAAAAAGGTAGTAGTGCTTAAACATGGAGGAGCTCCAACAGGCGAAGCCAAATCATCAATAGAAAGAAACAACTACACAGTAATACACATGTAACTGATCATATTCTTCTTAAATGACATAATCATGATGATGAAAACTAATGTCATACCTGTTGTTGGGTAACCAGCACGGCGAATCCATTTATCAGGTAATGGTAGCTATAGAGTTTCAGATATTTCTCTCCATTTAACACTTTTTTCAACAAAGAATCATGAACTCGGGCAATGTAAGAGCCATATCTCTTATCTGTCTTAGTAATATTGTCATACCTTCAAAACAAAAGTAAAATAAAATAAATAGGATCACATCTGTCAAATTAATGCACCAGATTTCACATACAACCTCAAAACTCTCTAAATTGGAAGAAAAAAGAGAGAGAGAGAGAAAGACGATAGACGGTACTGAGAATTGAGAACATCATTAACAAATATAATGATAAGTTTCAAACAAACAACCTATCATCTATAGATGATAAGCAATCATTTAACCAATACTTTTCATCTTACCAAAAACACAGCTTCCACAAGAAGCCTCAATGATTTGGGACCAAATAAAAAAAAAAGAATTGGAAAGCTAAACATCTATGACTTAAAAGAATACAGCACACCATCCAATGCTATAAAGAAAAACGCTAAGAATAATAAGCAATTTCTTTCCATATATATATAAAAAAAAAAAAAGCAAGACACCAATCAGCACCCACAGACCCATAGAAAACCTTCAAACCAAGCTTGTGTTTGTGTGAGGGGATACCTTGGTTTGTGAAATTGAGTTCTTCCAGGAGCAGCATCATCTTTGAAGCCATTAACCTCTCTTCTCAACACACCATAGTAATGAGAAACAGGAACATGTCTCAGAGTAACAACATACACAGCAGTGGTAGCATCATCTGAACCATCTTGACAAAAGCAAGGTGAAAACACCCCCAAGCAAAACACCACCACCACCCAATGTGCTACATAAATGATCCCCATCATGGTTTCTAGGGACACAAAAGCACAAAAACTGAAGACCCAGTTGGATCCAAAACCACCCAAGCAAAAATGAACAACAACAGTTCCTCACCAACCCACATGCTCCATTCTCAAGTTCAAGACTTTCCCTTCAGTGTTTTCAGTTCAGTGAAGGAAATGGAACAGCCCCAAGTGAAGGACAGTGATAAAGCAAGGACCTTTTTGGCGAGCGAGGAACCCCTTTGGAGAGGGGAGAGAGTGTTTCAGTATTAATAGCTGGAGGAGTCTGAAGGAGTAAAGAGAATCTGCAAGCAAAGAAAGCCTTCTTCTTGGGGTGTGTGAATTTGAACGTTTTGTTTATTCAAAGAAAAAAGAAAAATGAAAATATGGTTGTGTGTGACTGTGGGTGGGGAATGGAATGAGAAAATGAACGTTTTATTTGGTTTTATTCGGTTTTGGACACTTCAGGTCGTTGGCTGTCAACATGGGTGAACATTTGAGTTTTCCTGTGACTTGTGTAATGACAACAACCTTGTACTTTTTTTCTTCTTTTACTTTCTATTTTTATTTTGCTGCCTTCTCTTCTTTTTTAAAGATTTTTTTTTTGGTACATGATTTTTTTTTGGTACATCTTTTTTAGAGATTTTAATATACTTTGGATAAATATAAATATTTTTTTATTTTGGAAAAGTAAAGTTTCGTTTATAGTTATAAAAAATTAAGAGAGAAAAAAGCAAATTCAAGAATAATTTAGTGCCGTAATTTAACCAATGGAAAATTAATTTCATTAATAATTACCACAAAAAGGATATATAAAATAAATAATCCTTTTTTGTTTTGGGAAGTACCAAGTACTCTTGTACTTTTTTGCTTTATACATATAACCGGCGACGTCTTACTTTTTTATTTTATTTTGCGAAGGAAGGAGATTTATCAAATTCCACTTATGCCAAAGAAACAATTTCACAAATATTTCTGGACAGTAGCAGAAGAGCTACTATACAATGCCATCTGTAACGTGAAAAAATATGGTCCCGTCAAATTTATGGATAGTTGGATACCATGAGTCGTTTAATATTTATTCACTTTAAGATCGTATGTACTATATGCTCTATATGATATAGGAAAGAGAATTATTGAACTAACTAAATGGAAACATTGAGTGTATAAACAAGGTGATAAAATGTCAAAATTTAAAAAGGAGTAAGAGAAGATAAATATGTAGAAACATTGAGTTGTATGTGAATTTGTGCTAAAAAAGGTTTTGATACTGTACAAAGTCACAGATAATAAAACCATGTCTACATATATGTAAAAATAAATAAATAAATAAATATAAAATTTTTGTTTTCCAAATTGTGTGTATAATGACAATAATGAAACTTGAACTTAGGATTTCACTAAACTATTCAAATCTCTCACTCATCCTAGTGGGTTGTGTGAATATTATCTATATAATATTATTCTTCTTAAAAATGTAATTCATCAACCAGTTTTTCAAGAGTATACTTTAAGCTTGTTACATTAAAAAATTAGATAAGTAAATAAAAATTTATTAATTAAAAATGTATCATTTATTATAATAGAATCACAGAAATGATGTCATACTACTTATTAAGTAATTTGGTTTATGTATTTAGGATACATTAGAAGTCTAAGCTACATATCCGTTTGCAATATTTCTCAAGTTTTTCCATATTTTAAGGTATCAACAATTTCATTATTTGAAAAAATATGATATTTTAGTCCCTTTCCACTAAAAAAGTTATGGTATATTTGGTTTAAAAAAGAAAGTGAAAGGAAACAAAGGAAAAGGAATCAAAAGGGAAAGAAAAGAAAGGAAGTGAAATGTGAGATGATTTTTTAAGTTATTTCGTAAGAGACAAAATAAAAGAAAAGAAAGATAATTTTTTATTTTTTTTTTGCTTATTTGGTTGTATAAAAAGTAAAAGAAAAGAAAGAAATATGTGTATAAAATAACATAAATATCCTCAACAAAAAAAAGTACGTAAAATAAAGGTGAAGTAGTCTTTTTATTTTATAAGACCGCCTTTCCTTCCCCAATCTTTCCACTTTTGAACAGATTACCATTTTTGTAGGGCTCACATTATTTTATATCTTTCCATCACTGCAAAGCTAAAAGCAAACAGAGGAAGGAAGAATTTTTTTAAAATTTTCAATTTGTTCCACTTTAACCCTTTCTGAATCCTCTGTTTCAAACATAGATGTGTCAAAGTGAACCAACCACCTGGGTTGGCTCACCACATGTTGAGATTAAAAACGGGTCAGTCCAACCTGCCTTACATTCTGGTGAGCCAAGAAAATTCCAACCCAACTCAACCCACTACTGGTTGGTAGGTTAAGTGGGTTGCCTCACCAAATTTTCAAAAATAAAATAAAATAAAAAATCAATAACATTTTTCTCTTCTTTTTTCTTAAAAAAAGTCACATTTTTTCCATCAGGACATTCAATAATTCAAATACAAATACAAATCAATAACCAACCGTGATGGTTAAAGTCACACCCAACAACCCCTACAAAACCAACCAAGTGATAAATTTTATTATCAAGTTTACACTTTTAATAAGTTTCTGCAAGTGATAAATTTTATTACTCTAACCATGAAGGTTTTATATAAAAATGAAAGTTTTTATAAATTTATCTAAACTTTACCCACAAAACAAATTTATTTTTTACACTTACATATTTCTTTTACTTGTTTAAACAAGAAAATTAGCAAAATAAGAAAAAATCTTCATGGTTAGAATAATAAGAAACTTTCTCTTCACGCCCAGTAGCACCCCTATACATAGCAAAGCAAGATGACTAAAACACAACCTTAAACAATCAAAATAAGAAAAGAGGTAAACATTTTATGTTTTTTATGTTTTAATAAATAAAATAGGGTCAACCCAGCTCAATCCAGCTCAAACCCGTTTGGCTTGTGGGTTAAGTAAGTCGGGTTGCAAATGGGCCAAAATTGTAGTAAGCTTTTTTTTTGGCCCGGCTTGGCTCAAACCCATGGTGGGCCAAGTTGGCCCCCCAAGTTTCAGCTCGTTTTGACAATTCTATACAGCATTAAGGTTTTAAATTTAAGAGAAATTTTCTTAAATGTTTATGGTGTAAAAAATTCTTACTTTATTATATTATTAAATGTATATACTACCTTGTGCCAAAAGAATGTATATTATAGGGGGTTGGGATAGTCTGTACAAAATCTTAGGTTTAAACTTTGTTACTGTTATTGTACACTAAAAAAACCCCTTAAAAATAAGTCTAGAGTATTTTTAATATTTTATTTAAAATAAAAAGTAAGTACTTCCTCTGATTCTATTTATAAGACTCAATTAACTATATCAACAGAATTAAGAAAATTAGTTAATTTAGTTGATAGCATTAAATTTATCTTAAATTTATATTTTTTTCCAAAACTATTCCTAACATTAGACTTTCTATTTTTCAATGAGTTTAAATTTAATGTATCTACTAATTACTTATTGAATTTAAATAAATAACTTTAATTAAGGGTATTTTCATAAAGAAAAAATTAATACCAGAGACACTATAATTTGATTCTTATAAAAAGAACTAATAATATTTTTAATTTGTTTCATATGAATAATAACAGAGATAGTAATAAACACCTAACTAAAACAGTACAACATATTTAGTCATATAAAACAATATACTTAAAATCCTACGTAACCGGGGAGAAAACTTTTTACTTCAGACTCGATAATTTATCGTTTGACAGACCTTGGGCAAACATTACATCATTCCACTACTTAAGTTGGCTTGATCAGTATTGTCGGTTTGAAATTATTAAATTAAGTTACAATAAACGGTACGTGATGGAGGAGCCATTTAGGATAGAGAATTGTAAATTTAAAACGTGATCATAAATTGCTTTTCCACTGAATTCATGTACCCGTCAATTTAAGGCTTTAAATGATCAACTTGATTGGGATCCGGACCTAGTAATGCTAACAATAAAACATAAACTTTTTAAAAAAGAGTTAGATCTGTTGACATCATGTGTCAAAATTAATCAAATTGTATTTTTAATAACTTTTTGTAAAGTGTAAATTTAACTAATTCAACCGTTAAATTATGTGATATTATCTTCATGATCATGTATATTAAATTTTATATTATTTGGACTTTTCTAGATATGTTATCTAATATTGAATATTTATGTATATTTTAATATCATATTGTACGTTCAAATAAAGTGATGTGGTGAACTATTTAATAATTTTAAAATTGTATGAAATTTTGTATATTTAATCTAATTAATAAGAATATCAAATTCAACAATTGAATTGGTTAAATTTGCATTCTATAAAAAGTTATTAAAGGTGTAATTTGACTAACTTTTACATCTGGTGTCAACAGATCCTAACCCTTTAAAATATATATATGTGTGTGTGTGTGTGTGTGTGTGATTTTTAAATCACCGCTGTCGATTATATAAGATTTATTAATCATACTAGATAAATCACAAGATATTCATTAGTTATATTATAAAAACTAACATTTTAGCCTGTGTATTATACGAGTCAAATTTAATATGTAAATTTTATGATTATAAGTTTTTATCATAAAAAAACAAAACATTATTCATACTATTTAATAAATTTGTTTATAGAAAAATATTAAATATATATAAATATAATAATTGTCAACATAATATATTAAAATAATTAAAATTCAATAATAATCTTAGTTTTTACAATTCTAGTTAATGATAACACTAAAATGAAGGAAATGTAAATAGAAAAACAGTAGTTTATTATTTTCATGATACGAGAAAGGATAATATAAATCACTATTCCCAAAAAATCGGAAAAAATTTATTCCACAATATCGGAGATGAGAGAGACAAAATAGTTTTTTTTTTTTTTTGAAGAATAGGCAAGATAGTTAAAATGTGATAAGAGATAAAAGAATTTAATTTAGGTAAGAGATAAAATAATTTAAATCAATATGCAAATTAGAAGAGAAAATGATAATTTATTCCCAATA
Organism: Spatholobus suberectus; assembly: GCA_004329165.1. Lineage (NCBI taxonomy): Eukaryota > Viridiplantae > Streptophyta > Magnoliopsida > Fabales > Fabaceae > Spatholobus > Spatholobus suberectus. Next base: position 41,601,579 of record CM014729.1, read on the forward strand.
AATCAAATAAAATCCTCATGAAATTAGAGATGAGGATTCCAAAGATGATTTTATAGGCAATGATTTAAGATAAGAAAATAGAATTAATAGATAAAAGAATATAAGCCAAAAATATGAAAAAAGATCAAAAATATGATATGAGATTTTTTGTTGTTGATTTTGATAGGGGAAAGCTTGGGAAAGGGAGGAGGAGCAGTTAGGAAGAGAAAGAATTGTACTATAGGAGTGTGAATTATACCACTTCACTATAAAAGAGTATTCAAACAAAACAAATGTGAGGGAGAATGGAAAGGGTGAGCTCTTCTGGTGACAGATAGAGGTTCTCATTTAATATACAAGGTAAATTGTATATTTCTCTTTCTATTAATAAATGTCTTTCAATTTTTGCATTTCACTCCCACGTGAATTTAGACTTCATTAGACAATTTCTACATAAGTATTTAAAACAACATAAAATAAATTAAGCTCATTTTGCATAAGTCAAAACCAATTTATACATTTTAATTTTATGGAAGTTTTTCATCTAAATTTTTCAAAAGTTGAGGAGATGAGTTGATTTTAATTTATGAAAAAAGCTCAATTTATTTTACTTCTTATTTTCTTTTCTTATAAGTGTTTATGAAAAAATTATTCAAACGAGACCTATATTAACATCCCGTGCTTACAATTCATTATTTAATAAAAAATAATGCTTGGTCAAGATTAGTAATTAACTAATTTTTTAAAGTGTATTTGACAAGTCACTTGTAATTACTTATAAATTGCTTTGACTGGTTTATAAATTAATTTGACCAAAATAAACTTGTTTTATATAGACTTATTTTAATAGCTTCTAATTTATTTTCATGCGCTACTTTAGCTAGCAATTAGCTTATAAGCTACTATCTTTTATTTATTTTTCTATGTTCATTCTCACTAATTTACTTGAAATTCCCTTATAACTTTTTTTTTTGGTTAATTGTTGTACTATTTATTTTTAATTTTAATTAAAAATATAATCCCTAAATAAAAGTTAATAAAAATTCAAAATTATAAAGAAAAAATAATAATTTTTAACAAAATTATATTATTAAAAATGTTATTCAGATATTGAAAATTTGATTTTAAATAATATAAAATTATTTAACTAAATTATAAATTTTTTGTGAAAAAAATCACGTCACAAAAAAAAAAAAACAATTATGATTATCCTTTACTTTCAAAAATAACATATCAAGATATGATAGGATAGGATATAATATAAGAGCAAGATAAAAGTATGACAGGATAAAAGTAAAATAAGCTTTAATCATATCTAATATTTGGTGTATATTAGATAACAAACCAGAAAACATTATTGTATTATACAAAATTATTATTTATTTGTGTAGTTACTTTTTAAAATTATAAAAATTATGTAAGATTTTTAAAATTATAATTATTATTCAAATATTTTTCTTTAAAAATATTTGAATAATAATTATTTATTGTTTAACATTTTAATTAATAATATACTTTACATTTGAATATCAAGATTATTATAAATATATATAAGATAATATGCTAAAAACAAATTTTATAATATATATATATATATATATATATATATATATATATATATATTATAAAATTTGTTTTTAGCTTTTATGTTGAATATTATATTATTATATTATATATACGTTACATATATGAAATTATATATTTAACACATAATAATATATATTATAATATTGAACATAATATATAGAGAGATAGAGAGAGACCCTATCCTATCTTATTACTTCCTAAACTTGTGTTTCCCTTAGGATAAGAAATAAACTGGATCAACAAGATAAAATAAAGGATAGGATAAGGTTATCATATCACATTAGCACAACAAACATCTTATCATAACAAGATAGGATAATTATCATATCTTGACTACCAAACAGATCTTAGAAGCATTGAGCAAAATCATCAAATCTTCATCATTCTTCTATAATATAAAATTTAAAAGTTATTGTCTTAATTTTTAAGATGATAAAACATTAAAAAATTTAAATATTAAAAGTAATTATATATATATATATATATATATATATATATATATATATATATATATATAATCAAATAACTATTTTTCTATTTTATTGCTAATTTATAAATTTTCATCTAATTTATTAACTAGTTTTGCCCAATACAGTCTTATTCTTTAAAAAAAAGATTATTGTTTTTTATTTGACTTGTCCTTTTTTAATTCGGTTTCCCAATAAAGCTAATAAAGATGATACTATTTTTCCACTAAATTTTAACACAATTATAAATATTAAACTTAAAACCTCTAATCACTAATTAAGATAAAATAAGCCCTTGTCAATTAATTTGAAAACTCAATGGTATCAATAAAGCATTGTAATAATGCAATAAATCACCACACTTACATGCCTTGTAGACAGTAAAAATATGATTAGGAGAGAAGACTTCACTAAAAATGATTAGTTAGATTTTCAGTGCAATTGAACTAACATTAATAAAATAATAATAATTAAATCATATATAAAATACTATTAAAGACACATAATATCATAACTCTAGAACATTAAAATCTAAAAATAAAACATAATTCTATAGGTTCTTAACATTCAAAGTTCATACAAAAAGTTCAAATAAAATATACTATAATACTTAGGTCTAAGTTTCAACAATACACAATAATATTGTATTAAACATTTTTTATTAACCCGCTACAAACCTTTTTTTGCCAATTTTTGACCGATTTTCTCAAATTTTTACCGATTTTTCAATTCTTTGACCAATATTTCTATAGGCTAGTTTAGTGATTTATTTGAATCAAACACTTGATCGGTCCACCAATTTTTTGATCAGATCGACCAATTTGGTCCGATTTTCAATATAGTGTAAAGAATCAATTTGATTCAAGTTTAATATTTGTTGAATTATTAAAAGAATTCTTAACTTACTTTTTGTTGAATTTTGAGATAGAAAAATATTTTTTTACTGTTAACACAATGTTGCTGATATAAACAATCAATTTTTGTATAAAAACCCAACTCCATTTACTCTAATGGTCAAGAATCCATAAAAAAATTTCAAAACCCGTAACAACTAAATTAAGCGACCGAATTACAAAATGATGTTAGTTGATTCAACTATTAACTTTATATCACATAACTTAAGGGTAAAAATACTATCAAAAGCAACATAGAATCCCCTTATTTCTTCTATCCCGAATTTGAACGGTAACCCAGCTAGAAAATTATAAATAAAAAATACCAGGGTAACAATATGAATCATAGTTCATAAATATATGCAGGTTTATTTCTTCAACGCAATGTCTTAGAATTTTATTAAAAGTTGTTTTTCTTTTGCACGAACAAGCCAGAAGTAAAGTCTTTTTCTTTGTCAATCTCAAATATACAATTTTATTTCAAATAATCAATGCTAGCAAAACCTATTTAATAAACTAATAATGAAACCTATTTAATAAAAAAAAATCACATATTCTTAGTGCTTAATTAATTTTAAAAAAAATTGGGGAAGATTCATAAATTAGAAGTAATTATCATTGTATATGATCAACTCTGAGGCTAATTTAAAGAATTGCAGCAATACGTTATGTATAACCTAACTTAAATGTAATTATCAAATTATATAAAAGAAATTATCATTGTTCTTTAAATTATTTTTTTTCAAAATAAATAGAAGAAGAAATTATCAATGACTAATAAGGGTATATTTTGACCTCAAAAAAAATTAGTATATATTTTTATTATATAATTTTAATAGTTAGTTAATTACAGGAGATGTAATTAAGGTGACGTGAGACTAATGTGTGTGTGTGTAAAAATAGTACCCAGCTACCATTATTCTTTACTTTCAAGGGGAAATTATCTCGTTTGACCGAATGCAACTTGTGGCACCCACCATATGTCATTTAATTTGTTGCAACTGCTACGTAACGCTTACCATATTATTTTAAGAACAACCACTAAATATATGCAACGGTCATCTAATAGTCAACGGCATTTTGTTGATTAAGAATTTCAATTAGTTTTAGGGTACTCTTGGAGATTTTCGCACTCACTAATAATATTTGAACTATATTCTTGTAATTCATGTCATCCAACTCTTTTGGCCATTAAGTTTTTCTATTTATCTAATAAAAGAGGAGGATACCTTCATTAATAGGATTAACGTCCAATATTGAAATTTCAAACAAAACCCATAATTGAGATGAAATATCAATATCGAAAAATAAGAGTCTTCAAGAACTGGTTTATATCATTTGAAAACGTAAATCCATCAAAATAATAGTCTTCAATATCTAATGCAGCTGCGTGTGGTGGACTATTGAGAGACAGTATGGGTGTGTTTTTGGTTGGTTACTCAGCTAATATTGGTCATTGTTCTATTTGCAAGGTGAGTTGTGGGGTATTTTCCATGGTCTTCAGCTTGTTTGGAGTCATGGTTTTCATAATATTATCATTGAGTCTGATTCTTCATTGTCTATTCAGATGATCCAAAATAGTGTTTCCAAACATCATCCTTGCTATTCTTTAATCCGGAGCATTCAGGAGCTTACTCGCATGGGAGGTCAAGTCAAGTGGTTTCATGTCTTTAGAGAGGCTAATTAGCCAGCGGATGCTTTAGCTAAGCATGGACATATGGGCTCTAGAGTTTTTGATGTAGTTCCTGCTTTTATTTCCTTATTTGTCTAGGCTGATTTAATGGTTGTTAGTTAGGCTTTGGCCCCTTTAATTCATCAAAAAAAAAAAAAAACGTAAATCCATCTAAAAAGTAAATGCAAAATGTTAATAATAAACTGAAAATAAAATAAGCATATTTTTATTCGATTTTCTATACTAATATTCAAAATCGAACTAAATTGCAAACACATTAAATTAATTTTTTTTATTCTATTCTCAAATAAATCTCACCATAAAAGTCATTGTATTATTCAATTTATTATGAATGTGTATTTGTATTTTAAAAAAAATTGAAATTATTTTGATACTTATTTCTATTGTCCCTTAATTTTTTTTTAAAAAAGATAAAACTAAAATAATTTATTTAATCCAAATGGTAAAAAATCTTATTAAATTAGTGTTTAAATTTGATATTATTCTTAAACCAATTTAAACTAAATCGTAATTTCTTTTATAATCAACTTGAATGATTTTTTTTATTTTGAAATTTGTTCAGCACCAGTCTAGAAAGGGAGGAATATTCAAATAGAATCTCTTCATGCCAACATGAGCCAAAATCTAGTTAGTTAGAAATCTTGTGATGTACTTGCAATGACTGCGAAGCTTAAGTCAATGTTTACATGTAGCAAATAAGTATATAAAATGTTAGAAAGATACCCTAGGTGTTAATGGCCTATTTATATCATTTTCCACACGCTAAGGTGGTGATTTTTACGTGATGAGGCATGGACAATGCCTTCAAAGAGGAATCCCACAATTTTCATTATGCCCACTTAATGAATTTAGTGTAAGCTATGGTGCTTCGCAACTACACGGGAGTTGGTGTAGCCAGTGTTATCAGAATCGGGTCGGTTATTAACCTAGTCTAGGTATTAGGTTAATGGATCACTAGTTGAACCAATGGGTTAATGGTTAAACCAAATGAACCAGTCTATATATTAAATATATACAATTATATGCAAGATATCATAAATAAATAAACTTGCCATATGTATATTAAGTGGATGCATTGGTTTAATGGTTAATATTGTTTTGGCAACTTAAGAGGCGCCTGGGTTCAAGTCCCAACCCCTGCAAAATTTCAATTCACTTGTAAATTAGTGTAAATTACATGTGCATTCAAGCGTACGAAGTTGATGGTGTGGACACGAGTTAATAGCATTTTTGATTAAAAAGTATGATTGGACTGATCACAGGTCCGATTGAACCGGTCAGTTCAACCCAAGTTTTAAAACACTGGGTGTAGCACTAGAAGGTTTTCAAATGTTGGGTTTAAGGACCATTATTGAACTTCTCAGCATTAGGTCAGCATATTGGTTTTATTCTTAGTTATGGACTTGAATCCTCCAAAGAGGGATCCAAAATAATTGCCCTTAAGCTAATGGGTTGGCATTATTTTCATTAATCAATTTGAATTCAAGTGGTTCCATTTCTTTAGGCTTTGGCTCAAATGGTGTTATTAGTGTGATGTTTGTTTCATAAGTTCCCTTGGCCTTAAATGTTGCCTTTAATCTGATGCTTTTCTCTTGATTTTGTGTGTGTGTATGAGTAAATTGCATTGATACCCCCTGATATTTTTGCAGATTGCACATTCTTAACGTTTACAACAACATCTCTCATAGGGGTATACGATGTAATATTTTTCAAGCAATTAAGGGGGTTAGTGTAATGTATAAGGGATGTCAGTATAATATTTTTCAAACAATTAAGGGGGTTAGTGTAAGGATAGAAAAAAGAGGGGTATCGTATTAATCTAAAAAAATCTCAAGAGGTAGCAATGTAATTTACTCTCTCTCTCTCTCTCTCTCTCTCTATATATATATATATATATATATATATATATATATATTGGCCTTTGGTTACAATGACCTTGCTTTTTTATTCGAAATCTATTACAGGTTACGATTGGTGATGTCAATCTTTTTGGGTTTAGTTGGCCCTACTTCTTGGTTTTGGTGGCATATTCATACAATTTTTTTGCCACCCATAGTGGTCCTATCTGACTCGAGCAGGATTGTCTCCAATGGAAGATACCTATGGTTTCTACCAAAAAAAAATATTCATACAATTTTTTTGCTTTGATGATTACCTTATTGAAGATTCAAAATTTCCAAACAATCTGCATTCTACTTTCTCTATTTCTCCCTCTATTTAAAGGATTGGGTTTTGCTTCCTAGTTTACTAATTGTTTCCTTGAACCTTCTTTTCTTTCACTAATTTACATGTCTGAAGCAAAAGCCTATTGACTGGTCATCGCCCTTCTTACTCATACTTCAAGATATTGATAATGATAGATGATAGATTTATTTTATTTTTCTATTATTTTTTGAACTTTTTTTCTAGTATACTCTTTATTTTAACCATTACACTATTTATATTATTCATTCAATTATTTTTAATATTATACTTGTGAACACCCAATTTCGTCCGAACAAGCAAAATAAATTTAGAAAAATCACAAAAATAAAATTAAATAAAAAGAGGATGGGCATATTTAAAAAAGAAAGAAAGAAAGAAAGAAAATAATTAAAAGAAATAAAAATGTGGGAATAAAAAAACTACTAGGAGAAAAAGTTGTTACAACAACTTTTTAAATTGTTTGAGAAAAAGTTGGAAAAAGACATTCTTTCTCTCTCACGTAACCGCCTCATCCTTATTTTTTCACCACGTTTTCAGCACAACCTCACTTTTATTGCTATGCGTGAATTTTGTTACCTGAGTCAATTCGTGTTGGATCGATACCAATGATTCGTGAGTTATTTCATTTCCTCATTAGGATTTGTTTATTTCCTCTTTGTTCTTTTTTTTATGGCTAAGGTCTCGTGTATGTTATTACTTATTAGCTAGTAATAAAATGTGGTTAGTTTGGGTTAAATTATTTAATCAATAAAAGTTCAAATAAGAAAAAACGCTGATTATAAAGACAGCATCCTTTTTATTATCTGGTCAATTTTTTTTTAAGCAAAATTAAATCTTTTTTATACAAAAATAAAAATAATAATAATATAATAGTAAAAATAAAATCAGCACTCCTTTTTTTGGTTTTGTTCCAAAAAAATATTTCTTTTGTAAATAAAAATAAAAATAAAATGCAAATTCAGTGATTTTTCATGTTGGGTCTAGGACTTACTTGAATATCACAAAAACCTATCTAAAGCTTATGATTAATTAATAAATTGTTAATAGATAATTTTTTAATAAAAATAAAAAATAGATTTATTGACTTTTCATATTAGGTTTGGGACTCACTTGAATATTACAAAGATTTTATATAAAGCTTAAGATTAATTAATAGTTTGTTAATCAATAACTCTTCTTTTAAATAAAAATAAAAAATATAGATCTAGTCATTTTTCATGTTAGGTCCAGAACTCACTTAAAAATCACAAGTATCTTATCCAAAGATCAAGATCAATTGATAATTTGTAATTCTTTTTAAACAAAAGATGTAAATGTAGTAATTTTTCATGTTGGGTCTAGGATCCCCTTGAATGTCACAAAAATCTTATCTAAAACTTGAGATTACTTAATAAATTGTTAAATTGATAATTTAATATCTTTCTAGTAAAAATAAAAAATAAAAAAATGTAGAATTAATTTTCATGTTGGGTCTAGAGTCCACTTGAATATTATAAAACTCTTATCTATAGCTTAAGTTTACGAGAGTATCCCACATCTGTTAAGTCGCCTATCATTTTAGAAAATACTCTGTAAAAAATTGAAACTCTAGGTATCAAAGAATATTAAAAGTTTAATGTCTTGATAATCACTATAATAATAATAATAATAACAACAACAACAACAACAATAATAATAATAAAATATATAACCAAAAAACATCGACCCACGAATTGATTTTTTACCAAAAAACTACGTGAGTCTGATTTTCTCATTGCATCGAAGGATACGTAAAAGCAGGGAACCACTTCTGTCGATCTTAAAAACAATAAAAATAAAATAGCAATAATAATAATAATCCCTTTTTAAAATAAATTTACAATAAAATTCAAATGAAAATAAGTAATATAAATAAATAATAAAAAATATAATAATTAATAGGATTAATAATTTTATAAGCAAGAAGATAAGACAATTAATATTTTCACACATTAAGTTAAAGGGTAACTATTTTTATAACAGATGTTGTAGGGTGCTAACACCTTGTCTATGCATAACCGACTCCCAAATCCTTATTTAGGTTCAAGAACCTTTCTTTTGGGTTTTTTCATATGTTTTCCTTTAATAAACTATGGTGGCGACTCTTCTATTTTTTAATATCATTTTCGCCGTCCCATCGTGACCTTGGTTGCGACAATACTTCAAGATGTTTTAATGATTACACTAATTAACATAATGAAAGTATAACATCTACTTAAGTGTATGTTATTTTTACTTTATTTTAAAATTGATTGAAACTATTTTAAGATATAGTATAAGATTAATAATAGAATACACTATATGAAAAAAAATAATGGAAACTAAAAATGTACTTAAAATAATTGATTGATAAATAAAAAATTACTAGAGTTTAGAATTAATTAAAAAACTAAAATTATAAATATCCCAAAATATATTTTTATAAATAAAAAAATTAATATTTATATAAAATATCATACAAACATGTCTATTTTTGTCATTTTATATTTATCAGCTACTTCCACATATAATTTTACCAAACACTTTTAATTTAATAAGTTAGTTTATAATAACTTTCAGCTACCATCTAACTTTTCAGCTTCCAGCTAGTTTTTCAACTAGTTTTACCAAACATAGCCGAAATCTTGTAGCTGGTAGCTAAAAGATGTTAAACTAGCTTCTTGAATTATAAGTGTTTGGTAAAATTATCTGTTAAAGTAGCTGATAAATGTAAAATGATAGAAATAGACATGTTTATACAATATTTTTATATAAATTTTAATTTTATTTTATTGATAAAATGTATTTTGAGATAATTATAATTTTAGCTTATTAATTAATTTTAAACTCTTGTAATTTTTCATTTATAGATTAATTATTTTATTATAATTTTTAGTTTCAATTATGATATTTTTTCATATTATGCATTCTACCATTAATTTTATATTACATCTTAAAATATTTCCAACTAAGTTTAAAATAAAATAAATTAACATACACTTAAGTAAATGTCATATTTTCATTATGTTAATTAGTGTAATAGTTAAAATATCTTAAAGTATAATGTTAAAATAATATAATAAATAATGCAAATATTGTAATGGTTAAAATAAACAATGTCAGAAGAGAAACAAAAATAATAATAAAATCTTACTTTATGTAAAAAAAGGAAACAAGGAAATTAATAAATATTTTAAGGATAAAAATGGAAAAAAATATAAAAAGCTAGAAGCTAGCGTTTTAAAAAACGCTACTTGAAGTAGCGTTTGAAAAAAATACTATAAGCTACTAAAAAAAACTTGTTTACCAAACATTATTAATAAAATCAAACAAGCTTTTCAGCTAGTAAAAAAAGTTAGAAACTAGTTGAAATGGCTTGCCAAACATAGAATAAGAAAGTTAGTGAAACACTAAAATCAGGAAATCAATGAAAAATTAAAAAAAAAAAAAAAGATATCTTAGGTCAAGTTAGGATTCAAAGAGGAATTGTATAAATAAGCTCTATGTAAATTGTAAAAAAGCATCCCTTACTAATTTAATTAATTTTTTATAAAAACCGTTTGACCCAACACTTTTTACAAAAAATAAATAAGCTAAGAAAAAGCTGATCAAAACACACTCATAATATGACATTTCGGTCACTCAGTAGTTCATCCTCTTTCTGTTTTTTTGCCTCGTATCTTCTTGCATGGGGTTGGTTTGAGGTAATTAATTAAGGGTAAAAGAATGTCTAATAAATATTGTGATATTTTGTGATTTAGAGCATTTGGGTAATGAAAAATGATATAATTTTTAAAATTTCAGTTTTAAAATCCTTAAATAGCATGGGGAAGATCCTTAGTTTTGATGGGTTGTAGTATTCTTGTATTCCGTTTAATATTAATTTTATTCTACCAAAAAATAGTACAAAAATAATATTGTAAATAATATATTATCAACAAGTTATAAATGGTATGGGAGTTTAAATAAAGCGACTTTTGTTATGTCAAGAATTTTACACTTGTAAAAAACATAAAATCAAAAGGAATAACCTCAATGTTCTAAACACGTCACACTTAAGGAGTGTAAAATACTTGGACAATGATAAAATTTTGATAAATTAAGAAACTAGCCAAAAAAAAAAAAAAAGTTAGTGTAGGATGGAAAACTAAAGCCAAATCTTTCGTTCTTTCAAGATCTATCATGAAACAAAACTAGTATCTTTTTTGTCTTTGGAGATAGGAACATTTTCGGCTATCAGAAGCTGAGGTAGCTAGGGGGTGGTGGGCCTGGTAGCCGGTAAGAAAATGATGGAAGGTTTGATGAATCAACCTTTTCCCGTTGCGGTGGCTTTTGTCCCTTCTCTTGCGGTTTTTGTTGTCCACCAACGTTCCAAATATTTTGTTCTGAGGCATTGCTTTACTTTAATTTGCCCGTGAATCTCACTTTCCTCACTTCCCCTTTTCTTTCTTTTGTTCCTCAAAGAGAATGGTCACATTATGGGACGGTGGCATATCGAGTGCTGTTGTCTTTGCGCACATGTCATAGTGCGTTACCACTGAAGAAAATAAAGTGTTCTATCATGCCATTGTTAAATAGCATGTTCGGAATCTTAGTTATAATTATGTCGTCCTTTTAGTATGCTCAAATGAGTTTCTTCTAATTAGACTATTATATGGAATTCGGTCAATTAAAAACTTACAATTACCCAAGTGAAAATGTTGAGGTAGAATTGCCAGGTATGTAGTCATGATTTAGTTTTTATATGGGATATTTGGGTATTAATTAATTTAAAGTCTAAGCTAGCTATTAAAATATGATTTTAATGGTTATGAACCGTCTATGTAAAAAATTTTACATTGTCAACTAATTAGAAATCATTGCTGGCATGATTTTTAAAATAATTATTTTAAAAGTTAACAACATGGTAATTTATAATTGGATAACAGTATAAAACTACTTTACACTCTTAGTGCATAACCTATTTCTCATAAAATATATATACTCATCAAAATATATCACCGGTACTTCGAAAATTTCACTTTAAGAAGTAAACTTTTACATTTAACATGCATGAAATTACCATACAATATCGGAACCATTTTTTGTGGTGTGTTGCCATAGTAATAATATCATATATTTTGTCAAAGAAGTAGGACATAGTATAGTGCCACCGTCATCAATTAGGGGACCAATCTTATCAAATAGTCGTTAAAGGGTTTCTTCGTATGCCCTTGGTGTCGCAAAAGAACCTGATTCTACAATCATTAACATCGCTTTCCCTTTGGTATCAATTGATGACCTTGTGCATGTGTCCCAATAAAAAGAAGAAAAGGCAAGGAAATATGAAGCCGGTCAATGACCATATCTTTTACTACGTGCCAGCATGGTAAAGTATGAGCAAGATGCATCACAGGGTACAACAACAAGTGATGTCGCAAGGATTTTTATTTCTTTCATTAACCCATAAACCGATTATAGATGAGAAACAAACTATACACACGATTTAAAGTATGTACAAGTTAGTATTTAAACATTTATATTTATCAGATGTCAATAACTAATTATTACAAATTTTATAATTAAGCCTTTAAAAACTTATAGCAGCAATTGAAAAGGTTGGATAGTTGAAAAAGATCGATATTTTTTTCACCAAATATTAGTATGAACTTATAGCACATATTATTATTATTGTTGTTGTTGTTATTGTGGTTGTTGTTGTTATTATTGTTGTTGTTGTTGTTGTTATTATTATTATTATTTAGGATTGGATTCAGGGGTATCCCCACCGTAGAAAACCATGGGACTAATGGCAACTCTTATACCCACAAATGTTGCACTATTCACATAGTTTGAGATCAAACTCCTGTCATATGTTTAAAGGACCCAAGCTACTAGTCACTTGTGTCACACCTTCTGGATTTACCAATCAATCTTTTTCTAAGGGTAAGTAAATATCATTTATTTTGTTAATCAATTATTTTCTACACACCCACACACATTAAGTAATTACCATAATATAAAAAATATAATGTACAAATAAATTTTATAAATTAGACTTTAATACGTTAATTTGTTTTTAGATTAAACTACTAATTTAGTCCTTCAAAGATTCATTGTTGGTTTTTAAAATGCGATTAGATCAACCATCTCAAATGGCTAATGACCAACCAAATGATTCCCTTTAGGCAATTAAATCGAGGAAGTAATTTTGTTCCTCGAATGGACTCCCAGTCCAATCCTAAGAGCTTTCTGGCAGCCGTGTGACTAAAGTTGTCTATGCTATGCTACTCCTATGGAAATGTGGTAAAGAAATGTTGTAAATGGCTAAAAGCAATAATGAAAAACTGTAAATAAAGTGATAAATAAAATTTTAAATGACTGGAAAAATGATAAATTTGATTAATTTTGGTCTAAGGGGCCTTAATTACATCTCAATTTTTGCTATATTGAGACATTAGCATTAGTTGTTTTTCCTAGAACATAAATACTCACTACCCTTCTTTTTCGACAGTCATGGAAATCATGGATAACATGAACATTTGGCCTGTAAACTGTTTTGCAACTACTACCCACATTCCAATCTTGTCGTCAATTCAACTTCTTTTTGGATTTGGCCCCATTTGCGTGTTTTGGGCCCAATTATGTAGGCCCAAGCTATCATTTAGCTTAGTGCTAGCAAATTGCATCTTTTTTGTGTCATTTATTTGCTTCCAATGACTACTGATTTAATCACTTCAACTGAACATAGGCAAAAAACTCTATCAAAGAGCTATAACTAATTCACAATTTTCCAATAATTTCACATATCTTATCTTCAACTTAAATATTCAATTTTTTTAATTCCTTTATCAAGTCTGAACCCAATTAGCTAAAAGATCCTAACAACCCCTAACTTAAAATTTTATATTGACCCTAATGTAACAAATTAAACTAAAGGATATAGGGAAAGGAAAGTACTAATAAAGGTGGCTTATTCGCAATGCGATATGCATTCTTTAATCTTAATGACCAATTTCTAGGTGTCCTCTCAGTTTCAGAGTCAATCATACATGTATTAACACTAGAGTTTGGTTTAAGAGATTTAGACTTGAGTAAAGTGGGAGGAGGTTTACCTATGGAGTGTGCCTTTTCTTTTGATGCCCACCTTTAGGCAAAGTGCCTGGCTTCTCCAATTTAAGCCGATGCAGAGGGATGTAGGGTGTCCTTTTTGGCATGTATGCTTGGTTGGCACTTTCCTTAATAGGACATTTTGCAAGGTAGCCTCCATTTTAGCAAAGCTCCTTGGATCCTTAACAAGGCACTTGATTGCCTTTTGTTTCACCCCTTAATCAAATGAATCAATCTTGCAAAAAGAATCCTCAACAAAAATGTGATCATTAACTTTAAACAAATCAAACTCAATAGTATCATCATCCATAGTCAAGGAAAGCCTACCCCTCTTTAAACTTATATTAACATCAATTGTAACTAAGAACAGTCTATTAAGGATAATAGGCCATCAACATCCTCCTCCATCTCTAACACCACAAAATCACATGGGATGAAGAAATCACCCACCTTAATAGACACATCCTCTAAATATCGATAGGATATTTGATGGTACGATCTTCCATTTTCAAATAAATAGTGATGGTGTAACTTCCCAATGTCAAGCTTCTTATAAACTACAAAGGGCATTACACTAACACTTACCCCTAAATCATACAAAACCTTGTTGAAATTGACATTACCAATTCGGTAAGGGATAGAAAAACTACTAGGGTCCTTTAATTTTGTAGGGAGTTTATTTTGTATCAACTCACTACATCCCTCCATTAGAGCGACAATTTCATGCTCCTCTATTATCCTTTTATAAATAAAATTTCTTTTGAGAATTTAGAATATGAGAACATTTGACTCAGAGCTTCAGTAAATGAAACATTTATATAAAGCTTTTTAGGACCTTTAAAAATTTCCTAAATAGCCTATCTGGCTTAGATCTGGCCAATAGTTAAGGAAATGGAATAGGTGGTTGGTAAGGCTTTGGGGGTACTATTTTTGGACAATTTTTCTTTCTCCTTCTCATCTATAAGTCGTGTCTTAAAATTCTCTAATTCCTCATCCCCCTCAACCTCATCCTTCTTTTCACTAGCCTTAGGGACCTTTAATTTCTTACCATTCCTTAGTGTCATAACAATATAGTAATCACTAGGATTAATCTTGAGTTGCACCAAGAATTTACTTAAAGGTCTACTAGAAGAACTAGCTTGTTGAACAATTTGAGTCTTTAATATCTTACCATGGATAGATAGACTCTTTACCTTAAAGAACAACTCCTTAATAGCCCCATTCACATATTCATTTTGATTAGATTGGGCCATAATAAAATTCTCAAGGAGAGTCTCTAGTTTAGAATTGTACTTATTGGTGCACTAAGAGGGTCTACCACTACCTTGCCCATCTTGGTTCTTATTGTTCCCCTCTAGCTTGGGTTGTAAGTGTTTGAATATAGATCCTACTACCATTCTGGTTATAGTCATAAAAATCGTGGGTAACAACTTGATAGATCAAATCTAAGGTATCTATTTGTGGCTTATACTTGGTCTAATTGACTTCTATTTGTGCTTAATATTAATGTTTTGGCTAAGTTTTGAATTAGTGGGTTTCATTAGGCTTAATTGCTAATCATTGTTGATTTTCAAATTTTCCCTCATTTTGACATTTCTATATTCCACAAAGTATATTTAAAGCTAAAAAATTCAGAATTTGACGTTCTTGTTGTTCCTGGAGAGCTAAGACGAAGAGCTACAATTTCACGTCTCACAAGCTTTGGCTAATTCTAATGGATTCAAGGAGAAAATGGGCACAAAGTTGAAGATGTTATTCCCACTAACAGCCTGACATAGGTGCAATATTTTGAAGATATCTTGAGCTGTAGAAGTTGAATTGACGCAAAACTAATTTTCAATTTTGAAGGACAAAATTGTCTATAACTTTCATGAAGACACCATTGGAAAATTTGTCTATTTGAAGGGCCAAATTAATATAATACAGTAGCTGCGTGATTTGGAGGTAATAGATCTCATTAAGATATGTTTTTATCACTTTTTATCTTTTCTTATCCTATCAATCATTAGGATTTGATTAAGATTTAATTAGGATTGGCTTTCTATTACTTGTTTTTCTTATGTAATTAGGGATTCATGTAATTGAGAGACATCACCTTTGATTATACAGAGATTTTTGTGCAATTGAAAGAACATCGTCTATTCTCTTCTCTTTCTTCAATTTTCATTATTCTTTAACATTCTTTATCATTTATTCTTCAATGGTGATGACTATGGAAGGCTAAAGGCTTTAATCAATTCAAGGGTTTCGGCAGTTGAGGTTAAAGTTTGAGTTCTCATTCTTAATTTTGAATTTGTAGGTGTCTTTTTCCTCTCCCCTTTTCAATTATGTTTTTGTTTTTATCATGATTATGATTTACGTTTTTCATAACTGAAGTGGAATTAGACTAAGATTGATTAATCTGAATCTAATTGAGATTGGGTAATCGATTAATAACCTAAATGAAATTGTTGTGCATAAATTAGCATTATTGAGGACTTGCGATCGTGATTTGGTTTTGTTAATTAAATGTCAGGTGATTATCTAATTGATTTTGATTTAACTTGGACGCATGTGAATTTTATTTCTT
Organism: Spatholobus suberectus; assembly: GCA_004329165.1. Classification (NCBI taxonomy): domain Eukaryota; kingdom Viridiplantae; phylum Streptophyta; class Magnoliopsida; order Fabales; family Fabaceae; genus Spatholobus; species Spatholobus suberectus. Next base: position 41,618,058 of record CM014729.1, read on the forward strand.
TTTAAACTATGATGACTTTGTCACATGAGCTGGACCTTTAGATTGATGTTTTTATAAATTTGATTTTCGTTTAATATTTTTCTGTTTTCTTGTAATTTCAAAACCCTTTTTCTTAACTTTCCTAACAAGATCAAAATCAATAGGTTTGTGTCTTCGAGAATTATGACCTGGGTTGTTTCTTATACTACAAGTTTAAGGGGAGTCTAATGCTTTTAATAATAGCATGACACTCCTATCACAACTACAGTCTCACAAGGTACTAAGCAACAACACCTTAATCATTAAGGTATAACATCTCAGGATATTCTAAGAGATTTTGTCAACAATTTTCTATGTTTTTTCCTTAACGTTTTCTGTCAACTACAGATAACATATGTTATAAAGTTTATATAGGAATTTAAAAATAATTCCACTTAAATCTTTTAAATATTTTAAAATTATAACAAATAATTTATTTTTGACCCTTAATTCTAGAATTTTATTGATTTAATAACAAATGGGAATTTTACTAAAATATTCTTAGTTTCTCTTAAAATTAAATAGGCTTGGAAATTTTATATTCCAAATTAACTTAATAAATTCTAGAGTTTTTTTTTTTTTTAGCTTAGAACTTAGTTTTAAACACTTTGAAATTTTTAGAATTTTTCAAAACCATTTTGAAGTAAAAACACCGAATTTGATTAAAATCATTTTAAAAAAAGGAATAAACATAAAGCTGAAATTTTCATGTTTTCATAATCAAATATGAATATCAAGATGCTTACTCAATGTTTTTTGTTAGAAACAAACTATATACCATTTTAAAGGTCTAAAAGTATATGTTCTAAAACAACAAACCATGCCTCAAGCAAAAATCTACAAAAAATATTATAAATATACGAGTGAACAGAGGTTAAATTAAGTCTTCTATAGCACACTCCACTTTAAATAGAAGTTTCTCTTTCAAATCAAAATTAAACATAATAAACTTTGTGTCCTTTCAATAGTCCTAAAAGTCTATTTTCCAAAGAGGTATGCTATGTTTTTAAATGAGTTATGTGTAGAGAGAAATGAAAGTTTTACTAAACTATGTTCAAAATGAAAGCAGATTAGGGAATTTGTATATGCACCAAATTTGAACTAACTTTTACCATATGAAATGAACGAATAAATAAGCATATGACCCATCAATTGAAAGCAAACTAAGTTTAGTTTCCAACAAGGTCTTCCATTTTCTTAAACGATTTTTTTATAATAAAAAATAAATCAAACAAGTGACAAAGGTCAGTCACACCTACAATGCGTTGACCTAACTTCAAACTCAATTTTAGAAGTCATTTATTAATGTTTTCAAGTGATTCTTATGCCTATTTTGTATCTCAGGACATCTAGTTTTCAACAAATGGTGTTCAAAACAACCAATCACACAAAGAGTTATGGCAAAAATATTGAGAATATTCCTAGGGGAATCATACTAACAGCAAGTAATCATAACATAGCTTACTCCAACAAATCATCATATTCCCAAGCAATAACCATAACAAACACATTTTTCATTCACAATACAACCCTAAATAGATTCCTACATGTTTAAAATAAAGGTTTAAACTTAAGCTTTCTTTATTTGATTTGTAGTCTTAACAACAAAAGCTCTAAAGGTAGAGGATGAAAGAAATGCACTTCAATCTTAAAATACTTGAAGAAAATGAAGATGAAAATCAACATGGTCTTAGATCTTCATGAGACAAACCAAATAACAAAGATTCAAGATAGGGGTTTTGATGATTCAAAGAAAACTAAGAGAATTAATGGAAGAAATCACAAAGAGAACAAGCCAAGGTGATGGAAATGGGTGCCAATCTTCAAGAACTTGATGGAACCTTGCTCTAGATGAGCTTTGAACAAGAAAGAGGAAGCAAATGGGAGGAGAAATACTCCCCAATATGTCTCGGTCAGCAGTAGAGAAAACAACCAAGCCTTGATTTTATAAACACTTAACGTTGGTTACGAATGGTTAATGACCAAAAGTAAAAGGTTTTATGACATATGGTCCCTAGTCCAAGGCTTTTTGGGTGATTTGTGACAAGTTATCATGGCCTATGGAGGCCAAAGGGGTCGTATAAAAGGGTACCATTTATGGGTGGAAGTTTCAAAATTTCCTTACCATATTTGGCTAGGTATGATTTTAGATGAAAAATAAATAAATTAGGTGATGATTGGGTAATTAAAGTGTGATTAACGTGGATAACCACGTTAATCAATTCTCTAAATGTAGATGACACTTACAAATTTTAAATTTGAGCAATTGGAATGAATTTTAAGAGTCTCAAATTAATTTTATTTACCATTGGAAAGTTGTTTGTTAAGCGTCAGATACCAGATTAAAATAAAATTATTTTAACCATTGGCGTTAGAATTTCTCAAAATTTCTTATAGGGCTTAATTACAATCAATATGAATTAATTATAATTAATTCCACAGATTACTTGACTGTTTATTCACTTTTGCAGAGAAGTCTTACTATGTTAGTTTACAACACTTATCACATTTTTAGCAAAAATCTCTATTGAAACTCAAGCAAAAAACAATATATATTAATTAATTACATTTTCACAAGAATAAAAAATTAATTTTCTCTTTTAATTATTTTCAATCACTTAATCAAATATTAGAAAAATTATGGTGTTGTAAATACCATCAGTGGAGGCACCTTCAAATTTGAGGGTCTAACAAAATTCTAAGAATACCTTTACGTGATCATTTAGGTCCTCTGACTGTAGATCACCAAATTGATTCTACTTTACCATGCATAGTAAGGCAAGATGAATGGTAAAATTTTAAGTGGTGATCTCAATTCAAGTAATTCTAGAATACACAGCGAGCACTTGGTGTTGCATAATCCTTCAAAGGTCTATTATTTGTGTTCACAACCATGATTGTAGTGTGTTATGGAAAGTCACCTACAAAAGGGTAGATCAAGTGAAAGAAAAAAGAAGGAAGAAAATAATTTAAAAAAATCACTCAATCTAATCAAATCACAAAGAATTTGGTAAACAAAATGGCACAGTCCCTAACAATGGCATGAAAAACTTGATGTAATAAAATCACAAATGTATAATTGTCGTCAAGTAATAAAAATATTGTATTCACAAGGATAGTAGTTTATGATTACCTATTTATCATGATTTAAGAAGAGAATAAGAAAGAATTTAGAGTGGTGTAGAGAGCAAAGACGAGTAAAAATAAAAGGCAAAGCAAAATAAGAGAATTCAAGAATATCAAGAATATCAAGAATAGGGAATCGACAACAAGAATAGTTTTCAGGATTTGGTTTCACAAATGGCAATCAATGGATTTTTTTTATTTTATTATTATTATTATTATTATTATTATTATCATCATCATCATCATCATCATCATCTCTATGCTCTGATTATTTCCAATTTGAAGGTAAATTAACCTAGGGTAATTAACATTCCCTTTCGAGATACAAAAATTGATTTAATCAAATTAAATCCTTACTTTCATGGTAGTTAGATGCAATTAAACCCTTTATGCTTTTTGTTAATTCAACTGATCCTCGAAGGACTGAACCTACTTTCGTGATTCAAATCTTAATTTCTTCTCTTATAGGTCCAATATTTAGGTTCACCTTTCAATTCTTCCTTAAATATCTATGTTATGCAAACAATGGCCAATCAACTCGCATAGACAAGCATGATAAGAAAAGAATTAAATGGGGGAAATCAATCTTTGTATAAAGAAAACACTAATTCACCAATTCGTAAATATGTCAAGGGCTATGCCTAATCTTGGAAACAAGAGATTTACTTAGTCATAGACATGGCAAAACACAAGAGAAAAGAAAATGACATATAAACCTAGAGGAAGAAAAAGATGGAAGAATCCCCTCTTGTCCCACTCTTAATGTCATTCTCCATCTAAGGTTTTCCACCCTTCAAATTATCCCTAAAGGATGTATTTAAAACCTAGGGGTAAAGGAGGCTTAAGCCCAACATAATTACAATTTGAAATCGCAGCAAAATAGAGGTTTGCACCATACTCATGGTTGTGATGGCCATCACAGCCAGGACGTGAACAATTAGGCCAAGGTGTCTTCACAAAAGTTATAGATAAATTTGTCCTTGAAATCCATTTGCCTAAAATCCATTCGACATATGTACTAAAATAATATCAATTCCCTTTTGAAATTTGTTTGAAACAAATTGATATAATAACAGATTGTCAATTGCATATTTACTTATATATTTCACGAGATAAATGTTTATTTTTATATAATTAAATTTATAAAAATAAATTTTTATTTAAATTTTATGGGAAATATGTTTATAAAATAGAATGGAATTTGGAATAGATTATAAATGTGCAATAAAGGCTTTTCAACCAAAAACAATTGGTCTAAAATCTGTTCTTAATTAGTATTCTACCCAAAATTCTTGGAATAAAAGCATCTAAAATTTGTTTGAATTCCATACAAAAAATAGTTTTCTTGAAAACAACAACAACAATAATAAATTAAAAAAAATTAAAAAAAGAAAGAAAATCAAACTTAATTATTTATTTGCATTATATATGGAAGTTAGAAAATGAGACATCTTTATCTTTTATGTAAACACCACATCTTTGTGTATTTTATATAATTTTGACATCTGCCGTCTTTGAATGAAGAAAAAATAGTCCTTTGCCGTGATAATATTTGCATTTTGCTATATTAAGCTCAAATATAACTTTTTATGTATATTATAACATGGTGGATACTATCACTCGTAATTCATCAATAGCTTATGACTAATTGTCCCGAGAATAAGTGTCAACCTATATCTTAGAAATATATATTTAGAAAAGTAGTTTACATAATAAAAAAACAAAAGGAAAATGATGTCAAACTGTGATTAAATATAAAATGCACCTTTTTTTGTATTTTATAACTTATAATTATCCTTCAATCAATTAAATGATATAATAAAAGTAAGTAAAAGTTCTTAAATTTGTGAAATATATTAGTTGTTTGATCATTCACTCTTTAACTTCTAGACTATCCTCACAAGGATAAGTTCTACAAAAAAAAATAAAATTGGATATGAATGTATTAAAATATCATTAATAATAAATATTTTTAAAAAATAATAATATTTTTTAAAACTTTAAATTCTAGTTTTTAAATTAATTATATATATTCATTATAATTTTATTTTTAAATGTTGTCTTAATTCATTATACATATCTCACACACATGTGTAACACACAGGCAAACACGCACATATATTTTTAATTTATACATTGCATTTGGATTCTACACATTCACGTGCAATGCATGAGAAGTTGGTTAGCATTAAGTGCATGCAAAACAAACACTCATATAACTCGTGTCAAGTCATTATAAATTTGTGGAATATGATCTATTTTTTAAATTTCAATCTTTTACTTGTATTTCTTAGTCTTGCCTCTCTCATTCTTTATCTATAATTTACTTTTTGATCATGTCCCATTCAGATTCCTTATATGTTAATGCGATCTATTTATTTTAATATTTATCTCTGCATCAACATTAACCAACTTTATACATCTACTTTTTTTCCCTCAAAATATAACGAATCACTTTAACAATTTATATTATTTTCTCCCAAATATTCTTAAATTATATCACTAACCATCTTTTCCCTAAAAAATTACATGAGTTATTCTTAAATTTTCTTTAAAATTTCAATTAAAATACTTTAAATTAGTTATACATATATTATTATACCTTTTATTTATAAATTTTAGCATGAGAGATAGTTGATGATTATTTTGTTGGTGTGAAGAGAAGGATAAAAAAGGTGAGGTTTGAAGGAGAGAGAATGGTGGTGACAAGTACATAGGTGGGAAATTGTAAATTGTAAACCACAAAAAACACAAGAAGGGGGTTAAATTGTGTTTTAAATAATTTTTGCAAATCTTTTTGCAAAACAATATTGTCTTATGGTCTTAAGTAAAGCACAACACTATATGATAAAACTAACTTGATTTTATACAAAATATCTTTCTTGTTCAAACGAGTTTATCTAAAAACTTTGTTGCTTCAAAGATACTAAAGAAAAACCTTTAAGGAGATAAGGATAAGGGTAATGCATATAGAAATTTATACTGGTTTGTCTTTATCCAAAACTATGTCTACTTCTTGGCTTCCCTCCAAGTATTTCACTATATCAAACACTTTTTACAAGTATTCTTTTGACAAACCTCTTCAGGCTCTATAACGAGTGTTCCTTAACATACTTCTCCAAGCAACTAACCAAGTATTCTTTGAACTCAAAGCCTCTCCACGCTTCAAACCAATTTCACTAAGAAATGGTTAAGGGTAAATGCTCACTGACTACTTTATCTTATAAAAGATGGATATACAAATAGAGTTCTAATCTTTGTTACATTCAAAGATTTAACATTTACAGAATTTTTAGCACAAAAAAGTTTGCAAGATCATTTGAGCATAAGTTTTAGCTTCCTCTTCAAATCTCAAGTATTTGTAGACTCCCTTTTGAATATCCATTATAAGAATGTTGAGTCTTCATTCTTCCTTTGCAAAGTGAATGTTAGGGCATTTGATCTAGTATTTAATGCTTTTAACCTCCTAATAACTTTGATAAGATAAAGCAACCTGTTTATCTTGCCTTTCTTATACTACTGTTTTGCTTTAGAGTATAAAACTACCTTTGTTTTGCTTGTACTCTATAAGGAAATTAGGCACACCTTTTGATGAAATAAATGAGCTTTTTCTTGTTTGACTCTTACTTAGCTTCTTCACTTTGTTTTTGTCTCTATAAGATTGAGGATTGCACCATTGTTCCTAAAAGACTAATAAGACCATACATTTGTAAGACTTAAGATATAAATGCTGCATCTTAGTATATGTGATGTCCAAAAGACAATGTGGTTAGTCCTATGAGAAAAATCTTGGTTTTTCTAAATAAAAACTTTAAAATACTTTGTTTAAATCAAAAACCATTTAGGGCTTATTATTTGTCTTAACATAAATAAAGAAAAAAATAAGAACAAAAGTCATAGTTTTATATTTAAAAAGCATATTTAACTTACATTTTAGACATGATTAGGCATGGCAGATAAATCCAAACCTGCAAATACCCATCTGACCCCACCTCGACTTTGATGGAAAAAACCCGCTTTGACCGGGTTTAGGTTTTTCCTAACTTGTAAGGTCGAGTTTGAGTCCAAATATGTGATTCCCTGTCCCTCCTTTGTCGCCGTCCCCGTCCCTACCCTGTTGCATTTTTTTATAGTTTTTTTTATTACACACACATATATGCATACATGTATGTATGTATATATGTGTGGGTGTGTATATATATATATATATATATATATATATATATATATATATATATATATATATATATATATATATATATATATATATATATATATATATATGCGTATCATGAGAATAACCTTCTTAAGTGAGAATGAGAATGACTAATCTCAACCATGAAATTAAAATGGAAGACTTATATCAAAATACCTAAGAATTCAAATTAAAACCTCATGTAACTATCAAATCTCTAAAATATTCACCAAACAAAAATCAAATTTCTAAGAAATATCAATTATCACATCCTAAAATATCTCAATTATCATGTCTTTCTTCTTCAATATTGCCGTTAACCCATTGCTATTACCACCATGACCGCGGCTGCCACCACCATCATGATCGCGGTCGCCACCACAGTCATGATCGCCACTGCCACCACCACCACCATGACCATCGTCGCATCCACCACCGCTGCCACCACCATAACTGTCGTTGCCACCACTACCATGACCGTCACCACCATCACTGTTGCTATCACTGCCACCACAACCACTGTCGCTGCCGCTAGCACCACCACCACTATAACCGACGACAGTGACAATGATGGCAGTAATGGTCATGGTGTTAACACATCACCACGTCCACTATGACCACCATTGTCATCACCACCATGGCTGCTATCGGCAGTGGTGGTGGTGGTAGTGACGACAATGGTGGCGACAGTGGTGGTGGTAGCGATGGTGATAGGTTAACAACAATTTTGAAGAAGAGTGACATGATAATTAAGATATTTTAGTACGCGATAATTAAGTTTTTTATAAATTTGATTTTTGTTTGGTGAATCTTTTAGAGATTTGATGGTTACATGAGGTTTAAATTTGAATTCTTAAGTATTTTAGTCTAGACGTTTCATTTTAATTTAATGGTTGAGATTAGTCATTCTCAATCTCACTTAAGAAAGCCATTCTCATTTGATACGCCTGCTATATATATATATATATATAGGGGACATATACTATGAGAATGACATTCTTATGTGAGAATGAGAATAGTCAATCTCAATCGTTAAATTAAAATAGAAGACCTAGATTAAAATACTTGAAAATTCAAATTTAAACCTCATTTAACCATCAAATCTCTAAAAGATTCACTAAAAAAAATTAAATCTCTAAAAGATCTCGATTATCGCATCCTAAAATATCTCAATTATCATGTCACTCTTCTTTGAGATTGTCATTAACTATCACCATCACCACCATGACCGTTGCCACTAGCATCGTCATGATCGTTGCCATAACCCCTACCACGACCACCGTTGCATCTATTGCCATTGTTACTACCGCCACTGCTATCAACATAATTGTCGCTGTCGCCACTACCACAATCGTCATCACCATCACCATTTTTGTCGTCACTACCATGACCATTGTTGTCATTGCCACCATGATCGCCACCGCCACCACCATCATGACTGTCATCACCATCATCGTCATTGTCACCACCACCATATGGTGGCGGTGGCGGCGATGGTCGTGGTGGTGATGGTGATAGGTTAAAGACAATCTTGAATAAGAGTGACGTGATAATTGAAATATTTTAGGACGCGATATTTAAGATCTTTTAGAGATTTAATTTTTGTCTAATGAATCTTTTAGGGATTTGATGGTTACATAAGATTTAAATTTGAATTCTCAAGTATTTTAATCTAGGCCTTCTATTTTAATTTAATGGTTGAGATTATCTATTATCATTCTCACATAAAAAAGTCATTCTACATCCCCTATATATATATATATTAGACTTAAGTTTTTTGATAATTTTATTTTTTATAATTATTAAAAGTATAATTAATTATTTTAATAGTTAAATAATTTAAATTATAATAATTATTAAATAACAAACTTATGATTATACATTTAATTAAAATATAATTAATAACTCAATATATAATTATTTAAAAATGTATAACTAAATTAAAATTGTAAAAAAAAAAGTGATGAGTTCCTCGCAGGTTTATTTGAACCCTGATAAAACTCGACGGCGATGGGGATGGGTTTCAAAAATATGAACATATCTCTTTTAAATTTGAACCCAAACCTGCCCCGCCTTTTGTAGGGACGGGGAGAGCACAACAATATTGTTATGAGCATAACCTTAAAGGGAGAGCTCATCCCAAAAGACTAGTCCATTAGGTGGAAGAACCCCTTAGACTTATAAGCCTCACTTATTAGGGGAGACTCCCCGATGTGGGACTCATAATAATACACCTTCGTTCAAGAGCTGACATCCTCAACAATTACACTCCACGACACTTCACTCAACTTTCTCATTGGTCATAACCCTCCACCAGTCATAATTGAAAAAGAAAAAGCGCACAAGAAGGGGGGGGTTGAATTGTGCGTTTTAAATTTTTTTCAAAACAAGTTGATCAGTATGAAAATGTTTTCAAGCGTAGGGATAGAGACAAGAAGAACACAGAAAGTTTTATACTGGTTCACTCAACCTGAGCTGCGTCCAGTCCCTTCACCCAGAAGGTATACATTAACCAACCTTAGGTTACAAGTATTGTTCGCGGCCTCTTCAAGCTTTACAACGCAATCACCCTAGATTGCTTAACCCAAGTATTCTTTTACACTAAGCCTTTCTAGGCTTTCACAAGACAACAAGTGTTTATACAACAGATATCAACTCACGTAGTGAGGATTTGAAAGATTAGGCTCAAGAATGCTTTGAAAATCTTTACAAGATTTTTGCTATCGTCCACTAGATGCTTCTATCAGAATGTTACTAATGTCTTTTTGTTCTTGTTCTTTTTCTACGTCTTCTATGTTGCTTCTTTGTTGGTGTATGTATATATAGTCTTCAAGAAAAGATCCATTATAGAAGACTTTGACTTCATTATGCAATGAGAAGCGTGCAAACTATCCTTTCAGAGAGGTCAGCCACGACAGCTTTTAGACTTGCACTAAAATGGAAGGTGCAGGATTGTGTTGGCGGTTTGTTTTTTGGAACATTCTTCATTTGTCTTGGCAGCTTGATAAGTTGACTTGCTTTATCTATTCTGCTGCGCTTTTGCACTGGAATGATGTTGATTCTATTTAATGCTTCAAACAAATTGAACGTTAGATCACAGAAGTAGTAATATGTCAGTTTCGAGGAAGACTAGTATAAATCAAATTGACGTTCAAAATAAAAACTTAGCCGTTTGAATATATGTCCTTGGAGGCTTGTATGAGTTTATTCATCGGATGGTCACCTTCAGTTTGTTCAAATGGACGGTCCTCTTTAGCGAGTCTTCTGGACGGTTTTTTTTTTAACACGTCTACTGGACAGTCTTTAACATGTCTACTGGACGGTCATCTTAGCTGTGACAGGGTTAGTCTTTAAGCACAAACTTGAACATTAATAAGCTTGTTATCTTCAAAACATTGAGGGTTTAGTCGCTTCTACGTCTTTGGTTCCAACAAGAACTCTTGGTGGGTAGCCTTCTCCATGAAGTCAACGCTTTCAATGAAAGCACCAATGTTATGAGCATAAACCTAAAGGGAGAGCCCATCCCAAAATACTAGTCCATTGGTGGGAGAACCCCATAGACTTATAAACCTCACTTATTAGGAAGAGGAAGACAGATGGCTATGACTCCTTGTCTCTCTATTTTTGCTCTCCTATTATCTCATTTGGCATAACATCTTTTGCCCCTATTCAAGCACAGTAGTAGCAACACCCTATGCTTTATAACTATTTTCCTCTTGTCAAAAACACACTAATCACATTCCCATGGTATTCTTATGTTGTTATCATTATTCCTTCATAGTTCATTCTCCCAAGTAAGTTCTAAGCATAGTTCAGAGCACTTTTTCTACCTACAAGAGACACCTTGAGCAGATACAGTACATTACCAGTTCGTTTTGGGTTTATTCTTACGACTTTATGTTCCTTTCTTAAAGTATATTTTTGGTTCTTGAAATAAGTCTTTGTCTGAGTGCAACCTCCAGTACAATAATAAATAACATAAAAGTTATAGCTGAAATAGTAGGTGGTGCGCTTCTCTCTGCCTTTTTTTTTTTTATCATGTTTTCAACAAGTTGGATTTAACTAAGGTTGTCAACTTGATTCGTGGAAAGAAGCTTGACAAGCAGTTTCTTCAAAAGTTGAGAACCACTCTAAAAGTGGTTAGAGCTATGCTTAATGACGCTGAGAAGAAACAAACTATAGACTCCAATGTCAACGACTAGTAGTAAGGATCGAAATATCACAACATAGGAAATAAATAGTGGAACAGTTGCATATTGCTTGAAAGAAGCACATACTTCCCGAGTGAAAGGTATTTGTTTTGAGTTCCATGTCGGGGAGTTTCACCTAATAAGTGAGGCTTATAAGTCTAAGTATTTGTTATAAGTCCTACATCAGGGAGTCTTTCCCTTTAGGTTTATGCTTGTAACATTCAAACTACAAGGCTATGGAGTAATTGCCTCTGTCATAGTTTTTATGAGCTTTTAGAATATTAAATTCTTGAAAGGCACAAATCCATGCTTTAAAATCAAACGTCTTCTTCCAAATGTCATCGTTGTGCACCAATTAGGCCAAAGTGTTTTTTCCAACACCACCCAGCCCATTATAAGGATCACAGACACTTGTTCACCATCACTGCTATCCTTTTACAACTTGATTATGGCCACCTTGTCTTTATCCCTACCATATATATGAGATACATTTTCAAGAGATGTTGATGGAGCTAGAGCTGGCAAATTAAGTCGCCTGGCCTGTCCTAATGGGCCAAAGCAAACAAGCGAGCTGAGTCGTGTTAGCATGATTTTATAATAGGTTGCATTTTTGCTGGCTTGGCCACCGATGGGCCAAGTCAAATTAGCCCATAGTTTTTTTTTCTTAAATTTATATTTATTTTACAAAGAAAAAATAAAAAATAATACTAGGCCAAAATAGACTCAGTACTTTTTTGGCCTATTTTTTATTGACCCGTCGTGCTCATTGGGCTGGACCAAATTGGCCCGGTTCTTTTTTGGCCAGAATTTTAATGGCCCTACTCAGCCTCGTTGATCCAATTTTGTCAGCTCTAGATGGAGCTTTCCATGAAATGTTCTCCACTGCAATATCTTTCAAATCAAGACCATTCTTGTTCTTAAAAAAGACTCTAATATGACAACTATATATTCCAACTCACTAACACTAACCATCTCTTTTTGAGTTGTAGCTATGATAGAAACTTCATCTAGATGATAGTCATCATCCTTTGTAGCATCATCACTGTTCGTGAGCACAACAATACTGTTATGAGCATAAACCTAAAGGGAGAGCCCATCCCAAAAGATTAGTCCATTAGGTGGTTTATAAGTCTTGCTTATTAGGTGAGACTCATCGATGTGGGTCTCATAACAATACACCTCTGTTCAAGAGTTGACATCCTTGGTAGTTGCATGCCATGACACTTCACTCAACTTTCTCATTGGTTTAAACCCTCCATCGGTTAGAACCCCTTGTGGGTAATCCTCTCTATGAAGTCGACCCTCTCGATGAATGCACCAATGTTATGAGGATAAGCCTAAAGGGATAGCCCATCCTAAAGTGCTAGTCCATTAGGTGGGAGAACCCCATAGACTTATAAGCTTCACTTATTAGGAAGAGGAGGATAGATGGCTATGACTCTTCATCTCTCTATTTTCGCTCTCCTATTATCTTATTGGTATAACATCTTTTATCCCTATTCAAACACAGCAGCAGTAGTATCCCATACTTCGTCACTATTTTCCTTTCATTAAAAACACACTAAGTGCATTCCCATGGTATTCTTATGATGTTACCATTATTCCCTCACAGTTCGTTCTTCCAAGTAAGTTCTAAGCCCAGTTTACATCATTCTTTTTATTCACAAGAGACACCTTGAGCAGATACAGTACATTACCAATTTGTTTTATGTTTATTCTTGCAACTTTGAGTTCCTTTCTTGAAGTACATCTTTGGTTCTTAAAATAAGGCTCCATCTCAATGCAACCTCCTCCATTACAGTAATAAACAACATAGAAGTTATGGCTGAAGTAGTAGGTGGTGTGCTCTTCTCTGCCTTTTTTATATCATGTTTTCAATAAGTTAGATTTAGCTGGGGTTGCCAACTTGATCCATGGAAAGAAGCTTGACAAGCAGTTGCTTCAAAAGTTGAGAACCATTCTAAAAGTGGTCAAAGCTGCTTAATGACGCTGAGAATAAGCAAAGTATGGACTCTAGTGTCAACAACTAGCTTAAAGATCTCAAAGATGCTGTTTATGATGTCGATGACCTATTAGATGAAGTTTCTACCATAGCTGCAACTCAAAAGAAGATAGTGAGTGGGAATACATAGTTGTCAGATTAAGGTCTATTTTAAGACATGAGAACAATTTTGATTTGAAAGATATTGTAATGGAGAATGTGTCATGTAAAGCTTCATCTAGAGCTGACAAAATTGTGTTAGCTGATGGCCTAATGGGCCAAGCCCCAGGCCGTGCCATTAAAATTCTGGCCTAAAAAGAACCGGGCCAATTTGGCCCCACTCAACAGGCTCGATGGGCTAATAAAAAATAGGCCTAAAAAGTACCAAACCTATTTTTGCTCAGTATTATATATATTTTGTATTTCTTCCTTGTAAAATACATATGAATTTAAGGAAAAACTATAGGCCAATTTGGCCCAGCCTGACAGGCTCGTCGAGTAAGGTTGAGCTAGCAAAAATATAACCTATTTTGAAACGGGCTAGCTTAGCCCTACCCGCTTTTTTGCTTTAGCCCACTAGGACAGGATAGGTTGGGCTACCTATTTTGCTAGTTCTAGCTCCATTAACATCTTCGAAAGATGAATCTCATATATGTGGCAAGGATAAAGACAAGGAGGCCATAATCAAGTTGTTACAGGATAGCAACGATGGTGAACAAGTGTCTGTGCCTATTGTGGGCATAGGTGGTGTTAGAAAAACCACTTTGACCTAATTGGTATACAGTGCTAACAATTGAAAGTAGATGTTTGATTTTAAAGTATGGATTTGTGCCTCTCAAGAATTTGATATTATGAAACTCACAACAATTATGACAGAGGCAGTTACTCTAGAGCCTTGCAATTTGAATGTTATAAGCATAAGCCTAAAGGGAAAGACTCCCTGATGTAGGACTCATAACAAATATTTAGACTTATAACCCTCACTTAGTAGGCAAGAGTCCCTGATGTGGGACTCAACAAATACCTTTCACTTGGGAAGTATGTGTTTCTTCCAAGCAATATGTAACCTTTCGACTCTTTATTTCCTATGTTATGATATTTTAATTCTCACTACTAGTATAGAGAAGTCCATTCTGTAACATAGAATAAATTATAAATGTAAAGAAAAAAAAACAATGTGCATTGTTTGATATCAATGAAATATAATTAATCTGATGGCTCATTGGGCCAGCAAAAATGCAACCCATTATGAAATTGGGTTGGCCTGGTTTGACCCACTTTTTAACTTTGGCTTATTGGGACTGGTCGGGTCGGGTGACCAATTTTGTCAATTATAGCTCCATCAACATCTTTAGAAGATGGATCTCATGTATATGGCAAGGATAAAGACAAGGAGGCTATAATCAAGTTGTTAGAGGATAATAGTTGAGGTGAACAAGCACTTTGGCCCAATTGGTGTACAACGATGACAATTGGAAATGGATGTTTAATTTGGCTTACAAAAACTACGATAGAGGTAGTTACTTTAGAGCCTTGTAGTTTGAATGTTATGAGCATAAGCCTAAAGAGAAAGGCTCTTCGATGTGGGACTTATAACAAATACTTAGACTTATAAGCCTCATTTTTTAGGTGAGACTCCTCGATGTGAGACTCAAAACAAATACCTTTCACTTCGAAAGTATGTGCTTCTTTTAAGCAATATGCAACTTTTCTACTCTTTATTTCAATGTTGTGATATTTTGATCCTCATTGCTAGTAAAAAATCTATCATTTTACTTCTTCATATGCTTGTACAACTAAGCTTTGAATTATTTTTTTTAAAAAAATTGTTTACAAAAGTCTAAAAAAGATGAAAAACTTAATTAATTCAACCATTTATTGTGTTTTTCTATTCTCCTTTTAAATTTAAAAAATAATAATTCAAATAGCTAAAATAATAATATTATAAGAAAAGGTTTCAAAATGATTTTTATAGTAACAACAATATGAAAAATAAAAAGCAAAACCTACCCCTAAATTCTCATCCTTGAATAAAAGTGTTTTTAAGAATTATTCTCACTCTCATTAAGCCACATTATTTTATCCAATGTATTCAACATTTAATTTTATTTTTTTAGTTTTTTATTTCTTAAAAATATATTTCTTAATTTTAATTTCAAATTTAATTTAATTTAAATTTTAAATCTTAATACACTATACCAAATTAAAGGTATCTTTCTTGCAATAAAATTACAATATCATGAAAATAGGTTTAAAATATTATTCAAACAATATCATTAATTAACATAAAAAACCTCATATTGATAAAATAATATTAATGTATTGAAATGTAAAATAAAAATTCCATTAAAATATTAAAGAAATACAATCATGATTTGTGAAAATATTAAAAAATAATTTGTTAATAGATATACTTCCAATTTATTCTTTTATATTATAAATTAGAATATAGAACTTGGAGAGTGAGACTCTTACTTTTCCCACTCTTTTAGTTAGATATGCTTAAGATTTTCTCTTATCTCATTCAAATGTACATTTCATATACCACTCCTGCAATTAGCCGAAAAGTGTTGGAAAAACAATTTAATTTTTCAAATATTAATGCAAATCGGTGGAAGTTTAAGGGGGTGAATTCCAAGAGGTACTTGATTCTTGGAGAACTCCACTACCATAATGAGAGGGTAGGTGGAGAGGTGGGATAATTAAGACACACTAAAACTCATTTTTGAAAAGAGTGATGAACCTTTGCTATTTAAAGTGGTCATGTGAAAAAGATGGATCATCCCAACCAAAGCAAGAGAAGAGAGTAAGTGAGTGTGTATGATCACTTGTATGAGAAAATCTTGTAGTGAAAGTGTGTTATCATTTCTTGTAACTCTTGAGTAGGGTACTCGGGTTTGTAGAGTGAAACACAACTTGGGGTGGGTTACGGGTGTAATCATACTTGTGATAGTGAAATTTTGTTGAAACGGTTCTGTGGACGTAGGCAAGAGGTGCCGAACCACGTTAAATATTGTGTGTTCCATCTAAGATTTTTTGGACATGTGGGTAATTCCGTTGGGGTGTGTGTGTGGATTTTTCCTAACAAAAAGTTTCTCTCTCAATATTCTCAAACTACTATCATTTTATTTTTGTCTATATATTTAATCTTTTAACTGTATATCTTTTTCAATCTACCATCTTTTATCTTTATATCTAAATTAAATTTCAATATTTTTTTAAGAAATTGTCAATATATTTAAAAATAATCTTATACTAGTATTTTAACCTGTGTACTACACAGAATAAATATTTATTTTATATAACTTAAATTTATAATAAATAAATATTTCTAAATATATAAATTGTATTATAATTAAAATTTGTAATAAATAATATTTTGAACATATAAATTATATTTTAAACTTATAGTAAACAATTTATATTGTGATACGATGTTATTTTTAATTATTGATAAATTTTTTTAAAAAAATATTAAGATTCAATTTAAAACTAAAGATATTGAAAATAATAGATTAAAAAATATGAGAGATTAAAAAAATCCCTAAAAATGCTTTGGTTAAAGAATGGCAGGTAAAAATGTTCTCGTTGAAGAATGACAGCTAAAAACACTCTCATTCAAGATAGCTATTTTAATTCATATATAGAGAGGATTACTATTTAAATTATTTATTGAAAATATAAAATATAATTTATATATTTAAAAGGGGTTGGTCAAGTGAAATAGGATAAGGTCTTGCATTTGACAAGTCGCGATTCGCTCTTTCTTTGTCTTAGATTGGGGCGTCATGTCCTCCTTCTAAAATTTACATAGAAAAAAATATTTATTTATTATGAATTATAATTATAATATAATTTATATATTAAAAATATTTATTTATTATAAAATTTCATTATATAAAATTAAACATTATTAAAATACTAGTTTAAGAAAAGAATTACTTGATATAGAAAAGGCCACAAAATTTATTGGAAAAAATAGTATGTTAAGAGAATTCTCACTTTTAAAAAGCTCTAATTTAATATATAAGAATGCATTGACTTGAGCATCTGAAAATAAATTCCGGTTACGATAAGGGCAGCTCAATTGTTGACTTATTATGTAATTCGAAGTTTACTCATAGCTCACCTTAGTTAAAGAAATTATTTTGTTAATTGATAGTGTTATAATATACGTCTCTCTTTAAAGTTGCCTTATTTAATAACCTCAAATATTTGTTCTTCGATTTTGGACACACACACGTGTGTACTATTATATGATTATTTTTAAATTTAAAGATATTCAAAAAAATAATTACAGCTCGTAAATAATTATTTAAAGTTGCCTTATTAAACTTCAAGTATTTTTTGTTCAAGCTTGAAAAGGTAAGATTAAAAGATAACAAAATTTATGAATAATCAAAAAATAAATATTTAATAAATATTATATTAATTTATATTTTATTTTTTATATTTAAGATGTATATATAAAAAATATTATTAATATATTAAAAATTAGTATGCTTTTAATTGCAGTTTATTTGAAAAGGTTTTGAAAGGAATAATTGTAAAAAATTAAAAAGATTAAGATTTGCAAATTTCAAAATTAGGAATATGAAAAGTCAAAAATAATGTAAATAAAAAATAAAAAGTTCATAAAAATTAAATGAAATAATAAATAGAAACAAATTTAAGAATGATTTTTTAAAACAAAGTACTATGCCATGAACAGTTGTAGTGAATACTTTTATTACATATAGATTGATGTCGATTGCATTACATGTATTCATTCTCTAGCTTTAAAAAAAATGTATTTATTCTCTAATCAAGAGAGCTTTTTGGACTTTCTACCTCAGTAACAAAAATCCCAAAATATATTCAATCAGCGTGCATTTTCAGAGTCTTCACGCGTTGGGACATTAGGCCTTGAACGAGAAATGCATGATGCATTTCTTATTATACCACTAAAGTTGTTCAGGTTACGATTTTGATGCTGACCCATGACGCAGGACTCGATTTTCTCGTGGAATTGGAACCCAACAACCATGAAGCGGGTCTTGATACAGATCCAATGGACATTTTCATTTTTAACTGTAGGCAAAAACAGCACAAAATTTTTAACCCAGGTAACAGCAAAGGAGAACTTGGTTTCGGTCACTATCCTAAACCCTATGATCATTCTGCAAACATGACAGTGTGACATCAATTTGATGTAGCTTAAGATAAAGGCAATTCCCAGGGACCACACTACAACTGTCAAATGGTAACTTGGTTTGCAGAAATTTACTCATAGCCACAGAAAATGAAAAACGTCGCACCCGGATACGGATATCCAAAAATTCCTAAAAGCCTCTGTTATAAAGAAAGTAATTTTCTTAAAGTGAATAAATGTGTAGAATGAAAAAATAATGATAAAAGTGATATTTTTTTTTCATTTTCATTTTAATATTTCTTTGATTTGAATTCCGTAAAAATTTGTCGACTCGTTTCTAAAAGTTATATAGGAAAAAATCATTACGCCCTTTCTTCAGGCAGAAAGGCCTTATTCCAAGTTTCAGGTCATTTTAATTTTAAACATTTTCTTAATCCAAGAAAAAATCAATTTATATTTCTATTATTTTTACAAGATATAATATTCAATCAAATCATGTCTTTGTATATATTTCTAATTTTAGAATAAATTACATTAATATTTCTTGAGATTTTATCAAATTTTACTTGATATCCCTATTTTTTTACCCCTATACTGACTCCTCTAATAGTTTGAAAAATATTACGTTAACACCCCTTATATATTACATTAATTTCCTTTAATTGTTTAAAAATATTACACCGTGTCTCCCCGTAAGGTAGGTTGCTGTAAACCTTAAAAAAATAAGAAAATTATGTGTAATTTCACGAAACTTCAAGGGGTATGACTATAATTTACTCCTAATTTTAACTAACTTTAAATTAACATTTGAAATACAAGTGTGTGTAAGAAGTTTCACATTAGATAAAGATAAATATGTTAAGTAACATATAAGTGAGAAAGACCTATGATCTGAGACCTTAAGGTTTTGGGAGTTCACTTTTGTAGTTGTGCTCATGGCTCATTGGTGTAGTTCTCCTCGACTTAACCCTTACTCAACAATTGGTATCAAAGCCAATAGTTTGATTAGGTGATCGGCTTAGACGAGTGGATGAAATTGGTGGTAGATTCATGTATGGATTTATATATGGAAATTCCTTGTATTGAAAGTCTTCCTAGCAATATGAAGTTTAGGCGACGTGTCTAATTGATGTGAGCTTATGACGGTACAAGTATTTGGTAAAACATATTAGCGGCAATGGCTAATATTATGGCAGTGGAGCATATTAATGGCAATAGCTAAGCTCTAAGAGCTACCATTGAATACTTGTGGTTAGAAAAAGGCTTCCGCTTGAGGGGGAGCACATACAATGTGAAAGAGAGTCACACTTAAGAAAGAGATTATTTGTTGGAGTACAAGTATATATAAGAAGTTTCACATTGGATAGAATTGAGTATGTTGAGTAATATATAAGTGATAAATACTCATAAACCTAGTGTCTTAAGTTTTTAGATTGGATATGGTACCAAATTTACTTATATAATTGTATTTATGGTTTTTTGGTGAAAATCTCCCAAATTTTACCCCTCGTATTTCCAACAATATCTTCGTTTTTAATTTTATACACCTGGGGAATACAAATCTCTATTACAAACTCAGGGCAAGAAAACTCGAGCAAGAAGTAATATAAGAATTGAAGAAAAAGAAAATGAGTAAAAAGCAATCATAAGTTTGTAACTCACTATCAGCAATAAAGAAAATGCACTAAAACATTGACAGATGACAGCAATCCCGGTACGTGACAAGCCAAGGAAATTTCGTGACAGTCCACTATGCCTTGAATGAGAAGTGCATGACGCATTTCTAATACATAAAGTTGTTAAGGATGTGATTATGACGTTGACCCATTCTGCAGAACTCGATTTGACACTTGATACCATAAAGTTAGCAGAAACCTCCAGAGCATCGCAAAATTGTAACAACAACGGTGCATAAAGTTTTTCCAAAGCACGAAAACAACCTAAAAGAACTATTATTAAAAAAAAAAAAAAGTCACCTTATAATGACAATATTGAACGTATGATACAGAAGGGTTGGATTATGATCAGTAAAGCATGACGTGCTTCTATTATTTTGCCTGTTGTGCACCAGGCCCATCGAAGGGTACAGCCCATAAAAACCCATAATAATCAAACACCTAAATTACAACACGATAGTGTAGCCCAGCTCAATGTCTAATAGTTGCGCAAACCGCAAAGTTTCACATAAGAACAACAAGAGAACTTGCTTTCTCTTTCCCCTTAAAAGAGAAAGGTTTATAATTGATATTTTGGTTCCTATAATTGTTCTTACTTTATGATATTTTCCTATACAAAAAATTGAAAGTTTTATTTTTTGCACACGCATGTAAGTTAAGTTTTGATCCATGTCGTTAACATCATTACCAACATGGCTAACATTGTTGTTAAAACTGCTAAATTAATATTTTGGCAGAGTAAAACTCCTGCAAAATTTTCTGTCTAAAACTGCTACAGATTTTTTTGTTGCGGAAGAAATATGTAGTGATTTTAATTGCCAGGAAATTTTGTAACAGTTTTAAACGCCAAAAAAATATTGTAGTGGTTTTAACACCACCACCATCACCACCATTAGCCATGTCAACAATAGCATAAGGATAAAATCCTGCAGGAAAAAATTATAAAGTAGAGACAAGTGTCATAACTGCTTTTTTTTTTGTTTTAACCTCGGAGGGGTAATTTTTTTTCAAAAATTATCAAAATGGGTAAATTTTGAATAATTAAATTTTGTTTTTCAAACACAACTTGCAGGTTGAAAGTCATATCATCTCTCTCAACTTTAAATATTATTATCATTTGTTATTTTTTTAGTGGAAGTCGTAAACCAAATCACGACATTGATATTTTTTACAAAGGTGTAAAATCATACACGACTTTAGTTGTTTTTATTTTTTAATTGAATTCGTAAAATTAAATACAAGTTAAATTTTTAATATTTTTTTATAGAAGTTGTAACACGACTTTGGGTTTAATTTTTTTATTTTATTTAGCATAGTTGTAAAGTGAAACACGACTTCACCTCTTTTATATATATATATATTATATAGAAGTCGTAAAGTTACATAAGACTTATGCTTATTGATTTTTTTATTTTTTAAAAGTGATTTTATTCGTAACTTCATTTTTTCTAAAATATTTTATTTTAAAATATTATTTTACGATTTTAATTTAATTTATTTTAAATATTTTAAAAATGGATGAATTTTAATTTTTCCTAACATTACAAATTTCGTTTTATTTTTTTAAAAATTGGTGATATTTAAAATTATATTTGGGAGACAAGTGAGTTTGATGTTCAAGAGATAATAAATTCCCAAGATGGCTGACGAACAATGGTACGCACTGTAAAATTGAAAGAATAGTGGTGTGATTGTGGGAAATTTTAGGCGCTACGACTTCCTTGTTCTTGTGTAATTACGTCATGTGCCTATTGCAATTTAGATTGTAGTGTATCTATTGATCCAGTCAATGATGGAGCTTCAAACGAGCAGAAAGGGGCCATGGCCCCCCCAAACTTTTTACAACTTATATATGTATGTATATATGTATATATGTATGTATATATGCATACAGATATACATATGTATATATGTATACATATGTACATATGTATATCTGTATACATATATATATATATGTATATGTATATATATATATATGTATATGTATATATATATATATGTATATGTATATATATATATATGTATATGTATATATATATATGTATATATATATATATATATATGTATATCTGTATACATACACACACACACACACACACACACACACACACACACACACACACACATATATATATATATATATATATATATATATATATATATATAAAACTTTTAATAATATTTCTAAAATATTTAAAACTATATATTAAAAAT
The DNA here is from genome assembly GCA_004329165.1 of Spatholobus suberectus. Taxonomy (NCBI): domain Eukaryota; kingdom Viridiplantae; phylum Streptophyta; class Magnoliopsida; order Fabales; family Fabaceae; genus Spatholobus; species Spatholobus suberectus. Next base: position 41,640,592 of record CM014729.1, read on the forward strand.
TATCTATATTTTAATTGTTTTCAATAACATATTCTATATTATTTTTAAACTATTTTTCAAAGTTATTTATTTATTAATTATTAATGATTTTAAGTCATTGAATGAAAGAGAAATACTTTAATTGAAAGTAATCTTTATTTATTTTTTATTATCATTATTTTTAAAAATAATTTATGTTAATATTACACTTTAAGCATTAATAATATTTTTTATACATGAACTATTTTATTAATTAATTATATTTTTATAATATATATATTTTTTATTTTTGAAACCAACTTTTTATAACTTTTATATTCTCATTTTGTATAAGAAACTTTATATAATATATCTTAAACCTACAAATTTTTCTTGCTTGTGGATTTTTCTTGTAGGTTTTTTATGCAAATTCATTTTTATGAATTTTGTAATTTTTTTACATTTTTTTAAAATTTTTCTATGGGTTTTGCAAGAATATGATTACTTAATAAATTAATTGAAAAAACCATTGAAATTTTTAACAATTTTTTGCATATTCTACGTACAAATTTTGTTTTGTATAAAATGAATTAATTTGTCCTGTAGATTTTTCACAAAATAATTTAAACATAAAAATTCTCTAACTTTTATTTAGTAGTAGAAAATGGTATTGAAGTTGTTAAAAAAAATTGAATAATGTTATTAATAAAGTGAAAAAAAAGACATTCTAATATTATAAAAAATAATTAATTAAGAAAATAATTAATATTTCACTAATATCATTAAATATTTAAAATTATCCATAAGAGATTATAGTATCAAAAATATTATATTTAATTTATATATTATAAGCTTAATTATTTTGGCGCCTCCAAAATTTTTTGTCAAGCTTCACCACTGGACCACTATACAGGTTGGAAAACATTTGCAAGTTTATAAGCATAAGTTCCATCCTTTTAGAAACAAAGAATATTGGTCTCGTTATTTAGGCCTAAGTTCGATTATTATATATTAATTAAATATATAATGTTATTTAAATATAATAAGTATTATTATATTTAAGTATTATAACAATTAATATATTAAATAAGTAATATATTGTTAATTATATTTATTATAATAAATATAATTAATAAACATTATAGATTAATCATGATATAACATTATTTATAGTTAAATAACATGATAATTTTAATTAATATATATTAATCAATATATATGATTATATAATTATATATATTTGTTAACATTATTCATAATTATAATAACATTATATACTAATCAAAGATATAATAAATATATAACATTATTATATTTAATTAATGATATATATATATATATTATATATATATATATTTATAATAATATTATTTATTAAAACTATATAATAATATAGTTAAATATTATAATAATTAATAATAATGTATTATAATTTTATATTAAACTATATAATTAATATATAATATATTATAATATATAGTTAAATAATAATAATTCATATATCATGTTAAAGAAATTTTTAAAAAAATAGTAAAAGTGAAAGTCATATCACATTTTACAACTTCATTATTTAAAAAATTAAAAAAAATTCATATATCATCTTACACTTTATTCAAAAAATAAGAAAGTCCTATACTAAGTTACGACTTCTACACAAAAAAAATTAACAAAAATAATAATAAACGGTCACTTTAGTCTCTGAAAGTAAAAAGTATTGTTACATTAATCCTTAAATTGAAGGAAATAATAAAAAAAGTTCCTGGACTATCAAATAAGTCCTAAATTTAACTACTTATTGTCAATTTAGTCCCTAAATATATGTTAATATTATTATTTTAGTCACACATTTTTTTGAATTTTAGACTACTTAGGTTGTCAGTTTGCACTTTCAAAGACATTTTTTTTTAATTTCTTTCAATTCAATAACTAATGTGATACTGTCTTCCAATTTCAGGGTTAAAGTGACTGTTTACTTTATTATTTTCTCAGAAGTATCTTTTTTCGGAAACTAATTTTTGAAAGTGTTAAAATATTAATAAATTTTAAAAATTAGTTTCTAGAATGTGTTAATAGCTTAACACTACTGGATTGGAAGTAAGTTTTCGAAAGAATATACCAAGCATTTGACTCTAGGCACCCGCCTTCATTTGTATTGGGTTGCTGGATGGTTCTAGGGCATGTATACATAGAAGATTTTGAATTTATTTTTGAAAACAGGTATATTTTAGGAGAAACATGTTCCAGGAGTCTTGGGTTCCATTTGATTCCACATGTCAGATCTCAGATAAGCAAAGCTGCATTAAAGGTTTTTTTTTCCCTCACAAAGGCTAGTGTCTATGCATAGGAGGGGATATGGGAATAAATCCCTGTTCTATGGTTTTCATATAAACAATACTCTCATAAGTAAGGGTTCGAGTAAAAATACCACCCTCTTTAACTCCTGTTATTATTCTGATGGATTGAATTTCTTTCATAGGTATTTCGAGAATAATATGACAATTGCAAAGTCATAGCCAGTGCAAACCTTTGTATACATTTTGTTGGCGGCGGCCTGCAAGAATAACTGCTGCTACATCTACTTATCTTTTGGTGAATCTTGTAAGAACACGACTTGAAGATTAAACAACTTAGATTTTTATTACATTAAATATTAATATAGAAGGATGTTTAATGAGCTTTTGGATGCTGCTTGATTCTTTTTAGGATCCATGTGCTTGAAATTGAGTACTTATTGTGACCTAGTGCTTTCTTCTCAAACACATGTTCAGTCTTTTCGTATTATCAAATTTTGACTTTTTTAGGAATTGACTTCTTTTTATCGTGTAAGCAAATAAAGTTTGCATTCTGATTTGTAAGGTCATACTTCATTGTTTCATTTTTTTCCTTAAAATGTTGTGATCCATTTAATTCTCATCCTCTTATAATATTTTCGTTGCATTAAATTCTTCTTTGAATCTCATATTGGAATGTTTGTGAGTGTGAATTGATTATTTTCTATCGTGATTGGCATGCTGTATAAAGGTATATTACTAATTATAATAACTCGTAATTAGTATATTGTTGGGACCTGCCATTGGTTGCTTTGGCTTGCTGTTTGGTATTTCATGTCACCTAATTACCTTTAAAAATATTTAGGTAGAAATTTGGATAATTAATTGCTATTTTTGTATTCTTGCACATGGTTTGACACATCCAATCTTGTCTTTCTACATATTCTGTTTCTGCTGCAAAATTTGCTTTTTTCTGCTTCGGCATATGACTATAGTTCTTCATGATATTTACAATTTTGAGAGCATAGCAAGCAAGGTATCTTAACTGTCACATATATGCATGTAGCATGCTTTGATTGGTAATCATATAAATTGAAACAAGTTATATGATTCCAAGAGAACAAAGATGTTTAGCAATAATAATAATAATAATAATAATTAAGAAAAGCATTAAAAGAAAGAAAATCAAACTTAATTCTGTACTTGTATTATGATGTTAGAAAATGAGATATCTTTATCTTTTGTTCAAACACAGTACATCTTTGTGTATTTTCTATAGTTTTGACATATGCTATCTTTTAATGAGAAAAAATTAGTCTTTTGCCATGACAATATTTGCATTTTGCTATATTAAGCTCAAATACAACTTTTTAATCTATATTATAAGATGGTGGATATTATCACTCATAATTCATCAATAACTTATGACTAATTGTTTCAAAAATATGTACCAACCTTTATCTCAGAAATATATATATATATATGTATATATATATATATATATATATAAACTAGGTTACATAATAACAAACAAAAGAAAAATGATGTCAAAGTGTGATTAAATGTAAATTGCACCTTTTTTGTTTTTTTTTTTAACTTACAATTATTTTTCTACAAACTAAATGATATAATAAAAGTAAAAGTTCTTAAATTTATGAAACATATTAGTTGTTTGATCATTTATTCTTTAACTCCTAGACTATCCTTACAAGGAGAAGTTCTACAACAACAACAAAAAATAAGTCAAATATGAATATGAATATAAATGTATTATAATATCATTAATAATAAATATTTTTAAAAAATGAATAATCTTTTTAAAAATTTAAATTCTATTTTTTAAATTAATTATATATATTCATTATAATTTTATTTTAAAATTCACATATTTTTATATTTTTAAATTTTGTCTTAATTAATTATACATCTCTCTCTCTCACTCACTCACTCACACACACACACACACACATATAATAAAATAAATTAACCATCAACTGCGTAGATCAACTAGCGTGAGATTATCCCAACTTAAAATCAGTACTCTCGAGTTTGAGCTCTAAGTATGCACATATATTAAATATTGTGGTCCTATTCTATTCGAATAAAATTATCTTCCATAAAAAATGTGGTCTCAAACCAACTTCCTATACATTGTATGTCAATGTTTACAATTTAAATGAAATATAAAATGTATAAGTTAAAAACTTAGATACGTGCTAATTATATTGTTCTTTGAGAATTATAATTTCACCTTAATAATATGTATAATCTTTTAATGCAAATTTTTATTACACAAATTTCCTATACATAACTTTATATAAGTTTTATCTTTAATTTTAAAAAAACTCATCTATTTCTCCTTTCCCACTCATTTCTCTCTCATCTCTCATGTCTCACGACCATTGAACTTATAGACTCTCTTTTCTGAAGCATTCATCTTCTCCTACCCTTCCACTGGAACGATCTATTGTCGTTACATGTCAACTAAACAACTAACCTTTACTCGGATAATTTAATTAGATTATTGAAACTCTTAATTAATTTTACTTATGAAAATGTGAGAGGAAATTTTTGCATTTTCGAGATTAATACATATCTATACCAAAACCATAAGGAAAAACACAAGAACATACCCATATTTGAATAGTAAAAAAAAAGGTCCATGCAAAACAGGTTCCAAAGCCTAGTCATAAATAAAGGGGAACACAAACCATGAAACTACTTTGACAATAACTAAACATAAGAATTGAGGTTTCCCAAAAAGTGTAGGGTGTGTGAAGCACATGTGTACCCACAAATAAATGGGAAAAGGGAAGGTACATATACTCACTCTCTAAGCTGGTCATAGCTACACATAAAGTACTAACTAAGGAACTTCAGTAGCAAATGAAATAGGCTATAGAATGGATTGCCTCTGTGATGTTCTTATGTGTGGACTCCTTCATATTGTTATCCGATGGAACGTTGGGTGATGCCACCCTGAAGGGGAGTCTATACTCATAGGTCCCAAGTCCATCTCCTGCAGCTAGTGATACCTTCTGAATGGTATACATGATAGAAATACCTCCAGTTTGACGATTGTTGATCATTGTAATGTCTTAATACTAGTGGCCATCGAAAAATGTAGAAATCACGAGGAGTCAAAAAATGGTCATGGGGAGATCTTGAACCTAGTCCATTTGCTCCCATGAATAAGTCATTCGGGATCATCATAGCCATAACCACGCATGCAACAGTACAATGGTAAGCTTATGAAAATATGCCTGGATACAATTAAAGTTTACAAATATAAAATGGTGTCATCCACTACATAATTACATAGTAATGACACTTAATTATTTAATTTAAAACATATAGAAATAATTATTCAATTATTCATTCACTTCATGACAATAGACATTCATCAATTATCAAAAGATTCAACATAACAATTAATTTGATACCAACATGCAAGGAATGAATCATACTTACAACCAGCACAACTCATTAATCATACACAACCATGAAATGATGAATATAGTCATACAATGATATGCAGACACTACTCTATGGAGATTTTCTACAGTTCGAGTGATCAACACGGAGACATCATTTAACATAGCACCATAGCCACAAGGATCTCGCGGATCCCATCAAAGCACCATTATTAGGGGAGCCCATGAATTGATCTAAGGAAATGATGTAGTGGTTTGTCAGGATAGACATAAGTGGATAGTGACTTACCATGACACATGGTTTACAAGGACCTTGGCCTACAATGTGGGATTTGCCCGTCTATCTATCCTTAAGGTCCATCAACATCTACCCCACTAACCTTTCCAACACTAGGTTGTGGGTCCCAACAGGCAACCCTAATTTATGTGCCTACTCATATCACAGTATAAGATCCATCGTCATCTACCTTAGCTATGGACTTATACAGGCACGCATGTACACCTCATTAGTAACAAAAATCAACACTTGTCTTTATTGGATATTTAAAATCATACACTGCTACACTATAGAAGTTCCACTAAGAAACCTTCATAGTAAACAAGCAGAGGTCCCACTAAGCAACCTTTGCTACATAAGAATTCCATTTTCTGTACTTAACGTTTTCCATCGACGATGAATAACGTATGTTATAAAGATTTAGGCTAAATTAGTATTTTGATCCCTTATCTTTTCACGAAATCTTATTTTGGTCCTTTATCTTTTAAAAGTTTCGTTTTGATACTTTATCTTTTGAAAATGTCCTATTTTGGTCTTTCCTTCAGTTTAAAATAAACACCATTAATAATTTAAAGATAATGGTGGTTTTTAACCGTCATTAAACGTTTTTTTTCTTTCTCCTTCTTCTTCTTCTTCCCCTCTTCATCACCTCACCTCTCTCTCCCCTCTTTTTCTTCTTCATCTTCCTTTTCACTACCACCTTCCTCCCTTTGCTGGGCGTGGACCACAGTGGTGGGTGGCAGTGGCAAAGTGGTGGAGGTTTTGTAAGATGTGACGAATTGGGTTTTCGCACCACCCATCATTGTCACAACTCTGCCACCCACTACCGCCATCCACGCCCAACAGAGGGAGGAAGGTGGTGATGAAGTGGAAGATGAAGAATAAGAGGGGAGAGAGAGGTGCAGTAACAAAGAGGGGAAAAGATAGAAAAAAATATTTTATGACAGTTAAAAATTGCCATTATTTTTAAATTATTAACGGTGTTAATTTTAAACTGACGGAAGGACCAAAATAGGACATTTTCAAAAGATAAAGTCTCAAAATGAAACTTTTAAAAGATAAAGGACTAAAATAGGATTTCGTGAAAAGATAAGGGACCAAAATACTAATTTAGCCAAAGATTTATGAAACATTAAATTAGTTTCACTTGAATCTTTTGATTATTTTATTTTAGACTAATATGTCTTAACTCTCACCTTCTAATTACTAAGTTTTATTATCAAAATTTTGGGGTAATTATGGTTTCACTAAACATATCTTTACGTTTCTCATATAAATTGTTAAATTTTAGAAATATGTAATAAATTCAGATTAATAAATTCTAAAATTTTCATTTTGGGTTTCAAATCCAGATTTAATTACAAATAAACATTTTTAGTGTACTGCTTTTTTTTTTTTTAAGTTCACCCAAATCATGTTGAATAAGGTAATCAAATTCACTTAATTTCATTTTTACAAGGTAACTCTAAAGTTGAGAATTTTCAGTTTTCAAAACCAGATATAGGTGCAAGTTTGAACATTCAAACAAATTTTTGTTACGGGCAATTTATATGCCAGTTTAACGATTGAAAAGTCTATTTTTTTGAATACTAACCCATGCCTTCAACAAAATTCTATAAAAATTCCAATTAAACAAACAAGCTAAAGAGGTTAGATTGTCTCACTGGAAGAGCATCTGGTTTCTCATTTGATTTTAATAAATAAGACAAAATGCTTTAGGATAAAACTTGACATTGCAATCTAGCATTTTAAGTCTAGTTTCCAGATTGACCAAGATCTTTCAAAAATATGGTGTGTGCAATTTATAGTTATTTTCCCTCCAAAACCATTTCCAAAACCACAATCAATAATAGATAGTACTTCAACTCCAACTTATAAAAATCATATAAAATCAAAAATAGTTTCAAATCAGGCATGTGATATATGAATTTAAAACTTGAAATCTATAGTTTGTACTCATTTAAAAACATTTTTCAAAAAGCATTCACAAAAGTACAAAATACAAAAATGTGACTTTTGTCAGTTTTTGTATCCAGATAGCAACCCCAACTTAAAATGGACAAAGCTCTCTTATTTTTTAACTTCTTTGAGTGCTTCTTGGGCCTAAATCATATCCCCATGACTCTATTTTCCAACAAGACAAGAATCATGCAAAAATAACAACCACACAAGGAGTTATAGCAAAAATACTCAAACATATTCTTACAAAAATAACACTGATAGCATATATTCATCATATAACTTCACATCTCTTCAACAAGCTTTCATATTTTCAAGTAATCACCACAAACACATTTTTCACTCAAAGTACAGTACCAAACAAATCCATCTTCATTCAAAACACAAGCTTAAAGGTAAGCTTCCCTTACTTGTGTTGGTTGGTTAAAGCTAAGAAGTTTAAGGTAGTTTTGGAGGAGACGAAATGAGTTCTTGAGTCCTTTCTCCAACTTGATCAAAACAAAAGATCAATGGAGTAGGATTTTCATAAGATAAAAATGGTGAGTTAGGTGATAGAAGATGAAGCTTAGGTTCACATAGAAAAGTAGTAGGAAAGGTGAAGAAAAGCTTGTGGAAAACTTACCAATCCAAGCCTTGTATGTGAAGCCTTGGTGAAGAAAGGATGCACCAACACCAACAACTAAACCTTGAACTAGCTAATGGAAGCTTCAAATGAGTTGAAGGAGAACAAAATGGTGGGGGAAGAGCTCTAGGATGCTCACGGCCAAATACAACAAAATGGCCTAAAATTCACTAAGTTTATGTTTTTAAAATACGAGACAATGAATGGCTTTAACCTTTGGTAATTAGGGTGTTAAGATTTTGAGGTTTCTAAGACAAGATAAGGAAACAAATCTCTTAAGTAACTAGTGCATGGTTTGGACATCCAAGCAAGGCCCATTTTGGGTAAGATTGCTTTGGAAATTTAACAAAAAATGGTTAAATGTAGTTGATTTAATCAAAGGATAAGATTTTACTAAAATGGTTAATTACACTTTAATTAACCTTGATATTTTTGATTTAGTGACATTGAGAGATGTGTTAATGATACATTTGATTTAATTACATAGTTTTAGAGAATTTTTTTTACTCTCAAATAGCTTCTTTAAATTGTGCCTTGGTACTAAATTAAAATAATACTATTTTAATCAACGATATTAGAATCAATTAAAATTCTAACAAGGACTTAGTTATAATTAATAACATTTATTCATAATTAATTTGACAAGTTTTCTTGACTCCTTGCATTCTTTGATAGTGTAATCTTATATTGTCAGTTTACAACATACTTCCAATTTCAATAGAACTTTTTACTGAAACTCACACACAAAAAGAAAATCACATATATTATTTAATTAAATATTTCAGGAATGAAAGATTAATTTTCTTTTGTAATTATTTTTCAATCACTTTTAAATCACCAATTGGAAAAATTAAAGTGTTACACCCACCATGGTCCTCGTTTGCAACCATTTAATGATATGCATTTAATCATAATGAACATGTTATAATAAGCAAATGGATAAAGTTCATTTCAACCGAAACACATAATGCTAACAAGTATAGTCGGTAACGAAAAAACATGTCTATTTATATTTTTTTTGAAGGATGTGGGTTGGTATGAAGGTCTATAGTCCTAAATAATATAAAGATGTTGTTGCATCATTTGTTGACATGGTTTGACACATGTGACATTTTGCAAGTTGTGGTTTTCAATGTACAAACAAATAGTTATAAAATTCTGGTAAGCCATTCCCCACAAATTGTTTACTTATAGGAATATTTACTATGAATCAATATCGTCATCCACCAATGCCTAACCCCTAACCCACATTTTACGTGAGAGATGGTAATGCCTTGGAGCTTCAACAACACAACACAACATTCACCAAGGAGGAACAAGAAAGAAATTCTTAGACTTATGAGAGTCCTTCATATTGTGGAGTTTGCAAAAGTTTGTTCCTTTGATTGGTCTTGTTGTTGAATTTTGGAAGCAACATTGAATTTTGAGCATTCATATGGATTGATTGATTGGTGTTTGAACCACAAGTTCTTGTACATTTTCATTATAGACTCGTTGTCTAGGTATGGATTAGAGAAACATAGGAGGATGTCACATTTGGACATTAATTCCATGCTTTGCTTGTGTGATTTTAAGCAATGAAAATAATGATGTACTTCATATTATTTTTTTAATCTAGATTATATAAATAACACTTATGGACTAGTGATTTTTTTCCTTGCTATTAGATTGGTGATTTGGGTTTATAACAAACTGAAAATCGATGGGGTTTCTTAAAAGGTGTGTTGAATTAATATTTCTTCTCATTGTCTTTAGAGATTAATTTATGGTTTAGCTTCAACAATTTAACACTTGAAAAAAATTGTAAGACATGTGATAAGGTGAGGACTAACAATTGAAGGTTACAAATTTTCTATGTAATTAATATTATCAATAATTTCTTCATACATGAGAGTGCCTCTAATGTGATGATGCTGTAAAGTTTGATTAACAGTGTTAACTTTTCATTAGAGGGAATCAATTAAATTGCACTAGTTCTGGGTTGTTTGGTTTGTAGAGTACACATGGATGTACAAATGCTTATGCATGGATACACTAACTAGTTGGTGATAAAGGAAGATAGTAAATGAAGAAGTTGTAATGACCCTCTGTCGCCACAGTACTACAAATAAACTCCTATATATATATATATATAAAGATACTTAATAATAATCGATCCACATGTTACTCTAATATACACAAGATATGAGATAATACTGTATACAGGCCTATTTATATACAATAACAAGGGAGAAACACAATACAAAACTCCCTATAGCTGGTCAGCTATACAACATATACATCAAAAACACAAAGAAAAAAGCTTCTATGAGAGCTCCACCCAAAAAAGGCCTTCTACCATCACCATGGAGACCTCCATGCCTCAACTGTGGGAAGCCGGATCTGTAGAAGCTTCACCTTATGCTCCCACGCCAAATTGACGTGATCATCACAGTCACAGCAACACAACAACAGCAATAAGACATCCAACCAACAATAAAACAAGGCAAGGGTAAGCTTATGAAACAAAAACCAACATAATATATACAATTCATATTCTCACACCATCAACATACCAAGATGGAATCCAAATCATCAAAGAATGGGTCTGCATACAATACAACACATCATGCTGTCAACCTTATATGTCAATATATGAATGACATGACTCTCGAGAGATTTCTATATTCTGGGCAATCAACCAAATCTTATCCCCTACCATGGCCTTCTAAGCATTATTCAGGGATTGCCAAATGTAACACCCTAAAGGGCATTACCGTAACTAGGTCTAGATTTAAAAAAAACAAACTTAAAAAGGTAGAAATAACATACAAATGCTACTCATAAATATAATTAAATATTATATACGAACAATATAAAAAAAAATACATGCCAAATATAACTTATCTGTCACCCGAAGGTATCGTACAAAATATAAAGAAGAATACAAAAACATAATATAAACTAGACTACGTTTTCTTGCACGTGACTCCAAGCTCCAACTACGCATGTCTTCACCTGTATCCTGAAAAAGGAGAAACTTAAAGGAATGAGACATAATGTCTCAGTGAGTGCTCTAAGGACTCTACGGTTGGGTTACACTCTTCTATTCGGACAACCCTCATCATTTATCTTTTATGACTTTAAACTCACTAGGTCTCTCATAATTCGCCATACCTACGGTCTAATCTACACCTTTTAATCTTCAATACTTTCTGTGTTAACTACTCTCTCATTCTCCTGACTGTTATATTAGTTTACTATCTTATTCTCAACCTAAGAACTCTTTCTTACCCAAAATGTTCTCTAGTATTTAAACCCTTCATGTTTAGATTTTACTTTTCTTCCTTTTGATATTTAAGGTTGGTCTCTATGGGTCAAGTCTAAGGTCACAGACATTCTAAAATACTTTTGACCATCCCTTAACACTCACCTTAATACCGTCATTTTGTTCTCTCTTATTTGTCTTATACCTTTCTATTACGCTGTGTGGGGATTCACTCTTTCTCTACCTCATTCACAATTATTATTATCCAACTAGGACCCTCACAACACTATCCTAGGGCCTAGCCTCTCACTTATCCTTGAGGTAGCAAACACAATTTTAATTACAAGCATATATTTATTTCACATCTTTTGCTTAGTAACTAGATATACACATTGTTTTGTTTCATCAAGTAAGCATGACATACATGCATAACATGAGCACATATACATAATCTTGACAATTCATCACAATACACAATCACATTTTCACACGTGTACACATTACATCATTTGCTTATGAACAAGGTCACATAGAATTCGCACAATTACAACGTAGCACACTTCAACATATCATACTACAACAAGATACATATGCGTGCGATGTTCCTAAACCACTACTCATGCACATGGGTACTAACCTAAACTTTTTGGAAAGTAGACTAGGAGTAAATGCAGGCCATAAGAAGCGTCATCGGTACCGATGCCTTCGGCTTTCGCACCCTCAACTAGCATGATATCCCCCGGTGACTAGTCAAGGTTACCCAGTTTTGCCAGTACGCCCCAGCTCTATAGGATCAGCATGGACCATTGGAGTTTTCCCAACCGGATAACCCCCAAGGCTAAGGTTAAACAACCCATCACGGCCTCCACCAGCCAGATTCCTACATACTTTTCTCATCACATAACTCAAATGTTATGATGCATGGTCACATACAATGCTTACAGCTTTCATAGACTTTTATCATGAATCATAGGCACAATTTCATATCACACTCATTTTTTCAAAGTAAATAACAACTATACAATATAAACTTAACAAGACATAAAAAAAACAAATAACAATGAGTTAAACACTGCCAAAAGGAGTTCACAAACACAAGGAACGTAATAGCAAAAGTTGTATCCGCCCAACGGTCCAACAAACCCGCCCAGCGGGTCTGCATCGGAACCCAACTCGCCCAGCGGGTTCGCGTCAGGATCCAACCCACCAAGCGGATGTTTCATCCCGCCCAGCGGGTCCACGCGCTTAGTGCAAATGCGAAATCCAGTTTTTGAAGAAAAGTCGCCTAACGACTATCTAATCCCGCCGAGCAGATCCGAGGTACTAATTTCAATTTGTTTTTCCTATTGCCTTTGGTTTCAAAATGCTCCCAAATAAATAACTAGATTCTTAATCACTCTTCTACATTGATAATTGTTTAATCTAATCTATAAATTCCTTACTCTCTCACAATCTCCTCAAAACCCATCAAATCCCTAAATTTAGGTATAAGAAAGGAAAATATAAATAGAGGAACAAGAACAAGGAAGGACACGGGGGAGAGCACTCACATTTAGGAGCACGCAAAACTGAGTTCTAGGGTTTGGGTTCGCCGGTTTCTATTCCTCCTTCTTCTCTTCTTTTTCTTCTTCTCTTTTCTCCTCATTCTCTCTAACTTCTTTCTTCTTCTATTTTGTGACGGCTAAACCCAACCCTCCTTCTCTATTCCCTTCTTATAACATGTGGGTGGGTATATGGCTTAGTGGGCTTTAGTCTCTTATTGGGCCCTAGATGCTTTTTTGAGTTCTATGATAATATTCCTACTAATTTATAATACTAAGGTATTAAAAACAACAACAACAACAACAACAACAACAACAATAATAATAATAATAATAATAATAATAAATATAATAACAACAACACAACACAATAATAATAATAATAATAATAATAATAATAATAATAATAATAACTCTTAAAACATCTTTTGTCTAATAACATATGGGAAGGGTTATACTAAGAGCTAGCTCATGATTTATTTCTAGTACTTGAAATTCGGGGTGTTACACCAAAACTCTGATAAGTGGATAAGCTTATGGTTGTTAGGATAAGTGAATGTGGGTGGTGGTATACTGTGACACAAGGCCTGCACTGCCTTGGCCAACTGCAAAATTACCCATCCACTCATTCCTTAAGCCTAGCTTTTAGACCCTACTTCTTATCCAGGCACTAGGTTGAAGGCCCATTTGAGTTCCAACTCTGGTCACCATCCACCTTACATGCCTACCCACTGTCACTACCGGGGTCACGACAAATACGACGCAAAAATAATTTTTAAATGGAGTCACTACCAAAATTTTATTTGAGGGAAAAATATTGGAAAACCCTTAAAAAATGGTCTTTGAAATCAAAGGTAGGTTCGAGAGTCGATTACATGTAGAGAAGATATTAGCGCCCTACAACGCCCATTAAAACGGTACCTCTAATTAATTGTGCAAAACTATGTAACTTTTATAAATATTTATTTTACCCTAATAGAAAAACAAGAACAAATATTTTTTTTTGAGAATTTTTTTATGTTTACTTTTTTGAATTTCCAAAGATAAGAAGAAATTCGATTTTTTATTTTAAGGAAAGAAAAAAAACTTAAATTAAAATTTGAAAAGAAACTCTTTTTTTTAAAGGACTTTTATCTTTTATCGTTATAGTAAAGAAAGTCTTGAAAAGATATTTTTTTGTTTTTTATTTTATGAAAAAGGAAAAAAGTTTAAAATTAAAAAACATTTTTAGAAAAAGATTAATTTTAAAATTGGAAAGAATTTTTCGGTATTTTTAATTAAAAGACTTTATCCTTGCACAGGGTTCAAGTTAGCAAATGGCTAGTCATTAAACCTTCACGATCCAAATAATGTTAAAGATAGTATATGCTATTCAATTAACAATATTGGTTGTTGCGTATTTGGGTAAATTTTATTTTTTCATTTTCACCAAAAAAAAAACTTCAATTTTGATTTATGCACAAAGTTTATGAGCAAGTGGCTATTATGTACACTTTTATGATCTAGGTAACATTAAAGGCAAAATTCATTACTCAATTAATGTCACAAATTATTGCATAAATTAAAATCATTATTTAAAAAAAACTAAATTACTAACAGAGACAAAGAAAGAAGCAAAAAGAAAGAAAGAAAAGAAAGAGAAAGAAGAAGCGCACACAAAAGAAAAAACTAAGTTGTGTATGAAAGTAAAAAAAAAGCATTTATAATATTACAACCTAAAAAGGAAAAAAAAAACAACCTATATAAAAAGAAAGAGAACTGCATCATGAGAAAAACATATATGGTAACCTATAAAAACAAAAGTTAAAAAAAAAAAAAATAAAGGATGAAAGAAGAAAAAGGAAAAGGAAAATGAATTGATCTTTTACGTCAATGTTTATCAAGCTTTGAAATTAAAGACATGAATATTAATGGCAAGGCACAATATAAGAATCAAAGAATGAGAGAAGGATACATTTGGGTATATTCAAGCAACAAAATTAAAATATAATAATGACATGATAAGATTACAACATAACAATAATAAAATAAAGGACTATGAGCAAGAAAAGACAAATTAAGATGAAGCAAAAGCAATTTGCTTTTCAGTATAATGGGATAAGGAGCACCTCAATATTTTTTAGAAAATTGTTATCTGGTAATCAGCCACGTTGAGCAAAGCTCCAGTCTTGATGGCAGCAGTGTGATGAACTGCGATAGTATTTGGTAGATTCCTTTCTTCCCTTTTCTGAGCTTGTTTTTCGTCCCCCTCTCAGTGCTCATGGGTAATTTTTATAGCCAAATCGGCTTACCCATTTGTAACCAACCTCTCTCCAATATCCTACAATATCTTCAATTCAGCTACGTGACCGTTGCCATGATCTGTAACTGACTTATTTTCTCTTATTCTCCCAGATATTATTTTAAAAGATCTTATCTTTATATTTTTTTTTCCTGATTATATCTTTTAAAAATATGCCAGATAAAATTGGTTATTCACACCCACACAAAGCTTGAGGCCCACACAACCTCAGCTAACAATATATGTATCCAAATGCATGTATCACCACAACAATCAACTCAACCACAATCATGCAAATACACACACACACACACACACACACACACACACATATATGTGTGTGTGTGTGTGTGTGTGTGTGTGTGTGTATCACATCATCACACCACGTGGCCTACTTAGCACCATCTGTGGTTCAACAATCACCATTAACCCCATGCAGGCCTAATTTAGCCTCTTGCATGGTCAATAGATAAGGTATCTCATCATTATAACACTCTACAACTAGTGGAGGTTCTTACTTAGGCAACCTTCCACCTAACTACCACTTCCTTACAAATTTTTACACAACAAAACAGAATTACATGCTCGCTTAGCGATCCATATGCTCGCTCACGAGTACCTTTCATACAAAGAGCACACTCTCCCTTTCGAAGGTTCTCGCTCAGCGAGTATAAGTCTCACTCAGCGAACTCAATTCTACAGAGCAGCCAAGTCTCAGGTAGAATTCTCGCTCAGTGAGACACTTACAACTTATCAAACAAATCTCCAACAATAATAAAGAATAACCAAAAAGCTAGTTTAGAAAAGCATTTGAACATCTAATTATCTTAAAATATACATTTGACATCCATAGGAGTCAATAAAATCGTCAACCAACAACAACAATACTTATAAAGTAAAGAAAATCCTGGTACTCTCTCGCTTAGCGAGAATTTCGTCGCTAAGCTAGTGACAAGCTTCCAGCAACCTAAAAATCCGTCACTAAGCGAACATTTCCGTCGTTGAGCGAGCTATTTATTGCTGGGTGTGATTTTCGATCATTTTCTTCACAAATCAATCACCAACACCCATTTTTTACCAAATCAATCAACAACAAGCATCACAAAACAATTTTAACCACTTCTAATACATTTCTAACTGATTACATAACAATTTTATCCACAAATCATCCACAAATCTCAAATGCCCCTTTGCAAACCCTTTTTTTTTTTTTGCTTCTAAGAATCACATATACACAATTATTCACGAAAATCAACTGATTCCAAAGCATTAAATCGACATATTAACATGCACAACCACAACATTAACCAAGAGTAAGCTTCCTTACCTCTAAAAGTCTCTAAATTTGAATTTAGGTTTTTTGAGGATTCAGTGTCTTGAGCCAAATCTTCCATAGAGTTGTTTCTTCTCTCATCACAAGCACTAAACTAAGATTACAACTCCTTTACACATTCACAAACTCAAGAAATCTTAGAGAGAGAGAAAGAGAAAGGGAGAAATGAGGAAGAAAACCCCCCTCTTATATACCTTGACCTCCCGGAGCTCTTACATGGACTTTGGGTTATCTGAGGATCATATCTCATCAAACCACTCCCCATAACCCCTAACTGGTCTAACTCAATTATTTTCCCTCAAAAGCCCAAAATTACACTCACAACACATCCAAATTGGCTCAAGCACATATCTCAAACTTCATAATTCAAATCAGTATTTCAAACAAACAACACACAACCATCATCATATACAACAATCCATACATAACAACAATTTATTTATTTCTTTTAATTAACTAAATTACATATCTAATTTCCACTTTTCAGTTATTAAACCACTTAATCATGAATTAGGAAAATAGGGTGTTACAAAGTGCTATCTTTTTTTGGAAAATTTGGAAGAATCTTGTTTGAAAAATAAAAATGGGGTTACCATAGATGCCTTCAAGTTGCATTGATGAGAAAGTGGCAGCATCACTAGGCATATTTGTGCAAACTGCACCTTTAATTGCTAGCATAAGCAATTATGAGATGAACTTGTTGGCTGGAGAAGAGCAAGGTAATTCCATGCAAAATAATGTGCTTAAATTTTCTAGAGCTTTCAAAAGAATCACTTATTTCAAGTGTATGTAAAGATGGTAAGTTGAAGATTGACCCCAAGGGACAAGTTTGCTGGTTGTTTGTCAATTCCAGGAAAACTGGGCAGACACCAATTTCTAGAACTATAGGTTTTCAAATAAAAGCATCATCTCCTTGTGTTAATGGTTTTGGAGGATATGGATATTCATCAACTGTGTTTAATGTCAACCATGATGCAACTAAAGCTTCTAAGTCACAAGTTAGAAAGCGATTATTGTCACCTTTGAATAGGATGCTGCTTGCGGGACATTTTAGAGATGATCCACTAAACATTGATGGTGGTATTTATAAAAGTTGCTCAAAGGATGGTGATAGCAATTCTAATGCCTCACATGAGTATAAGAAGGTTCATATTGGAAACAATAATCATATTCACTCGATGATCTGGTCTACATCTTGTTTTTCAGAAATTTACACATTCATCCTATAAGTACTCTACTATAACTATATTGTATCTAGTCATCTCTATTCACATGATGAACATGTAATGGTCTTATAAGCATTTCAAATCATCTCCAACACTTAATATTTATGAAGAAACAATTAAAATAAGGTCCCAAACAGTTGTATTGTTTATACCATAAAAAAAGGTATCACCACCTCCATTCCCTTTGTCTCCTCTAGGTAAAGAATATTCCAAACATGAAAATTTGAGAGGATGTAGAAATATATTGATATTATGTTGGATAATGATAATTTGAATTTCATGATGTGTAACAAACACTTGATAGAACTTTTTAAGGCATTTTATCTGCACAAGAGATGCCAAGTTAATCACAAATCAATTCCAACAATACGTAGCAAAATTCTAACCTGTTTACTCTTAATGAAATGATTGATATGAAAGAGTAGTAGACTCATCTTGCTAGCTTTCCTCCTTAGGATGCCATGTCATGTGGTACTGTGAGTAGACTATCGATTAATAGGTCCCTGATTAATTTATTCGAGGAATCTCTGTTATTTGGTTGCTTACTATTTGGGAAAGTTAGTCAGCTAAATTTATTCTCATATACTGGCCTCTACTTATGCATTAATTCCTAATGAAGTTAGCATAATTTGGGTGACCTTTTCTGTTATTTTACTCTTGTAATTATTGTGTCTTCTATTTGTAAAAATTTGAAGGCTTTCTTACCATGTTGAATGTAATTGGTGGCAATTTCTCACCTCAATCACAAAAAAATACCATTTGTAGTAACTAGCATGGATGGAAACAAGTACTTACTTTATTATTCATCAATTAATCTTTTACGAAAGTTTTTATCAAGCAAATCTAGAGTTGCTAAATTTTAGAAAACCCTTAGAATGGATGAATCACGATATAAAGAACTGTATACATATACCTATGAAAGGACGTATTCAACTGGAAATTCACTATAAGACCTTTAAAGTTGTTAAGTTGAGAACATAATTTCTCCCTTTTATCTCTCTCTCTCTCTCTCTATATATATATATATGGAACGTATCTAGTGAGAGAGTTTTTTTATATGAGAGTGAGAGGAATGAATATTGACCATTAAATCTTGTTATGAATGGTCAAGATTAAAACATTTAAAGTCATGTGAGTTTTTTAAAAAGTCACATGACTTTTTAAGTGGTCACATAACAATAATCATGACCACATAACAATAAATCATGACCATCCATGTATGGTTATATGACCCAAATTTACTCCTATCACTCTCATATAAATATAACCCTCTCACTATATATACGTATATATATATATATATATATATATATGTATATATGTAACAAGAAAATGGCTATGCCTTGATGCATAACTTAATGTTTTGAATATTCTATCTATGGTTTATTCAATCTTTTATATACTATTACAAAATATGACAAGGTAGCATTATACAACTGCCATCTTAGATTTTTGAAGGTAAAAGAGATCCCTAATTTGGATTTTAAAAGAAGTGACTAATTAAAAGATGGTGTGTGTAGGAAAGGGTGTTGTCAAAATATTAGTTTCAATGTTGGTGAATTAATTCCTAGTCTATCACTAGTCCACCACAAATCTTGGAGAAATATTAAATGTAAGTCCAAAAATTCTAGTATCCGCTAACGTCAATAATTTCACAATGAAACTAACTTTACTAATGTTAGCTTGGTCTTGTTATGGATGCATGATTAATTGCTAAGTGGTCATTATCCATCGGACTATCTCAATTCACTACATAAATACTAATAACAAAACTAATTTCTTCTTACCCCTAGTAATATGGGTTTATACCGTAACTTACTCGTGATCGTTATTATTGCAAGGATGATAAGTGCCTGAGGAAGGGTGATATAAGTTATGCCAGTAGATCAGTAGTTCATGGTCATTGTTTAATATAAGTTTCATAGCTGTGGTACTGTGTTGAAACAACTGGAAGTCTAGTTTCTCGCTTAGATTCTACATTCACATACAAAATTCTACATAGTTGTACCAATTTGTGTGTGACAAATTGACAGACCTAAATGTAGGTTCTCAGTAATCCAAAGAAGATACCAATCCATACCTTCTTTTGCAATTACGATTTTAGTGACATGATAACTGGTACTAAGGTAGGATTGGGTAAATATATCACATTCAAAGTTCTTTCACCATGCAACCATCAATTTGCGTCTCATATAATCATCTTGCTTTATTACGTTAATTTTGGTTAGAGAAACAATATTGAAAAGGATTCATGTACTTTCACCCAATAGCTTTTTGGAGAGTTGGTTCATGACATGGTATCATAGTCTTTATGATCAAGTGATCTAGAGTTCAATCCTTTCCACCACCATTTTTCTAATAAAACTTGAATTTCAGCACAAGATAAGATGGTTGTGCATGCTTTAAGCACAAATGACTCTTATTTGAGTGGGCATGGTAGAGATATAATAAAGCCATTCATGTGTCTTCATCTAACAACATAAGTTTTTAAAAGAGTTGGTTCATGACAATGTTAATTGAAAATTTTAAGCTGAACATATTAAAAAAAAAGCATTATATATTTAGCTTTTAATATAGGTGTAGGAGATCCAATTTAAAGCCTGTCTTCATATATCAATTCTTAAAAGTGGTACTTTTATATGTGTTTAGTTATAGTGAATTGAACTTAATTATAACAAAAACAGAGATGTTAACGATAAGATACAATCCAAGTTTTAAGTAGTATAATGCCCAATTAGAGCTACTTAGTGTAACCATACTACATGATACCTCAATCTCAATATTAAAGACCCATGCTGATGTGATATTTGTTCAAACAGTTGTTAAGGATTGCTTTGATGTATATCATAAGATATAATTATAGTATAAATTTTGTTAGTGTGTCCTCATATATTGAATGGAGATAAGCAAGTTCTCATATGGATTGCATGATTTAGTAAATTAAATCCTACCTCACATTATTATGCCTTGCACAGTCAGTTTGCAAAACCTTTTAGGCTTAGCGTCAAAGCCTGCTTTTGTAAATTTATTTGAATACGAATAATATGCGCTTGTTATTTCTTCCCTTTTCTACACACTATTTTAGATCAAAAATTTTACCAGTACACCAAGTTTAATGAGCTTTGCTTGTATTCCTCTAAAGTAGACATTCTTGCGGCAAAAGGTCACTTTAACTATGTCTAGACCGATGTCTATGGTGGGAAAGGAAAGCCAAATTAATTCTAACATCAAAGCTGATGCCAAGTCTTTGTTGATCGCAGTCGCCAGTCATAGAGATAAAGATCATCTCACCTCAAAATATATGGAGAGTTTGATAGTTTTAAATGTTCAAAGGCTAGTAAAGAATAGAACTTTAGTTCAATCACATGCCTCATTAATGAAGACAAAATTTTACATGGTTGTTACTTGTTCCAAGGCCGGTGGCAATGCTATTAACGCATACATTTTTCTCTATGCTCTTCACCTTCGCTTTAGGTGCCTTTTGCCTAAGAAACGTTCAAGGTTTGTTCATAAGTGCAAATCTGACATACTTTCTGTAGAAGTCAGAAATATTGTGGATAATGAACATGAAAGAAGTTTTTACTTATATGATGATATGAGGGTAGTATTTCCTCAACGTCATTCAGATTCTAATGAGGGCAAGGGTATGTATGTAAAATATATATATAGGGAATGTATCAAGTGAGATGGCCTTTTTATGTGAGAGTGAGACGAATAGATATTAACTATTAGATCTTGTCACGAGTGGTCAAGATTAAAAATACAAAGTCATGTGAATTTTAAAAAAAATCACATGACTTTTTAAGTGGTCACACAACATTAAATCTTGACCTTCCATGTATGGTTGTATGGTCAAGATTAACTCCTCTCACTCTCATATAAGAATGATTCTCTCACTAGATATGTTCCCTATATATATATGTGTGTGTGTGTGTGTGTGTGTGTGTGTTAAGTGGCTTTAATCCATTCATGCACTTATATGTTTTATAATACTAATCACGAGAATGTGCCAAGCCTTAATGAATAGTTAAATACTTGCTTCAATCTTGCAAGTTATTTTCTTCATGTGTTCCAGATTATCAAGACTACACGAAGCACTTATAGTGTGGTATCTTCACTAATGAATGTTTAGTTAACAGTCTTGAGTGAAATGATGTTAATCTTATTGAAAAACATTGCACTTATTTTTTATTTTAATGTGATTTCAAATATAGTTCTAGAAGTATCAGTTATGAAAAGTTTGACACTTTTTGGTTCCCTATTTCTTATTAGAGAAATATTATTTGTATAACAATTCATACAACAATACTTTTTGTGTTTATCTCTCTCCCATACATCATTTATTACATCTCATAATAATGGAGAAAGATAGACACGAAAAAGGTTGTTGTATAAATTGTTGTATGAATTATTGTACGTGTATCACATCTCTTCTTCTTATTATCTCATCTAGTGATTATTTCATGTCGCAATTACATGTGGAATATCATTTCCCTTCGAATCCAAAATACTTCGATATCCGTTGCTAAAATGTTGTTTCTCTCGCATTGTTTTTAGTATATATATATATATATGTAGTACATATACAATCATTTCTTTCAAATTTGGGGCCATTTGCCTCCATATAACTTATATATTGTAAATTGGATAGCAATTGTCCATATTTGATTCATAGTACTTGCTTTGACTCTTAAAAAAGGCCTAAGGTGTCGTGGCCAAAACAGAAATACCATTATGCTTATATAGGAAGAGAGTGATAACTGAGAACATTTAATATTGAAACAACTATTTTGGATAAGGTAAAGCAAATTAATTTTCTCCTCCCCCCATTTCTTTTCATTTAACTTCTCCTTTCCCAACCCCTCTCTATTCAATATGTGCAAGAAGACCACAGTTTTGTCAAATTAATCGAAAGGCAAAATAGTGCTTGAAACCCCCATGTGAGAAAGAAGAACTACTTGTAACCATGTTAACGACTACAACATATAGAGCCCACCAATACATTCTTCTCTAAGCTGTGCTAGAACTTGAAAAGTAAGACTACCATAGGTATTAGGGCATAAAAATTATCATATAAGCTAAACATAGGGAATGAAAATTTTTAGAGCAGTATGTTGGAGCAAACCACTTTTATTGTTTTCAAACTCAGTTTTAACTTTAAGGACTTATTTAGTGGTCAAGATAAGAAATGTAAGATAGGATAAGTTATCTTATCTTATTTTAATTAACCCACTAGGGTCAACTTAGTGATGGGAGGTTAGGATAACTTGCATAAGGTCATATGTTCTAAACTCAATGTCGTCATTCTACACACACAAAAAATCTTATTTTCATTTATTGTTTGCTGAGTTAATATGACAGGATAAACTTATCTTGTTTACTTGTCCTATCCTATCTATTATTTTAAAAATAACCCTATCTTTTTTATTTTTTAAAAATTATCTCAAGGAAGAAATTGAGTTAAGAAGTAGGATAGGATAAGGGGTAAATCATTTTTTTTTTTCATTTCATCCTCAATCCCATCCTAGGCAATTAATTTGTTCATTGTTCAACTACCACTATCATGTTGCTACCATTTCCCCTGCGATTACTATTGCCATTATTGCCATTATCACTACCATCATTATCACTGTTATTATCACTACTATAATTTCTATCATTGCTATGATCACTATACCATTGCTCTCATCATCACCACTATTGATAGTGTCAACATTGTCGCCAATAACACTTCCACCACCGTTGTCATTATCATTATTGCTACAGTCAATTGCTACACTAGCATAAACACCATCAATGCTACCAATGTTGTCAATGCCACCACCATCACTATTGATGCCACTACATTATTAACATTGTCGTCATCACCACCACTATTATCATCGTCATGTCTATTGTCGTTACCCCTTACCTTCACCACCACTTTTACAAGGATACATTTGTCAACTTCATATAATTTATATTACTATTTATCGAGCTATTTGTTACGCATTAAAAATTGGATAGGATAAAAGCTTATCATACTCATCTCTTTTCTTATTGTATCCTGACCATCAAATTAGCTTTTACAATTTTTACCATCTTATGTTACAAACATATTGGTCATGCAAATTCATTTTTAGTGGAAGTGTGTTTGGTAGAAGAGAAATTTTTTCATGTCCAGGAATCATGATTCTTGGGAGTTATGAACCCCGAAAATCATGATTCTTCCTAAGAATCATGATTCTTAAGAATGATTAAAATTTGTTTGGTTGGTCATAAATATTTTTGAAAATATTTATATTTGTTACTTGGGAGTTAAATATTTTTATGTTTAGTTTTAATAGAACTTTTTCAAAAAAATTAATTATTTATCACATTAAATGAGTTAATAAAGGTAACTTGATATTTTTATGTCAGTAAAACTTTTCTTTCCACTCAAGAAAGTTAGATTCCCACCTCCTTCCATAGGAACTATTTCGTGGAAAACATAGCTAAAAAAGGTTTTTGAGAAATGATGTTTCTTGAGAATGTCATTTTTAAAATAATAAACTAAATATAGGAAACAAATATCCCTACCTTTAGGTTCTTGGAAAATTAAAAACTTTCCTTGTACCAAATGTCCCCTAATTGTAATTCCACTTGAATTTAACCTACTAGGGTCGGTCTAGTAATGGGAAATTTGGATAGTTTACACAAAGTCTTAAGTTCAAACCTTATGACCATTATTGTTAAAAAAAAAAGTAATTGAATTTGTGGAGTATTTAATTAAGCTATGTCTAATATACTCCCTCCGGCCCTTAAAACACTTGTAACATAATTATACAGACCAATAAAACTAGTTAAATTAGTTAGTTTTATTAGTTTTTTAAAAAAATATTATAACATATCAATTTTACCCTTATAAATTATCATTAACTTGTTGTGGGTGACTTGAAGACATTAAAGTCCAAATACATTGTGCATCATTATCAAATAAAGGTATAGATACTTAAAGTCTTTAATAAGGGCAAATTGGCGGGGGGGAGGGGGGATTAAATGCTTCATAGGAGTTGTAAAATGCCTCATAAAAAGGACCATTAATACCTTCTAGACAGTGCTTTATATTCAGGACCAAAGGGAGTAGAATATATATTGGGTTTATAAGGCTAATTTTATGTTTTCACTATTATTTATGATACAATAAAATAATGTATGTGTTAAACTAAGTACAATATATATAGTTGGGTCTAGTGTTAGATTATATTTTTACTTGATTTCTTTCATTAACTTTGTTATAAAGTTAAACTATGAATATGTTATATAATTATGTCTCGTTTTTGTGATATATTTTTAAATAATCTTTTGAAGTACATAACTTCTTATGTGTTAATGAATCGAGTTTACTACTTAAATTTTGTGGGACATTGGGACTCCATGAATTAGTTTACAGAATGAATTGAGTTTACTACTAAAATTACTAGTTAAATATATTTTTTTTGGTGAATATTTTCTGAATAAACTACACTGACACACCTTGATATTTTTTCAGATTGCAAACAATATCTTTTTTTTTATTCCTACACTAACCCCTTTAATTGTTTGAAAAATATTATACTAATATTCTTTATACATTACACTAACTTTTTTTAATTGTTTGAAAAATATTATATTATGTATCCCTATAATGGAGGTTGTTGTAAACGTTAAAAAAAAATAGATATGTGTAATTTGAAAAACCATAAGGAGTGTCAGTGTAATTTACTCTATTTTTTTATTACA
This sequence comes from Spatholobus suberectus, assembly GCA_004329165.1. Lineage (NCBI taxonomy): Eukaryota > Viridiplantae > Streptophyta > Magnoliopsida > Fabales > Fabaceae > Spatholobus > Spatholobus suberectus. The sequence goes on from CM014729.1 coordinate 41,666,480, forward strand.
TATAGATAGATATAGATTACATGTTTTCATCCCTTAAGCATGTGGTCAGGATTCGATCTTCAGGTTTATGTATATGAAAAAACATTTGTTAGGATATCTGAATACCTCAAAAGAGTATTCCTTAACTTTCAGTTGGACGATATTTGGGTTCACCCAAAAAGATTACATGTTTTCATCCTCTAATCAAAGAGTTTTAGACTTTCTTTTGTACCTCTGTAAGTAACAAAAATCCCAAAAATGCATTTAATCAGCGTGCATTTCCACAGTCTTCATTCATGCATTGGAACATTGCGCCTTGACTGAGAAATGCTTGACAAAATTATCTACCAATGCATTCTAATACCACTAAAGTTTTTCAGGATGTGATTTTGATGCTGACCCATGACAGAGGACTCGATCCTCTCATGGAATAGGAACCCAACAACCATTAAGCGAGTCTTCATGCAATTCTAAAGGATGGTTCTAACGCTGTGTTTGGTAGGGAGGAGAGAAATAGAGGGAGAAGAAGTAAGTAGAAAAGAAGAGAAGTAGGTAAAAAATAGAGTAAAAGTAGAGGTTGTTTAGTTTGAAAGAAATAGAGAAGAAATAAGATGAAAGTTTACTTTTTGACTTTTGGGAATTTGAAATAAAAGAATAAAATTACTTTTATACCTTTTTTTTACTGAATTATTTGTAAAAAAAAGTCGAAATGTGATTATGCTACGTATATTCGATTATTTAATTACCATATTCGAATATATGTCAGGCCATATATTTGAATATAGGATTCCCATATTCCAATATATGGGGGCCATATATTCCATATATTCGAATATGGAATTACCATATTCGAATATATGGGCTAGCATAATAGCAAACTAAACATAAAAAAGGCAGGGGCATTTAATGAAAAAAAATGCAAGCTTTTTGTATTTCTTTACAAAACAGAGGGGGCCAGATTTTGCGTAGGGCCCACACAAACGTAAAGAAGTGTATTACTTCTGTTTATTTCATTGCTTTTCCACTCATTTCTTCAACATTTCTGTGCAACCGAACATAGTGTAAAGGACAATTCTAAATTAATTTACATTTTTATTACTTCTATAAATTAAATATAATAATCAATCAAATCATGTCTTTGTATATCGTTAATTTTAAATAAAGTATTTCATAATTTTAACTAAATTTAAATTCACACACACGTATAGTTTTAATTTTAATTTTATTCCCTTGGGTTGGGGATGACAAATCTCTAATATGAAGGCAAGAAACTTGGACGCGGATCGTCTCTCATTGAGAAATGTTGGAGAGTGTCCAATTTGATAAACATGAACCGTTGATTGAATTAATGGTTGAGATCTATTTACCAAAACTCACTGTTTCATTAAACTTACCCAACACATCCCTAATTTTGATTCCCCCCCCCCCTTTTCCCAAACCAATTTGTGAAACCCGTCCCCTTTGGACCTTCACTCCAGCTTGGCTAGTACACAGTATTTCCGGCTTTGATCGACATCTCATGCGGACTCTGTCCTCACACTCCAGTGAATCCACCTTGGTCAGTATAGTATTTTCGGGTTCGATCCTCATCTTCGCGCCAATGTTATCCGCACCTCAACGCCTCTGCTGTCTTGATACACCCCTGCAATACGAAGACCTTCATAGTGATATGGAGACCTTCACTCAAGGTACTATCTTTTACATTGCAATGTTCTCTAAGGTTGAGGTTGTTGAATAAGAGCATTTGGGGTTCTGCAAAGCTGATCCCAATTTCTTGAAACACAATAATGAACAACCTTGAAAAAAATGAAGCACGAGTGAGTGAGTGAGCTATATAGGTGTTTGAGAAATTGACTATGAGGAGTTTAGTTATTCACCCACCAATTTTAGCGTTGGCAATGGGGATGGAGTTACTGCAGCAACACCAGTGAATAGAGTGCTTGTTTGATAATTGTGGTTTGATGTGGTTTTTGGTGAGGGAGCATGGGGGTTAAGCTTGAAGTTTAGAATGGAAGGTTGAAGGTGAATGAAGGGAGAGTCGAAACATTGATGTCGACGCTGTCTTGATGCGCCTCTATGATATGAAGACCTTGACAGTGATACGAGGTACTAGTTTTTACATTGCAATGTTCTCTAAACATGCTTGAAGCTGATTAGAGTTGTGAGGAGAAGATAAGAAGAGCTAGTTTGTTAGTTACTGGAGTTTGGAAACCTACTTCACTATACATATAAAGCTTTTCTTATATAACATGTTAGATATTATAGTATGAAATTGAAAATTGTTTGTACTGGATCATTAGTGTTTACGATTTTGTATGATACACCTTTTTGTTCACCTCCCAAAATTACCCTATTTATTTATGAGACCTACACAATACAAAATGACTACCAGTGCTAAATTTATTTTTTTTCAGTTGGACACCAATGTATATCTACTTCTGATCTTCTTTATTACCTCATTTAAGTTACCTTTCTAAGCTTGACTACCAGCATGTTTGTTTTAAATTGTGGCCAACACCACCAGTGTTTGAGAGAAAGGAGTCCATTCTTCCTTATTTCCCACATTGGGATAGATGCTGAATTTGTTCCCAGCCATAAGATTTGTCTCAAACACTTTGCCCTATTTAAAACTATCTCAAACAAACAGGCTCTACCTCATTGAAGTTATGTTTCTTTAGCAGCTCAACTTCACACGAGTTGAGATGTAACTTGTAGGACATAATATTGCTTATGTTTTTTGTTGGATTTGATAAATTTTCTTGAGTTTCATAAACATTTGTGAGCTAGTTTCTCCATTTTTTTTTTTACCGTACTCTACCTATTTGATTCATAAATTTTTCCCTTTATGCATGAATTGAAGAGCATCATTTGTGGCATGCAGGCTTTACACTGGAATCCATGCAAAACCAAAGCCCAAGTTTAAGAGTGGAGCTATATCTGAATCAACAACTGCTCTAAATGTTGATCAGAGAAACACCTCTATGCTTAGTGTTGACATTAAAACCACACCGATGAGTTCATTTTTTGCTTGATCATCACTGAAATATTGGCAGAGATCATTTTGGCTTGATCATGTTAAAGAGGAAGAGAAAAGTGTAGAGAACAAGAGATCATTTTGATAAATAGTGAAGCAGCCACATTATGGCTACAATCTAAGGGTCAATAGGGGCTCTTCCCCAATGATATTGTTGTTTACTTTTAGGCAACCTTGTACTGTGTAGTCTTTATGCATTTTCCTTTACCGTAGGAGAAATTTTTTATATAAGTAGTTTCTAAAAATTGTTTTAGTTTGGGTGTCTCACATTATGAATGAAGGCCTGCTACTAATATGTAGAATTAGGAACATAATCTACAGCTGCTAAGTGATTGAATAGGAATATAATCAACATTAGCTACACAAGAAGTTACTACTACTTAGGAGAAAATAATTAGCAAATCAGAGAATGATGGAAGAACAATTCAAGTATCAGAGATGAACGAAAACTTTTGTAATCTTGTAATTTTTAGCTAGAATTAGTATTGAAATTAGATTTGTAATCTTAGGATCTTGTAACTTTTGTACTGGTCAATGATATTGGTAATGAAAGTGAGAAAACTTGGCTTCACAGTTCCTTTAAATTGCAAATCTGCTTTACTTTATCTTTTTATCTTTATATTCGCAATGATTTCTTGTTTACACTAAATGAAGGCAATAACTAAAAATAAAATTTGACAGTAGCTAAAATTAAAAGATAGTATTGATATTATCTATATTTTAGTCAAAAAATAATTAATACACTTCATCAGTTAAGATGATCACATGTACATTTCATCCTAAAATGGTGATATATACATTTCACCCAAAAAAGGCTAACATAAATCCACCGAACTTGAAACAAACAAAACATCAAGCTAGAATCAAGTCAAGGCTAATCAACGATTGTTAAAGTGCATGTCATCTAATGTTGAACCATCTCCATCACCAAGGGGTGCCTACATCATAACAAGGTAAAATACCCAACATTACAAGGCAAGAAAAAAAAAGGTGAACAAAAATATATAAGTTAAATGATTTTACAGTCATGAATGCGATGAAACTAAATTGATTCTCAAATGTTTGAGGGGGATCAAAACATGGAGGTGTCGAAAAATGAACTTCACATGGTTCACAATTTCTTAAATCATAATCCTAAAGTATTCACAATTAATGGACATAAGATTATAACAAGGAACAAGGAATAAGAAATTATTACTATATGCATAAACATATATACCTCAAATGTTTGACTTTGTGATTGACCTCTAGTTGGAGCTTTTTTTCTCTTCTTTGATTGGAACTCAACCCAACTTTTGAATTGTGTTTGCTTGCTTCTCTTTATGTTAGGGCGTTGCTCGAACCTTTTAGGTTGTGCACTATCATTAACCACCAATGTAGGGGCATTATCATTGTGCTTGTCAATGCTTTGTGCTTATAAGCGAAGCTCTTTTATTTTCTTGCACACGACATCTATACTTTTATCTACTAGTTCATAGTATTCTCCATTGGGAGATACCTCAGATGCCACCTTAATCATTTTAGATGCCAATTGTTGATACCTTCGTGTGCTAGAAAGCCTAGGATCCTCTTCAATTTGCTTTCCCCTAACATCATGTATAATGCCACTACGACCTTCTCTTGTCCACATCTTCAGAATGTATTTTTTGGGAATAACCTTTATATCATTTGCTTCAAACACTTTCAATGCATGGAAACAAAGTATGCTAGTTGTTTCAAATTTTCTACAACTACAAGATATAGAGGTTGAGGCAAGATCAAATAATACTTTCCAAGATCTTTCATGGTTAATCCTTGTAATGATATATTCAAACAAAGGGGGAGATTTGTTTCTTTGTGATATGTTGCCGGAATAAATCAAACACAATGTGTGTGTAAACTTCCCCCATTTGTATCAATATTGGAGACATCTCATATCGCAACATTACTAGCTTATAGCGAGAGTCATACTCACAAACTAACTCATTGTAACGCTTCTCCTCAACAACTCGTTCAAAATGTTTAAAGAATTGCTTATATCAACATTTGGCTTCATACATGCTTTTGAATGAGAATTTAAACTCTCACTTAGTCGGGTACTTCGCATCCCAAGTGTGAACGCTTCCTTCATGTAACAATAGGCCCATTTTTCTTTTATGGCATAAATTGATTTAATCCAATTGATTTCTTCAACATTGTAGTTTGCAATCAACTTGGACCAAGCCTCCTCAAACTCAATTTTAGTGTCAAATTCATACATGCATTTCTTGAAGTCTTTTAAAAAGTGACTTCCTCCTTTCATCAAATTACCAAGGTGCTTAATTCCATTCTGCATCAAGTGCCATGTACATAAACCATGGCGTGTCTCAGGCATCACTTCAACAAGCGCCTTAGCCATTGCTTGGTCTTGGTCAGTGAAAGTAGTCTAAGGTTTTTTTTGACTATGTGCTTCCAAGAATGTCTCAAATAGCCATCTAAAAGATTCCGTCGTTTCATCATATAACAAAGCTGCACCAAAGATCACTGAACCCCTATAATGGTTAAAACCCGAAAATAAAGCAAGTGGCCTATTTGCTCGATTGGTACAATAGGTAGTGTCCAAAGAGACAACGTCACCAAAATACCTGTAATCCAACACCATTTTTGCATCAACCCAAAATACATTTGTGATTTGCTCATTGACGTCCATCTGATATGTAAGGAAAAATGAAGGGTTCTCTAATAATTGCTGCTGAAAACATTGCATTAGATAACCAATTTCTCTGTACGCCATACTTCTTTGTCTTTTTGATTTGAGATAATTTTTTGCATCTAATTGAGTATATCCAACATTAGTTCTGTGTCCCACATGTTTTCTCATAAGCTGAAATGATGCCTTTTGGCGCAGTCTAGAGTCCTCAGCTAAATCAATCTTGTAAGCTTGAACTTCTGTTATTTCACGGTGTGAAACAAGCATGTGTGTTGTCTCTAGAAGTTGTAATGGGTGTTTATGCTCTTGTACAAACTCATGTATTGCATATTTTCCATTCTTCCCCAGTGACAGTCCAACTCTTACATAACAATTAGTTCTTGTCTCAACTCTATGCTTGATAACTTGTCCATCTCTTTTATCTGGCTTTCGAAGTCCCTCCTTACAACAAACATATCTACAAGAGGTTCTAATGTCATCTTCCTTTCTCTTGTTTTTGAATTGCCTTCTAACTCCAAAACCTACTTTCTTACCATACTCCTTCCAAAACTCCCATGCTTCTTCTAAATCATCAAACTCTAAACCAACTCTGAGCTTCCAATCAAGATTTTTTGATGTCATGTTTGGTATCCTAATTTAAAATAAAAAAATAAAAAAAAATCAGTATTTTATCAATAGATAGTAGAATTGATGATCTCTATTAAAATGCACAAACTCAATATAGTACCTAACATTGCAACCTTGACCTTTCTTTTGCGTGGTAGCCATCTTTTGTTATTTACATCTCGTGCCACCACCTTTAATTAAAGGTTACTGGTTCAGCTTGAAAGAAAGGATGAAAAAGAAGAATGAACACGTTCACTGGTTGCACCACCTTCTTTTACCCCTCAATTTCGTAACACGAAAGTCACAATAAGTTTGCGGGAAAAAGTAGCAAAAACAAAGAAGAAGCTACGTGCAGGAGTAAAACACATCGATCAAACATTGCTATGTAAGAAAACCAAAAATAATATCAACAAATAGTAAAATTGGTGATTTCTATTAAAATGCACAAACTCAGTCAGTACCTTACATGGCCACCTTGACCTTCCTTTTGTGTGGTAGTCATCTTTCGTTATTTACGTCTTGTTCCACCACCTCTATTTTACAGGTTACTAGTTCAGCAAAAAAGAAAAATGAATAAGAAAAAGCAACACGTTCACTGTTCACAGGTCCCATCACTTCCTTTACCCCTCAATTTCGCAAGCCACAAGAAGTTCGCGGGAAAGAGTAGGAAAAACAGAGAAGAAGCTAGCGCGGGAAGAAAGCACGTCGATTAAACATTGCTGTGTAAAAAAATAATAATATGAGACACGTGGCAAGATCAGGACCACTCACGTGATCCAACGGTGTATATTTTTTTAATGGACACTCTCCCATTATCTTAAATTCGAGACGATCCGCGTCCAAGAAACTCACGGCAAGAAATAATATCAAAATTGACGAAAAGGAATCTCAGTATTTTGCAAGCAATCATAGTAAATTCAGTATCAGCAGTAAAGGAAGTGCACTAAAACATTGACAGCAATCCCGGTACGGAACAAGCCAAGGAAATGTGAAAAATGCCACAAAAGAAACTTTTGTGAGGGTCTTTTATGCCTTGAATGAGAAATGTGTGATGCATTTCTAATACCAAAAGGTTGTTCCGGATGGGATTATGATGTTGACTCATGATGCAGAACTAGATTTTAAGACTATACCATAAAGTCATCTGAACACTCCAGACGAGAGCATCGCAAAATTGCAAGAACAACTGTGCATAACGTTTCTCCAAACCACGAAAACAATCTAGTAGAACTATTATAAAAACATGAATATTTAAATGCTATTTGACACCTAAAATGAGGGGGGGAAAAAGAAAAGAAAAGAGAGAAGTATAAATATAGTAGGTAATATCATATAATGAAAAGAGAGAAATAAAAAAATATGTTTAATCGCATTTAGTCTCCCTAATATCACAGTTGTGCGATTTTGGTCTTTTAAGTTTCAATTGCACAAATTGAATTCCTTAAATATCGTAATTGTGTAATTTTAGTCCCTCTATTAGTTTTCTATTAAATATTTAATGGATTTTGCTGTTATGGCATTGATAGATGACATGACAGATGATGTAGACACAGTAGATGACGTGGCGGCTGACACGATAATTACATGGCCATTGAAATAGGCTTTGACTTGAAAATGAGGTGGCGTGATGATGTGACATATAAAAATTAAAGAAAAAATTATCAAAATGGTATGGCCTTGGTGGGATTTGAAATTAAGTCAAAAAATAATAAAATTAATGATACGTTTAATATGTAAAAGTGTTTATATGTCATTTTTCTATTAAAAAACTACTAAAAAAAAATGATGCAGAAGGCTTGGATTAAGCTTAGTAAAGCATGAGGTGCATCTATTATTTGCTTTTCAGCACACCAGACTCATTGTAGGATACAGCCCATACAAAACCACAAATGATTGAATACAAAAATCTACCATACTATTGTAGCCCAACCCGATGTCTAATATTTGCCAAAAATTTCACATTCGATCAATAAAAAAGGTAAAGAATCAGATTCTTTTAATAAATACTCCTTCACTTGCTTTTAATTGTTGATTTTTTAGAAAAATTTTTAGTTATATGTTATTTTTAAAGTTCAAGATAATATTAATTATTTTTTTATTAATTATATCCTCATTTCTTATTTAATTTTTAATTAATTTACACATTTATAATTAGTATATATTTATTATGGAGTAAAAATGAAAAAGGTACAATACAAAACTTTAAAACTATTTTATGAAAAAAAAATAAAAAATAATACATTTCTTAATTTGTGCATAAAACCTTAAACGACACTTAAAAAAGAACGGAGATAGTAATAATTTATCTAATTATAAATTAGAATTTAATGGCTATATACTGTAAGTGTAAAAAATTTTACATTGTCAATCAATCAAAAATTATCACTAGTATGACTTTTAAAATAATCATTATAAAAGTTAACAATTTTCTTACATGATAGTTCATGATTGGATAACATTATAAAACTATTTTACATTGTTAGTACATAACTTATTTTTACTATAAACTACCATAGATAATAAAAGAAATTTCTTAATTTGTGTATAAAAACCTTTAACAACACTTAAAAAAGAACAGAAATAGTAATAATTTATCTAATTATAAATTAGAATTTAATGGCTATGAACTATGAATGTAAAAAATTTTATGCTGTCAATCAATCAAAAATTATCATTAGTATGACTTTTAAAATAACTATTATAAAAGTTAACAAATTTTCTTTCATGATAGTTCATGATTAGATAATATTGTAAAACTATTTTACATAACTTATTTTTACTATAAACTACCATAGATAATAAAAGAGAAATAGGCTATGCACTAACAGTGTAAAACAATTTTACACTGTCATTTAATCACAATGCACAATATGTGGTAAATTTGTTAATTTTGATAATAATTACCTTAAAAATCATACTAAATCTGATTTTCGATTAATCGATAGTGTAAATACATAGCAATTAAACTCATAATAAAACTACTAACTTTTATAACAAGTATAGTAAAACTGAAATTTGATTAGCATGGATTGGTCAACTTGTCAACTCTTGAATCAGGGACACAAGGTTATTGTATGATGACCCGTTCTCCATCAACGCCCCTTTACACTTGTCACTCATCTCCTTCACCTTTCTTCTGATCTCATCACTACCCTCCATCAGCGACCTCACGCCCTTCTCCACTTCTTCCGCCCGCACCAGATCCCCACCTATCCTATAATCCACCCTAATCTCCACCGCCAATCCCAGTTCCCTAGCCATCTGAAACGCGTTCATCTGCTGCTCTGCGAACAACGGCCACGTGGCAACCGGCACGCCATGCCACAAACTCTCCAATAACGAGTTCCAACCACAATGCGACAAGAACCCCCCTACAGCTTCATGGGCCAGCACCTTCGCTTGTGGGACCCACCCACACACCAAACCAATCCCAACCGTTCGCTCTAAAAATCCATCTGGCAGCACGTCCACCTGATCCGCGTAATCTCTCGGGTCTTCCAATTGGGCCTTTGGAGGCTCCCGCAAGGCCACAAGAACCTAACCCCGGCCCGTTCGAGCCCAATCACGATCTGCTCCACCTGGTTTGCCTTCAGGCTTCCCATGCTACCGAAACAGAGAAAAACAACGGAAGACGCAGGCTGCTGATTAAGCCACTCCATTATACGCTTGTACTGGGCCGGGTTGGGATTCCATTGGGCCGATCCAACAAGGTCAAGAACCGGCCCAAGAGGATAGACGCGTGGCAACTGCGAATCGTTGTAGAGTGACTGAAGCGCGTGAGGCTCAAGCTCTTGCAGCGTATTTACAACAATGCCCTTGGTTTTCCTGTACCTTCCCGCATGGTATGAGAGCCAGGAGGACCCGTCATTCGCGTCCAACACGACGTTGGGCAAAACGGGTCGGGGCAAAGGGTTTTTAAAACTCGGAACCTTGAACTCGGATTCCGACTCGGCCGGGTCGACTCGGGGAAGGTGGAGCGCGAAGCCGAGGAAACTCGCCGGCGACGCGAAGAAGAGGTAGCACGGGACGGCGAGCTCGGCGGCGACGTCGATGAGGGCGGTGCAGAACATGTCGACGAACACGGCGGCGAGTTGGACCGAGTCGGAGTCTGACGCGGTGGGGATGAGATTGAGGAGGGCGTGTTTCACGTGGTGTTTGTGGTTCTGTATGTGGAGGGAGAGGAAAGCGACGGAGGATTGGTACTGATCGGGTGTGGGCGGGTCCACGGTAGGGAGATGAAGGAGTCGGAGATTAGTGGCTGGGGAAGCGCGGGCTTGGACGAAGGCGTTGACGAGGGGTCGTTGTGGCATGCAGATGGTGAGAACGGTTGCAGAGAATCGAGGGTCGCGTTTGGTTAGGAGGTTGGCAAATTCCACGAGGGGAACGAGGTTGCCGAGGGCTGGGGTAGCGATGAAAACCACTTCAAATCTAGTCATGATGAAAAGCAGTGAATGATTGAGATGAATCTTAATATATATAAAGTAAGATAGTCTAGGGTTTTTGTAGTTGCCCTAAAAACATTTTTCCCGCCTAAATTATTATGACATAAATGACTTTTCAGGTGACGATGCTTTTTGCTTCTTCAATACGGTGCCTTTCGGCTTTTTTACCGGGTAGTTTTCTTTAAAATTTAGTGGAATGGGGATTTTTAAAAAAAATTCTCAAATTGTGACAAGCAGTGTTTAGAAAATACGACTTCTGAGTTGAAAGTCGTATTTTTGATACGATACTTTTTATTTTATTTTTTTTAAACAACTTAAAAAAATTATGTTTCCCAAAAAAGACTTTAATTTTTTATTTTTTTTAAAAAACCTGACACAAAGTCGTGTTTCACATACACAATTTACATTTTTTATATATTTTTTATTTTCTGGGTGAAGTTGTGTATTCCATTAAAGACTTTCTCTCATAATGTTTTTTTCTTGAAGTCGTATCTCGCATGCAAGACTTTTTTTTTTTTTTTAAAATAGCATATTGAAGTCTTGTTTTTCAAATGAAACTTAGATTTTTTTTTTTAAAGATTTCTTGAAGAAATCGTATTTAGCAAATGAGGTTTCATGTTGAAGTCTCATTTGCCAAATGAGACTTCATGCCAAAAAGTAAAGTCTCATTTGCCAAATACCACCACGAAAAAAAAAAAGAAGTTTTTATTAAAAAACACGACTTCACCAACAAAATAAAAAAATAAAATAAAAAACAAAAATTGTGTATATGAAACACAACTTCGTATCAAGTTTTAAAAAAAATTAAAGCCTTGTTTAAGAAACACAACTCCTTTTTTAAAAAACTAAAAAAGAAAGTCTCGTATCGAAAATACAATTTTCAATTCAAAAGTCGTATTTGCCGAACACGACTTATCCTAATTTAATTTTTAAAAAAAAAATACCCAATCAGTAATTTTAAAAGAAAATTACCCTTTGGCATAAAAAAGCTGTGCTCTTCCTTTCATTTTCTTCATCAGCTCAGTTTTCCATTTTTTTTTCCTATTCATTTTCTTCATCTTTCGGTCGTTTTATTTGATTTTCATTCTCTTCGGATTGCTTGCGACTTTCATAACGCAATTTATTTCTTGAAGGTCAGATTCTTCTCTTTTCATTTCGTTCTTTTAAAATTACTTGAGATGTGCCCTTGATTTTATGTGTTTCTTTTTTATTGTTGGCTGGACTATATGCATCTCTTTTTGAATGTTGGCTGAAATATTTGTTTTTATCTTTTTTTTTTTTGCACCTGCATTTTTCTGTTACCTATTACATAATTCTTTTCTTTTCATAACACTGCTTTTGATAGGGCTTATAAACACATGCTTTTGAAACTGATTTTGGAATGTTATTGTTAACTAGATGTTGTTTAGATTTGCAAAAGTTGTGTTAATTTCATGACTTAGGTTCCTAGCGGAGCCACCAACTTCTCCCATGGCGGCGGCAGTTGCGGAACAACGAAGGACTCTTGAGGAGACGCTGATTGTGATTCAGCGAAAACTGGAGGTCAGTTGCGGGGGTGAACTCGGTCAGCCATTGAGTGAGTCAGTGACGAGTCAAGAAGATATCTGCAAATGCAAATGGAATGAAAATGCAAACTTCAAAGTGAAGCAAAAGGAATGAGCGAGCATTGCAGCATTGTTCTGTGGGTATACACGTGGAATGTAATACCCACGTGGCTTCAACTTGGATCCTCTACAGTTAAATTTCTCTGCAGCAATCATGCTGCAAAATTTAAATCATTGATTAATTATTACAACAATAATAAAAAGGGAGAGACAATGTGATCAACGGCTAAAATTTCTACTGTAAAGAATCCTCTAATTGGTATATAAAAAAGGAAAGAACAAATATTATTTTTTCTCAACCGCAGTGCACTGCTCACAGACGTGAATATTAACGTTTGGGTAGGGGCAGAGTCAGAAATTTTCTTGATGGGCAAAAAGATGATTGGTTCTATATGTTTTACAGTGATGTATTTTTATCCATCTTTGATGTCAAAAGTAACAAAATAAAAATTTTCAGACCTTGATATTTTGTCACATAAAACACATGATGCACTAATTTACTACTCATTGTCATCATCATTAACCAAATCATGGATAAAATATCTACATTAGTAGATATCATCTGCGCTGAAGGATTTGATGTTTGCGATTCTCTTTTCCTTCCTCGAACAACCAACCTTTTTTTTTTAATTAGGTTTTGGTCTTTGTTGCAGTGGTTGTTCATCTCAGAGCCACCAGTGATGCTCCTTTTCTCAAGCAATCCAATTCAAGATATTTCTTTTCGACCTTCCTCTTTAATGGGTATGTTTTTATTTCTTCAATTTTCTATGTTAATCGAATTTTAAGATGGAAGTTGATTGCTTGGCAATCCGTGTCAAAGGCCATATTCTTAAAGCATATACTTGAATGATGGACCTATGGTAATTGTTTGTGTTTATTTCGTCAATGTTATGTGGGAATGTTTAGAAATTATGCTAGAAATTTACACAGAAGAACAAATTGGTGAAATCTATCATTATTATTTTGGATAATGAAAACTATGTTATATATTGTGCATTTAGAATTTTTCTGATAATCCAAGGTTTTTGTTTTGTTAAGATTTCAAGGGTTTCAAGCTTATTCTTGGCTTGCTCATCTACCTCTACTTCAAGGTTCTTATATCTCATGGTGAACTTTGTATTATTTCTGATGAACCAGTATTAACCAGTATGAATAACTAACTGTAATATATGTAAGCCTGTTTCCTAAAAAATTGTTTTGAGGTTTGAGTTTGCTTTTTCAGTGTTGATTTTGAATTCCTGATTTGAGTAATTTCATTGAAGTGGGATTATTGCTCTTATCTAATGATAAATTTGTCGGTTTCATTCACTGATGTAATGATGTTAGAATAAAGTCTTGGTCAAAACCAGAATATGATTTTGGATTTATGAGACTAAGAAATGCAGGGGTACCCATACATCCAACCTCTGTTTTAACTGGAATTGATTAGAAACCTGTATTGTGGACTATGTGCATCAAGGCTTGATTCCCTGACTGAGTTATTATTATATAATATATGTATTGATTGTATTATTCATTCTGTGAAAAATATTAGATTGTGTTGAAATGAAACTGACATGTAATGAGTTGAATTAAATGGCATTGTTCTAAACATGAACTAAGAATGGCTCACCTGAGGAATTCAGCCAAGAGAGGGCCATTGGAGTATGAACACCATTAAAATATCGGAATAAGAAAAAAAAATGCCATTTGTAATAAAAACTGCAGCATAAAGGTGGTTCAAATGGTTAAAGAACATCTACAAAAAGATGAATAATTTAAGGAATAATGAGAAAACAGTAGTGTTAGTTAATGAAAACTTTAAGGAGGACTTAAGTTTTGAGGCTAAGAGAAAGAGGGTGTACGTGTTTGTGGTTGTGTAAAACATATACAGAATGTGTTTGGGGTTGAAACAACCACCTTTTCCTTTATATTATTTTACTCACTGCCTTTAGTTAAAGTACCTAGATAGGGAATTCTGGTGTTTTCCATGGTTAAGGCAAGTTCATAGTTATCCTATTGTAATTATTTTCTCTTTCCTTCCTCTAAATTCTTTATGTTATCCTTACCAAATATTTTCCCTGCTCCCTGTATATTCTCATTTGGGTTCTACAGATCTTATTGTTTAAGTTTGATTTCTTCTTTGAAACAGTCGTATATATGCTAAGGAGTTAATAAAGGATACTCTGGTCCATACTCTTTAAAGGTAGTTTAATGGTGAGTTTTGATTACAAACGGGGGCAGTCTTGAAGGGTGTTTTACACGCTGATTTGGAAAATTGAGTTATTCGTATGTTTATGCTCAATCACATGGGGATAATGGATTGAGTAAAATTTGTAGAGTTCAAACTGAGACATTGACTTGACTGTCAATCGAGTTTATGAGGGAAAAAATGAGAATACATTGACTAGATTGTTAATAGAGTTTATGAGGAAAACAATTTATACGCCTAATCACATCATAACACCCGCACATCACTCACTGAGCATTAACTTGACATCCTTGACATAGCCCTCCAATTACATTTGGACTTTTATTTGGGAAGGAATGAAGGAATTAAATTATGTATACGTTGGCATACTTACTAAAATTATGCAGAGAGGTAATTAAGTACGTTGATTTGCAAGGCATCTAATTAACGGTAATTAAAATAGAAAAAAAGGAAAATTGAAGAGAGTTTATGAGGGGGAAAAAAGAGAGAATATAAATCCTTGGCTAGCTCATTTGAAACTACCGGAGTCAAAAAATCCGGATGTATTATAACTATCAGTCAAAAAACTTGGATGTATTATAACTAAATTAGCTTCTGATTTTATTTTTTAACTTTTTAAGTTGCGATGGTCAAATTTTTATTTTATCTATTTAAATCGATCTTTTCAATTTGTTATAGTGCACCGAAATTTAAAATTTAAGTTTAAATTTATTGTGTTTAAGTAATAGTTTTGGGAGGAAATAGAACAGAGAAATAAAAAATAAAATTAGAAACTTAATGGAAAAGAAGATACCTTTCTTAAAAATGTTATTTTCAACAATAAAGACTCAAATTTACAATATAAAATAGACCTGAAGAGTTAAAGTGATTAGTTTGGTGAATTTTAAAATTTATAATTTTATTTTAAAAACACCTTAAATTTATGAAAAAAAATGACATATTGTAAATTTTTGTGATAAAAAAGATTTAGATAACAAATCCATAGTAAGTACCCATTTTTAACATAAATGTAAAACTGAATTTTCTCTTTATTTTCTTAAGGTGAGCTTTGGTAAAAAAAATGGGTGGCTGTTAAGTGGAAGCTGACTTTGAGTCATAGAATTTTTAAATAGCTTGCATAATTTTAAACACTATTTTTCCCAGTCTTTGAGAATTGATTCATTTTATATCTATGTAAGAATTGGTTAAGATTTGCATAAAGAAAAACATGTTATAGTTTTTTTGCTGAAAATTTTAAAAATTGCCTAAGTAATGTATTACGTATGTGTTTGTCTTTTTGCTTAAGGGTCATTTTAGAATGAGCTGTGTTACTGACTGAGTGGGTTCTCACTAATTGAGTGCTCTTGCTTGGTTCAATTTATGCAACTTATTTAAATTTTAAATAGCCTACATAATTTGAAAGTTTATTAACCTCTATTTTCATTTGAGTAATTACATTGAAGCATGATTATTGCTCTTATCTAATCATAAATTTGTCTATTTCATTCACTGATGTTAGAATAAAGTTTGTCTTTTCAATTTGATTTTATCTTTTTAAATAGTCTTTTCAATTTGTTATATTGCACCGAAATTTAAAATTTAAGTTTAAATTTATTAAGTTTAAGTAATAGTTTTTGGGAGGAAATAAAATAGAGAAATAAAAAATAAAATTAGAAACTTAGTGGGAAAGAAGATATCTTTCTTAAAATGTCATTGTCTTTTTCCATCAATATATGCCATGAATAATTAATATATCATTGTCTTCATATGTAGTGTTTTAAATTTGATTTGTGAACTTAAACGAGATTCTTTCAATTTGCCAAAATCAATTTATAGATTTTTTTCTCAATATATCCTTACACTTTTTTTTAACAATTTAAAAGGCAATAATATATAAAATATTAGTATAAGAGCTAACAAATTAGATGGACAACTAAAATGTCCTGTGCATTGCACAAGTTCAAAAACTAGTGATTGATAATAATACATTAGTAGCCAGTGATAATAATATAATACAGTGCAATATAAATAATATAAATCATATAATATAATATTCATTTTTGGACTATGCACTCTAGAGAGACATAAGGAGACAAAATAAAAATTTTAAAGAAAATAACATTAAGGGATGAATAAGATTATTTATGATTGGTTCACACTAATGATTACAGGGGTTGATTAGTGATGACGAATTTTATAACTATACCTTTCGGGATTGGCCACTTCAGTGCTCAGCTGATTGGGTCATGGTGCCTTCATGTGATGTGCACATTCTCCAATGCGATTAGGTCGAGCATCTCTTTCCTAGTTCCTCGCTTATTAAGCTTGGGGCCTAAGAAGCTATGTACCTTATAAGATTTCTCTATGTTAGCATCCAACCAAGAGATGTTGACTATATGCGATAGGGGTTGCTCTACGATAGGGTGGAGATCATATTTTGACCGACCTTATTTGTCACTTTGGGTCTAACATTCGCAGGCCAAGGACACCAACTACAAGATCCTAGCTCCCGTGATATTTGGGATTCTCCCCATTTTCGCCATTTTAGCTCTGCATCTGAAATTCCTTAATTCAGTAGTGTGAGGCGGTAATAGTTGCAATCGCCCTGGATAACGTGGTGGTAGTTGCACACAATGCACCTAATATGTTACTAAGTGAGAGGCCCAGGGGAAAGATGAAAAAACACCAAAGAATTGAATGCTCTGGTACTCAACTCGTACATAGTCGTTGCGTTCTTGATACTAGAACATTTTGGCATCCATCATGGGACTTTGGTGAAATTTCCCTGATGCATAAGGTAACGCACAATCTACCTTTGAGCATGGTGCGTGGACGACCTAGGGTAAGGCTTGAGAACTCAAGCTTAGAGCCTCCGGCCCTGCAACAATTATTGGATACGATAGAGGAGTTGTTGAGGAAAAATGAGGAGGTGAGAAAAAGAGCAGAGGACGAGAAGTGAAGAGTGGAGGAAGCTAGGGAGGAGATGAGAAGGGAGAATGATGCAACCAGGCAGAGGGCGGATAAAGGATAAGAGGCTTTGCGAGTTGATCATACGAGGGCTTTCTAACCTTTTTTGGAGGCGAAATAGTCAGAGCCTATCTCGCCTCATTTTCTAGTTGCCAAGGTAGAGTCGTTCAATGGACACCAAGACCCAGATCAACATTTGAAGAAGTTTTAGGCCTAAATGTTGATAAGTGGAGAAACGAATGCGGTGCGTTGTAAAATGTTTGTGGGAACACTTATTGGAACTGCTTTGGATTGGTTCAATAGATTTCCCAATAGATCCGTGACCAATGTTTTCGACATTCGTCAGAATCTCGGGGAGTTGCTAAAGGATTATTTGACAAGGTTCAATGAAGTCACGGTTCGAGTTGTCAATCCAGATAAAAGGATGTTTGTGGCAGCATTTGTGAAAGGTTTGTAAGTAGGACTGTTCAATGAATCTTTTGTTCATAGGGGCACTGAAACCATGGCAGAGATTAGGGCTAAAGTAGCCTGTTATATTGAAGCAAAAGAGGTCATGGCGAGCAAGAGGCAAATGGAGCGCAGGGAGGGTACTTTGGGGATTAAGTCAGTCACACGGGAGTACTTGAAGCCAAAGGCTGGGTAGAGTAAAAGGAGAGATGTGTTTTAGCCAGCCAAGCAGGACATGCGTTTTGATAGATTTCGTGGTAGGGATTACGAGATCACCCCCAAGGCTACGATGTTGAATGCCTCACAAGCTCCTTAGTATAAATTTTATCTATAATTAATTAACCGGCACCGATAAAATTGTCTAAACTTAAAAAATTAACTTTAATATTAAAACAATGTATTTTAATGTGAAACTGGACAAATATATTATTTTTCATCAAAAATAAATTTTTAATAATTAATTTTAATTTTATTAATTTATTTCGAATTATATGCATTTATTTTATATTTTAAGCTATAAAATCCATAAAAAAAATCATTTTAATTCAATAAATACCAATTTTTTTTATGAAAATTCTAAAATTAAATATTTGACTTATAAATAAACTGAAATAATCATTTTCACTATTTTGGATGTCAAATCAATACTGACCAGGCTTAATAGACATCTAGAGGCATTTTGGTCATTTTACACCAAAATTTCAAAAAATTCTCAAAATTATATTTTAATATATATAACATGATTTCAAGCTCAAATTGACATTTTAATGTCAATTGAATATTTTCTCTTGTTAGTCCTTAATATTGAAAAATAATAACAAAATCGTCATTTTCTAATGTCTCTAGGTCACATCTCAAAAAAATTATTAAAAATCATGATTAGATAGCTCTCGATATTCTAAATTTAACTGTAGGGAAGAAAATTTTGAAATTTCTTCTCGATTTTGTAGAATTAAATCATCAAATATTAGAAAAATAGTTGAAAAATTGAAATAAGAGTATTACATTATTGACTATTTTTTTTCAAAATAAAATTTTTATAATTAAAATATAATTAGTATAAAATTTTCAAAATGTTTTGAGGTCAAAAAGTCTCTGGTTAGCTCTTGCAGTCAATCAAGGGTATTTTTGTTATTTCACAAAAATTATCTCAATAAATTTCTAAAATTATTATTAATTATTCTAAGTATGTTGATGACTTAAAAATAATTTGTAAACGCTTTTAACTATTTTGGTCTATTAATTCTGTTATCTGACTTTTTAGGAACAGAACGGTCATTTTACAAATTACCTGGGCTTCGTTCCTCAAAAATTATTAAAATCTAAATTAAGTACTACTAACTAATATGAACGTAATCGTAGAAATCAAATTTTAAGATTCCCATCCAGTTCTCTAGAATAAATATAGAATAATTAGAAAAATAGTTCAATAGGCAAAAGTAAGTGTTACAAGAATTGTCTAACTTAGCCTAAGTAAAAATAGGGTTAAATAACCCCATTCAATATGATGAGCGCAATTAATACTTGCAACCAACTATCTTAAAACATATCAAAGAATTATACCAATCATTTTGGATAAGGTTATTTAACCCCATTTTTACTTAGGGTAAGTTAGACAACCCCTTTTAATTATGTTAATTTTGTCAAATTTGGTTTTGACCTACAATGTTATAAGACCTAATAAGATAGGCTTGAGGTTGTAACTAAACTTCTAAACCACGTAATTACTGAGAAAATCCACAACCACCAAGTGGAGTAGATAATGCATGTTGTATGGACTGACCTAGAAATGGACCATGCCATTGAGTTGGCTTATTCTAGTTCCAAAGTATGTCTTGCTACTATGGTTGGTTTGTGAAGTATTTTTCTTCTAAAACTACAATTCTATTGTTAAAAAAATAAATAAATTAATCTATTAGAATTAGAGGATATAAGAATTGTAATAGAAAACATTTATATATTTAACTCATAATGATAGATTCTTAATAGTTTATAAAATATTATGTCCAATAAAGAAAAAATAAACCTAATTATATGTATCAACTCAGCCCTTAACCATTTGGTTGAAGGGTTATGCAGGTTGAATTATATGGGTGTTGATGGTTTGAATCATGTAACCCAACACATTTTTGGTGGGTTAAACGGATTGACCATTGAATTTAACCCATTTTTCTATCTCTAACTTTGAGTGTGTTTGAAAGAATTTATTTACAGTTTATTTGAGTTGATCATATGACATAAGAGCTTATGTAAAAGTTTGGAAGATCTTACGAGAATAATTTATAATTTCTTTGTAAGTTATTTTCACTTATTTCAATATACTTTTTACAATA
Organism: Spatholobus suberectus; assembly: GCA_004329165.1. Classification (NCBI taxonomy): domain Eukaryota; kingdom Viridiplantae; phylum Streptophyta; class Magnoliopsida; order Fabales; family Fabaceae; genus Spatholobus; species Spatholobus suberectus. The sequence goes on from CM014729.1 coordinate 41,686,730, forward strand.
ATTTATGAAAACAAACTATACCTTATATGATGTTAAAGATATGTTTTTATTTTATGTAAATAGGGAAATAATGTTACAATTAAGGATACAAATAATGAATGAAATCTTTAATTTCTAGCACCCTTAATAGGATTTCTACCTTGTTCCTCTTTGTGTTTTTGATTGTACTTGCTTTGCTCATGACCTTACTTCAGGTAAAGATAAACTTTTTGTCAAATCTATTACATGTCTTTTTCTTGGCTACTCTTGCCTCCAGAAAGGTTATTGTTGCTTTTGTCCTCAACTTCAATGGTATGTAGTCTCCGCTGATGTTACTTTCTGCAGGACTACCCCTTTCTTTTCCTGTTTCACCATTGAAGATGTTCCTCTGAAAGTTCTACCCGTTGTTTCAGCCCCAATCATTGCCTTTGCTCCTCTGTTACTTACTTACCATAGACGACCGCAACCTCAATTGACAATCCCATCCACTTATCCTCCAGCATCATATCCTGCTCCAAATGCCCCTCCACCAATGTCTCCTGCACTGGAGCTCCCTATTGCCCTTCGTAAAGGTATTTGGTCCACTCGCAATCCTAACCTTTATATTCTTGTACTCTTAATTATGACTGTTTATCTGCTTTATATTTTTCCTTTATCTCCTCTTTGGATTCTGTATCTATTCCTAAGTCTACAAGTGGAGCCAAGGCTAATCCCAACTGGCAACAAGTAATGTTTGAGGAAATGGCCGCTTTATATGCTAGCAACACTTGGGAACTAGTCCCTTTACCTCCTGACAAGACTACTGTTGATTGTCGCTAGATTTATACGGTGAAGATCAACCCAGATGGCAACATTGATCGATTTAAAGGTCCCTTGGTAGCTAAGGGCTATACTCAAATTTTTGGTCTCGACTATAGGGACAACTTTTCCCCCATAGCCAAAATTACCTCTGTTCATCTATTTCTTATTATGGCCACTATTCGCCATTAGCCTCATCACTAGCTGGATTAAAAATTCTTGCTTGTATGGTGTGTTGCAGGAACAAGTTTATATGGATCAACCACCCAATTTTTCAGTTTCATGTGACTCTCGCCTATTTATCAGCTTCACTGTTCTCTCTATGGGTTAAAGCAATCTCTTTGTGCCTAGTTTGGTTGCTTTACCTTTACCTTGCTTCATTTTGGCATGCCTTGCTGTGAGGCTAATCACTCAGTGTTTTCCCTCTACTCTTTGTTTGGCCTATGCATTACCTGATTGTCTATGTTGATGACATTGTCATCACTGGTAATGACTTGAACGGTATTCACCAACTCAAGTCCTATCTCCATAGTTAGTATTAGACGAAGGACTTGGGTCCACTCAAATACTTCTTGGACATTGAAGTTGCCCAATCCTCTTCTACCATTGCCATTTCCCAACAAAAGTATGCTTTGGACATTTTAATCAAGATTGATACGCTTGATTGTTGCCCCAGTGATACTCCTATGGATCCTAATGTCAAGCTTCTTTCAGGTTAGGGTGAGTCATTGAAAGACCCGAGAAGATATTGACGTCTTGTGGGCAAACTTATCTCATTGTCATATGACCTGACATCACGTTTGTAGTTAGCGTGGTAAGTCAATTTTTGAATGCCTATTGTGATGGTCATTGAGATGCTGTCATATGTCTTCTTTGGTACATAAAAAATGCACCAGGATATGGACTATTATAGGAAGACAAAGGCAATGCCAAAAATCATTATCTCTAAAGATGTGTTGCAACATGCACTTTATCACAACCCTCGCAAGAAAGCAGTGGCAATGCTCTCAACCATCTTAGTTCTTCGGCTACCTTCAGAATAGTTTTATCCCATCAATTAATACTCTCATAAATAATCAGCATAGTCATTATCAACATGCATGCAATTTCACCAAAAATTCGGTTTCACTACATATTAAATATTTGGATAAGATTAAACATGTTAAACTCTGAGTTCCTAGAAATTTTTTAAGGAGAAAAAAACATTTTATATAGTCTAGCATATATTTCATGTCACGACTTAAATTTTATAGTTGAGTATTATAAATTTAATAAGTGTGGTTAAGTTTGCAACACAGATGTGCTTGTGGTGAAATACCTAAGTTCAATTCTCACAGAGCATATCTTTGGAAAGGAGTATGAAACTTTGAGTGTGACTATGTCTTGCGTCGAGGATTAGTCTCATAGTTGACCCAAAAATATTGGAGCTTGTGAGAATATTTCAGGATTCCATCGAGAAGCCAAAGACTCTAATTATGGTAGTTAATACAAAAAAATAGAGTATTATACTATTAACTTGACAACATGTAAATAATTTTTGAGTCGTATATTATGCTTTAAATGGATTTTGTATGTTACCATTGGAGTATGAAAGAGTTTCTTCCTTATAATTTAATACTAGTATAATAACCCGTCCCTTGCACGGTATTAAGCTTACAGTTGACAATCTATAATTTTATTATACTATTATGAGTTTTTTAATATATTTATCAATTATTTTTTTTTGAATGTTTTATAAATATGTGTTAGTAGATATGTATATAAATATTTAATATATAGATAAAATAATTATAAATATTAATATATATTTAAATAATTTTATACTAACACATGTTTTATATTATTTTAATTTATATAAACGCATTTTTAGAAAATATTATCTTTATTTGTATATAACTTAGATATATACATAATTTTAATAAAGAAATATTAATAATAAATTATCCCTACATAATAGTTTTTTTCTAGTGATTGCAAGTTAGTTTAGTTCATTTATAGTTTTATTTTCATGTAACAAAATAACATATTTATGTATAGAAAATAATTAGGTCCTTTAAGTATGTTAGTTGTCATTCAACTTCTAATATTCTAATCATATGCATGAATATATGCATTATATATATATATATATATATATATATTATACTATCACATTATTCATTTATGTGATTTAGTCATAATTTAATATTAATTTTATTTTTGTATTATTCAAGCCAATTTTTATTTGAATTTGAATTATAAAATTGAGAAATATCAATTTAAAGATTTAAATGATTTACTTAGAATTTATTTGATCTTTTTAATTTATTAATCATTACTTTATTACTTTGTTTGTATAATTAGCTTTATAATTAAATTGTGATATTTTGAGTATGAATCATTCTAATTAGGATTTGATTTGATTTAAATCAAAATGTTATTCATTTATAGATTTGGTTTTCTAATAATCAAATTGATATAAAAATATTTTTAAAAAGGAGAAATACTTTTGAAAGAATATAATTATTGTGATTATGAAGCAAAATAAATAAAAATTAAAAATCATATTAAAAATAATATAAAGATATATAAGTCTATCTTAGAGAAAGAAGAAAAGTAAGAAGACAAAGGTTAAAATTTAGCGTGACAATTATAGAATGCTAAACTTTAAATTAATAAAAAAGATAATTAAAGATAAGTTTGGGTTAAAAAAAATGAATTTAGTATTTATACATGACATTATTTACAATGAAAAAAAGTACCAAAAGCATCTAAGAAACAATATTTAAGTATTTCTTACAAAAACAATAACAATATTATTAATAATAGAATGTACTTTTTATGCACTGTCAGTGTAAAAAGTTTTATACAGTTAACAAATCAAAATCTTAATAAGTATGACTATTGTAGTTCTTTTTAACAACAACAACAACAACAACAACAATAATAATAATAGAATGATTGAGTGATATTATAGGTATGATTTATTTTGATGCAAATTTTGATTTGATTTAAGTCACCTAATTTTTAATAATATAACTAATAATATATAAATTGATTCAAATTGATATTTGATTTGATATGTTTATTGAATTACTTAAATTGAAGTTGTTAAAAAATTAAAAAAATATTTTGGGAAGAAAAATAAAGAAATTTAATGTTCATCATGTGCTATTAGCCTATTAGTATAATAAATAATAAATTATGTTAAAGAAAAAAAATTGAACAGGACCACAACATTTGGTTTGGGACCCAATAATTGAGTAAGTTTTCTTTTATAATATAGAATTTCTCTTCTTTTACGAAATTCTTTTTTAAGCCCTTTGTCATCTCAAAATGTATAATTTAAATTTTTTGTATTATTCAAATCAATTTAGATTTAAATTTGAATTTGAATTATATTAAAATTAATAAATATTAACTTCAAATTTTGAATAATTTACATAAAATTATTTGTTATTTTTAATTTATCAATATATTACTTTGTGTTTATAAGCTTCATAATTTAATCGTGATATTTCGCTATAGACCATTTTAATTAGAATTTGATTTGATTTGAATTAAAATATTATTTATTAATAGTTTTTATATTGATAAAGTTTTAAAATTATTACTAATGAGAAATATAATTAAAAATAAATGTATGTTAAAAAAATGAATTTTATATTAGTATGTGACATGACTTACATATGAATTTCTAAGTTTTGTCAATAATACTAACAAAATTATTTAATGATATTGTAGATTTCATTTAGTTTGATTTAAATTTTAATTTGATTTAAGTCATTTATAATAACATAATTAATAATTTGTAAATGGATTTAAGTTGATATTTAATTTGATATGTTAATTGAAACACTTAAAATAAAATAATTAAAAAAATAAAATAATTTAGAAAGAAAAATAAATAAATATATTGTTTTTCACATGCTATTAGTCTATAAGTACAACTTTTATTTTGTATATTAAATAATAAATTACTTTTAGAGAAAAATAATTGAACATGATGATAACGCTTGATTTGAGATCCAATAGGTGAAATCTTCTCTTGAAACTCAACAATAGGTCTTGTGTAAAATCTGTCTTTTAAGTCTTCATTCAAACAAAATATATAAAAAAAGCATTTAAAGAAATTGAAAAAAAAGGCAAAAATTTAACCTTAAAGAAAGAATAAAAAGATCGATAGATTTATGTTTCTGACTTGAATATATCCCTCCAATAAAAAGAATAAAAAATATGTTAGCGATTGACTGAAAGAAATAATAATGAAAATGAAAACAATTATGTATGATATATATATATATAGTTGAACTAACTGAATTTAATTCTACATGTTAGACAAAATATATAAAAATATTGAAAAAAAAACTACCTTAGAAAAGAATAAAATAGATTGGTGAATTTGTAATTTTTATTCGTATTTATCCCTCCCTAGAAGTTGAATAAAAAGAATAAAAGAAGATGTTAGTAATTAAACTCTTAATTATTTTAGAAGAAAACAATGAAAATGAAAACACTTAATTATGTATATGTTATAGTTAAATTGGTCAAATTGGGTTTCATTTCATGAATATGTGAATATTTATGGCTCAAATAATATTTTTGATATGATTACAAATTACATGATTGATAGGGAATGTTAAATTAAAAGTTACTAAATTTGTATGGTAAATTAGTAGTGAATCACAAATTAATAGTTATCAAATTAAAAGTTAATAATTGATATACTAACTTAAATCATGCGAAATTATTATCATAATAATAATAATTTATTATTATTACTATCACTCTAATAATTTATTAGTATCTAAGGTAATATAATAATTTATTATTATAGAATAATAATAGAACGAAGTATCAAAGACACATAATATTTAAGGAAACACGTTATTAATAAAAAAATTACCAAGATTAATAATAGATTGTATAAAATCAAAATTAATTTAAGATTTAATTATTTAATTGAAGAATTTAAGTAAAATATATAATAAATTATAAACGCCTTAATTATAAAATCAAAATTAATTTAAGTTTTAATTATTTAATTGATGAATTTAAGTAGAATATATAATAGATTATAAATGCCTTAATTATAAACTTCTTAATTACTATAATTAAATATAATAATGTATTTATATGAATAAGAAAACAAAAAAAAAACCTGTAAAATTTAGGCAAAAAAAGAATGAATATGATGTTGTCACGTGATATCTTTTCATATTATAAAACATTCTTTTATAATATATAATAAATAGATTAGTTTCTCGACTCTTCTTTTTGCTTTATATGCACAAGTCAAGGGAGATCACTAAAACGTATGCTTTAGCCTCTTCTTTTTTCTGGTCTCGACTTTTTATGATGTATATAATCAAAATATTAATAAAATCTTTATACTAATTAGTAAAAACTGTTGATGATCAATATTTTCTTATAAAATCTATTTTTTTTTAAAAATTACTAGTTATTAGCTGATGAGTAGTGATTAAAAATAGATTTTTAAAAAATAATCTTATAATTTACTTTAGATTTACATATATATTGGACCGGTGGTGTCTATATATATGCATCTAACATGCCCACTAGCAACACAACTTACAAGAGCCTCTAGATTTTCTCCCTCTCTATAAATGGTTTTTCAAAAATCTTTCACAATGACCTTTAATCGTCCCATGCTTTTGTTCTGTTTGGTTGCATTGATCAACAATGTTGTTATTCCAAGTAGTGCAAGACATCTCAAGACCCCAGCAGATGAGACAGAAGTGATGATTGGCACTGAAAACAGAGGAGGTCATCAAGTAGATCCAATGTCAAGCAAGGATAACATAGAAAAGAAAGAACAAGAAGTTGATAAGAACCAGTTTCCTCCCTTTTTTCCATACCCTCTTCCATTTCCACGTCCTTTTCCACTTCCACCATACGTTCCAGGGCTTCCATGGCCAATTAGTTCTCCCCCATTTGGTATTCCCGGGGTCCCTTCATTCCCTCCTGTAGACATCCCTGGTTCTCGTTACCCTCCTGCACCTTCTCCACCTATCTAACTTGTTTCCCTGTGGTGTGGTAATCTAGTTTTGCTTCCTATGTTATAGGGTTCTGCTTCTAGCATATGCACATGCATAAAGTTGTATACTTGTATGGTATGCGTTTGTGTATGTTATGTCCGCAGTGAAAAAATCATCATATATATAAATAAAACAACGATGATAAATGAAATAAAATGAGTTTGTGAGGGGTTAGGTTGCTAGTTAGCTTTAATTAGGATTAGATTCCTTTAATTGCTTACTAGCTATTACAGTTCTTGTACTTCTTTTAGCATGTCTAATAATAAACTGGTGTTATAGGTGATTAACTTTTAGTGTGTTGTGATTTCTAAATGTCTTTCTTAAATTAATTTTGTCGATTGTTGAAAGAGTGATGATTATTCGGAAAATGTCCACGTACCTTCCATCCGGATACATAGTTAATTATATGTGTAAATATGGTTAATTTTAGTTTATAAGTGATTAAGACTAAACGAATGTAATTATATATAGTTATCGATGTGGTTATTATTAACTACTTTTAAGGCATAGTTAATCATTATTAGACACTTCAATAATCTCATGATACTATTAACTACTTGTAAAGCCAAGTTAACTATCATTAGACAATTCAATAACCTCATGTCATTAGTAACTACACATAAAAAATTATAAACACAATTACGTTCATTCATTATTACTTGTGAGATAAAATTAACTATATTTATACATGTGGTTAATCACATGTAACAGTCAATAACCTCAAGACATTATTAACTACTTGTGAAATAAAGTTAACCATCATTAAATATTTCAATAACCTCATTATATTATTAACCATATGTTTATAATTATATAGAACTATGTTCATTTATTCTTAACCACTCGAAAAATAAAATTAACCATATTTTTATATGTAATTAACCACATGTTCAGATGGATGCCGAGTGTACAAAATCCAGATGAAAGTTGTTCTTTCTCCTTGTTGAAATTATACTTCCTGGCGAACGATTTGGACTTTAAGAAAATACTGAAATTAAGAAATAACAAAACTAAGACTTGCATGTCCCATGTGTGGTTCCCGTAATCATCCATGGATTATTGCGAGGATAGCTTTATAACTTCGAATTTGGGAATTTTTCTCTACAAAGATGGGACCGAGAAAAAAGCATATTTATTTTTATCAACAACAAAGAGATCAATCGAGATATTGTTAATACAGAGTATAATTAAGGATAAACCCCTATACACAAGGAGTTGCAGGAATATAACAGAAACAACACTAACTCTTTAAACAATCATTATGTTTCCAAGCACAAGAAACACCAATTGTAACGAAAGAACGGTGAAAACCATCCCCATGACAGTACCTTCACCCTTTCTAAAAGCAGAATAACGGAAACAGATATTGTTCCTCCAGGACCACTGACCAAATTATTGCATAAAACATGAAGACCCAAGCCTCACATAATTTCTTCTATTGGAATATATATGTTGGTGAAACCAAAAAAAATCCACGGAGGACCAATATTGCCCCATTAATTCCCCCCATTTATAGCAATGATACCATAATCTAGAAGAAATTGAATTTCAAACAAATGTTTAGACGAAAATATATCTTCCATGTTTGTTTGTTTTTTTTTTAAAAAAGAAGTCATTATTCTTTACGGATATAATACTGGAATGAATATTATATTTTCTTCGATTTTTGTTCTGCAGCAACCTTTTATTTTGATAAACAAAAGTGTTAAAGGTGAGATTGGAACTATATATCCTATGTTTTAACACCATGCATAAAAACTACTAGGACAATTAATTCATTTACGTGTGTACAAGGTGGGGTTCTGCTGCAACCTAAAATCAAGAGAGAGACTAGTTAAATGAGAAACAAGACTTTCTAAAATTTATAATTTTAATAAATTTCAGTCAATAATAAAGAGTGTGCTTAAAAGAGTATGTTAAAAAGTATATTACTAATATTTCTCTCTTCTATAATATAATTCTATTTATTTATGTATATTACTTAATACTTACACTTTCAAATTTGTTCAAAGAGATATAAATTCGTTAAATACCTTTATTTTTTTAAAAAAAATGATAATTTATTATCATTATTCTTTATAATTAATGTCAGAAACCGAAGGGACTTGTGAAAAATTAAAGAATAGTGATGAAAGATAAAATTTATCTTCAGGCTGAGAACAGAAACAGGGACAAGATCGAGAATAATGGAGAGGTAGGGACATGGACCAGGGAGATACTCCCCACCCTGCACTGCAAGGGTGCAATTCTTACGCGCGTTAAAGAGAGGTTTATCCTTAAATACATTATGTGACTTGAATTAGTTAAAAATCACATGATTCATGGTCTATGAATACCAAATGTCTCAGACAAAAAAAGGCCACAAAACCATTTTCTTTAGGCTTAAAAAATAATGTTAATTATTAATATGCTCGCCTCACAATAAAAAAAAAAAAAGAAAAAAGAAAGCCAATCAGTTGATGGGTAATATTTAGAGTAAAGATTTTTCTTCCTAAAAATTGGGCTTTCATCTTATTACGACCCTATGAAATCTCACCCATATATCAGTTCGCTGTCTCTGCTACAAGAGAAGTCCCATGAGAATTCCAATACCCTTATCAACCACAAAAAGTAGTTTAAAATATACAGCAAAAGCAAATTAATTGTAATCTTTTTTCGTCCCAAGAATATTAATATATAGGAAGAAAAAAGACAAAATAAATTTGTAATCCTAATGCTTTGTTAATTAGGATCTTTAAGCTGCTGAGTTAATGAACTTTTGATCGAGAATAAAATTTAGATGTAATATTGTAAGTATCTTTAGTGTTATTTTTAATTAATAAAGTCTACATCAAAAGTTAGTTGATTTTTGAGGTGAAACCGGGAAACTCCTTTTTTAAATGAAAAATAGTATAAAAGATACTTAAAGAATTTTCCTAAATTTTGCCATTTGATAAATTACTTGCCAACAGAAAAAAAGTAAAGAAAATATTTTTTTAACCTTTTCATTTAATTTTTAATTTTAACATAATTATTTGTCATTAAACATTTATAGCAGTTTTAGTCCTTTTTTTTTTTTTGTGCTGAGTCCATATTTGATTGCGCTTTTTTTTTTTCAGAGACATGATTTGTTTAAAAAGATCTTTTGAAAGTAGTTAATTTTTTGTATTAAAATAAATTAATTCAAACTCCAAAATTGGTATAAAAATTTTCATAGCAAATAGTGGTTTTACATAATTGAATCCATTTTTTCTTTCATATCTCTCTTTGACTAACTCTTCAACAAAGAATAACAACTCATCCTCAAAAAAAAAAAAAAAAGAATAACAACTCAACAAAGAAATTAATGGTTAGGAGAATCTTATTATTTTAAAAAGGGTTAATTACACTTTTAATTTGAATTATGAGTGATTTTCATTTCTCAAGTCTTTTTTTGAGCCAAGTAGATACTTCTATTTTTAAAATTAAGCAAATTTGATTTCTCTTTTATTTATTTTCACTTAAAACACTTAAATTCTCATTTTCTATCCAAATTTTTTTTATTAACGATGAATTTGAAATATAAAATAATTTTAAAAGTTTAACTATCAGAAATTTATTAAAATTTGATAAAATTATAGTATGTGATATTAGAGTGCTTTTTGGTACAAACCCCATGCATCCTCAACAAGAGACATTCATGCTTGAGTCGGATAAGACTATTATGAGCAAGCTCTTTCTTTGAGTATTTAACACAACCGTATTTTCAGGACTCGAACTCGAAACCGTTGATTAAATTAAAACAATACCACGTCAGTTGATTTAGTGCTCAATGGTTGTGATATTAGAGTTTGAAAAGGAAAAAAAATTTAAGATTTTTAAAAAAAAATTTAAGATTTTTTTTTAAAAATTTTGAATGAAGTATAATGTGTTGGTTGAAGAACTTTTAGTAGAAATGTATCCAATTTGTGATGATTTTGAATAGTTTCAGTTAAAAAGGGTCGATATAGAGATGAAATTTATTCAATTTTTAAATAGATACTTAATAAGCTCAAAATGAAATTGAGAATCAAAATCGCGTATAATCCAAATTAAAGAGACAAAAATATAATTAAATCAAGAAAATATTTTAATAATGCATCATTTTATAATTAGAAAAACAGATAATGGTATGAGAGGTATTATATGCCATTGAAAACTAGAGTTCTAGTAAAACTCATAATTAAGTAACAATGAAACAAAGTAAACAAACTAAAGATTTTGCAAATAACAATTATGCCATTTGCGGTCTATTCTTCAGATTGCTACTATTACAATAGAGCAGTTTTATTGACTTCATGGGTATGCATTTTCTCCATGTGGAATCAGATAAGCCAAACCTAAAGAGGAAGATCCTGATGGGCTTTAGGGCTGGCCTAACGTTAAGTGAGGCTTCAAACAAATTTTGAAAGAATTTTTTTTTATTTTAAATGAGAAAATTATATGTTGAGCCTTTTTACCAACACATGTAGCCTTTTTATCAACATATGTGGCTTTTTTGTTTTATAAACACCAATAACAAACAATTTTTTGTTAGTGGACCTAAAGCTTGCTTGAGCTTTAGTAGCTTTACTTTTAGACTAGTCCTGATGGGCTTGAAGGAAAGGAAGGCATGGTAGATTGCATAGCAGGCATGAATGGAAGAGAGGGTAGAGGAGGCAATTTGGGGAGAGGTGGCAATGCTGGAAGTGAAAATGAGGGAGGGTTAAGAAAACCAAAAACTGGTTGTTTGAAATATGGTATTGGAGGCAGTGTTGGTAACAAAGGGTTGAGGACAGATTTTGGGTTGGGAATAGTGGTGCAAATGAAGGTAAATCTGTTGCCAAATGTCCAGTTGGTGGTTTGTTTTCAGATAATAATAAGCGAGTGCAGATGAATATTGGATGTTGCAGTGGAGTAGCACAAGACCAAGGATGATTAGTTGAAGGTGGGCGAAATTGAATGCCATTACTGAGATAATAAGAGAGTCAAAGAAACTGAGATTTATAGGTGATGAAAACTTTGAAAAGTACATTAAGCTAATTTTTTATTTTCTTTTCTGAATATAGTTATATAGAAAGAGGGGGGGGGGAGATATTTTAAAAGGGATTTTGCACTTGAGCTTCATCTTTCATGGTATTTCTACTTGATACCTAATTTTTGGAACGTGCTAATGCATGAATTTGACTTCAAACATCAAAGTAATTTACTTCAGATATTATCAAGTTTGGGCTAATTTGTGGAAGCACCTACAAACCAACTGCTTGTGTCCTGTCCTAAACTTTATGAGATGAGATCTTCTAAAGTATAATGGTAAAGTATTTGGTAAGATAATGAAATAATTGATTCATATAACATTTAAATCATAAATCTTACCATGTGTGATTCATTCTTTATAAATAAAAAAAAATCTCCATGTTCTTTAATATAGTTGTTTAATAAATATATAGTTGCTATAATGTGCATATTAAAAGTCAAATTTAATGTAATATAATGAACTTATTTTTGTTGCCTTCATCTTGTTTTACCCCCATATAATATATTTGTTATATACATAAGTGAAATAGAAAATAAATAATTTTTTTATCTCATGTCAAAATTTTTAAAAAATGAAATATATAACTATGTAATTCATTTCAAATTCTTGTATAAAACCTTTTATCAAATTTACATAAACTAAGCTTTCAGTAAATTAATATAAATAAATAAAAAATATTTTCTCCCAACTCTAATTGAAATAAAGAAAATAGGCTATGCACTGACATTGTAAAATAGTTTTACACTATCATTAATCATAAACTGCCATTTATTTTAAGTTTGTTGACTTTTATAATAATTACTTTGAAAGTCATATCAATAGTATTTTTGATTGGTTGACAATGTAAAACTTTTTACACTGATAGTGCATAATTATTAAACTCATTGAAATATACAAGAAAAAAAATTATAATTTCATTTAAAATCCATTTGAAATATGTAAATTAAATTATGTCAATTTTTCATGAAACTTATTTAAAATATGTAAATAAAATAATATAATTTTTTGACTAAAACTAGTTTTGAACCCGTTTAAGATTAACTATCACACGTATGAAAAAAATTTACAAAAGCATTTTTTGCATAAAAACTATAGATAAAAATATAGTTCTTTTAAATATAAAATTTAATTTTGATATGTGTATTTTTAAAAAATAACTTAAATAAATGTTTTAAAATAAATACCATAAAAATAGTGATTTTTAGTCGTATGATAATTTATAGCGTAAATATTTTACACTATAAATACATCTGAATAAATACTTAAAAATATAGATAAATACTAAAAATACATTATTAGTAGGTATGTTGATACGAGTTGAATTTCTATAAATATTTAAATTAAAAAATGTATTTAATTTATCTATAATGTATTAAATAATGTACTTAACTAATATACAAAATAATGTAATAAATAATTGCGAAATAATGTTCTTAAATAATATACTATCTTATTTATCTATAATATACTAAATAATGTACTCAAATAGTAGAGTTGAACTCCATTATTTATCTACATTTTAAAGTATTTGTTTAGATGTATTTGCGTAGTAAAAATATTTTACATTATAAATTAATCATAAATTATCATACTACTAAAAATTACTACTTTTTATGGTATTTATTTTAAAAATTATATTTATGATATTTTTAAGAAACTTTTACACTTACCAAAATTAAATTCTATATTTAAAAGAAACTATATTTTTATTTAGTTTTTAAGTAAAAAATCACGAATGCTTTTGGTATTTTTTTATGCATTTGATAGTTAATTTTAGAATCCGTGCATTGCACAGGTTTAAAACCAGTTTTAGACAAAAGTCATATTATTTTATTTGCATATTTCAAATGGATTTTAAATGAAATTATAATTTTTTTCTTGTATATTTCAACTAGAGTTGGAAGAAAATATTTTTTTTATTCATTTTTATTAATTTACTAAAAATTTAGTTTACGTAAATTTGAGAAAAAGTTATTCATGAATTTGAAATGAATTATACAATTATATAATTCACTTTTCTTAAAATTTTGACATAAAAAATAATTTATTAAATTTCTATTTCACTTATATATAGCAAATATATTATAAAATAAGACAAATGTGACAAAAATAAGTTCATTATGCTATGTAAAATTTGATTTTTAATAGTATGTACATTATAGCAATTATTTATTATAAACTATATTAAAGAACATAGATTTTTTTTTTATATAAAGAATAAATCAAGTGTGGTAAGATATGTAATTGAAGTGTTATCCTAACCACTCATTTCATTACTTTACCAAATACTTTACCATTGTACTTTGGAGGATCTCATCTCAAACTTTATAACTTAATAAAAAATAGAGCATTCACACACGGGGATAATGACACACAAAATATACCACAAAAAAAAAATACCGCTTGAAAGTATTTTGAAAATGATTTCATGATTTTATCACAATCTTTTTATCTTAATTATTTTATAATTTATTATATATATATATATATATATATATATATATATATATATATATATATATATATATGAGATTTATTAACGTACACTCATTTTTAATTGAAGTACGTTAGTAAGCTATATTGTAGGTGTATTTTAAGATATATTGTAGTTATAACTTGCTAACGTACCCTAACTAAAAAATAAGTATGTGTACGTTAGCAAATGCTTGTAAAGTTTGCTAACATACACACTTGTTTTTTAGTTGGAGTATGTTAGCAAGCTACACCATGGTGTATTTTAAGATACATTGGGGTTATAACTTACTAACGTACTCCAATTAAAAAATAAGTGTGTGTACATTAATAAATCTCTCTCTCTCTCTCTATACACACACACACACACACACACCACACACACACACACACACACTATCGAGTACGTGGATTAACTGATGTGAGGTTGTTCTAGTTTAACTAGTGATCTCAAGTTTGAGCCTTGGGATGTTGCTGCTTTAAATAATTTAGCAAGAGAGTTTTGTCATCTATAATAGTTTTACTTGGCTCGAAAAGGCTCTAGTTGAGGATACCTGCGATTTCTACCATATATATAGTAGTTAAGGACTATTTTGTGATTACTTTGTATAATTAGTGATTTGTTTAAAATGTATGTATTACCAACAAATAATTTAAAATAGAAGGAATATAATCTTAATATATTAAAATTTAAAAATAAATATACACTTACTTTAAAAACAAATTAAGGAAGTATATTATTTACTTTACATATTAGTATGTATTTTGTATATTACATGAGTATTTTATAAAGATGTAAATTAATTAATTAAATTATTTTAATGATAATAAAATATAAATTAAAATATAAAGTGTATAGATATTCAAAACTTTTAATTTTAAAACCTAAAAATTGATATAATTATATTTTATTAATAATTTATTAATATTTTATATAAATATTGTTTAAAAACAAAAACAACATTTCATTTACTTAAATAAGTAGTCAAAAAATGAATATTTAGTTTACTAAAAAAATTATTTTACTTTGATTTAATTCAATGTGAGTTTTCAAGATTTGTGTTGCAGTTGTGGCACATTCTGTTATTTCAGTTTTTCTGTTATAACTAATTTTATAGGTTTCCTTTAGAGAAAATTTATAATCCTTTTGTATGTTGTATTATAAAGCAATATAAAAGGGAATGTGTGAGGAGAAAATAGAAAAATAAGGCTTGATTGAGAATTACAAAAGAGTGTTAAGAGGAATTGAAAGAGAGGTTCTTTAGGGGACTCGACTGTAATTGGCATCAAGGAATTCTATGTGATAATATGGAGATATAAACAAGGAGATTTTTCACAGTTGCTTTTTTCCTTCTTGTTTGCTTTCTTTCTTTATGGCCAAATAGATTGTTTTGCTTTGATCGTAGTCTATCCTTTAGATTATGTGTTCTGGTGTTTCTAGTTTTTAAGAGGTGATTTGCTGCAACAATTGGCATCAAAGCTGGTTGCAGAAAGAGATATCCATGGCGATGGTGAAATTCGACATTAAAAAGTTCAATGGAAAAAATGATTTTGCCCTATGGAGGTTGAAGATGCGAGCCTTGCTTGTTCAACAAGGGCTGGAAAAGGCTTTAGAAGGGGAGAAGAGGTTGCCAAGCACGTTGATTGAGAAAGAGAAGAAAGAGCTCTTGAATAAGGCCCACAGTGCCATAATTTTATGTTTGGGTGACAAAGTTCTTCGAGAAGTCTCAAAAGAAAAATTCGCTACTGCTCTGTGGTTGAAGCTCGAGAATCTTTACATGACAAAGTCATTGACAAATCACCTCTATCTCAAGCAGAGACTTTATACCTTCAAGATGCAACCTGGGACCTTTATTGAAGACCATATGGATGAGTTCAACATGTTGATTCTTGATCTAGAGAACATCAAAGTAAAGATAAATGATGAAGATCGAGTGTTACTTTAATTCGTTCTTTGACCAGCTCGTACGAAAACCTTACGAACCCTTGTCTACGGGAGAGAGTCTCTAACTCTTAAAGAGGTGCAAGCAGCTTTGATTTCTAAGGAGTTGGCCAAGAAATCAAAGAATAAAGAAAATGATATAGGTGAAAACCTTAATATCAAGGGGCGAAGTGACAAGTGAGACAACAAGAGAAAGAACCGATCAAGATTGAAATCGAAGACGAAGACGAAATTGAAGTGTTTTCTGTGCCATAGAGAAGGTCACTTCAAGGGAAATTGCCCTGATCAAAAGTCTAAGATGAAGCACAATTCTGAAGACAAAGTAGACGCATCAGTGGCTTCTGATGGGTATGAGAGTGTAGATGTCTTAGTAGCTGTAAACTCTCAAGGTGAATTTGAATGGATGATGGACTCAGGATGCTCTTTTCATATCTGCCCTAATAAATAGTGTTTTTTTTCATTACAAGCTTGTTGCTAGGGGTCAAGTTGTGATATGAAACAATGCAACATGCAAAGTTGTTGGCATTGGATTCATTAAACTCAAACTCACGCATGGAACTGAGAAAGTCATGACCCGCGTAAGACATGTTCCTGATCTCAAATGAAATTTAGTTTCTTTGGGAACCTTGGAAGAAGTTGGGTTTAGCTTCAAAGCTAAGAATTTTGTGTTAAAGGTGCTCCAAGGATCACGGGTCATCATGAAGGGAATAAAGAAGAATGGTGTTTATGTTTTGACAAGAAATGCCATTACTAGCACCTCATCTATAGCTACAGATTCAAGAACCAGTAAAGGAATCATGTGGCACCAAAGGCTTGGACACATTAGTGAACGTAGTTTGAAAGAATTGAAGAAACAAGGGTTGCTATATGGAGATAAATTAGAAACTCTTGAGTTTTGTGAGCATTGTGTGTTTAGAAAACAAATAAAGGTAAATTCAGTACCCATAAGACAAAGGATAGACTTGACTACATCCATTCTGATTTGTGGGGATCATCAAGAACACCTGCTCATGGAGGTAACAGATATTTCATTACGTTTATTGATGATTCAGTAGAAAGGTATGGGTTTATCTGTTAAAAAGTAAGGATGAGGCTTTTAAAACCTTTGTGCAATGGAAAAATAGAGTTGAAAATCAATGTGATAGGAAGATAAAGGTTTTGAGGACAGACAATGGTCTTGAATTTTGTGGAGATGTATTCAATAATTTCTGTAAAGAACATGGGATATACAGAAATAACATAGTCAAGAAGACACCCCAACAAAATGGTCTTGTTGAGAGAATGAATATGACTCTTTTAGAAAAGGTCAGGTGTATGTGGTCATATACAAGTTTGTCTAAGCATTTTTAGGAGGAGGCTGTCCATATTGCATGTTATCTTATTAATAAAAGTCCATCTGCAGCACTTTATTTTAAAACTCCTCAAGAGATATGGAGTGGTAGTTCGACAGATTATGCAAATCTCAGAATATTTGGTTACCCATCTTAGTATCATGTGAATGAAGGCAAACTTGAACCAAGGCCAAGGAAGGGTTTGTTTATGGGATATCTTGATGGCATAAAGGGTTATAGAATATGGTCTTTTGATGATAAAAGGTGCATCATAAGTAGAGATGTAACTTTCCATGAAGTAGAAATGTTCAAAGTTAGATCTCTCAGTAAAGTCATGGAAAAGTTAGAAAATCATGAAGTTGAGGTGGAGCTAGAATGTAGAGGTGTAGGTGAGCAGGTTACCAATGATGATGATTCTTTACAGCATGAAGCAGAAGATCAATTCTAGATTGCTCGCAAGGTTAGTACAGACCATGACTATTTATTGGCGAGAGATAGAGAAAGAAGGGAAATCAAACCTCCACAAAGGTTTGGATACGCTGACATGATAGCATATGCTTTGAATGCTATTAATACAATCACTAATGATGAACCAAGGTTCTACAAGGAAGCCATAGAGAGTAAGGATCGAGGAAAATGGCATCTTGCAATGGAAGAAGAGATGAAATCTTTGTACAAGAATCAGACTTGGAAGTTAGTGGAGAAACCAAATGAAGAAAAATTGGTGGGTAGCAAATGGATTTTCAAAAGAAAGGAGGGCATTTCAAAATTTGAACCCCCACGCTACAAAGCAAGATTAGTGGCAAAGGGGTTCACACAAAGAGAAGAGTTGGACTTTAATGAAATATTTTCACCAGTTATGAAACATTGCTCAATTAGAGTGCTCCTTGCAATGGCAGCTCAATTCAATCTATACCTTGAACAAATAGATGTAAAAATAGCCTTTTTACATGGTGAACTTTAGGAAAAAAATTTCATGAAACAACCGGAAGGGTTTGAAGTCAAAGGCAAAAAGAGTTAGGTTTGCCTTTTTCAGAAATCTTTGTATGGTCTTAAACAGTCATCGTGCCAATGGTACAAGCACTTTAACAATTTTGTTTTGAGTCTCAAGTACAAGAGGAGTAACTTTGATAGTTATGTTTATTATAAGAAGTTGGACTGTAATGACTACATTTACCTTCTCTTATATGTTGATGACATACTTATAGCATGTAAAAGCATGGTAGAAATTGAAGGACTTAAAAAGATGCTGAAAACTGAATTTGAGATGAAGGATTTGGGGCTAGCCAAGAGGATACTCGGTATGGAAATTAGAAGACAACAAAATACTAGAAATCTTACCATCACTCAGAAAGGATATCTTGAGAAGATCCTAGACAAGTTCAATATGAAAGAGGCTAAACCAATGAGCATTCCTATTGTATCTCACTTAAAACTATCACTTGAAGGCAGTCCCAAAATCATTCTAGAAGAAATGGAGATGGAGAAGGTGCCTTATGTATGCAATGGTGTGGACTCGCTCGGACATAGCTTATGCTGTTAGATTAGTCAGTAGATTTATGGGAAATCCTGGGAACCAACATTTGTTAGTTGTTAAGCAAATCTTAAGGTACTTGAATGGGCTAATAAATACTAGATTAAAGTATGGAAGAGATGATCAGGATTCAGGTCGAGCTCAAGGTTTTGTAGACTCAGACTTTGTAGGGGATCGTGACAAAAGGAGATCTTTAACTGGATATGTGTTTACCTTGTTTGGAAACATTATAAGCTGGAAGGCTTCTCTGCAACATGTAGTGGCTTTGTCCACAACTAAAGTGGAGTGTATTGGCATCACAAAAGTTGTTAAAGAGGCATTGTGGTTGAAGGGTTTGATAAATGAACTTAGAGTTACTCAAGAGAATATTAATGTATTTTGTGATAATCAGAGTGCTATACACCTCTGTAAAAATCACAATTATCATGAGAGAACAAAACACATTGATATCAGGCAGTACTAGATCAAAGATATTGTCTCAGATGGAATGGTGCAAATTAAGAAGATTTATATATCTGAAAACCCTACGGATTTCCTCACTAAGGTGGTTCCCTTAAGCAAGTTTAAGCATTGTCTGGACGTGTTGAAGATTGAAGATGGTTGAATGTGCCAAGGTGGAGATTGTTGCAGTTGTGGCACATTATGTTATTTCAGTTTTTCTGTTATAACTGATTTTATAGTTTTCCTTTAGAGAAAATTTGTAATCCTTTTATATGCTGTATTATAAAGTAACCCAACCCATTCCCTTGAATGATTTTTAGCTCAACATCTTCACACAGACATGGACGAGACGGATGCTGAACGCTTCTGGCATCAACATATGTTCCAATGCGAACAAGAAGCGTTCAGCAGTGGCGTCTCCACAGACAACAAGGCCGATATCCCAACTACAACGGACTGTGTAGTCACGTAGCGTCCAGCTCGTGTCTTTCACTTTTCGGACACTTCTGCTGCTTTTGTCCGTCCACCAGATGCACGTCCACTCCTTGGTACGGAAACTTCTATCTTATATACATTGATTGCTGCTCTTACACATATCAACACCTTCCAACCACCCTACCCTTAGAACCCTCCTCGCCTCTATCAACTTGACGTGCCAAACCTCAAGTTCCTAGAAGCACCTCCTTCTCCCTCTAAAACTCTTCCACCTTCTCCACCAACTTCACCCACACCTCCACCACCGCCTACTCCTAGCTCCCAAACCTCCGCCAGCCTCCCTGTTTCTACTACCGCCCCCTCATTTACCCACTTGTTGACCCTGCCGTTCAACAATATGTCGCCACTCAACTTCAACCCATCTTCACTCTTCTGCACCAAATTCTTCAGAACCAACAAGCCCTTCTCCATCCTTCTCAACCTCCTCCTCCACCACCGCCGCCACAATGACTATGATGACGACTCCTTTTTTGATAATAACAAAGGGAGAGAAAGCATTATGGAAGTTTTTATATATATATATATAGTTTTTTTTTTTTTGCATATATTCTTGTCAGATTTTATGCTCCGAATAGTTAAATAAAAAGTTGATATGATTTACTTCACATATTGCTCCATCTGTTATATAATATTCTTAATACTTGGTATATCCGACTCAGGGGGAGCATAGTAAGTCTTTCGAAAACTTCGTTTTACGCTTCTTTACTTAAAAATAAAAAATAAAAAATTAATAAGGTTTATCATCATCAAAAAGGGGGAGATTGTTGGAACCAAAGACGTAGAAGCGCCTAAACCCTCAATGTTTTGAAGATAACAAAGCTTATTAATGTTTATATTAGTGTGTATAAACTAACCCTATCACAGCGAAAGACGAAGACTCGCCAAGAAGGACCGTCCAACTGATGCAACAATGACCGTCCAGTGGACACTTTGAAGACCGTCCAGTAAGACGCGATCAAAGACCATCCAGATGAACAGACCGAAGGTGATCGTCTAAATCTCCAGTATTCATATATTCAAACGACTGAGTTTTTCATTATAAACATCAATCATGTCTATCCGCCTTAAAACCTACACAGTACCACTCCAATGAGCTAACGTTCAAAACGGTTTGAAACATCAACATCAAGTCAGTACAAAAGCACAGCAGAATGGGTAAAGCAAGTCAACTTATCAAGCCGACAAGACAGATGAAGAAAGTTCAGAAGAAAAAACTGTCAGCGCAGCCCTGAAACTTCTATTGTAGTGCAAGTTTTCAACTGTCACGCCTGACTTTTCTGAAAAGAAAGTTTGCACGCGCCTCATCACGTGAAGAGACAAGATATCTGTAACGGATCTCTTTCCTGAAGATCGTATATATACGCGCATCAACAAAAAGCAAAATAGAGAACTGAGATAGGTGGATTTTTGTTTAAAACAACAGCATATACTTTCTTCTGTGATATTCTGTCAAGAGCGTCCAGTGGACGATAATCATTTTGTTTGTAATAATTCTCAAAGTGATCTTGAGTCTAAGTTTTAAAATCCTTACTACGTGAGTTGATCTTTCCTCAAAAATATTTGTTTTGAGCGTTGTGAAAGCCTGGAGAGGCTTAGTGTAAAAAGAATACTTGGGTTAAGCAATCTGGGTAGATTGCGTTGTAAAGCCTGAAGAGGCCACGAACAATACTTGTAACCAAAGATTGGTTAGTAGAAACCTTCTGGGTGAAGGGACTGGACGTAGCTCAGGTTGAGTGAACCAGTATAAAGCTTTCTGTGTTTTCTTCTCTCTATCCCTACGCTTAAAAACGTTTTGTTTAGACTGATCTACTTTTTTCGAAAAGTTTTTTAAACGCACAATTCAACCCCCCTTCTTGTGCGCTTTTTCTTATTTCACCTCTATGGAATCCATTCATTCCAACTGAGGCAACTACACCGATGTATATATCAAGGAATCAAAAGAAATACATATATCATCATTAGTAACATATTTACATCAATAAGAAAAGGGTACATAACACTCTACCTATCGCTGGTCACACTATGCATCATGTCAAAAGAAATAAACAACAAATTGGAATATCAATTCCTTTAAGAACAAGAACAAAAGGATGATCCTCCATACTTGTTCCATCTAGCCACTGACTAGAGCGAAGCATCATCATCAACTATAAGAAGCTAAACCTGTTACAGCTCAACATCTGCTCCCACGCCAAAGACGTGATCATCACAGGCATAAACCACACGTGCAAACAACGCAAGGGTAAGCTTACTTGAAACAATAAAACATATAGTATAAAGGAAAGGTAATAGGAAAATCTTTTAATCAAATGTCAATAGCCAAACAAAATAATAACAATAACAATTGTACAATCATTACAACAATTTATTAACAACATCTTTACCATTAGCACCACCAACCATAACAACAATAACAGCCTCAAAATAACAACAATCATAACAATTAGGTAACAACAACAACACTGCCCCCGCTACCAACACACTACGCAAATATAACAACAACTACCAAGTAACTATAACAACAACGACAACACTACCATCACCATTACCAACAACACCACCACAACAACAACAACTATAACATCAATAACTAGATAGCAACAACAATACTACCATTAACAACGTTAACTATAGAAGAAAACTTCGTTTACATATAAAAATCCAGATAAGATTCACTAATATATAGTCACCTTCTACATTAGTGATATTAATCACCATGCCAATGCTTTCAACATCAACTAATAGAATGAGTTTCCTTAAAATCACTACATACATACCATGCTTTCAACATCAACATGTTAATGCATGAATAACACGACTCTCGAGAGATTTTCTACATTTTAGGTGATCAACCAGGTCTTATCCCCTATCATCTAATACCATTTAGGGATTGCCAAAATTCTAATCCGTTAGATAAGCTTATGGTTGTCAGGATAAGTGTATGTGGGTGATGGTATACTGCGACACAAGGCTTACACTGCCTTGGCCTCCTACGGAATTACCCATCCACTTATCCTCTATGCCCAGCTTTAAGACCCTACTTCTTGTTCAGGCACTAGGTTGGAGGGCCTATCTGAGTACCAACTCTAGTTACCATCCACCTTACACGCCTACTCACACATGGCTTAAAGCCCACACAACCTCAGCCAACAACATATGCATGTCAATACATGTATCACCACAATAGTCAACTCAATCACAACAATTATCAAATCATATATATATGTATCAACATATAACCACATGGCCTATTTAGTACCACTTGTGGTCCAACAATCATCATCAACCCCATGTAGGCCCAATGCAGCTCTTTGCATGGTTAACAAGTAAGGCCCTATCCAAGTAGCATATACCTCGGGAAACATCTTACACGTCCTAAGTGAGGTCCTATCTAAGCAACCAACACCTTTTGTAACATATCTCACCCTCACAACATATTGCAATTAGTGGAGGCTCTACTTGAGTAACCTTCCACTCAATTATCATTTTCCAACATTTTATCAAACAAATCCACAATAACAATAAAGAAAACCAAGAACCAAGTTTGGAATGATAACAACAACATTATAACCCCACAATATCACAAGCCATCAACAACATCGCTCACAAGCATTCATTACATAACAACACAAATACCCCAAGAATCAAGCATACAGTATGAATTTATCATTCTTATGAAATTTGAACACTTTTTCCAAAGTTCCCAATTATCACACCAAACATTAAACCAATAGCATTCAACCCCATCTTTATTTTTCTTAAAGTTTCAACTTTAATGTTTCATGCATAGCACCACAAAATTGACACAAAGCATGTCAAAAACAGGGGAGAATTAGGGACCTTGTCGCCCAGCATCACTAGACTATTGCCTAGCGCCAACATCACAGAGAAGGTCTGTAATTTTGTTGCCCGGCACCACAAAGTTGTCGCTCAGCGCCAACATCACAAAGAGAATCTGGCATTTCATCACCCGGCGTCACTTTTTGTTGCTAGGTGACAGAATCCGTCGCTATAGGCAAAATTTTCGTCACTAAACTCAAATTCCGTCGCTAATTGACAGCATTTTTGTCAACTATCACCCAGCAATAGAAATTGACGGCCAACGGCAAACTGTGACTTTTGTAGTTTGCAAGAAGATGATCCATGTCATTTTTTACAAAATCAATCCATCCCAAGCATCACAAAACAATTCTAATCACTTTTAATACGTTTCTAACTAATTATACAACAATAAATCACCAAGATTTTGTTCCAAACCCCTTTCCCTTTTCAGATTTCAAAGTTTTTCCCTAAAAACCCATTTCATCAAAATCATACCACATCTCACACACAACCAGATTTGGAACGAACCTAAAGCAAGATTCACACAAAATCATGCTCATACATCACAAATCTAACAAGTGTAAGCTTCCCTTACCTTAAAAGCTTCCAAATTTGAAAGTTGGGAAGATGAGAATGTGAAAGAGAAAGAGACTCTTGAGCCAATCCTCCAAGAAATTTGCCATTCGTATCTCGAGAACACGAAATTAGGGCTGAGAAACCTTTAACACCCTTAACTAACTAGAGAAATCTAGAGAGATATAGAGAGAGATGAAGAGAAGAGAGAGAAAGGAAGATAGAGAGTGAAAATGAGAAAATGAAAGAAAAAGCTCCCTCCCCCTCTTATATAGCTGAACTCTCCGAAGGTCTCACACGGACTTTTACCCAACTAAGGTTCAAATCTCACCAAACCACTCCCCATATCTCATAACTGGTCTAACCCAACTGTTTTTCCTCAAAAGCCCAAAATCAGACTCTCAACATCTCTACATTGGCTCAAGCACATATCTTAAGTTCCTTAAATTCAAACCGGTATTTCAAACAACTAACACCAAAACATCACCACCTACTACATACCATCATCACTCACAACAAATCATACAGAGCAACAATTCATTTATTTCTTTTAATCACCTAAATTACATATCAAATTTCCACTTTTTAGTTATTAAAACACTTAATCATACATTAGGAAAAATAAGATGTTACATTTTACACTGTCATCTAATCACAAATCACTATTTATTGTAAGTTTATTGACTTTTATAATAAATACTTTAAAAGTCATATTAATGGTGATTTCTGATTGGATGACAGTGTAAAACTTATTATATTGACAATGCATGACCATTAAACTCAATTTTTAAAGTGTTTATTATAAAAGTAAGTAGTTTTGTGATATATGATAATCTATGATTAAATGATAATATAAAAAAATTATGAGTTTAATATTTATATATTGTTAGTGTAAACATATTACACTTCAACCAATTAGAAATCATGATATGTATAACTTTTAAAATAGTTATTATAAAAATCATTAAACTTATCATACATGTCAATTTTTAATTAGATGACGGTGAAAAAAGCCTTTACACTATTAGTACATATATTAGTTACTAAAAAATTATACACCAAAAATAAATTAGAGTTAAAAGTGTTATGCATTGTTAGTATCTTTACACTCTTAGTATAAAATTTTTTACACCGTTAATTAATCAAAAAAACATAATTAATACTACTTTTAAGATAAAAAAAAATCAATTTTGATGAGTTTCAAGATAAAAAAAAATCATTTTTGATATAACTCTTAAGATAATTATTTTAAAATCAACAAATTTGGAAAAAAACAATTTATATACTGGCAATATAAATATTTTTATATTATTATTTAATTAAAAATTATTATGTAAGATAAATTTGTTAACTTTTATAACTACCTTAAAAGTCATGTTGATTATTATTGATTAATAATGTAAAGACTGATAATGTATAAAAATTAAATTCAAGCACTTTATCATATATCACTACTAACAGTTAGATAATAATGTAAAAAATAAAATAAAATTGCGCTACTAATCCATTGTAATTAAACTATTTAAATTAAATTCTAACTTTATTTTCTTTGATACGAGATCGGGTCATAAGTCATAACATTTGTTAGACTGTTAGAGGACCGAATTGGCCGACTATTCCATTATTTATTTATTTATGAGTATGTTAGCAACATTGTCTCAAATACTATTTTTTTAATATTTTTTTATTGTTGACCAAATTTATTGAAAATTATAAATTTTAGTAAATCTCATTTTTAAATTAAGAGAGAGACTCGTTAAATAAAAAGTAAAATATACTAAAATTTACAATTTCTAATAAATTTAAACTAATAATAAATAGAATGTTAGAAAAAGAGGGTTATTAGCATTTTTTTTATTTATTTGTTTGAAATAAAGTTGTGCCACGTGGTAGGTTGCGAGTGGACCCAACAGGCATGTTAGCAGGGTGAGTTCGCACACTTGAGTCGGAGGGACTGCAGTAGACGCAACCGACCAACCATGGCGGCTTCTGATCCCAACAAGTTGATGACTAAAGCCGATAAACTGTCTGTTTATCTTCTCTCTCATTTCCCTTAACATATTATGCACATCATAATTTTCCTTTGCCTTATCTCTTCAAATCAAATGCCACAATAATCTCATTTTCAAGTGGCAGTGTTCATTTCGCTGCAACAACTAGGTTTAATTTTTTCGTCGTGCGGGTTTTCCATGTTGATCGTAGGGAAACATGTAATATCTGTTTTGTTACGAGAAAATAAAATAAAATTGATGCAGCATACAATTTTGTGTCTTAGGTTGATTTGTCATAATGATGTGATCCAACTACTGTTGGGATCATACTGGTCATGGAATTGGTGTTGATCAAGGCACTTGATGGACTACATTACTTTGATATCATTTTTTGATTTTGTTTTTAAGTTATGTGAGTGAAAGCCAGAGGATTTACTTCATATGCTGATATTCTCAGTATGATTTAACTGTGGCCAAGCCCATTGATTCTAGGGCATATTAGTTTTGTTGTTTCTCTTTCCATGAACTCTGTGTTTTACCTTGTATTTCTTTTTCGCTGCAGAACAAGACTCAGTCTTACTAGGTGGAGTGCAGATTGGAAAAGTGCTACTGTTCTTTATGAGCAGGCGGGTAAAGTATTCAAGCTTTCTTAATAAGTATTTGATTGTTTGTGCGAATAATTTTGTGCTAAATGAAAATTTGGAGAAAAGATAGGTTATTGGTAATCTGCTAAACTCTTTTTCTGTTGCAGCTAATGGGTTTAGAGTTGCCAGGGACTATGAGAAAGCCAAAATAGCATATGAGAAAGCTTCGAAAGGACAAGAGATGCTTTCTTCGTATCCTTAAGTGATATAATTATACATTATCCTTCATTTTGTTTCATTAAGGGGGAAAAAATTATCATGAATTATGATGGTACTCTATAATGTTATTAGATTCATTATGTTAAACTGTCTCTCTTTGACTTTCCTTGACAATCAAACCAGACCTTGGGATGCAGCTAAGCACATGGAATCTGCTGCTGCTCTGGCAAAGGATCTAAGCCACTGGCAAGAAGTTGGGGACTTCTATCGAAGGGCATCTGAATTGTACATGGAGTGTGGGAGACCACAACCTGCATCAGACGCTCTTGCAAAGGGAGCCCGGTAAACAGATTGTTTACCCTCTTTCTTTGCAACTGAATTCCATATGATTATTATTATTATTATTATATGCTGAAGTAACCAACCAACCGCCAACTTCTAATGAAATTCATAATTTGAAAGCTCTAATAGAGTGGTATATGGCAACTTCATGATGATCAAGTTACATCTATCCTTTGGCAACATCAAGGAGGCTAAAATCTTCTTGTAGTGTGTACTTTATGGAGTCCTTTGGTACATTTGTTTGGTAGTTTATACACGGAGGCTAAAATCTGTTTAGTTTATGAAGCTTTAGTCACTTTCATAAAGCTGTTTCTCTGGCCTTTGAATTGCTTTGGGATGAGTTGTGTATATGGCCTTTCTTTGGTGTGCTGCTCGTGGCTGTTTCTAAAAGGTTGCCATTTCAGATATGGATAGGGATTCGACAGCATTGCTGCCTTCATGATATTTTCAAGTTCTCTCAATGTTTCCTTCTCTGTTTTGGAGGATATCTTAATCATAGCTGTGTTTCCCCCCCTTTTCTCTTTTTTGTTCAGTCAATGGTTACTAATAACGAAACAGTAATTTGAGTCAATATAAATTATTAGAAGTCATGCATATAAGCCTGTTAAATTTAATACATCATGATGGCTCTCATATTTATCTCATTACGTACTGCTGCAGATGTTGTATGCAACACTCTAATTTATGTATATATTGCATCTGTATATAGTACTGTTCTACTGTCTATTGGGAAATTATTTATATAGCTCTCTCTCTCTCTCTCTCTCTTATTTTCACCATGTGTTTCATAAAACCTTCCCTCCTCTGTAGTGCTTTGGAAGATAGCATGTCTGAAGAAGCTATTCAGCTATATACAGATGCTTGTACAATTCTTGAAGATGATGGAAGAGAACAAATGGCCTTTGATCTTTACCGTGCTGCCACTAATGTTTATATAAAACTTGAAAAGTAAGTTTTGTTAAAAATTGAGGCAATAAATTTTGATGGTATATAGAGTATGAAGTAAATTTATCTTCTTCCACTGTTTTACTGAATGAAGTTTCTTACTTGTGTATTGTAATTATACTGCGTTTGTGCAATCAGTTGAATTTCTATTCATGCTTTTCCATTGATTTGTTTTGTTTTTGTATGTTGGCATATCTGACACAGTGTAAGTCAAATACTATAGTTGAGTCTTAAAAAGTGTAATGTAAGATGGATGTAGTTTGCTTGCCTTAAATGAGGAGCTCTACTCTAAAAGATCCATAAATGCAAGGTCCCGTGTATCTGCTTTTTCTACCATGTTCATATATGTCATTATCCTGCAGAATGTCTATATTTTCATTCGGTTAATTTCATGCCTATTAATGTTCACCTTGTTGCACTTGATGTAGTATATATAGATGTGATTGAGCTGTTATAACCAAATTGAAATAGAATGGAAAATTAATTAAATAATTTAATGCCCAAAAGCTAGGGTCTGGAAATCAGAGTATCAGACAAATTAGAGTTTAATAGTATGTAAGGCTTCCACTGATTTTGTTGCAACGATGTGATGATAAAGGACCATATTGGGGACTGTTTGGCAGTTTGGGTGCCGTGAATAGCACTGCCAAATTTAGAATTGGAGGTTTAAAGGGGGCTTTAGAGCAACACAAATTTTAAACTAAAGAATGATAGTGATTTGTAGCCAAGAAAGTACTTGTTCTTGATAACAATTGACAGCAAAGATGTTAAACTAAATAGAAGGAAAAATATAAATTAGGAGTTTTATGGGTGGTTGCTTTGGGTGATAACTGATACCTCAAAATGTATGGCATAGTGCAAATAAAACAAAATGTATGACTTCTCAAACTCTGCATTATACAATCACTGCTTGAAAAAAAGACCTTTTTTGACTGAATTCTTAATCAGATGAGCATGAAGACATTTCTCTCATCGAAAACGCATAGTAATTATGAGTTATGACACTTGAAGATTTTACACAGAATAGACTCTGGTTTCAACTGTACAGAGACCCACCTCTATTTTTTGAATTCACACCCAACTGAAACAACTAATCAATATCTAATCTAACAAATTAACTAAAATACCATGAAAAACAGAAAATCAAGAAGACTATAATTTTATTTAACTACACCAAGCACATCTGACACTGACAACGTACTACTGGGACATAGAAATAGTTTATCAAAGAGTTGAATGGTTATCTTGCATTAAAACGAGGTCACAGCACTTTTTTCTGCCTCCCTGAAGCTTATTGTTTTCTTTATCCACTTGCATCTTGTTTTACATTGTTCTATAGTTGTTTCTTTGTTCAATTCTTTGTGTGGCGCTTTGACTTTTCTGGTGTTGGGTGAGGTCTATGTTCTTGGACCAGCTCTTGTTGACTTCCTTTTCTAGCTTTGGTTGAAGTAAAGAAGCAAATTTTTGGGGAAATATGAAATTTTTGCTACGGTTTGGTGCATTTGGCTGTTCACGCATCTTTTAAGGAGATTTCTTTGAATGAGTAATGTCTCTAGGAGAAGATTAGTCATTTGGTTTCCACTTGATGTAAGGCTTGTGATCTTTTTATAGAGGTTTCCCTTGCAGATATGACGAGGGATTGGGAACCTCTATTTATTGATTTTTCCCCTTCCTTTTTTCTCCCAGGAGGAACTCTTATTCTCCTAGCTTTCTGTAAAAAATCCTGTTTTTTCTGTGTGTAAGTAAAAAAATTATGCCAACCAGTTAGGCAAGAACTGCTACTTTTGGAAGCTGAATTGATGTTTTTGGCAGAATGTTAATACACAAATTATTTTCGTAAGTGCAAATTCGGAACATTTCAATTCTTGTATGTTGACTTGCATATTTCGTTGGGCATGGTTTCATAATCAACAGATATACAGATGCAGCATCTTTCATGTTGAGGTTGGGCTTGGCGGCTGACAAGTGTAATGCTACCAATAGCCAGTGCAAGGTTTGGAATATTTTGACTTTGTATTCTGTATTTTAAGTCATTTCTTATAACTAGAGACTTGAAAAGGAAAATAATTGGTTATAGGTTGGCCTTCTGAACGAATATGCTGGTACATTGTAAGTATGACAATAAGTAGCGAGGACTGACGTTGGTAGGTTTGGTGTATTAAGTAAGTATCAGAAAATTGAGTAGAGATGCAAGTAACACCCATTTGGTGTGGCCAAAGATCATAAATCTCAAAGAACAAAAGAGGACTTCCATAGAAGTAACTCATTGTATTGATTGAATTGATAAAAGATAAAAAGAGAGTGTGTAGATGCTCTATTTATAGAGCTACCAATTATTTCTAACAGACTAATAACAACTAACCAAAATTCCTAACAAACTAACAACTCTTAACACCCTCTCGCAAGGTGATAAGTGGTATCGCCACAATCACCTTGAATTACAAACAACAAAGAAAAAAAAGATATGTAGAAATTAGAAAATAGTACCTTTTTTTTTTTTTAACAGACTATGAGATAGGCAACAAAAAAAGAGACAAGCAAAAAATACAAAAAAAAAGGCCCAAGCGCATTGAAGCCCAATCTAGCCTAGCAAAGGGTTTGAGCAATCAACATTCTCGCACACTGAATTGCTACGGTCCTCCCTGGCTCCAGAGTAGCAACCTGTGCTCTCACTTAAGAGGAGTTAAACAAAGTGTTTCGATCATAGCGAAGACTAGAAATGCGATGGAGATTCGTCAGAATCGGAGACCATTGCCGGATCTAACGATAGCAAGAGCGAGAAGGCATGGGGATGTATTCAACGAAGTTGTTCTTGCTCTCATCGCAGATGACATCAGGGAGAGTGGCGACCGTTGCGATGGAGACGCATTTCTTGCAATGGTAGCACTAGTATGACGGTGCATTGATGGTTGGGAGTGATGGCTGAGACGGTGCATTCGACATGGTACAATGGAGAGTGGTGGTGGGTTGAAAGTGCAAAAGGCAAAAGGATGAAAAAGAGACCTAGAGAAGAGGGAAGATGAGACGAATTGGAACAGTGAATGTTGATTTCCACTGGGATCGAAGATAGTGATGCGCACACTTGAGATTGAACTGATATGAAATTGCAAATTATTCTTGAAATTCTTTGCAATCTCTCTCACCAAAAGCTGAAACGGAAGCATTCGGATCAACAACTCTACACTCTTTTGGTGCTTTCTGATTTGTTTGTAAACCAATGTCTCTGGCCTAAACTGGTGTGGCTTTTTCAAACCTCTGGTTGCTGGAGCTGATTTTCTGGCAACTTTGGTCACCAGCTGCTTTCTTAAGGCTTTCTTTCTGGTGTACTTGTGTGCAATATGCTTGGTTTGTGCCTTTGCTAGCGTGAGTGTTTGTTTTGCAGCTAAATTGCTTGTAGAAATGACTAATGGAATGCCTGTGATAGAGCAATCCGTTTGAGAAATGCTTGATCCACAGATTTTACTTCCATCTCTTTTTGGTTTTCTTTTGCAGCAGAACCCTCGCTCTCTCCATGAGAGAGCTCTGATACCATATCATAAAATTGAGTAGAAATGCAAGTAACACCCATTTGGTGTGGCCAAAGATCATAAATCTCAGAACAAAAGAGGACTTCCATAGAAGTAACTCATTGTATTGATTGAATTGATAAAAGATAAAAAGAGTGTGTAGATGCTCTATTTATAAAGCTAACAATTATTTCTAACAGACTAATAACAACTAACTAAAATTCCTAACAAACTAACAACTCTTAACAGTAAGAGTATTTGCTTTATTATGCTTTTACTTGTTTGGAAGACTAGATTAACAATATATATTCATAAATATAATGCCACTAATTATGTTCACCTAGTGGGATAAGGCTTGTCTTGTAATGCCACTAATTATGCCTGTGACAACTGAAACTAACATCTATCAAAAAAGCGGAGCACAGTGGCATTAATTTTGAAGCTTTTAAGTTGATATTGATTTGGTCATTATTGGAGGTGTTGAGCAATGCATTAACAGCCGTAAGAATTAAGAATCCTCTGAACTGGTTTGTTGAAATGGTATTTCAAAAAATATATGGAGGTAGCTTAATGTGATTGTTTGATATTATTGAGGAAATTAATATATATTAAACTTGTGGGGCTGGCGGTTCTTTATGCTTTATTTTTTTTTCTCTTGGAGGATATCTCATCCTTTCTAATATTTTTCGCATACTTTCTGATAATTATTAAAAGTTGCACTATAGGGTCAACTTATGTATTGAACCATTGTGAGTAGTATTTTAAATGTGTTTTCTTTGTGTCACATCTCTGTTTTCTCATTCTCTCTCTCTAAAGCTGTAGTTTTCAAGAAATCTGATCCTAAAATAGGTATAACCTTAGTGGTGCACTTATGCAGTGAGTTCAGGAAGTCTTTACCAAGTCCAAGTAATTTTTTTTTAAATGAACAAAAAAATTTATTAAGAAAGAAGAGAAAGATACAGTAGAAGAGGATAAGAAATCCTTGAGGGAAAAAGGAAGACAACAAAATAAAGACAAAGGAAACAAAAATAAAAGCAGAAAAACAAGCTCAAGTAATTTTTTTTTTTTAATAAATTTAATGGCAAGTTGTTTTGGACTAATAGTGGGCTAGACTCTGAAGCTTCGGATATTAGTTGCATGCATGTTTGCATTTCTTTTTTGCTTCACCTCTCTAAGTTCATCCTTTCACTAATAAAATCTGAGGCTAAATTTGGTGTTCCCTTGTCCGGACACAATTATACTCTACCACTAAATTTGTGTTTAGCATTGTGTTAATTTTTAGGCCCTCTAAAACTGCATTGCCTGATGAATTTCTGAAATATCTGGTATCATACCAGCTGACAATGTTATTTACTGTGGTTGCTTGTATTAAGAACAGACAGACTAGCACTTGGAAACTTGGATGAAATTTGAAGAAGGCAATGAATAGGAATCCTATGTTGTTTGAATTTTGTTAACTCAAAATTATTTTGTTTGAAACCCTGCCTATGTTAAGCTTTGTTCCAAATTTTTACATGGCCAATTCCAAGCCTAGATATAAGAGGAGAGTTGTGTTAGACAGTTGACGGTGAACATAAAACTTTGTCTAATATTTATGACATGGATAAGTATTTTATTTCAGTTCCCAAACAATTGACTTTTTTCAAATTAGTGCATAGCTGCCGCATCATTGTTACACAGAAAATGGAGGAATGTTTCCATACGTTTGGGAATCATGTGCTGAAATATATTTATTTTTTATTGTGTCATAAGCTCTCTCTTATATTCCTTGTCATAAATGCAGGCATATCTTAGTGCAATTATTATCTACCTTTATGCTCATGACTTTAAGCAAGCTGAGAAGTGCTATAATGACTGTTCTCAGTAAGTTTCTGGCTCCTCCTTGTTATGGCATCATGTTCCTTCAAACTCAACCAACATGTGATATGGATCATTGTAGCACTTCTATGTGAACTGTACTCATCATCATTATTATTGCTGTTATTGTCCTTGTTATTGACTTTGCTTCTTTTGATTTCCAACTCCAATTTTCTTATACTCCAAAAATATCATATTCATAGCATAAATCATGTGGTAAAATTTATTCTTTTAAGATTTAGAGTTCTTTGTAATTTATCTTCTGCTCCGTTGAATTGATTAGTCAAATTGATGAATAAATGGTGTCTATAGGATTGACGCTTTTCTGAGAAGTGACCAGAATCGTTGTGCTAGCAAGCTACTTGCTGCCTACACAGATGGAGATGTCGAAGAAATCAAACGCATTGCTCAGTCAAGCGCTATTTCACATCTTGACCATGTGGTAAGTGATTTAGTTTATATTTTAAGTTCTTTTGGAACGTGAGTCAAGTAAAACAATGGATACAATCTAGCTGTAGAAACTTGTGGGCTTGTTTTCACTGTGTTAGGTCTTCCTCTTATCGAATTCATAAATTAAATAGATCCAAGATTTAACCCAATTTTTTACTTTTCAGTTGGTTTCAAGGGTTACTTGCTACAGTTATTTGTTGATCTTGTTGCCTTGTACATTAGCTTGGCTTAAAATATCTTATTCCCCCAAAGTATAATTCGCAGTAACATGTTGTTAGACTTGTTTTATAGCATAATCAGATTACCAGATCCCAAAGGATCAAGCGTTTATCCTTCAGAAACACAGCTAGTTGTCTCACCACTAGGAACCACTTTGCTGAAACCTGATAGCTATTCTGAAAAATTTATGGCATGCCTCCAGAGACTTTCTTATAAACTCTACTCTAGCAATTCTGAGGAATTAGACCGTCCTCCTATGTTCCAACATACAACTCGAGTCTCCTCAGTTCACTGTATATCCTAAACGTTGATACTTTCTTCACTGCTTGTATCCTCCTAAAGCCCAAGGGCAAGTAGCACAATGCGTCTGTAAACTACTTCAGTGATTACTAAGAGCTCAGCGGTGCATCTTTTACTGGTTCACACAAATTGTCAGTTCAGTGGCAATCTTCCTTGGACATCTTCATAGCAAGGAAACCTTACTTTTCAAGAGGCTCCCCATGGTTTCACACGTGTTAGCAGTCTTGTTTTTTAACCTGCCCCTTCTTTGACATTCTATTTTTGCTGGACCATGATTATGAACTGCTTGTCGAATTTTATGCAACACACACAACACACTCTTCAACCAGTAACTACTACTAATATTACTTTTATTGATGGGGTTGGTTATATATGTGGACTCTACTTTGTATGACACTTCGGAGTAAATTGTCTTCAGATCATTAGGCTTGCGAGGAAACTTCCAACAGGCGATGTGAGTGCATTAAAGGCTGACAATGCCGAAGATGGAGAGGAGCCACTTGATGAAAATGACCTGACTTGACCTCTGACATCGTTCTTCTATCTGTGTCTATTTATAGGAGTGTTGATGAATGATGAACCCGTTTCAGTTTGATGAGTGGATTGAATTGATCAGTATATATTGGTTTTTGTATAAAAAAACATTTTTTTTCTTGTGTTACATGTGGGATGCAGGTAATAAGAGGAGCGCTATTTTTTATCCGAGTGAGATGTGTGACTTGGATGTTCTTGTTGATAAGCTTATTTTTTGGTGATGACTAAGTATTTGGCACCAGTTTAGTTATGAAATTCTCACAACTTCTACTGGTGATTAGGGAAGGCTATCGAATTAAAAGCTCGATGACACATTAAAATATGCGCTCAACTCAAATTTTAAGGCAAATACCTTGTAATTTTAATTTACACACATAAATTAGTGTTCAGGATGCTCACTAGTTTTTGGAACAGTTTAAAATCTTCCATTTCAGTTTTTTTTTTTTTTAATAAAAAGTTGTTTATCTTAAAATCATTTTTTAGCAAACTTACTCAAATAAAAACTGATTCTAATTATAATCAATTATAATAGTAATAGATTATATATACAATTGATTATTGAACTAATTTAATTTTTGTAGTTGTCTCAAATACACAAGGTTATAAAAACTAAAGTGGAGTTGTTATCTAAGGGCATTTCCAACGGCAGTTTCTTTCCTCTTTGTAATAGTAATAGTAACTCATAAAGATTTTACACCATTGGAGAGAAACTAGGTGGGATTCATTAAATTTTTGGATTTTTATTAGGGGTAAAAATAGGCTAAGTTGTCTACAGGGGCTTATGGCCTAACCTATATTAGGCTCAAGCTAGGCTAGGCTTTTTAAGTAAATAAACCAGGTTTGGGCTTTTATAAAAACCTATGTAGTCAAAAAAGTCAGCCTTTAGGCCATTTAAAAAGTCTTTTAGGCCTAACAGACTGACATATTTAAGTAAATATAAATAATAATTTTTGTTAGTATCATTATTATATGAAATTTGTTATAATGTATTTTTACCTTTTTTAAATATTAAGCATGTTGACATACATAAAGAGTCAAATCTACAAGCTTATTGAAAGATAAATTTATACCTTTTTTAGAGGTCTTATTACAAAATAGACTTTTAAATAAGATATCATAAATGTTAGGTTAGACATTAGAAATAAATTTAAATCATATAAACTAGTTATAATCTTGATTCTCGTAAAACATTTTCTGCCTATTTTCACCTTTTTTTAATGCTTTGAGTAGCAGCTGTTTTAATATTTATAAATTAAAATTTGCTTTACATTGAGTTTTTTCCCATTGGCCTATGAGCCTATTAGCTTATGTAGAGAGAAGTTAGATCTATATAAAAGCTTTTAATATGAAATAGGCCTTTAAGTAAGATAATAGGCCAAGTCAAACTTTCAAATAGGCCATACCAAGCTTAAAAATAAAGCTTATAACAGGTAATAAGCCAGGCTCATACCATAAATTTTTTAAACAGGCTAGACCTATTTAAGCAAAGGCTTGTTCGGCCTAGTCTATTTTCATCCTTAGTTTTTATACAGAGCAACTGTTTCTCTCTTGACAATGTGGGGCCAGTTTTTATTTAATAATATATATATATATAGGGTCAGGATTCGTTGACACTAGGTGTCAAAGTTAGTTAAATTACACCTTCAATAACTTTTTGTAGAATGCAAATTTAATCAATTCAACCGTTAAATTTGATGTTCTTATTAATTAGATTAAGTATACAAAATTTCACACAATTCTAAAATTATTCAGTAATTCATTGCATTACTTTATTTTAACATATAATAAAAAATTAAAATATATGTAAATATTCAATGTTAGATGACATATATAAAAAATTTCAAATTATGTGAAATTTGATATACATGATCATGAAGATAGTATCACATAATTCAATGGTTGGAATGGTTAAATTTGCATTCTACAAAAAGTTATTAAAGGTATAATTTGATTAACTTTGACACCTAGTGTCAACGGATCCTGATCCATATATATATATATATATATATATATATATATATATTGACTTTGCCATTGTTTTCACACACGCAGATGTTTTATTTTTATACAGAGCAACCCACGGTCTTTTTTGTTTCACGTCTTTTATTTTCACGTTTAAAAATAATAACATGCATTATTTTTATACATAGCAACTCAACGGTCATTTGTTAAAAATAATAACATGCATTATTTTTATACTGAGCAACTCAACGATCAAATTTTATATTACATTTAACAGTCAAATTTAAATTACATTTAACGGTCAAATTTTACAGTGTATAAATAATGCATTTTCATAACATTTTTTTTCACACAACAATCTTCTCAATTTTTTTAGTTTTATTTCATCTATTTGCTCACTTAAATTTTCTTGTTTGTATTTTCTTCCTTTTTATGCACAAATGGATTCCAATAATCCTAATTAATCGTTCAATTGGATCCAAAATTTGCAATGTCTAAATACTCAATGTTAAAACTCCTCCTATATCTTCAAATTCTCCAAATAACTCAGACATGGGAAACTTTCCCAATTTCCATTCCCTAGTTTCTTTCCACCAAATATGCCATATATGGATAATCCATTTGTAGTGTCGGGCTAAAGTGGATTAAATTTTTCATTGCCAACAACTAGTCTCATCATGTTTGGTGGGGCTTCAATAATGAGTAGTGGTAGGGATTGCTTTGATCAACAAGTGAAAACACTAGTGGAATCCATATCAGATTCTCAAGTTCCTTCATTGTCCTCCCAATTAACTTGGAAAATATTGCAATCAATGAAGATAGAAGTTTGAGAGGTTGTGTGAATTCTAAACAAAGGTTTAAAATGGGAGGATACACTACTCATTCAAGCATGGTCGACTGTTTCAAAGAACTCAATTATGGAGGTTGACCAGGAGATGGTTTTTGGTCATAGATCAAAGACAACTATAATGAATATCGCGATCATGAACGAGAGAGGGGAACATATGCACTAAAAGCTCGTTGGCAAAAGATAAATTGTGCAGTTCAAAAGTTTGTCGGGTGCTACATACAAGCTGTTCAGAGAAAGAAAAGTGTGATCTTTAAGAATGATATCACAATTGACACATTTGTCATTTTAATCAAGATGAAGGAGAAACATTCAATTATGAGTATGCTTGACGTTTATTGAAAGATAATCCTAAATGGAATTCAAAGTGGGGTGGAGGTTCTTCAAAAAGAACAAAGATATTAGCTTTAGGGGCGTGCACCTCATCATCTCCATTAGACATGCCAACACATTGCTTATTTGACCCAATATCATTTCTTTTCTAGGGTCTAATGGGAAAAAAATGGCAAAAAGGAAGGCTAAAGCAAAGTCTAAAGAAACATCTTTTGACCTTGTTGAGATTAAGGCAATACAAGAGTCCTTGGATCAAAGATTGATGGGTGCAGAAGACTACAAATGTATTAAGGAGACTAAAGTACGGGTAAAAGAGAGGTAACTTTGAAGGAGTATGAAATCCTCATGAAGGACACAATAGGGATGACAGAGGTGCAACTACAATATCACAATCAAATGTGCAAAATAATTAAAGAAAGACATTGGTTGAACTAGCCGTTGGAGTCAAACTAGCCGTTGTGCTTAAACTAGTCGTTAGGGTCAAACTAGTCGTTGGGGTCAAACTAGCCGCTGGGTCAAATTATTCGTTAGGGTCAAACTAGCCGTTAAATGAAATTGTTGGACACTATATATTGTCTTAATATTTAGAATTTGTACCACACCACTTTGTTTCGCTTGTTCCTCTTATTATTTTATACTTATGAAATTTTTAACTACCTTTTTCATTTTTCAAATGGATCCTTATGATTCACATTCTCATGTGAGCTCGAGTGGAAGAAGAGTTGAATGACATTTGAGCCCAACATAAGCACATTCAGAAATTAATTGACAGATGTATGCAAGAACAAGGTAGCGGCTCTAGACAAGGTACTTGTAAAAGAACTCATATACAAAGGAATCGTAAAGAAGAACACCTCCGTTTATTTAATGACTACTTCTCAACAACTTCAATATACAACGAAAATCAATTTTGGCCAAGGTTTTGAATGTGAAGGCATATATTCCTACGCATTGTGGAAGAACTTGGCAACAATGATGAGTATTTCCAACTAAGAAAAGATGCAACTGGAAGAATGGGTCTTTCACCATTGCAAAAATGCATTGCCACAATTCACATGTTGGCTTATGGATCAACAGCTGACAATGTGGATGAGTATGTGCACATTGGTGAACCCATTGTAATAGAATGCTTAGACAAGTTTGTTAAAGGAGTGAATGAGGTATTCGGGACCGAGTACTTGAGAACAATGTTATCAGACTCGGATCGAACTGGTCGGTTCGGTCGGGAACGGGCCATGCAATCGGTCCGAGCCACTTGTTGAACCAGATACGCTCCAGAACTGGTTTGAACTGGTGTGACTCGGGCTGTTTGGAGGTCGAATCGACAACCCGACAAGTCAATTCGAACCGGTTGGGTCACACATTTTTTTTTCTGGGCACCCAAGACGACGTCGTTGGGGTTAGGGGGCACAAAATAGAAAGGGTTTTTGTGTTGTCCCAACACGCCGACGCCCCTGCCCTGCCTCTGTTCTTCTTCTTCCTCGAGGCTCGCCGCTCTCTTCGTTCGTCATCCTTTACGCTCCAGCAGCACCAGCGGGCTGCGTCACTGTCGCCTCCTCGTTGCGCTTGTCCTCCGTCACCGGCGTCGAGACGCTCGGCTCAACGATGACGATGCAGCACGAGTGCTTCCTTCGTCGGTTCTGCTCCATCACCGGCGACTTGTGGCTTGTGCTGTTGTGCAATCCAAATAAAAACAGTAACGCATTCATTGTTGTAACTTGAAACTTCAAAAAACCAGCAACCTTTGTGGCTTTTGCAATTTTGTAAGAGTAATTCTAAATTTCTAATTTCCAAATACTTGTGCAATTGTAGAGTTGTATTGTAGTCATAAATGTCGTCTATGAAAGTATATTATCTATCAATTTTTGATTTGTGTGGCTGTGTATAGTATAGAGACTTATAAAAATTTCTAGAGAATAATGTGTGTTAATGTGTTATTGTTAGAATTGAGAATATGGTTTGACTTACATTACATTGTTATTCAAGTTGATGTATTTTGCAAGATGTTGGCACATAGTGATGACACTATAGTTAGTTTTTATTTTTGAATTTGTTCTCTTACATATTATCCTTAATGTGTTGTCATGGTTCAATTTGTATTTTGTACTACTAAATAATAGATTTAAAGATGGCATCTTCTGAACCTGAGCAACCATCATCACAAGAAGCATTAACTTTAAATTCAAGGCTTCGGGGGAAAACTGATCTAGCATGGGGACATTGTAAACAACTTGTTGAGGAGAATGGAAAAACTGTTTTACTATGTCTCTATTGTGATAAAATTATTAGAGGAGGTGGAATTAATAGATTCAAAAGTCATTTGGATAGAGAAAAAGGACAAGTTGAACAATGCAAAAAAGTGCCTGCAGATGTTCATTTTCAAATGAAGCAAAATATTGATGAATGTAGAAGCAAGAAACGAAAAGTCCAAGAAGACTATGAGGATAATTTTCCACTTGATGAAGATAGTGTGAGAATAGTTGGTGATCTTCCACAAAGACCAACAACTCCTAGATCTCAAAAGGGGAAGAATGCTAGCCGCATTGGTGATTATTTCTTGCCTAGAACAACTCCTGGAGCTCAACCAACTTTAAAAAGTGTGTTGCAAAGTAAAGAAGTGGTAGAAAAGTGTGACCTTGCAATTGCAAAATGGATGATTGATGCTTCTGTGCCATTCAATGCAGTTAA
Organism: Spatholobus suberectus; assembly: GCA_004329165.1. Classification (NCBI taxonomy): domain Eukaryota; kingdom Viridiplantae; phylum Streptophyta; class Magnoliopsida; order Fabales; family Fabaceae; genus Spatholobus; species Spatholobus suberectus. The sequence continues at coordinate 41,727,946 of CM014729.1, forward strand.
TTCAGGATATTACCAGCCTATGATTGATGCTATTTGTAGCATGGGACCAGGGTATAAAGGTCCAAATTTTCATAATGTTCGTGGCTATTTGTTAAATAAGTGGGTTAATGATGTGAAGAAGCTTGTTGAGAGTTACCATGATGTGTGGAAGAAAACTGGTTGTACTCTTATGGCAGATGGGTGGACTGATCGGTGTAGGCGAACTCTTATCAACTTTTTGGTTTATTTCCCTAAAGGAACTGTCTTTCTAAAGTCTGTGGATGCTTCCCATGCTTCTAAAACTGCAGAATTGTTATATAAGCTTTTCAGGGAGGTGGTGTTATATGTTGGTCCTAAAAATGTTGTTCATATAGTCACAGATAATGCTGCAAATTATGTTGCTGCTGGCAAGTTATTGGAAGCTGAGTTCCAAAGTTATATTGGTCTCCTTGTGCAGCACATTGCATTAATTTGATGTTGCATGACATTGGAAAATTAGAGGAAGTAAGTGAGACCGTGTCCCTAGCCTCACAAATTACCAAATACATATATAATCATTGTTATTCTTTGTATTTGATGAGGAAGCATACAGGTGGAAGAGAAATACTCCGTCTTGCTCCAACCCGCTTTGCCACAAATTTCATTGCCTTACAAAATATTTTGGCTCAAAAAGATGCACTAAGAGCCATGGTAACATCTAGAGAATAGACAAGCTCAGCTTATGCTAAAGAAGCCAAGGCAAAAAGATTTGCGGAGCAAGTCTTAGATTCTGGGTTTTGGAAAAAATGTGTTGATATTGTGAAACTTACTAAACCACTTGTGTGTGTTTTGCGTATTGTTGACAGTGAAAATAAACCTACTATGCGTTTTCTTTACCAAGCAATATATAAGGCTAGGGAGGAGATGGTGAGGAGATTTAGAAGAAATAAGAAGAAAGTGGAGCCTTACTTGAACATCTTAGATAGACGTTGGGATTCTCAGCTTCACAAAAATATTCATGCTGCTGGTTATTTGTTAAATCCATCTTGTCGGTTTAATGTTGGAGAATTTGAAAATCACAGGTCCATAACATCTGGACTTTTGGATGTCATTGAAAGGTATTCTCATGGAGATCCTGATTTGCAATCTAAATTGACAAGTGAGATGAGAATATTCAAGAATGCTGAGTTAGATTTTGGAAGGCAAGCTGCTGTATATGAACGAAATATAGTGATGCCAGGTAGAATTAGATGTTTATAACTTTCATTATCTATGATCTTTCATCTTAGGTTTAGTTTAATATGTACATTGATTTATTGTTTTAATCCAATGTAGATCAATGGTGGGAATCTTATGGATGTGGTGCACCAAATTTGCAAAAGTTGGCTATCCGTGTCTTAAGCCAAACTTGTAGTGCTTCAGGTTGTGAGCGGAATTGGAGTTTATTTGAGCACATACATTCAAAGAAAAGAAATAGGTTGGAGCATCAAAAGCTCAATGATCTTGTTTTTGTTCGTTACAACTTGAGGTTGCAACAAAGGTATAAATAAGTATGTTTATTCTTTATTGATTGTTTATCATGTTTGGATTTTTGTATATTGATTATGATCAAATTAATAAATTTAGGAATCGATTAAGGAAGCAAAATTATGATCCTATCAACTTTGAAACACTTAATGACCATGGTAATTGGGTATTGGAGGAGTCACCACCATTCTTAACCAATGAGGAGGTGGAGGCATTACGTAATGACCTTGCAAATATGACTCTTCAGCCAATTTCAAATGATATTGGTATATCCTTATTACATTATAAATATAAATTTATTGTGTTATAATTAATATCACTTGATGTTAATTGCTAATTTATTTTTATAATAATATTGTCATAGATCAATTAAATTTGGATGAAGATGAAGACGATGATGATGCACATGAGAATACCATGGAAAATGTGAATCAAAATGAAAGTAATGTCGGTGAAGTTTCTGATTTCTTGGATGAAGAACGAGGACCCGAATTGGACACCACTTTAACTCCTTGGACATAAATAGATTATTAGTTATTGTAATTGTTTTTGTTATTTTAGTTGACTGAGTTGTGAATTATTATGTTTAGATTATGTTTTAGAACTTATTTGTAAGTTTCTTTTATGTGAAGACCTTGTTTATTTAATTAGAACTTATATCTTGGTGATGGATTTGAATTTAGAGAATGAACTTGTGGATTATGATCATTTGTGTTGTGAATTTTTTTAGAATTTTTTAGGTATAGTCTACTCTTTTCATGATTTTTTGAAATATAAAACTTTACAGGTTATGAAATATTGAGAATTTTTAATATGGACCGGGTCATGCGGTTCAACTAGTGACCCACCGATTCAACCAGTAACCCAATGACCCAGTACCTTGACTGAGTCGAGGATCGGTTCGAGTTTGATAACATTGCTTGAGAAGGCCCAACAACAATGACATTGAACATCTACTAAAAATAGGGGATGCACATGGCTTTCTCAGTATGTTTAGGTAGCATTGATTGTATGCATTGAGAATGAAAAAATTGTCCTACAGCATGGAAAGGCCATAATCCTCGTTCATATATAATCCGTATTTAGTTATTTAATTTAATTATTAAGTTTGAGTTAATAAAAATGTAAGTAATTTTTTTTTATGTTTATAATAGAAAATCCTAAACTTAACTAAATTTGGAAATGGTAGTACAGATAAAAGATAAAATGTGTGTGTGTGTATGTGTGTGATATATATGTATATATCAAAAGGGTCCTATACAAAGCAATGTCAATTTACCCTATCCCTTATACAAAAATAAAAATACTATAAACTAGTTCTATAGATCCTTGGCCATATGAGTATCCTCTAACTTTTCCTCAGTATCATTGGGTGTTATCGTTATCTCCAATAATTGCAATCAATCATACGTGGAAGGAAAACAATGGAGTGAGGTGATTTATTCCAAAATCACTTTCATATATATGGTAGGAAATCTACCATAAAATAAAGTAAAACATAGCTAACAAAAGGAGGGAACCTAAGGTTTATTATAAGTTGTATTAGATTGTCCTTGACTAGGTATGGATCCATACTTCTTATTAGTGAGTAATAGTTCTAACAAAATCATAGAGTGATTGGGAGTACATATACCTCTCTCAATAACATCAAATGGTACACTCCTTATCATCTTTGAGGAACAAAATAACAGTTCAGGACGTCTATTTATAGAGGTATATTTTCACACTAATCCTAGAATGTTGAGCAGTTGTCGGAGTTGTCAAGCTTGGTTAGACGAATATCTCAACTCACGGGCGCTTCCCTGGCCATGGGACCTTCACCGCTTGATACTTACCTTCAAGACCTCTACAAGTGGCTCCCTGTCTTTTCATTCCTTAGCATACCAAACTATAACTTTCTTAATAGGGTTTCATGCTACTGCTTTTGTCCTTCGCTTGACATTATTCACTAACTTATCAATTTCTAATTTCTCAAGAAAAGATTTTTCTTAGTCTCATTTAATTTGAGCACCAGTAAAATCAACATTTCTGCCTTTTATTATAGAAATTGCATAATAATAATTTAGAAATTCCATAAATCATATTTTTATTATCAAAATTTTAGCAAAATAACAACTTAAAATTTTAGCAGAATAATAATTTGTAATTATAGTTTAATTATCTAGATTTTAGCAAAATAACAACTTAATAATTATGATTTAATTTAAGAATAACAACTAAATTTGAGCAGAATAACAACTAAATTTGAGCAGAATAACAACTTAGTAATTATAGTTTAATTATCTAAATTTGAAGAGGATAACAACTTAGTAATTATAATTTAATTATCTAAAATTGAATAGTATAACAACTTAGTAATTACATTTTAATTATCTAAAATTGGGCAGCATAACAATTTAGTAAAAATTAAAATTGAACATTAAACATTATAAAGAAAACATAGTTAAAACATAATTAAATTTAAGCATTGAAAGGTTTAGGAGAAAATCTTTCTTACCAACATGCAAAGTGGCTAAAATTTAGAACCAACCCCACTCCTCCTATTACCTTAAAGATGGTTGTCGAAGAGGAGAAAAGTTGATGGAATGTAGGTGCAAAGCTCCTAGGAAGAAAAATTTACTAGTTGATGGAAACTAGTAAAATTTAACCATAATAATAGAGTAACAAAAAAATTTAGAGAGAGAGAGGCTCTATATATATTTCGGCCAGCCAAGAGGGAGGATGATGAGAAGTCCGCCCTAATTGAGGACTATTTATAAAGGAAAAAGTGGGCTTAGGTGTCCACTTGATGACATCATTTATTATGTTATAATTTTATTTTTATTTTATTTTTAATTTAATTAAAGGATATCTAAACAAAATCAGATGGGTGAGTCAGTTCCTAGGTTGGGACGTGTTCAGTGAGTTGTCCCTAAGCTCTCCTGTGTTTATTTTATTGTAGTTAAATTAGTCGGCATTGATAAAATTACCTAAACTTGGATAATTTAGCTCTTAATATCAAATTAATGCATTTGAATGTGAAACTTAACATATAAATTATTTTTCATCAAAAACAAATTTTTAATAATTAATTTTAATTTTTTTGAATATTTTATTTATTTTGTATTTTAAGTTAAAAATTCATATTAAATCCATTTTAATTCAATAAATACCAAAATTTTTATGAAAATTATAAAATTAAATATTTTACCTAAAAATGAACTAAGATGATCAATTTTACCATTTTTGGATGTTAACCAATACTGACTTGGCTTAACAGACATCTATGACCATTTTGGTCATTTTATATAAGAATTCCAGAAAATTCTCAAAATTATATTTTAATATATATGACATGATTCTAAGCTTAAATTTATATTTTATTATTAATTGAATCTTTTTCTTATGTTAGTCCTTAATACTAAGAAATAAGGGTAAAATCGTCTCTGGGCTCCATCTCAAAAAAATGATTAAAAATCACAATTAGATACTTCTCAAAATTCTAAACACAATGGTGAAAAACAAAATTTTGAGATTCTTTTCCAATTTTTCAAAAATATTTGAGATAAGGGTGTTACAAAGGCCAATTTTGTCAGTGAGATCATGGCAAACCACTATTGTTCCAAAAGTAGTGGCATCACAAGACTTGTGGATTTGACATGTATTCTTTGGTGTTGTTGGTTCAAATAACGACATCAACATTCTCAACCAATCTAATGTCTTTAATGATGCTTTGCCAGGGAAAACTCCTAAGATACAATTTACATTGAATGGAACCACATATAACATGAGGTACTATTTAGCAAATAACATTTATCCAAAATGGGCTACGTTTGTAAAAACCATCTCAATGCCACAAGGAGAGAAAAGAAAATTGTTCGTCCAATGCCAAGGAGTAGCAAGAAAAGATGTATAGAGGTTTTTGGAGTGCTCTAATCACTATTCAAAATTATATGTGGACCAGCACGATCTTGGAGCATGGATGCATCAAAGAAAATAATATATGCACACATAATATTGCATAATATGATTGTCGATGACGAACAAGAAGCATATGGTGACAATATTGATTTTTCATATGATCATCCAAGCAATGATGTCTCAATAATTGAAGTTTTCAATGTTCTTCATTATAATTTTAGAAGATATTTAGAAAGGAGAGCACATCTTCGTCAAAAGGAAATTCATCATCATCTTCAAGTAGACTTAGTGAACATATTTGGGAACATTTTGGACATGACAATAACCAAAATTGATGAGTCTTTTAATAATATATTATTTTGCATATTTTTATGTATTTTAAAAGTTATTATTATTTTTAATTTGCATTATTTTTATATATTTCAAATTTTAAAATAAATTTTTTATTTAATTAAAATGTACTATATTTATTATTATTTAATAATTAACTTTCAAATATGTTAAATTGAAATTAAGATGAATAATAAAATATAAAAGAATTGGATATATTGTGGGGACCATTTGAGAAACTTCAGTGAATTTTTTGGTTGGAGAAAAAAATTGAGTGAGTTGCTTAGGGTAGGAAAGATGATATGACATTTTAAGAAAGTGTGAAATATTATTAAAAATACAATAGGGAAACTCGTGAGTTTCTCCATTGTAGATGCCTTGACTTTACTTGCTTGAAATGGGAAAGGTTTGTTAGAAACCAAACTCTATTCAATACTTAAAGAAGGAGAGAGAGAGAGAGAGAGAGCAAAGTAGGTATGATAAATGATATGATCTAATAAAAAGAAAGATATAAATAATAGGTGTATTAAGAAAGTATTTGATATGTAGAGGTGTTTATATATTATGACTCGCATAAAATATACCAGAATCTTACTTGAAATATACCAGAATCAACTTTAGCGTATCATGGTGACCTTGCTTTTGTGTGTGTGTGTGTGTGAGAGAGAGAGAGAGAGAGAATGTGATGTTATATTTTGTCAAAATAAATGGCTTCACCTAATAGATGTAGCTCAGTTGATAACACATGTTAAGTTTGTGAAAAAGACCTAGGTTTGATTCTCATAAAATACATCATTAAGAAGGGGTGAGGAGTTTTTAAGTATGACTAAGTCCTAAAGGGAGGATTAGTCTACCAAAAAAAATGAATGACTTCATTTTTGTAATTTTCTAATTGTTCCAAAGTGGTAGAAATTGAATCAATTTTTCTTGTTCTCAGAATAGCTAGCCATTCACACGAAATCCATCTACTTCCGTTTTGACTTTCCTTAAGCGCGACTTGGACTTTCACCAACTGTTGAATGACCCTTCCTCGTGATAAGTTTGAAATGAAATTTTGTATATTTAGAAAGTATTATGATATTCTTATAATACAAAGTTTCAAACTTAAAGTATCATGGACAAAAATGAAAGTTTATTCCACGGTGGGAAGACACAAAATAAAAGAAAAGAAAACCTTTTTCTCTTTCTGCTCCTTACTTCTTCCACTCCCACCCTGTAACTGTAACTTGGAATCTCAAACAAACAACAAAAACAACCAAGAAATTAATTAGAAACCACCCTCCAACTTTCAAGAAACCCAAAGAACCACACCCCACACAATGCAAAACCGCCACACTATTCCCCTTCACCTCTTCTTCACACTCACAATGGTGTCTCCCATCACCCCAACACCACCACCATCCATTTTAGCACCCTCTCCGCCAACACAACAGCTCAACAACATCATCAACGCGCTCATCGGTGCGGGGCGACTTCACTGCGTGGGTGTCCATATATCTAAACATAACCATCTAATAATTTCTCAGTGAGTCCAGCATGATAAAATCAACACATATATTCTTTTTGGACTTAATTATAAGCAACAACAACAAAAAATTAGTGGACTCAAATATAAATATAATTTAACTACTTTTGCTCTCTTTAATGATACTATCTCAAAAATACTCTTCAATTAATTGAGATTCTATTTTTAATAACTTTTTTTTTATTTTTCATATCAAGTTTCAATAAAAGACACTTTAGGAATTTTTTTTTTACTTTTTAAATGTGATTAATAGAATTAAATGACATTAACTAACTTTTTTAATTAGTGTAATAGCTAGTTAATTTTGCTTATATTTGAGTTTGGAAAAAATAGCTGAGAAGCTGTTGATAACGAAAAATTATCAAGTAGTCCTAAATTATCATGTTTTTCATTAATCTTTACTTGGCATGTAATTAAGTGTTATTATTTTTTTTTCTCGTAAATTATAAAATTTGAATATGTTATATAAATACTTCCTCCAAAGTCATATATAAGCAAAAATAGCTAATTTCATACTAATTATGAAAGTTAGTTAACATTATTTAATTTTACTAATTTCAATTAAAAATAACTTTTTTTTTAAATTATCCTTCATTAAAACTTGATATCATAAATAAAAAATAATTAAAAATAGAATCTCAATTAAATAAAAATATTTTGAAAATAATGTCATTAAATAAGATAAAATTAGTTAGATTTGCTTATATTTTAATCATCTACATCAATTTTTATTTTTTTACTTATATTTAAGTTCGAAAAAAGTATTATTTGAAATCATAAACACTTAATACTCTCCGACTACCTAATAATTTCTGGCGTCCCTAAGTTGAGACGCTATTGCAGCCAAGCCAGCGATCGAGTTCAAAACACGGCGGGAAGACAGAAAACAAAAGAAACGAAAGCCCTCTTCTCTTTCTGCTCTAGCTTTCTTCTCCCACTTCCACCCTGTAACTGTAACCTGTAATCTCAAACGCGCAAACCAAAACAACCAAGAAACCCAAAGAACCACACCCCACAATGCAAAACCGCCACACTACTATTCCCCTTCACCTCTTCCTCGCACTCACAATGGTGTCCCCCATCACCCCAACACCACCACCGCCCATTTCAGCACCTTCTCCGCCAACGCGGCAGCTCAACAACATCGTCGACGCGCTGATCGGCGCTGGCGACTTCACCGCGTGGGTGTCGATCCTCTCCTCCGAGAACGCCACGCTCCTCCCCGTGAGCGCCACCCTCTTCGTCCCGCGCGACGGCGCCGCCGTGGACCGCCCCCCGCCGGATCCCTTCCTCCTCCCCTACCACGTCGTCCCCCAGCGCCTCCTCTTCGCCGACCTCCTCCTCCTCCCCCGCCTCGCCCGCCTCCCCACCCTCCTCGCCGGAAAGTCCATCTCCGTCACCGACAACGCCGCCGCCAACTTCTCCCTCGACGCCACCCCCCTCACCCACCCCGACCTCTTCTCCACCCCCTCCCTCGCCGTCCACGGCGTCGCCGCCTTCCTCGACTACTCCCTCTTCGGCGACGGCGTCCCCCCACCGCCGCCGTTCCTGCCCATCGGCGACGCCATCGGCACCGAGTGGAACTCGGGTGCGTCGCGCTCCCGCGTCGACGACGTCGTTTTGTTCCTCTTCTGTTTCGTTCTTCGTGTGCTGCTCTGAGAGACAAGTCTTACGAGGGTTCTTTGATTCATGCGTTTTTGAACCTCAATTTCTTTCTTTAAAAAGAAGAAGAAATTAAATTGGGTTAGGTTTCGGAAGATTTTGATACGTAGTTACGTGGAAGAGTTTGTTTGTTTTGTTTGGTTCTGCATGCACTGATTTTTTGTGGAATTGAATAGAATTAGAATAATGAATGAACGATTGGCTTGGAGTGTGATGATTAATTCCACTCCTTTCATTCTTTGTATATCGAATATTCGAGGACGATGTGATGATTCTTCTTTTGTTCTGTTCTGTTTTGCTTTTCTTCTTTCTCACTTTTTCCTCCTTCTCCATTCTTTTTTTTTTTTTTTTTTTGATACTTAATTTGCTTCTCCATTCTTTATTCCGTTATATTGGATAGAAGTTAAACAAAAAATTGTAAAAAAAAAATATATATCTCGATTTTGACGGAAATCATGGTATGCTATTCGTGTTGAATAAATTCATAAAACGTAGCATTTTTCTTTGTATCATTATCTTTAGAGAAAATATGTTATGCACTGACAGTGTAAAGCTATTTTACATTGTAATCTAATCATAAATCACTATATATAGTAAGTTTGTTGATTTTTACAATAATTATCTTAAAAGTCACAACAACGATTATTTGTAATTGGTACAATGTAAAACTTTTTATATTAACAGTGTATAGTCATTAAATTTTTATTTTTATATTAATAAAAGTACAGTAGTCTAGGTGAGAAATTCTTATGAAATTGAGAATTATTTTTTTCACAATAACTTGCTCCTATCTAATTTGCTTTTTCTATTCTTACTCTTGTTTTTTTGGGGTAATTTAGTCTTAATAAATTTGATATAGTATTAATTAACTTAATTACAGGTTTAAAAATTAATTAAGATAATTATAAAATATATATATATATTTTTAAAAGAAAGTAATGGTATTCAAACTGTAATTTAAAAGGAAGAAGAAATTGGGTGAGGTTTTGGAAGATTTTGATATGATATCACGCGGAAGGGTTGGTTTGTTATTTTGTTTAGTTTCGCATGGACTGATTTTTTTGGAATAGAATAGAATTCCAAGACAGTTCTATATTATTCTGTTTTTCTATTAGCGGTGAAAATGAATGATTGGTTTGGAATGTGGACAAGTCGTGCAATTTGGAAGCTTAATTCCACTCCTTTCTTTCATTCTTTGTACATAGAATATTCGAGGATGATGTGATTCTTTTTCTGTCGTGCGTTGATTTTCTTCTATTTTTCTCTCACGTTTTCCTCCTTCTCCATTCTTCGATACCCATGTTCTTTCTTTCTTTTTTTATTAATGTATCTTGAAAGAGAAAGAAATAAAGAAAGAGAATGGTAATAATAAAATATAACATATAAGTGATTTCATATGATAAAAAGAGATGAGAATGTCAAATGGGTGTTGTAAGTCACTAGATGGAAATTTAGATAGTATGCTCGTAGCCTTGTATTCTAACCGTGATTGTAAAAAGAAGAAAAAGTCAAATGGGTGTTGTAACAAAGGAGTATCCATGTATCATTTCTCTTTTAAGTTGCATTGTAATAATTCATTCTTGTATTGAGGAGTGCTATTTCTTGGCCAACAATTGCCGTTCGAATCAGCACCAAACACACATGTTTCTATTGTATTGGATAGAAGTTAAATAAAAAATTGTAAAAAAAAAAAATCCCAATTTTGAAGGAAATTACTGGTGTGCTTGTATTGTCTTATCTATTATGATATTCGTATTGAATGAATTCGTAAAGCGTAGCATTTTCCTCTTCTATTATCTATAACTATAATAATAAAAAAATTATTTTGGTCTCCTGCTTTTTATTAGACTATTATATCTTTTAATTATTCTCTAAATTATCTATTATTTTATCTTTTCACTATTTTTTAAACCACCAACTACACACTGTCACCCCTCTCTTTTTATTTTATTTTTTATATTTTAAAAACTAAAGTGAGACACGAAGTGCCTTTTTTTCTCCTAGTATATTATAAATGTGAAGGCTTGTTTAACAAAATTATTTTTAGGAGCTATTATAGTCTTAGTTTTTTCACGCTTCTCTTGTATTGTATTGAGTATTTAATTTTTAGTTTATATTTTTAATATTATTTAAATACTATTTCTTAATTTTAATTGATTTAAGATTTAACTTTTGATACATCATATCAAATTAACAATATCTTCTCTTTTAGATAAAGTATATTTTAAGATTATCATAATATTAATTAATTATAATTTGGATTTGATTTTCAAATTTTGAATTTTGACACTCCATATCAATAAAAATCATGTGTCTTGATTTTAATAATTTATTTATATAATTTTTTTCAATTTTAAAAATTTATCACTGTTACCTTGTTCTTGTTTAATATAATAAAATAAACTTCAATGGATATGCACAATCGGTAAAAGGTTTTGCATTGTTCAACCAATTAGAAATTAGTTTTTTTTTTGTGTACAATGGTCCACACTGATATTAGAATATATAACTTCATGCATACTACCCTAACCTCATACCACTAGGCCTACTCTAATGGGTTATTAGAAATCAGTTTTAATGTGACTTTTAAGGTAGTTGTTATTAAAGTTAACAAATTTGTCATACCACAGTAGTTTGTGATTGAATAACAGTGTACAAAAATTTTTACATATACTTTTTTCTCAATAAAATACTTATTATTGATAATGAAAATATTACTTAATATTTCTTTTTTATTGTGACACATCAATAAAGATAAAGTGTTAATTTCGTTATATTTTCTTAACGATTTCACACATTATATAACTCCTTATTCTAAAATTACATTTGAAAAATACCGCAAAGCTAAACACTTGTTCTTTTAGATAGCCAATTTTAAAATACTATCCACCCTATATATTAAATAAGAACAACTATCTTAAACGAGAGTGTTTTTAGCTACTATTCTTTAACGAAAGTATTTTTAGCCTGTCATTTTTAATAAGAACGTTTTTAGATATTTTTTAATCTCTTATCTTTTGCAACATATCATTTTCAATATCTTTAGTTTTAAATTAAATTTCAATATTTTTTAAAAGAAATTATCAATAATTAAAAATTAACATTGTATTATAATAATTATTTATTATAAATTTAAAATATAATCTATATGTTCAAAAACATTTATTTATTACAAATTTTAATTATAATATAATTTATATATTCAGAAGTATTTATTTATTATAAATTTAAGTTATATAAAATAAATATTTATTTTATACAATACACAAGTTAAAATACTAGTTAAAGCTATATATGGCAAACAAATACTATTAAGTCACACATGGCTTGAGCTTAATTTAGCCAATTTTGAAAAGATCCGAAAAAAATGCTCAAAAAAATTTATACTTATACAGATGAAATTTCAACTTGAGTTCTTTTGGTGATATGATTCACTTAATTATATGTAGTATAGTGTGAAATTGAACTCTTTTTTTTTTTTTTGTATATATTGACAACAACAAAGTAAGAACCTAAAACTTTGTGCAAATTACTCAAACCCTTCACTACTAGACCGACTCTAGTGAATATTTTTTATTCGATGTCACGTTTGAACCCAAGCTCTACTGATTGATAAGATATCTTCAAACCATAAAGCCATAAAAAGAATTGGTGAGCGTATTGCAAAATTGAACTTTTAACATATTATTAGTGACAATAATAGCTACAAGTTTTTTCCGTAAGCTATTAGCATGAGGAGTTAGTTTCTCCGTGTTGTTAAAGCACTTAAATTCTTTGATTTGTGTTAATGTTAAACTCAAATTCAAAATAAAATGGAATAACCAGCAGGTATTTAAGTTTTCATTTAAGTGTATTTGAAAAAGGTATTTAAGATTATATATAAATGTTAGTTAGTAGATAGTTATGTCCCTTATGTATACTAATAGAAGTTTGATTCCTAACTATTTGTATGAAAAAAAATTGTTGAAAGATAAAATTCACTTTGACGACCTCAAGGCCTTGAAAGAATTAGTCTTACTGTTAATTAAGGAATATCTTAGTATATATATAAGTGTTAATTTTACACACTTATGTAACATTTCAGTGATCATTTTCTTATGATATCCTATCATATTAGTAGAGAATTCAGTGAGTATAATATTTCTTTATATATATTTTTTACGGTATCTTTTTTAAAACTATTTTCTCAATCTGTTTTCATCGTATCTTTCATCTTATCCGACATTCCTTTCTTCTCTCCCTATTTCTCTTCTAATTATGGAAATAATTTTAGAAATAAAATTTCTCTATTACAAAACAAAATGGAAACAGTAATTGGTTCACAATTTTTACATGATTATGAAATTAATGATTAAATGACATTTGAGAGGCAAACGAGTATATATGCATTGTTTCCCAGTATGTTCCTATCCTTCATGAACCAACAAAATGAAACTGTATTGCTTGCCCCCAGCTTTTAATTTTTGTTTTTCGTTTGATTTTCCTCGAGTCATTTGATAGGTAGACTTATTTGTTTTCTGAATAAACCCAAGATAGCTCTTAACCAAGTGTCAAAGACTAATTCCTTGAAATACTCATATATTTGAGAGACAGACTTCTTCTAACAAATGTTCCATACATACGAGTCTAAAGATCGAATCCTGACTATTGTTCATTGTAAAAGGAGCCAACTACATAAAGCTAAATCACTCAATTGACGTGGAGATTTTTTTTTGATAAAATTTAGAATAAAGGGAAGTTGTCCAAGGCAGTGAAAACCTCAAAGGTCAAAGTGCATTCACGTCAGATATACACTTACCTCAACCTATAGATGAATGAAATCTCGAACCAGCAATTTATCAAATACAAGATTCTATCTTATTTGACCAACACCTTGGGGTTGTAAGATGTGGGGATTTACGCATTGCTGTTTGCTTGAGACTAAATATCATATATTCAAAATTCTGAGCAGAAGCAATTGCATTTGAATATCCAGATATCCCCATGTATTTCCCTACCTTTAATAAATTATTGTAACAGCAGCATTTATTTTTCTGTGTATATACAGAAATTTAGAAAGAAAAGGAAATAAATGTAAAACCTAAATCCAGCTACAGCTAAAGGCTAGATCTTAAAAGCATGATGTATAGGAAAGTTTGAAAATGGGTCAATGGCTTTATCCATCTGTAATTAGGTCACTGATTAAGGGCAAGTAGCAAAATTTAATCTCTGTTTCACCCAGAAAATTCTTCAGTTTAATTGATTTTTTTGTTTTTCTTAAAGAATGGACCTAACTAATGACTAAGATGAAATATAACTATCCAGAGTCTGAAAGAATTGAGATCTTCACGTTTTATTGACAAGCTTTCCGGATCTCATCCATCAGTGCTATCAATGGCACTCTCCACTCAGAGCACTGTGCATCAGAGCTGAGTAACTTATGCATTGTGCTCAACTCCTCAGGATTTGCCCTTTGCAGTATTGGTTTCATCTCTTCAAGGGAATGACAATTTCCTTCTATGTTATCCTTTTCCTGCTTAATCAAATCAATACCAAAAACTTTGGTGTTGATATTACCTGAAGAGCTACTCGAACCATATGTGAACTTATCATTGACACTTCCTGAAGGAGCAACTTTGTGATTCCAGTACTCTACACACAGATGACTGGGATCTTGAGCTTCGATGGCCTGAAAAAGTTTGTCGCAATGTAATAAAACATCAAAAGTGAGAACATAATTCTATAGGAACATTCTTAAGAGTCAAGTTTTACTCCCTCCGTCCCATAATCAATGTTGTGTTAGAAAAAAAAATAAGTGTCATTTTAGCTTTTCAATGTAATATTAATTACTTTTTTTTTCATTTATACCCCCTTAATAATATTTTTTAGAATGATGCCGCTATGCTGCATCATTTTCTGCAAAGATTAATAATAACTTAATAAGGTTAATTTCATAAAATTGCTACTCTCTTTCATCTATTTAATTGTTTTTTTTGGTCTGTGTAAAAAAACCTAGGACACACTTATTATAGGATGGAGGGAGTACCAAATTTTATCCAAATTAATTCAGTAGTCATTTAACAAATTTGACCATAATAAGCTAAGCTATGTTAATTTAGTAAAACACACAATTTGGTAAAGAGATTTGAATTACGTGAATTAATTTTTCATTAGATAAACTACACATAGAAGATATTGGTGTTAGCTCAATCAAGTTGGGCAAAAATATAAGAGTCATGTGTGTGTTTACATTACCTGAATAATGGATGGCAAAAGGAAGCCAAACATTCTATGACCGTTAATGCTTTTCAGAAGCTCTAAGGGAGGAAGTTCTAGTGCACCTAGACTCCTTCGCCTCATGATTTCATGATGTAATCTCTTCAGAACTGATTCCCAGCAATTATCTGCCGAGGTATCTGTGAAAGCCTCACCTGGACATTCTTCCATTGTAACCTGAAATACATTTTACAAAACGCGAAAGAAATACACTTTAATTGAAATCATATCAATGCAAATAAATACTGCCTTAAAAACTCGGATATAGTTAATTAACTGGTGCCATATAGTAATGTCAATGAGTTTCTTAACCTAATGAAACAAAAGATTATCACTATTTTGTCAGATTCAATAATTTGAGACAATGAATCAATGATGCCACTACAAAAACATCTAATCACGGAAAAATGAGCAGCCATTGGGTTTATCCCACCAACACATAAGCAACCATAATGATATATTTCAAGATGAAGGAAATATATGGAGAAAAGTACAGGAGGAAAAAAGAAATCATCCTAGATTAAAAAAAGATTAAAAAAAAAATAAAAAAATGAAGAATCCAATGGATAACTCCTCCCTCTGCAAGCTAGGAAAGTAAAATAAAAAACTGTAAAGAAATCATCAACAGAAACGCAGACAGCCTTAAGAGTAACCTGTCCCATAAATCTCCAGCATTATATTTTAGCAAAATACACCATAACCCAGCAAACACAGCATACTTGTGCAAAACATTACACGCATTCTTGCAGAGGCAAACAACTATATCATTTTAATAAAGGCATGTAGAGAAAAATACTTGCCAATATTTTAAACAAAATATCCATCAAGTTGAATCTACATTGGAGACCAAGAAACTGTGTTTTAATTAATATTCAAGCCAAAACACATTTGGAAATGGATATTGGCAACTGAAAATGTCAACAACAAAACCATAATCTGGTGGGGTTGACTACATGGATTCTGGTATTATCAAGAAACAGTAACTTGTCAATATGATTTCATTTTCAAACCTAAAATCGAAACAAGGTCAGGAATGATACCTTGAAAAGAGGTCCAAGAAATCCAGCATCAATGACTTCAGAAATATAGCTACAGATTCTAGCTGGATCAAGAATGCTAAAGAAATTAACTCGACTCTTGAATCCTTCAAAAGTATACCAAAAAGTGGACAAGTTAAGTTCCAAAAAATAAAAAATCAAAAGTCAAATCTAAGCCCAAAGAAGATCCTACTGGCATACCTTTTGGATAAATTGCATGCTTACTACACCAGAGCTTTCCATAAACAACAGATCCCAAACTTACAGGTTTGACAGAAGTACCAAACATTTGCACTAAGCAGCTTTCGTCTGTCAAAGATATACTAGTATCTGTGGCGTCTATGACTTCCCTTTTAAATAGATTGTTGTGCTGCTTTCCTGAATCTGAATCCATTTGCAGATCCATCACAATTTTTCCACCATCAAATGTACAATAATTGCGAACACCCCTTGAACATGATGAAAAATCTGTCTTTTGAACAGAAAATGAGTTTGATAGGCTACCCTCGCCACCAAGTTCCATGTTGTCTTCTAACTTTTTGGCCTCTAAACAGCATACATTTTCCTCTACTGAAACACCTTTATTATGATGGTTATCAGCAATATGCAGCAAATGATTTTCATTTTCTCCAGAGATAACATCAAGATTCAAATCCAGAGAACTAGCCTGATCCACTTTATCTTCATTGTCTGTGACCAACTTTTTATCATTATTATTGCCATTATGACTATCTATACTGTTGTATGCTGCACTAAAAGTTACAGGGTGAGACTCAGACTGCATTATCTCTGAAGTAATATGACTATTAGGACTGCTAGGTGTGTTTAAATTTGACCTATCCTTCGTTCCTGCACAGCCGGTTGAGCTTTCCCTTTCTTCACAATTCTTGGTTTTGTACATATCTTTCTCAACATCTGGTTTATCTGTGCAAACCTTAATGGCATTGGCAGAAACCATTCCAAAGTTTTTATTTGCCCACACCTCAATAGCAGGTGATTCTCCTTCTAATGCTTCAAGCAATTGATTTAGTTCATTTATAGTATATCGAAGCAGAACAAATCTTTTCTCCATTCCGCACGAGCAGAACAAATTAGTATGCTTAAGACAAGAATATCTGTCAGGAGAGCACTCACAACCCACAGCAGATAGGTGCAAGTCATAGAAGCAAGAGAAGCATTCTCTTTCCTTGTGCAAATCGAAGTCACTGTTCATTTTCAGCAACTTAAGATGAGTTGGCAGACAGTCAAGCCTTTCTTCTTCCATTTTTACCCTTTCCTATCACAAATAAAGGTAACGAGAAAAATAAGTACTGAATAAAATATCTGCATGGTAGCAAAAACTGTATAATAAGTTCCAAAACTTTATGGAGCTTTCAGAATTTGTGGAAGTAGGTATGACCAAAGTGGAGAGGGTGAGAGAGTCATTACCTTAACTGCCTTGGTGAGATCTCCATCTTTCCCACAGAAACTTCTCCATTTCAAATTTTTTGGAGTTTCCTTTCCAATAGTTAGGTCTGCAAGGGCTCGTACAGCTTCCAGTGCTGATCCAAATAACAGCTTGTCATGTGACAATGATGTCTTACGGCATTGTAAACTGTAAAGCTCAACAGCATTCTGTCCATGCATTAACCAATCAATAGGAGCCACATTCACGGCTTCTGCACAGTTGAAACCACAATTGAAGCCAGAATGATATGCCCTTGGAAAGGTAATAACAAATTCCCCAGAATGCTGAACTGTGCGATACACAGGCACTCCCTTAGATTTAAGAATTGAAGGAGAAAACTGGGTAACCTGCTCAAAGATGAAAATCAAAATCATTAGAATCATAATACTTTCCCAAACTTAGAAGCTATGTAGACTACATAGAATTCTTAAAACTCAACAAATGCACTGGGAAATCTGGAGATGAACAAATGTTAATTATTAGTAGAAATACAACTGACAAAATTCATCCAACTATGTAAGGAGGGAAAGGCTATAAACAGATTGATAAGAGTGAGCATCACTGCAGCAATAACTGAGTTGAAAGTTTATGTCGTACAGAATACATCATGAAGGATATTGCCATATTGGTCATGAGGAACTGTCAAGTCATTAAGATGATGCCAATTCTCAGTCACCACCTTTCCCAAACACACTAGCAGTGTGGTTTGCTAGAATCTATAATGAACTTCAGTTCTCAGGTATAGTACCTGGTAGTTTCTCTCTTAGAGTTTAATACCTAATTACTATAGCTTCCACAGTTCCACTTAATATTTATACATATAAAGGCATTTTACCCTATGCTGATCGGCATGTATCAATGCCTGGTAGGCAAACTTAACTATCTCATCATCACCAAACCTGACATCACCTTTGCTATATGTATGGTGAGTCAATTTCTAAATGCCCCTTCTGATAGTCATTTGGATGTTGTGGTATGCATTCTTCGATTCATAAAAAAATGCACTAAGTAGAGGATTACTATATGAGGACAAAGGCAATGCAAAGATCATTAGTTACTTTGAGGCTGATTGGGCAAGGTCAGCCTTAGACAGAAGATCCACTTCAGGATATTGTGTTCTTTCTGGAGGGAACCTAATCTCATGGAGGAGCAATAAGCAAAACATAATTACTAGATCCAATGCAAAAGTTGAATACTGTGCTTATGGCAATAGCTGCATGTGAGCTTATGTGACTCAGGCAACTACTCCAATAGCTAACATTGGGAGACATCTACGGGACAAAGCTTATCTGCGACAATCAAGTTGTACTCCATATTGCACCAAACCTGGTCTTCCATGAAAGAATCAAACGCATAGAGAGATCAATTGTCACTTTGTTAGAGAAAAGGTGCTTTCCGGCAACATCACAACTGACTTTGTTAACTCTAGCAATCAGCTGGCTGGTATGTTTGCTAAGTCTCTTTGAGGTTCTCAGGTTGAATATACTTGTAACAAGCTTAGTACACATGATATATATGTTCCACCTTGAGGGGGAGTGTGTTAAATAGCATATTTTACACATGGTTATGTTAGAATAGGCACATGTTAATATCTATAAGATAGTTGTTATAGTAATTAGGAATTTGATTTGTATTTATGATCAATTTCCTTTGTACTCTAATATGTTACTATATATAGTACACATGTACGTACCTCTGTGACACACAATATTAAGACATATTTCTTCTCTATAGAAACAATAAAGTAGCACTAAAGCAACCAATAACTGAAAATACTAGTCAACAATTGAAAGCAATAAGGAAAGTACAAGTGGTAGCATTATACCAGTTCATTGAGTAGATTTGGTTGTTCCTCAAATAAATCAGGCAAGTGCTTCCTCATTACATTTTCCAGGGCTGGAGCATGGCTTCCAGGTACTCCATACCATACTTTTGGGTCCCCCCAGTGCAAGTAGTTTAGTGAATAGAGATGATGGTCCTCAACATGCTGTTCCAAGAAGCAGGAAATGATGACAATGTGTTATCTTTCTAGGAAATGGTCAGGATTTGAAAGGAAAAAAATGCAAAATTCAAGATCAAGACATAAGTTATTAGTTTTATAGTTCAACATGACAAATATATCAGCATAAGTGGAATCCAAAATACTGCAAGTGCCAACATACTGAGGATTTTATTAAATTAAAGGATTTAATGATGAAGCAGTATGTAGCAGCTCACTCCATTCTCCTTTACTTCTAGTTATTTATTTTGTTAAAGTAAATCTTTAACTTTATGAGAATTTTTCTAAACTAAACAACAGATGTTAAAAATTTTAAGCAAACTTGCATGAAAAAACTACTTTTCACAGCATGTCATGTCATGTTGTCATGACAAAAAATTGATAATATTCCATCTCATGTCTTAAACTTTCCCTTATTTATAAATTTAGACTTGGAAAAAAAATTCTCACCACTTACCCAGCAAAATGATGAAAAACACATGCCAACATACAGCCATGGCACTAGAACTCCTGATATGTTACTTCCTTCATAATTTAGTACAGAACCTGGCAGTCGCGGGAAATTGTTCAGATTCCAGCCAGACAGGGCATATTGATCTGAGTCACTCTTAGTTAAGGATGATGCCTTAGGAAAACCACTTCCAAGTGCACCAGTTTCCAAGTCAGCTCCATAATACACCTACGATATAACACAGCAACATATAAACTGTTTGCACAGTTATGCAGCAGTAAAGACTAATATAGTTGTCAATAGACAATGATTAATACCTCAACCTCATCAGTTGGTTGCTCAATTATTCGCCAGTATTCACCTTCAATTTCCTCCTCAGTGGGCTCCCATCTCTTCTGATAGTTACTGTCACTAACTATTCTCTCTCCATTGGCATCTCTCAACCCAAAGTAGCATTCCTTAAAAAAATTAGCATATTGCTGAAAGTCTCTAAGCGTGAAGTCTGACCCTGATTGAAATCCAAATTTCTCTTCAGACTCAGAAGCATTATTAGCTTCAGAAGCTGCATTGGCAGGCCTCCTCCTACATGTGCCTGTTTTGGAGTGCTTTCTACGTTTTCGTTTCCTTCCCCTACTTTTTTTCCTCATAGGTTCCCTATTTTGAAGCAAATCAATTTGTTGGATACGGGTGGGAAATTTAGCATTTTCCCATAGATATTTCTCCTTAAGAGGACAAGGTGGAGTCCAGCAAGCTGGTGGAACAATCCTACATATGCCATGGGGTTCAGCTAGGGGCCGTATCTTTGCTATGTAACTGAGTGTGTCTTCAAACTCCTAATTAAAAAATAAAAATAAGAAATCAAATTACTCAAAATACAATATTACCACCACAAATGTGAAGATGGCTATAATAATAACGAGTACTTCAATATTCGGATAAAAAACAGGTGCTTCTTCAATTATAGGCCGACATGCTTCAACCGGATCCCATCGAGCTGATATCTGCAACATAGCAACAATAATCCAACATATAAAAAAAAATCTCTTTTATATGGTCATTAATGGTAGCTTTCAACCCATTATTTTCTTCTATACTATAAGAAATATGTTTGAAAAACTGAATTTACTCATTGATTTAATCAATATCTCATTATGTTCAATAAGATGGGAATCAGATTATTCAAGTTAGACTCACCTCACGGTTATTAAGACAAGTATTGATTGCTCAAAATTTTGAATCTTCATATTAAACACGTTCATCCAATTCAAGAAACAGAGGTTTGGGGGGGGTGTAAAAAACCTACTTAAAGCACAGGGTGCTGAAAAGGTAATTCCATTCAGATTTCAAAAGTTGGTTCTTATTTGTTCCAAAGAAGAGCAAGAAAAATAGAAAGTATTGTCCATGGACCATCAAAGCATTATGCATGCTCAACACATAGGACCATATTGCATACCTTTTTATTTCTCAGACTGTCAGAAGACTCAAGTGCGTTGTTACTTTTTGTCTTGTGCCCCAAAGGGTTATCCTGAAAAATATGTAAGAATGATAAATTTGTTAAAATTAGCAGCCTCACTAAAAGTAATCAAGGTACGCAATGAATTGAACCAAATTATAACGAATAACAATCCAAATATTGCCAAAGGATTTGGTACAAACAGGTGTAATAGTTAATGTCAAAGAGGTTGAGATGTAGATAACAGAAAATAAGAATGCACCAAAAGTACACAGCAAAATTGTATATGATGTTGCACATGAAAATTGAACTTTAAAAAAAAATTGAGATAGCCATGCATTCATATTTCAAGAACTGGAAAACATGTTTTCAATTTCACAGTTTCTAGTAAAGACAGAATATTCACTCAATCATAAATTAAATCCAATCTAATAGTCTAAAATAAGTTATAATATTCACATAAGCTTCCTCAAATAAATTTCCAAACTTTGGGACTCCGAATCAAAAGAGTACTGGGTGCCAAAATCGGGAGGGGGAATCTGTATAAAATACGGACCAAAACAGTGCCAAACTTCACACACTAGTGTTTTTATCCACTCTGGTGACTATTGCCTAGCTTCACAATGCAATGCATAACAATTGAACGGTTAATGGAAGGATTCAATGAATTTAAGCAAGTAATATTTTTACAGTTATAATAATTACTACCTCCCAACCATGGAAATTACGTAAAAGGATCACTTTTGAGATTTGGTACTTCCCTCTTGTTTGAAAAATCACGAATCAGAAAATACAACAAACACAGAATAATATGTATTACACTATTACCTATTTTTCTTATCCAAAAAAAAAAAAACACTATTACCTATTTTTCATCCCTCTGTGAGGTATCTAACGAAATTTTTGTTTACTGTTAAATTAATTTAATGGTTGCTAGTTACCAGTTGCTACCCCAATCATTTTGGGTTAGAAAGAAATTGCATAAGAGGAGACGATGAATGGTATCAAGCATAAGATTCATCACTGTAGGCTGAAGTTTTAACCAGAATCCTATAGTAACTAACAACATGAAACCAAGTAATTAACTTAATTTAGAGAGAGATAGAGATAAAGAGTGATGACTAAATGATTGGGAGATACCAATACCACTGGTGTAAGCAATTCCAAAAGCTAAGCAAGGGCAGTACTAGTCACCCCGACTTGATGAAAATTTTCTAATCTTTCCAAACCCCATGAAAGAAAGAAACCATATAGCTTAGCACATACATCTTAAAGGTCAGGATACAGAAAAAAAAAACTAAGCAATTAGGATATGAGGGAATTAACAACTTAAATCATCCTTCTGAACAGCAGAAGTTAGCTCATCAACTAAACTAGAAGTGTTGAACAACAATAGCTCTCACAAGTGAACACACAACGTTATAAGCAGAACAAGAAAAGAAAAACAAGGGTATAATAACACAAGAATAGCTACAAATTTTCAAACTCCATAAACAAGGATAATTAGATCACCAGCAATTGTGATCCATAAAAAACAGAGAATAGAAGATTCGAACAAAGAGGCAGGATGATAAAATATTCCATAAGGCTTCATAAACAAAGACGTATAATACATTGCTAGGGTTTGAAAATCTAACCTCTTTGGCGTCAGAATCTGCAGCCAATTTCAACTGCTCCATTCAATGCAAGATTATGATATGAAAAAACTAATTGGATAATTATGCCTGCAACAAAAACCAGATAACCCTTATCATTAGAGTCCACAGAAGATCAAGGAGATAACCCAGAAACAGTTTTCTACTTCTCTATTAGCAAACTAACTGACAGAAAAAAGAAACGTTAAAAACAGCAGAAGAGAAAAAAGAAAAAGAAAAAAAAAGCACAAGAAAATGAAGGGGGAAAAGAATAACAATGCAAAACATCATAACACTCACCCCAATGCAGCAAAAGATAGTTTGGTTCCTTCCACGTTCTGATTGCGTACAAATGAATTAAACAAGAAATTCCTATAGAAATCAACACAGTGAAGAAAACCTAAATGCAAATTCAATTTGCATGTGTATGCAAATTTCTGTGAAACCCCCTAACAATTACCTACAAATTAAAAAAGTACAAAATCCTATGAATCTTGGAATCAAATGCTCAAAAATTCAAAGAGTTCCCACAAATGAAAACAACAAAATTAAAAGAAGAAAACAGAAACAACAATTGACTGAGTATAAATCTTTAATTTATTTTGACAGGTGGACTGGGAAACAAAATTATTAAATTAATAAATAGAAATAATGAGAAAGATATAGCTCCAGGTTAAAAAGTATAAACCGAATACTTTTCAAAATATTCTATTTAATTTCTTTTATTACTTTTCTTAAAAAAAAAAAAAAGACAATTAAAAGCATTTTTATTGTTTCTGAGAAAATAAGGGTCACTAAAAAACATAATATAGTGCATATACCTCAGGGATAGAGAAGTTAAGATATTACGTTGAAAGGTGTGTTTGCTTCTTGAAGTCTTCTACAGCTTTTATTATAATTGCTTTTTCCATCATTAAAAAGTTAAATTATAATTTGATGGGCAATTGAATTGAAAATACATCAAATCAAATAAATGAAAAAAATAAAACCAAAGAAACCATTCAACATTCATACCAAAATAAATATTATAAATAAATAAATAAATAATAAAGAAGCAATAAAAAGGAAAAGATGAAAATATAATAAAAAAATAAGCTTAATTATATTTTTAGTCTCTTAAATTTGAGAAATGTATTTTTTTAGTCTCTCAAATTAAAAATTAATCTTTTTAGTCCCTCAAATTTTAAAAAATATTGTTTTAGTCCTTTAAAACTATCTACGGTATCATTTATAGGATAAATTGAATTATCCGTAGCAGCATCAGTTGAATTTGATGTGATATTTTCATTAATAAGAACATTACTAGGTAGGTTTTGTGTGACAAATTTACTAACTACGTTTGAACAAAAGGATTAAACTAAAAAAATTTAAATTTGAGGGACTAAAAAATTAATTTTTAATATAGAGACTAAAAAATACATTTATCAAATTTAGAGGATTAAAAACATAATTAAACAAAAAAATAATATAAAGATAGAGGAGAGAGAGAGTCAAACGAACCCGCTCTAACGCACGCAGTATTAACGGAAAGCGGTGAAACCAACCGACCAACCATATACACTATTTCTACAAACATAAAACAATTACACAAACTTTCTTTACCTTAAAACTGTGGGTCCTCTCTTCTGTACTTGTAGGAATGAGCATGAAACAACAAATAAGCAATCCAGTGTTTAGATGTACTTACTGTAAAAAAAAACAAAAACAAAGCTATTGTCAGTTGTATGAAATGATTATGGATGTTCGGATTAAAATTTAGTATAATATATAATCTTGGAGACACTAACAATTACCACCAACCCATAAAAATCTTAGAGACACTAACAATTACATACGCAATTAATATAATGTTTTTAATCTAATATTCTATATTTTTTCCTTTTAAATACAATATCCCTATTTTTTTAACAACTATTCACTACAAAAACATTTACATTTTGGGGTTTATAATGTATAAATTAAAATTTAAATAAACACTTAATAATTACATTAACATTAACAATTTGAAACATTCAAATAGTAAGTGCGAGTTTATGTGGGAGCTTCTGTATGTGCATGTGTGTGAGAGCGTGCATGTGTGTATGTTTATGACTTAAAAAAAAAAATTAGTTCCTATAGAATATGTATATATTTTTTGTTTTGTTTCTCTTAAAATAAATTTATCTCCCTCTATTTTTTTATTTTAGTCCTAAACACGGCACCTAGCTCATTTATCTCATTATTTTAGTCCTTATAAAATTGTAAACTTTTAATATCGGTTTTTTTTTTATATTTGAATATTTTCATTTTAGTCATTGTTACTTAGGCAATATCAAATCTATTTTCTAACCTCTATTAATCACATCATCACTTAAGAGGGATCCTGATATCATAGACTAAAATGAGAAAAAAAAAAGGACATAATCATATAATTTTTTTAAGAAACCAAAACAAAAATATATATATAATTTTGTAAGAACTAAAAACTTATTTAAACTTACGTTTTTTAATAACTAACTAAATTTATGTAGAATATAACTAAGTTCTAAAAAAAATACATATTAATTGTGTATATCATATACACATATAAGGCTCACATGATTTTAAAATTAAAACAATATGGAAAGTCCTATATGACTTACTTTTTATTTTAAAAAATTAAGAATCATAAAAGTTATATAGCATATATGGCTTACTTTTTTATTATAGAAAAAGAGTTAGTCATACATTGTATATACGACTTATAAGCTTTATTTAAGAAATAATAAATGAATTATACTTAGTATGTCTTACTTACTCTAATCGTGGAAGGATTTTAGAAGTTACATTATTTTGATAATTTCTGTTTTAAATTGCACAAGGTTAGTTAAAAAACTGATTTTGGGATTTGGATTTTTCCCCTCCTTTCTTCTTCTGGACTATCTTTCATTTTTGTGTAGAATATAACCTAAGGCCTCTTGTTGTCACTCTTGTCCTTACTTAGAAGAATAGATAAATATTTTTTTTTCTTACAATATTTTTGTTTACGTCAAAGAACACATTCGTTGAAAATTTCTAAAGTTTAGTGTAAACTTAAGATTTTATTGAGCTCTACAGTGCATAACCTAGGCTAGTCACTCCTATTAAACAAGGATGTCCTCTTCTAACTATTCTCACCATTCTAGGGGAAGGTGTGAATGGTGTCCTCGCTAAATTCGCAAGAAGGATCTAAAATCTATTATACTAGGCTTGAAGGCTTGAGGCCCATGAGCTCCTCATGATCTAGGGTCACTCCCATCCCTTAATGTGTGAGGGTTGGTTCAGTCATGGTATAGGATCAGTCCTGTAAGTGTGGATTGTGGTATTAGATTTACCTTACCATGTGTGTCAACCTCATAGGTGTAACTCAACCTGTGCAAAGGTTGGGCCTGATAACAGGTCTTCTATTTGGTTGACTATATGTGCTCTAGTCTTTAGTCAAATGGTTGAATGGTATTTTTATATGAATTTTCTTAGTATTTTATGAAGGAAGTGTTAAATGAAAGAGAAATTAATTTTATGTAATATTTGTACTTAAAGGCACATAAGAAAAGAAAAGGAGAAGTATAAGATAAAATGATACAATGAAAAAAATATATAAAATATGTTGTAGAAAAGTATTATATAAACAATATAACTAAATGAAAAAAAATAATTTAATATCTTAAAAGCATAAAAATATTATTTTTTATTTAATAAAGAAAATTTATACCAAATATACCGAGTTAATTGTCTCCCAAGAAACAATTTCACCTATGAATGCGTGTGCTGTGAGTACTTTTAAAGTAATGGTAATCATTGCATGAATCAGTATCGATTATTAAAGATTTAATAAATTATTTTTTGAGTTTAATAAATATGTACTGTCAGTATAAAAGTTCTTACATTGTTAATTAATTAGAAATCATTTTTAGAATGACTTATAGGGTAGTTATTATCAAAGTCAACAAATTTACTATACATGGTAATTTGTAATTAGATGATAACATAAAAAGTTTTACATTGTTAGTACATATCTTATTTTTTTTTGGTTAAAAATCAAAATAAAAGTATATTACATATCATGATGAAGTGTATTGATAACATTTTTTTATAAAAAATATTTGTATTCTTTAATCAACATCTTAAAAATATTTATTGACATTCTTTTAATAATAATAGTAGTAGCAGCAACAATGAAGAGACATATGCTTTGTATAAGTTTAAAAAGGTTGTGAACAAAAATTTATTAATGTTTGAACATATTTAATTAATTTCAAAAGATTTGTTTTGTTTTAATTATATTTCAAATATCATTAAAATGTTTTGATTCAAGACCAACTACATTGAGAGTCCTTTTGGAGACTAGGATATGATAAGATAGGATAGAATAACTATCTTATTTTGTTATAATTTGTTGTTTGTTACGTTAATAGAATATACTAATGCTATCTTTCTCTTTATTCTATCATATTGCTCTAGTGTATTTTTTTTATCTTGAGAGGGGAGCAGAGTTAGGAAGTAACAAGATAAGAAAGACTCTCTCTCTCTATATATATTTGTTGAATATTATAACAAATATATATAATAAATATAGTATATAGTAATATATATTAATTTATATAATATAATATATATATATATATATATATATAATTATAATAATAATAATTTTGACTTGTAAATTTAAAGTATATTATTAATTAAAATATTAAAAATTAAATAATTACTATTCAAATATTTTTTAGGATTAAATATGTTTTTGGTCTTCCAAAATTGATCCATTTTAGTTTTAGTCCTCAAAAAAAAATTTCTTTAAATAAAGTCTCTCAAATATTAAAAATACCCTAATTAGATTCATGTACTAAACTATGTTTAACTTTTTTGTTAAATGATAGTCACATCAACGTCACAGTCACCATTAATTTACTGATGTGGACATCTATGTCAATTGTTATGTCTAGGTCAGATTAATAACATACTTTTTGAATAAAATTATTACATGTTTAATCCTAAACTACAATTTTTTTAACCCTAAAGCAAAAGTAATTACACGATTTTTATTAAAAATTATCACTAGACATTTTAGGTAATAAAATACTTTACTTGGAAGCTGATGTGACCATCATTTAACAGAAAAGTTAAGCAAGGATCTAATTAGGGTATTTTTAGTATTTGGGGGACATTATTCAAGGATAATTTTTTTTGAGGACTAAAATCAAAGCAAGTCAATTTTTGGAGGACTAAAAAAAAATTTAACCCTATTTTTTAAAGAAAAGTGTTTGAATAATAATTATAATTTTAAAAATCTTATATAGTTTTTTTTATAATTTTAAGAAAAGTTTCTACATAAATAAAAAATAATATTGTATACTTTAGTTAAAATTATATTTTTTTGGTAAATATTAAAAAATTAAATTAAAGGTTACTTTTAGAAAATTATATATAATTTTAACAAAACAGTAATTTTGTCATTTGAACATAATTTATATTTTATTATATCATTATTTGGTTTGTTGTCTAGTGTACACTAAACATTAGATAAGATTATAGCTTATCTTATTCTTATCTTATCTTGTTCTTATCTTACTCTCATATTCTATCCTATCCTGTGTTATATATCTATCTTTGCACCCTGTTACTCTAACAGCCAAGATAAGCTAAGTAATGAAATTTGATTGCTACATTGTTGAGTAGTCAATGAATTCAAAAGAAAAGGTAGAAACTAAATTAAAATATTTTTTTGTTTTCATGAATTTTTAAAGTAAGGAGATTTTCTGATTTTGTTTTAATTTAAGGTGAAAGTACCAAATTCAAATAACATTTATAAAATACTTATATTTACCTTACTTCAAAAGGATAAATGAGAACTCAATTTTGTAATTCATCAAATGAGATACCTTATCTTACTTCACTCAATTAACTTCTTAAATTTCACTATATTAAAACTTTGATTAATAAACTGTATAGATAAAAACAGGACAATGCAAGGTACATTTCATAGAAAATAAACGCGAAAAAGTCATATATTAACACTTGTCGATATAAAAAGAACGTAAAAATGGTTTTTTTTTTTGGGTGTACGACATTAAAATGCTTTAGTAACATATATAACGAAATTGAAACAAAAAATTAGGTCTAAATTGAAACTTCAGTCAAATATTAAGGACAACATTGAGAACATGCTTGATTTGAAGAAAAAATTGTTGTTTTTATTTTCAATTTTTTCACAAACAATTATAAAGTGTCACTTTTTTTATTTTATTTCTTATATTTAATATATTTATATAGAAAATGATAAAAAGAACAAAAAGAACATTTTCATCATTTCTTATATAAAATTTTGAAGACAAAAATCAAAATGAAAATAACGTATTTTTTTGTAATTATTTATAAAAATTAAAAGAAAAAGAAAACATTGTTTTTCTAAATCAAACAAATTCTTAAGTTTTAGTCAAAAGAATACATAAAATATTACAATTTTAATCAATTATTCTTTTACAAAAAAAAATGCCAATTTTACTTTTAAAATTAAGTAAATAAAGATGTACGAAAGGTCAAGATCAAGGAAAACAATTTTTTTTTACAAGGTCATAGGTATCCTCTATAGGAGACAATTTTGCTTAGTCAGATAGGACCACTATGAGCAATAAATTTCTCCCTCTGAGCAATTATAAGATTCAATGTAGGGAGTTAAGATTGTTTGCATAAAATCTTAAGTTCAAACTTTATTTCTACTAGGGGGTACACGGGTTGGGTTGGGTCGAATTTGGTTAAACTCGTTACTCAACTCAATCGAAATTATATAGTTTGGGTTGGGTAAGGTTTGTGTATTTTTTTTGTCAAATCCAAATCGAATCAACCTGATCAATGACAAGTTGGGTTGGATCGGTCAATTGGGTTTAAAAAAACCTAAATATTGTCCTAAACTTTCAAAAAAATTATAAATAATAATTAAAAAAATATCAAGTTAATGGGTTGAGTCATTGGATTCACGGGCTTAAAAAATAAAACTCATTACCCAAACTAAAAGTCATTGAGTTTGAGTGAGTCGAGTCGGATTCTACCCAAATAACATCAAAACTCGAACCCATTTGTTTGGATCAAGTCGGATTAGGTTCACGGGTTACTTGAGCCTGTGAACACCCCTAATTGCAGCCATTGTTCAAAAGAAAAAAAAAAGATATCAAGGAAAATACAAGAAGAAAAAAGTTAAAGACTACAAAGAAATCAATGATTTGCATGGCGATTAGAGAGAGAGAATGACAGAGATGAATTGAAAGAAAAAAAGAAGAAGATGAAGTATCCACTGTGATATATTCTAAATTATATTATTTGTTAGCTCAATTCTTTAACTAGATCAATCTTATTCTAATCATAACAGTTATCAAATAATCAACCAATAATTGCACATCTAAAAGAAAATAATCATAATTAGATGTGGGGATTTTTCCAAGAATAATTTGATTTCAATTGTGAAAATATTGAAGGAAATATTGTACCTTGGATTTTGCATATCTTGTTCTCTTTGCTTGTAGATTGAATAAGCAGTGATAATTGATTTCAACCTAATACGAAGGAAGATTAGAAAATTATAAAATTCAATCTGACGTGAGGAAAAAAAGATCAAAATAGACTAGTAATAACTTGTTTGCCTGAGAAAATTGAAATGTCTGCAACAAGATGTTTAGTGGACCAAAAGGATTTAGAGATGAAATGAAGAGAAACAAACCTTACAGATGAATTTTGTAAAATTTCTCGAATAGTGATTGCTTTTGTATTCTTTTGACACTATAAATTTCAGCGAAACAAAGGAAGATTAGGAAATTATAAATTTCAATTCGATGTGAAGTAAAAAAAGATTAAAACAGGACTAGTAATAACTTGTTTACCTGAGGAAACTAAAATTTCTGCACACAAGATGCTTAGTGGACCAAAAGGCTTCAAAGATAAAACAAAGAGAAACCAAACTTACAAGTGAATTTTGTAAAATTTCTCAAATAGTGACTGCTTTCATATTCTTTTAACACTATAAAACACTCAAAATAAAAAAGATAACATGTCATCCAATAAACAATTAATGAGAATTTATGGTAACATGTTAGAATTTTCATATCAGGTAGATTTAAATCAATCAAGAAATATAGTGCATTGATGATGAGACTCATAATTATGGTATGAACCTCAGCATGGATACTCTTTTGCTTCACCCTTTTTTTCTCTATAGTTAAATCATAATCATTCGTTATATTCTCTCTCCTCCTTAATTGTTGTGCAATGACTAATGAACGGCCAAGATGTTGTAGGATATTGGTTGCATGGTGATTTGGCTAGAGAGGATCTCGATTCTAAAAACCTAGCTAGGTGCAATGTATTATGTAACATTTAATTTTTTCCATGTGTCATTATGGATGCTGTTTTAGGAGGTATGTTGTCTTGAATAAGTGACAAATCAAATTCACTTAAAATTATGGCAAATTTGTGATCATTTTGCTATGAAAAGCTGTACACTGCAAAAAAAAAAAAAGGATTTACACACAATTATTCTTGGCCTTACTCGCGAAGTTTTAACCACCGTTAAATGAATTACCTGCAATTGGACTTTTTGTAGATAAGTCATTTGTGGAAAACGTGTTACCAACGACTTATAATTAATAACCACAAGCAATCATGATAAATACTTGCAATTTGTAAAAACCTCAATAAATATCCATAGTTTGTAAAATCCCTAGTAATTACCCACAATTTATAAACTCTTGGTAATTACTTGTGGTTTATAAGTAATTAGCCCACAATTTATAAAACCACTAGTAATTACCTCGTGGTTTATCTAATTTCTAAGAAAAATAGATTTCAATTGTGAAAATAATATTGAACGAAATATTATGCCTTGGATTTTACATATCTTCTTCTCTTTGCTTGCAAATCTAATAAGCAGTGATAATTGATTTCAACCTAAAATGAACAAAGATTAGGAAATTATAAATTTCGATCTAATGTGAAGATAAGAAGATCAAAGTATACTAGTAATAACTTGTTTATTCAAGGAAAATGAAATTTCTACGCATAAGATTTTAATGGACCCAAAGTTTGTTGTCAACATAAGGGCTTGGATTGTCTTAGACTTAATAATTCCCTTTCTTTACATCCTTTGTACCAGATGTTGAAGCAACAAACTTGTTACTATAAGGCTTAGAAACAAACTGAACAAAATCAGACTTACCCTTTTTCATAGACTCCTCCTTCTAAGTAATGATAGTAATAGTCTTATTAATGGTCCACTCATGATTTTAAGTGTTAAAAGATGTCTTTAGAATGTTAAATTGAGAAGGAAGTGACTCTAGGATCCTCTAGATTAGATATAGCTATCATCAATTTTGAGTTTCATGGACTTTAGCTTATTACAATAAAGCACCATCCTCAACATATGTTTATGAACACGACTAACACTATCTTACATGGTGTGATATAGAAAAATAATAACTTTTCTAAGCTTTATAATAAAAAAACTTTTACCAGCAAACTTTAGAAAAGTCTCTGGAGTGCTTTGTTTAATGGAATTTTTCATGGTGTACTTCATCTTCATCAGGTACACTTTATTTAAGTACTTCCATCTCTAACAAAGTGTCCTTTAAGCAATAGTATACTTAATAGTAAAGTTGGAGGCTCTTCTTCCCTTAAAGCTAAGTTTATGTTGATAATGACCAAATACAAATCTAGAGATTTTTTCTGGTTCTTGTAGTTTGTCTCATTCAAAGTTCTCACAAAGTAAGCATAGTAATTGGTGGGAAAACGACAAAGGAGTATTTTAATACACAATATGTCCAACATACAAAATTTTTTATCCATTATGATCTTCTTTAAGGGTCCTAAACCATAATGAATAAGAAATATAATAAAAATAAGTGTATAGTCACAAATCACATTAATAACAATATACAAGTAAGGTATAATTACTATTAATGCAATATTAATTACAAGTAAATCTTTTACATTAAATAATTTTGTATAATCATTCCCTTGATAGGTGAACTGACAATTATACAAAATATTAAAAATGATGATTATAAAAAATGTATTTAATGTATATACCAAGCACAAAACATAATTAAAAAAGCACAAAAAAAAAGAAATTATTTGAGTCATATTGTAACACCCTAAGGGGCCATTACCTTTACTATACCTAGAATTGCTAGGACATGGAAACTTTGAATATAAATACATTAGAGATTAAGCAGAAACTAAAACATACATTTATTATAAGAATTATGACAAACTCCAGGACAGTGTGCTATACATTTCATATAGAAAAGATACAAAACATAAACTAAACTCCTAGACGTTGGGAGGTACATAACTCAACATCTTCCCTTTGTAAGAGGCGCCAAGCTTCCCTTCAAGAATGTCCACCTAATTAACTTGAAAAGATAACAACTTGAAGGGAGTGAGACAAAACGTCTAAATGAGTGCTATGAAGACTTTAGGGTTAGCTGATGGTTCGTAATAGTCCTAAGCCCCGAGTCTTTGACCCATACTAGTCATTCACACTAAATAACTGTCCCTTAACACTAGTTAGGACTTCACTCCCTCTATTACTTTATCTAGACATTTTACTCCGTATGACACTAAGTGAGAACTAACACTTTCTAATCTTTATCTTTCATTTTACTTGCCCTCTTGGAACTTAAACTTTCCTTAGAGCAAACCCCTCTCATACCTATTGGATAATAGCTATCATAAACTATGTCCTCACTAAGCATATAGGTTCCCTTGATTCTACTTAACTCATCTATAACTAGGCATACATCACCTTATACTGAATAGGGTCACCATACATGCTTTACATAGGCATTCACATCATACATTTCACTATTATGTTTTTGTGTAGTTATGGTTAGCTTTATTATTAAGTTTTACTTGCATACTATCTTTTTCTTGACTGAGCTCTAACCATCAAGAGGCGTCCCTCTTGCTCGACCTCTTACTACCATCGGTCCAAGTGGCTGAACCACTTTCATTATCAAGACAGTTCCCTCAACATTCTTCCCTTACTAATGAATGACTATGTCCTTCCTTTACCGAAGGACCCATCCTTCCCTTACCAAAGGATGTTGTTCTTCCCCTAGCATCTAAAGGATGACGATCCCTTTCCTTGACGTAGGGGCCTCCTAACCATTTTTCTTTTACAACTCATCTTAGAGTTCCATAAAGTCTCATCTCTCCCTAGTAACTTCAGAATCCTCACTGCGGTTTTGCACACCATAGTATGCCAAGCATGCGACTCAGACATGATTGGTACTGGGGAGGTCCTAATGTTATTAAGGAGTTACTTCTCTTGAAAGCATATCTTTCCTTTTAAAACATCTTTCTTTGAAAACATGTACTTTTCTTGAAAACCTTTCCTTTCATAAAACCTTTCTAAAACTTCGATAAAACTTCCCCATCTTTGCAAGGAGGCATCCTTTGGTATCTTTTAAAGTCTTAAGTGTTTTCTTATGTAAGATTCATCGTTGTTCACACACAACACAACACAACATAATTCACAACCATAAGGATAATACTACAACTACACAAACATCAACACTAAACACAGTAGAGCAACAAATATAGGCAATCATACAGAGAAACAAACATAGAGAAAACATATAAATTGTAACACCTTAAAGCCACTTAGCAACTTCATGCAAGGATCCAAGACATTTTCTCTAACCTTTTTTTGCTTAGTGAGAATAACTAAGTCTGCACAAGGCTTCCAGACTTATCTTCTGTCCAATTTTCTTTTAGTGAAGTTATCACTTGCTCAGCGAATTCATACTAGCTCTCAGACTCATTTTTCTACCCAAAATTCATTAAGAAAATCTAAATTCACTTAGCGAATTCACCTAGATTTTTCAGGATTCACTAAGCTAATTCAGATTCACTAAGCTGTTGAGCGATTTTTCAACATCGCAATTTCTATGTCGATTCCAACATCATTAATGGCCTCCCAATGCTTCAAACCACCATGAATGTCCCATAAATGCATTCTTCAACCTCTAATCATTAAATCCCATTGAAAATAACCCATGGATCATGCAAATCATGTCAAAATCCCAATTTCCCAAAAACTATGAATAGCAAATGAAAATGGAGGTTTAGGGATTCAATGGCAATCAACAAAGCAATACTCAAGCAATACTCAAAGGGGAAGGGAGGAAAAAACACGCACCTTGGGGATGCACGAAGATGAGCTCCAAGGCTTAGGGATCTCTCTCCTCTTCTCCTTCTTCTTTCTTCTAGGTCCTATTATCTTATTCCTATAATATCCTAATATAAGGGTAACTATTATTTAATACCTATAAGCAATCTAGACCACTAATTATATTCTCATTTCTATTGTCCCAAAATTGGGGATGTTACACATATAATCATCAAAATTAATCTCCAAACAAAAATGTTCCAATAGTGAGAGTATGTTACACTAAAATTTATTTCATAACATAAGAACCATTCACAAAAAATCTCAAGCTTAAAATTCGAAAGTGAAATATTTAAATTTGCAATTTATTCTTTAATTAATTATAATAAAATACTTTTGGAGTGTAAAAAATTTTGAGGAAAATTATGGAAAAATATAAAATAATATTCTAAAATTATTGTGCACAATAATCATACAAAGTAGGTCCAAAATTGGCCCACACACACCTCATGTGCTATAGCCCATGAGTGGGCATTAGAGAATCAATCAGGAGTTGAATCCTAAAATGGGTTTGAAATCTCAAAATTTTACTCATGAAATTCTCCTAAAATATATTATATTCTTGAGCAATTTTGCAAGATGTGGGCACATAATTTAGACAAACAAAAGTCCTCAATCAATTTTGTATATTTTTTGATGAATATGGAGAAACAAATATCTAAACATGAATGACACAAAAATGGGTTCAAAATTGGGTTCTTCGAAATCCTCTCCAAACACATCAAATCACTGTCTAATTTGTACATGATTGTGGACAAAACAAGATTCCTAGTCAAAACCCTCAATCAATTTTATGAAACAATTGAAAATCAGGAAGCAAACCAAATCAAAGAATGGGATGACAAAAAAATCAAGTTTGAAATCAATTTTGTGAAATTCTCTGCAAATTGCTTGAAATTTATGAACAATATTTACATGATTTTTGTAATGAATTTCAATATTGTAACTAAAGCCCTTAATTATTTTCATAAAATATTAAGTTTTTGAATTGAAATTGGATAAAAAAAATAAAAAATGATGTAACATGTTTGAAACTAATTTGATAAAAAATTCTCTTAATTAGATGGATGAAATCAAATGAGACTGAATCTATTATGATTGAGACTCAAAAATAAACAATAATCCTATGTTAATTTTAAAAAATGCAAATAAAATATAGAGATCGACAATTTATTTTTAAAAAAGGAAAAGGGTGAGTTTCATGTTTGATCTTGAAAACAAATCTAGCAGTTTTGCAATTTCTTTTTTGGAATATTTTATTCAATTTAAGGCACACACAATATCACAAATATCCTATGATAAAAAAATAGTAAATTATTTGATCCAACTTTGCCCAAAATAAAAAATGAGGAAAAAAGATAGCGTTCATAGGATCTAAAAAAAATTCAAAATTATTCTAACATAGAACAATCACAACATGCATCAATCTTAGGCTCTAATACCAATTGATGAATTTTAGTGACATATTGATGCATATAGTTATGACATGCTTGGCAATTGATGTACATCCCTAAGACGCATTACCTTACCATGCCTAAATTTTTAGGACATGAAAATTTTAAATATAAAAATATCAGAGGTTAAGCGAAAAACTAAAACATAAATACATCATTATGACATGTCAGGGTCTCAGTACAATACATGAAAGAAAGATACATAAAACAAATCCCAACAAGGGATGTACATGTGTCCTAAGTTATTTTCTTCTAGTACGAGGCTCTAAGCTCCTTCCATAAGATCCTCCATTAGCTTACCTTGAAAATCATGAAACAGTAAAACAATGAGACAAAGGTCTCAGTGAGTGCTCTAGGGGCCTCTAGGTTAGGGATGACTCTTTTAACCTAGTGGCCTTTTCTTAACTCTTTGGCCTCTATCTTGCATTGAAAGATTAGGGTTATCTTTTACTGACAACTAGGTCTCCTTCTCTCTTCCTTGGTACTCATTTTCATAAATATTATACTACCTCATCATTTATGTTGGATACTCATTCTCATCTCTAGCACTTCTCCTCTCAATTGTTTCCCTTAACATCAGGTAGAACTCATCCTCACAACTTTACCATTATCATGGCTATCCTTTTACCATTGATTGGTACTCATTCTCACAAATATACTAATCACCAACTTCTACCTCTTTATAGGGTAGTCCAACTACTACTTTCCACTCACATTAAGCCTTACTTTCCTATCACATTGGGTGAAGAAGCGATTTCCATTTACTCTTTCTCTTAACTTTACTTGTCCACTCGAGACCCTCATAATTCCCTTTATTGGGATGTAATCCTTAGCACACCATTGAGGGTGGCCTTTATTCCATGCTTCCACTTAATGCACAGATTATTCCTCATTACACACACCTAGCAATTAGGCATACAACTGAAGCATGATCCTAAACTAGAAGCATGCATACATACAACATCATTAATCATCTCAGGGAGGCTATCATACATAAACAGTCGCATCATTCATATCATTGTTCATTTTCTATTTTTTATTTAGTTCTGGTTAGCTTTATCTTTATCTTTTCACTTTACTTTCATCCCTCAGTCGGATGAGCTCTAGCCATCAATAGGCATCCTTTTTGTGACCTTTTACTTATTTACCACTCCGGCCCGAGTGGTTAAACCACCTTTCATTATTGAAGGAGTTCCCTTAACATCCTTCCTTTACCGAAGAATGTCATCCTTATCCTCTAGTTTGAAGGTGACGGTCCCTTCCTTTTGACACAAGGGGCCTCCTAGCCCTTTCTTTTCTCAACTCTTTCTAGGTTGCATAAACTTTTCTTATAAAACTTTCCTCACCTTGGTGACTAGTAGGGATCCTCTCAGTGAGGTGTACACATTTACTTTGCCATGGATGTGCACTCCAAGCTTCCTTATACTTTTAGGGTCCAGGGAGGATCTACCTTATGCTTACTAAAGGTGACTTTACTTTTTAAAACATTTTCCTTGAAAACTTAGGGAATACCCCTTTCTTTACTAAGAAGGTATCCTCTTAAGTCTTTTAATGTCTTAACTCATTTTGTTATGTAGAGTTTATCATTTCCAATTACAACAAAGATAGATGCAACAATCACATGAATGCAACTACATACATATTAGAATATAACTACCATTTAAACACAAAACAACAGAACATCATACAACAACACTCATGTAAGGAAACAAGCATAACAAGCAATTAAACATACATATCTTCTCTTTGAAGTTGGTATAGTCCTAGAGGGTTCGCGCTTAGCGTGTGTCCCTTGGCGCGCCACTTCATTAACCTTCTAGAGCTTGTCACTAGACTACCTTTTGTTGGAACCAAAGATATATGAAATGTCTAGTCCCTCAAGTTTTGAAGATAATAAATAACTTATTAAATTTTAAGTGTTCTTGTATTTTGAGTGTCCAACGCGTTTATGAAATCTGGCATCCAACGTGCCAGTATACAGCAAGTGTCCAATGAGTTCTTGTATAACACTTGTCTATATGATAAGTATTCTTTAACGACTGAGTATTAAAATATTTTAACTTGGCGTATTCACATATACATTGAGACTAGTGCTTTACTTCCTTAAAATGATCTAACGTTCAAATGTTTATGCATTTAATGAAAGACAGGATGTTTTTACATATAAGCACAACTTTGCAGAAAAAAGAAGTCAATTTATCAAGCTATTAAACCGAATAAGGAATGTTCAGAAAAACTACTCTAAAACATAGAATTGCACCTTCTATTTTGGTGCAAAACAAAAGTTACTTTTTTGTCTTTGCTGCAAACTCGACATACGTGCATGCATGTAGAAAAGCGTTGGAATTATCTTTCTTGAAGACTGAAGCCTGAAACCTCAACGGTTATCTTCTCAAAGGCTATATATATATATATATATATATAAGTTCATAAGAGAAGAAAAAATAAACAATAGAGGTGAACTGAATCTAAAAAGAAAATCATCTTTGTGTTGCCTGGACGACTCTGAGAAATTATCAAATTCTTATTTTTTGTGTAGCAAAGTTCTTATACTACTCTTAAACTTTCACATCCTCACATTGTGAGTTGATTTTTTTTTAAACAACTATTTTACGTTGTGAAAGCTTGGAGAGGCTTGGTGATTAAAGAATACTTGGGTGGTTAAGTGATATGGGTTGATCTCTTTGTAAAGCCTGAAGAGGTAGAGAAAAATACTTGCTTGTAACCAAGGGATTGGTTAGTGGAAAGCCTTCTAGACGAATGAACTGGACGTAGCTCAAGTTGAGTGAACCAATGTAAAACTTCTGTGTGGTTTTCCTTCTTTATCTTTATTCGTGCTTTGTTTAAACCATAAACACCATTTTATTTCTTCACAATTTTTTTTTGTACACACAATTCAACCCCCCTTCTTGTGTATCCTTTTTCTTTCACCTTTCGCTTAAAACGACTCGGGCCCCACTTATAGTTTGTTTGGTAGAGTTGAAATGGATGAGAAATGGATGGGAAAGAGAATAAATGAATAAGAAATATAAAAATAGGTTTGTTTGGTGAAACAAAAATGAGAAAGCGGAGAAATAAAAAAGTGTGGGCGCCATACCTTTTTATTTCTTTGTTGAAATGAGCAAAAATGAATTGTCATTAACTGTGGTTTTAACATTTTGTGGCGGTTTATTTTGATGTTTTGTGGCGTTTGTTAACATTTTGTAGTGGTTTAAAGTTGCCATATAAAACCATAATCAATTATCAAGAACCATAATCAATTATCAAAAATCATAATTGATTGTGAAAACTTTAATCGATTAAAATTTAAATTTTTATTCACTTTTCTATTTCTCTTTTTCCTATTTCTCTTAAACTAAATATTTTTATTTCCACTTTATTTCTCATTTATTTCCATTCAATTATTTCTCTCTTCTCTATTTCTATTCACTCCATTTCTCACCTATTTCTTTCCATCCTACCAAACATATCCTTAGCGCCTGAGCTCCTACGCTTAGCGAGCAATTAGCACACTTATCGATACAATACAGAACATGGTATTCTGATCTCAAACAGCCCATTCTCACTTAGCATAGCCAAAGCTTGCTTAGCAAGATCCTAACATTCTCTCTATACTCATTCTTGCTTAGCAGGAGTGACCTTTCACTTAATAAGATTCTAGCCACCTCTCAATTACCATTTTCGCTTAACAAGGATAGCGCAACCTCTTTGCCCAACATGCCTTCCCCTAGAGAGGCTCGCACTCAACATGAGGATATCCATGCTTAGTGTGGTTCTACAGGTAGAAAATATTATCTCTGTATAACTAGGGCTTAGCGTGACCTTTGCCACGCACAACACAGATCATCAGACCCTATCCAACGCATAACTACGCTCAGCAAGCATTACTTCTCATTTAGTGCAGATCATTAAATAGTAGGTCATGAAAGGGATTCTCCCATGACCCCCATGTATTCCTAATCTCATCAATCAATCCCAAAGCACTCTTATTACATTTCTAACCCCTCAAACAACCTCATTGCTTCCTCAATCACTCACAATACCTCAAAATCCCCATAAAATTCTAACTTAGGGTAAAAAGAGTAATATGAGGGAATGGGAGAGAATCAACAATTAGAGAAAGGAGGACAAGGGTAAAGCAGTCACCTCTATGGAAGATGTAGAGGCAAGTTTTGAGCCTAGGTCTTGGATCTTTACTCTACTTCTCTTCTCCTCCTCTTCCTTATTCTCTTCCTTCTTTCCTTCCTCTTCTCCTCCTTCCCTTCCTCTTCTCTCTTCTCCTATTTAAACAGTGGACCTAATGGGTCTCCGACCCATCTTAGGCCTTAGGGTCCTACATGGATCCTATTATTCTATTCCTAATAGTTCCTAATATAACGGTAATCATATTTAATATAGCTTAAGGGTATTCTGAACCATTTAATACGAGAGCAGGGTTGTACTCAAGGGTCTCTCTATCACTTGTTTCTAGGGTGGGGATATTACAACAGATCTAGAAATTTCAATTCATATACATACATACATACATACATATATACACACACATATATACATATATATACATACATATATACATATACATACATATATACATATATATGTATATATGTATATATGTATATACATATATATGTATATATGTATGTATATATATATATATATGGGGCAATACTCATATTGTGCATTGACTTTTCTCTCTCCATTTCAGATTATGGCGACAATTTACAATTATAAATGTATATTATACTAAGCCGAGTTAAAAAAGTTTGTGGTGACAACTGTCCCACACCCCATAACCTAGATCCATCCCTAGACATACTCATAACACAATATCAATTAAAAAAAAGTTAGAAAGTGTACTTGAAGAGGAGATCAAATTCATGCTTGGTACCTCAACTAAAATCACGAACAATAGAATGAGGGAGAGCTATTCTTTCCTTAGGGGTTAGAGTTCCCATACAATGTTGTGCCTTACAAAATTGTCTAATGAAACAATAGTTGTATAGCCAATAGACATGAGTAGAGACTCCTTTTTTTGGCACCAAGTGAAAGTACTACGAATCATAAGCTCACTCACATCACAAGCCTAAATATCTAATATTCATAAATAAAAATTTATAATATTTATTTTCATAATTGATAATTTTTTATAATATAAAATTTAATCCAATAATTAAATAATGTTAATTCACCAAATTCCTAAAAAAAATCTTAATCTTTGTTAAACGTTGGTCACAAATGGTTGGTAGTTGAACTTGAACTAGCTTAAATTTTGGGGTTTGATTCTCTTTACCCTACTCTTTTTAATTGAAATATTTGCTACAAAATTTCATCTAATATGTTTCTTTTGATCTTGAAACTCCGATAAACAAATTTTCAAAACTTTTGAGCTCTCTACCCTATTTATTTGCACCAAAGGGGTATAGCTCTGAATTGCATTCAGCATAATGTCATGGTCGCATGGATTTGGTTCTTGTCATTGAATAGCATCCCGTCGATCAAGGCTATTTTTTGATGCCTCAAACTTCGCCTACAAATCCCCCTTTTTGAAATACACAATTTCTTCCTTTTATATTTTGCTAAAAAGAATAAAATCATTTTATCCTTTTGAAATATTTGTTTTATTACATAATATGTGTTTGGCAAGATAATTTCATAACTTATTAGTCAACTAGCTTATTTGACAACACATAAACTAGTATAGGTGTTTGATTAGGGATTATTATTTTTTTGAAAAAGTTACTAATATAAAAGCTCTAATTTGATACGTTAATAGAAGTAATGTATAACTTATGAGCTAAGAGTTGCACTTTTTCGATTTTGCCCCTATTAATTTTAAAAATTGAAATTTTTTTTACTCTCTCCTAATTGGTATCCTTATAAGTAATGTAATTAAGTTATATATTACTTAGCTAATATTGGCAAGATAATATCGT
The DNA here is from genome assembly GCA_004329165.1 of Spatholobus suberectus. Lineage (NCBI taxonomy): Eukaryota > Viridiplantae > Streptophyta > Magnoliopsida > Fabales > Fabaceae > Spatholobus > Spatholobus suberectus. The sequence goes on from CM014729.1 coordinate 41,770,728, forward strand.
GCAGCTCTTAGTTTATAACTTATACATTGCTTCTATTATGTTAATTTAATAGAAGTAATGTATAACTTAAAAGCTAAGAACTGCACAATTTTTTTTTGATTTTGTCCCTATTAATTTTAAAAATTGACAATTTTTTTACTCTCTCCTAATTAGTACGCTTATTTTCAATAAATTATATATGCATACTTAGTCATTTTGGTTTTGTACCTACTAGGGTTGGGAGATTTGGAGAGTATGTATAAGATTTTAAGTTTTAACCTTATTGCTATCATTGTACACTAAAAAATCATTTTGATTTTTAATTTTTTGATGAAATATACTTTACATGCATGTCAGAGCTTGTCCGACTTATTATTTATCTTCATTTAATTTGTGAAAAAAAAAATAACTTACCCTATTCCATAACAAAGCCTTCATATGTGGAAAATTGTAACAAAGAGAGGAAGAGGAATTTCATTGCACCCACTGTATTGAAAGTTCTAAAGCTTTTCAAAAGCTATGAAACGGGGGCTCGAGATACATATATGATACAAAAGAAAAAGTTGTATACGACTGACATCTTTATTTATGTTTCTATGCGACCAACATAGAAAATAGTATGACCAAGAAAAACATTTCTTGTATAATGATGTGTTCTTATGAAGAAGCGTGGTTAATGCGATTTGGCTTGAGCAGCTTAATAATGGACATCACTGAAATAATCAGGAGCAGAATGAAGCCAATGAAAGAGGCAATAAGGGCCGCACCACCTCGGTTGCAATAGGTTCCAAATTTGTCACAAATCTTATCCCACCTTGCATGTGAATTACCGTGTTTTCCCAATTCAGACATGAATGTTGCTGCACCATCTCCAGCTGATGCCAGTGCCATAGTCATCTTTACCCAAAATTATAAGCAATCAGTTTTCATACACTAGCCAGTAATTTAAAGGAGAAACAGTCTGTAGAGTTGACGATAAATAATAATAATAATAATAATAATAATGGAAAGAGATCCAATTATTTTAGGAGTAATAAACATTAGATTTCATTAATCTAATTGTTAGATTAAGACTTCTCTTTTTTTTTTTAACTGTAGACTAAAAGTTCTTATTAAGTAGATTAAGTTTACAAAATTTTATATAATTTAAAAAATTATTTCATTAATTAATTTTATTTTAATGTATTATAACATATTTTTCAAAATATAAATAAATGTCAATTATAAAATTACATATTTATGAATGTTCATTTTGTAAAATTTGTATTTTTGGAAAAGTTATAAGTATACCAATTGTCTATATCAAGTAATTTTAAAATTATATGAAACTTTACAGTCATGATCAAATTAAAGAGAGCTCTCAATTTAATAGTTGAATCAATGAAATTTAGTGTCTATAAAAATTATTAAGTGAAATAAACTATAATTTTCCATAATAATAATAATAACAACATTCAATACCATGTCTAATATTGCAACCAATGCAAGCCGGAGTCCTTTGTAATCATACTGGGGTCCTAATACATCCATTGCTATCATCACCAAGTTATGCAGACTGGCATTTCCATTGGCTATCACAAAGAACCTACATCATCCCACCAAGGATGTCACGATAAAAATGTATGCACAATATTTCAATGTTTATTAAGTAGTCGGGTAAAAAGAAAAAGGGAAAATACAATCTTAGACATAATTATAATTGAAAACTTACACAAAAGCTGGAGTTTGGTTAAACTTTGCTGCAATAGTAGCTGTTATTGGGGTGCTACCAACGGTGGCAACTACGAAGCGTTTCGTCTGTTTGTTGAAGGCCATCACAAGTGTTGCAGATGCAGTGGCCAAAAATGCAACCACTCTGAGGGACAAAAGAACCCAATCCTTCTTTGGCTTTGTCTCGGGAACTGGATTGAGACCAAGCTCTACTTTATCTCCATTTTCTGAGGCCATTGTACAATCAAGCACTAATTTGCCAAAGTGAGAAAAATGATAAGTGGTGATGGTGAGGCAGATTATTAGGGAGAGGAATGGGTTCTTATGTAGATAGGGATAGTGAAATTGGTCAATCATATCATTTGTTAAGTCTAAGAAGCCAACTGTTGGTTCTTTCTCATAATTTCTTGGGTGGTATAACCAACAGAAGCTTCAGGTGGTTGTTGGTTGGTGAAGATAGATTGCGCCAAATAGTCCATTTAACTTTTATTTTTTGGGAACTGTTTAGCTTAATTTAATAAAACTAACATAATATATTATCTTTGAAAATAAATATAAATAGTTTTTAAAAAATATTGTATGTTCAAAAATATGAAGGAAATTGAAATTATTGTTTAAGAAATCCAACTCGCAGGTAAAGAAGGTTGGCATAATTACTAGGATTAAAAATGTGTTCATTATTTTGTTCTTGATTCGGTAGATTAATGAATTTTGAATAAAGCAATTTACCTTCTTCCTACACTTTTTCATTACCAAAACTTAAAAATGGATCATTATCCTCTTCTCTTAAACGTTCCATGATCCTCTACTACTTTTAAAGTCATTTCAACTAATTGGTGCTAATGTGTTGTGCAAATTAATCTCCGAAATACATCAAATTTTAGTCACCGGGGGAGGACCACGGCGCAAGTTAAATTTTTTAAAGAACATTTTTTTTTTCATAACAAGATATTTTAAGAGCTAATTTAATAATTATCCCAAGGTTTTAAATTGCGGTCACGGTCATGTTAAGGTTTATGTGGTTACAGATATTTCAGATTTCGTATTATAAATTGATGTTGTTGCGGTGTGAATTAAGTACAACATTATAGAAAATTATATTAAAATATTCTGTATTGTTATATAATTTATAATAACTTATAATTAATATTTTACTTTTAAACTCATAAAAAAAGTTTGAACCAAAGCATAGTCATATAAATTTTTTAAAGAACATTTTTTTTTTCATAACAAGATATTTTAAGAGCTAATTTAATAATTATCCCAAGGTTTTAAATTGCGGTCACGGTCATGTTAAGGTTTATGTGGTTACAGATATTTCAGATTTCGCATTATAAATTGATGTTGTTGCAGTGTGAATTAAGTACAACATTATAGAAAATTATATTAAAATATTCTGTATTGTTATATAATTTATAATAACTTATAATTAATATTTTACTTTTAAACTCATAAAAAAGTTTGAACCAAAGCATAGTCATCCAAATATAATATTTATATTACTGTTTATAAATATTCAATTCTATAGGCAAAATTTAATCATGTAATAATTTTTTAATCTTGTTCAACATTTTTAGTTTTAGACTGTAATTTAGATTAAATTTAAAATAATTTTGATTTTTTTATTTCATTTTAAACCTATGTTAAAATTATAGAACCTAGTTAATTCTCCATTAATTTCTCATCTAATTAATCAATTCCCCATCTAATTAATCAATTTCCACTAATTTCTTACTCAATTAATTAATTCCTTACTTATCCATTTAATTAATTAATTATTTTTCCAATTAAACTATTTTCATTAACTCTTAGACTCTCATGGCCCAAAATCAAATATTGCCTCTTTACCCATATTTTCAATTTCATTTTCAATTCCAATTTCCCACTCTAATTTATCACAATTTTAATTTAACTTTTCTTCTCTCCAATTTATTATTTCAGAGTGCCTTTCTCTCTTATGTCTTTACACATTCTTGAGTGGCTCTTTCCATTTTCTCCCAAATTTCATTTCAGGCTTTCAGCTTTACTCACCCACCCTCTCTCACGCCTCACCTCAACCTTTCTCCTTCCTTGCTAAAATACACATCTCCATCATAGCGTCTTAATCATTAAAAGGAAAATGGGGTATGGTTGATTACCTGAACAGAGAAGTGGAAGTCACTAGCAAGTGTGTAGAAGCGAGAATAGATGGCGAACAACAAATGCTTGTGATGCGAACGTGCAAAGAGTTTCAAGGATGTTGTCCACTTTCATGTTTCAATTTTTGATTCCCCTTTGTTTTGATTCTTCTCTAAAAATTATTGGTTTTTGAACGGGATTCTTGGACAAAAATTGTGTTCCGGCTAAATTGGGGTTTCATTACATCTGTTGCGGCGGCAACACAGTTCCGTTGCGGCCGTTTTTGTGATTTGAGACCACATCGAGATTTCGGTCTATATCAATAACGTCATGCTCCGACACCGTGTTGTTGTGGACGATATTGGCATTCAAGAACGATTTTTAAAACCTTGAATTATCCTAAAAAAATCAACTCCAATGAAAAAATTATCTCGTATTAAAAAATCAACTTGTATGAAATCTATTTTGAAGACCTCAATTTTAAAAAGGTGGGATAAGATTAATTGACATAAGATATATCAAATTTGTAAAATGACATTTCCAATAATTTTTTTCTTAAAATAATTTTTATTAATTCAACTATTGAATTTAAAATTCTTATACAATATATTAAATCTACAAAATTCTTATTTATCGTCCCATTTTATTTTATTGTGCAATGTGATATTTAAAATATAAATAAATAACTAATATTATATTTGATATTTATGAACGTCTAAATTATGTAAAAGTTTTTATACATAATCATCATGATAATATATCGCTTGATTTAACAATTAGATCAATAAAATTTACTTTTAATAAAAAGTTATTAAAGAGTGTCATTTTGCTAAATTTGACACTTGATATCATTTGATGATATCCCATTTTAAAATATTTTAATAAGGACTGAAAAATCATTCTGATCAAAATTATGCAACGAGAAAATCTTACATGTATATACTATTAAGTTAATAAGCTAAATTAATCTGATGTTATCAACTGATTAACAATGAAATCTATAAAACAAAGTAGCATAAGGAAGCTAAACGGGGTGTCAAATTTTGAACTTGAATAAAATATTGGTTTCTCAATATTTAATATTCGTATGTTTGTTATTAATAAGTATAAAATATTATACCAAACAAAAAAGTATAAAATATGGCCTAAGACTACATGTAATATGTATGGGAGGCAAAGTTGTTTACTTAAAACATTCTATGCATGAAGCGATGAATTTTTTTAGTCGGGATTTTTCCATATACAAAGTTTGAATCCAATAGCTCAGTGGGAAAAATCAAAGTAAATACCACTTGAAACAATAATTTGTCAGTGTTTGTTAAAAAGAAAGAAAGAAAAAGGCTTAATTATACTTTTTGTCTTCAAAATTTTACAATTTCATGAATTTTGCCTTTCAATTTTTTATCACAAAATTTGCCTCCCAATTTATAAAATATTACAAATTTTACCCTCAAGTAAAAAAAAATCGCTACAAAATTGTTTTTATTGTGACGATTTAAAAGAAAAACTGTCACAAAATGTTTTAATTGTGATGATTATTTTATGTTAGGGCAAAATTTGTAATATTTTGTAATCTGAGGGACAAAATTCGTGAAAAGACTTTTGAGGGGAAAAATTCATGAGATTGTAAACTTTTGGGGGGAGGGGGGAGGGGAGTGCAATTTAACAACAACAAAAAAAACTGGATTAATTTATGTCAAATTAGAAATATTAACTTTTCCGGATCTCAATGCGATAAAAAAAATGTGGAGTAGCTTTGGACAAAAAATTAGTAGCTTTGAAAGAAAAATTGATTGTTGAGTAGTGTCACTACTCACTAGTGTGAAATTGTTTTATAAAATATTCTTTTTAATAAAAGTTAAAAGGAATCAAACAAGCTCAAAATTCTGGAACGTTGAAATCAAATTCGTGTATAAAAATATATTTCGAAATTTTTTTGACAAAATGCTCGGGTGTGGTGGTAAAAAAAAAAAAAATCCCCACAAAAATATATACTGATCAAATGGAAAAGTCTAACTTCATTTCAAATCACTTAATTCCAAACCCAATTCTAAAAACCAGTAATACTAAGAGTTAAAAAAACTTATTTTTTCCGTACCATGTATCTCATACCATTCACATCGTCAAGCTAGGTACCCTAACTTTGAGAAATCGAGAGCTTAATCTAGAAGCGTGGAAAGCCTACTGAAAAGCTTAGTGCCAATTTTTGAAAAAGTTTAGAAAAAGTTCACTGAGAAAGTCAAAAGATGATTAGGGATTAAACAACAATATCAGGCATTTGGCACCAAGTTTCAAGTGGTTTCAAAAGCGCCCTATTCAAGGAAGCTGGTTTTCTTTTCCCATTTTAACCTTCGGTTCCCTTGCCCTTTCACTGTGTTCAGATATGCCCGTTTAATATATAGGGGATCCCATAGTAACTAGCAAAGGCGTAGTAGTGCAATAAGTCTTTGGAGACGTCGTGATGTATAGAAAACGCGTGAATGGTTGAGAATCGATACCATTAATTTGTTATAACGATTATATTAAGCTTTTTTTTTTTTTTTTACCAAATTAATATAAAATCTAAATAAACTTATTAAAATAATATGCATTCAAAACAATTTATCAATTAGGGATAGTTTTAATTACCAGTTTACCGCTGCAAGGAGCGTGACAAGTGTGGCAAAAAAATAAGAGGTGCAAAACAGTTGAAGTCGCTACTTGTCAACAAGAGGTGTGTGACGCATTTTCATTTTGTGCAAGACGATACAAGTGGTTGTCACGCTATTTGAATTAACCAATGTAAAACACATAAATAACATAAGAAGGGAGGTTGAATTGTGTTATACCAAATTTTCATAAAAATCTTTTAATAATGTTTCGTTTGAAGGATTAAACAAAAGATTTTTTAAAAGATGTCTAAATAAAGACGAAAGAAAAATGCAAGTCAGAGAAACACAAAGAGTTTATACTGGTTTGTCTCTCCCAAAGACTACGTCCAGTCTTGCCAAATTATCAAGTTCCACTAACTTAAACAAGTTACAATTATTCTACCAAGCCTTTTCAGGCTCAATTCAAGTAGTCTTTAACTTGTCTCTCCAAACAAAAATCCAAGTATTCTTTGAATCAAAGCTTCTTCAGGCTTTCACCAATTTTTTAGAGAAATGGTTGATTATGAGTTATCTCACTTTATCTAACGTCTTATCAAACGAACATACAATAAAGTTCAAGGAATGCATTTACAAGCAATGTATTCGAAGATTACAAGTTGAGAGAGAATTTTTCAACAGTTCCACGCACTATCAAAATTTGTTAGCCTTTGAAACTGAGGTCTCTTCTTCTATTTATAGAGTTTTCCAAAAAGTGTCCGTTATGAGAGTTGCAGGAGACATCCTTCGTCTGGCGTTGTAAAAGAAGAAAAGACTTGTTGAAGCATTAAATGCAACATTTAATGCCTTTCACCAACCAATCACTCTGATAAGATAAAACAGTTTGCTTATCTAGCCTTTCTCGTACTAAATCTTGTAACAGTGGACATATTTGCTTTCCGTACTAACAACTACACGCAAATCCCTTCTTTTATGCGTAAAGTATACTTTTCTCGAGGATAGGTACGTAGAGTTCTTTTCTTTTGAGGTGGTTTACACTTTTAAAAACTTCAGAACACTGATAAGCAAAGCATAGTCTGAATGGAGTTAGTTATTAAATCTTTACAAAGAAAGAAAGACGATACATGAACATGAGGACAGACGATAGCGAATATGTGCAATATAAACGAGCAATTAGATGATTGCTTGAAAAGACTGTTTTTGATTGTTTGTTATTATAAAAATAAATGAGGGTCATAAATTCGTTCTTTATCTTAACAATCTCCTCCTTTTTGACGATAACAAACATCTTTATATATAAAAACAGTTTTACGACATAAGTTTTAACAGGCAACATTTTTCATGCAAAAACTTATTAAAAACTTCAGTCAGGCAGACGTAGTATCAAACAACATAGCTAAGTGAATACTGAATACTGAATTGTAAAGATAGTTGTAGTCTAAATGATCATAAAGAAAATACTCATTGTAATGTAAATATAAAAAAGGAATACTCCCCCTACGATTTTGCTTTCTGTTCTATTCTTTCCCTCTTTATTCTTCTTCTTTTCTCCCCCCTTTGGCATCATCAATCAGAGGATTCAGAGTCTGAAGGTGTGGATGATGAGCCTAGGTCCCCTTTGAAGCGTTTTGCCAAATTTGTAAGCAAAGCTTCCACTCATTTGCGCTTCTTGCTTTCCTTCACCAATGCAACTTCAAGACGTTGAACAGACAAATTAAAAACATAGGGGACCGAAGGGCCACAGAACCAGAAATGGCCTATGAGTAGAAAGATTCAGAAGTGTTGCCATCGGTGGAGAAGAATATGTAGGTGCGGGGGAAATTTAGTGTGAGCTGGTTATGGGGGCAGGAGGTAGAAGATGATGGTGGTTAAGAGACCTGCACCTAGTGATCGGTTGGTCGTATAGCAGCTTGGTGGCCTAGAATGGTCTTCTCCTCGGCAGTTAGACTCGAAAAGTGCTTAAGGGCTTCAACATGTTCTTGCAACTTCTTTCGGTCTGAGCTTCATAGAGTTTCTTTGCCTTTTAGAGTAGCCAGCTATTTAGGAGAAAGCGCACGCTTTCTAATTATAAGATGTCTTTTAGGGTTGCATCTGAACTTACGCTCTTTGCCTTTACCCATAAAGAAATTTTAACAATTAAACTTCTTCTGGCAGCATATGCAAAAGGTTGTCCATGGCTTCAACAAAAGCAACATTCGTCTTGCCATCAGTCTAGGTGAACCTAGCTCAAGGTCGGTACACCTCTTCTTACAAATTGCATGCTATAGGAAATTTTGCATCTTTTCTCTAAGAAAGTTATACACCACTCTGCCCAGCTCCCAGTCATCATCACCAATCCTCCATTCTTCAAAGTCTGGACTGTTTTTTGGATGAATGGCAAGAGGATAAGTCTTGATCTTCTCATGGCAAAATGGATAAATGATCTTGGGCTTGTAGTTGTAGGTTTTGCACATGATCAACTATTTAGAGTAGTTGCATTTGATCATGAATGGGGAGGTGTGGTAGAGGATTCCACTTTGTCTCTATATGTCATATCCAGAGGGAAATCTGGTTCTGGTGGAAGGAGGGTAGACGAAGATGGGTGCGTTCGACAAAGTGTCGTACCTATCCTCCCAGACATGTGGTTGTATGTTTGGTTCATAGGAAAGAGCGAAAGTAGCTTCTTCATCTTCAGGCATCTTTTCAGCATACTTATGGTGCACCAATAGTGGCCATTCCTCTTGAACGATTGTGGTCCACATCCTCAGATTGTTTACTTCACCCAATTCATAGTTGATAAAAGCTTAAAGAATCTATAAGTTGAAGGGCTCTGGAGGCTGGTACTCTTTTGTCTTGCCAACGCTTCGAGTTTCATGTTGTTCAAAAGAGGTAGAATCTCAGTGAAGGACTTTAGAATAAGGAGTCTCTGATTTGTAGAGTTTAGGTGAAGCTTTGTCTATCATAGGTTTAGTCAATCCTCTAGACGAAGGGTCTTCAGCTTCCGACAGACGAAAAGTAACAACGCTTGCTGGCTGAATAATACTTGGTTTGGCCGAGAGGTTTATAGTAAGATGCTGACAAACTTGGGAAATTGAGACAAATTGAGGAACTTGCCATAAGAAGGATCTTGACAAGTTTTGGCTAGAGGTAACCATCATGTTTTTTTCTTCATCAGGCTCCTCAAGGACTATTAGTAGCGAGTGCTCAATGACTGATTGAAGCATTGCCTCCTCAATCTGCTCTTCTTCTTAAACAACAAGCTTATCTTCTTCTTCTTCTTCTTCTTCTTCTTCTTCTTCTTCCTTTTTCTTCTTTTTAGCCTTCTTTGACTCGACTCTAGCTTTTCTTAGCTGTTTAGCCTCTTGTGCTCTTGTTTTGGGTTTAGGGATTCTCTTAGGCTTTGGGGATCGTTTGGATGGTTTGGCAGGAACAGATGCTTCAGGGGCAACAGGTGGTGGAGGTGGCTGTTCGAATATGGGTTCAGGGATGGTTGTTTGTGTGGTTGTAAGCAGTTGGTTGATGGGAAGGTCATCGTCTGAGTCGGGTTAGGGGTTGGTTTAGATCTCAGATGAATGGTGAGGGGCTTTTAATTTTTAGGTGGTGAAGAGGGTTGGTCATGTGTTTGTAGTCGTATGTCTTTTTAAGATGGTCTTTTGATGGATAGTTTAGGTTTGTTGGGTTTGGTCTGTTTAGGTTGTGGCTGTGTTGGTGTGGGTTTCGTCTGTGGTGGAGGTTGTTGAACAAAAGTTGGGTTAACAGAAGGATCAATAGATGATCCCCACTCAGAAAGCAGTTTCAACCACTTCATCAGCAGGTTCTTCCTTGACTATAGCCAACTTAGGATGCTTGGCTATATATCCAGGAAACAAATGGGCTATCCTCATCTTCCTTATAATGGGAACGTCGATCTTAGAACCTTATTTCTTCTTCTCCCAACCAGATTCATTGACGCCAGCCAATTTAATGATTTCAGTGAATAACATGGCATAAGGAATAGGATACCTCTGTTTGCCTCTAAAGCTCTCCTTTGACTTGGTGAGGCATGACCTCTAGTTGTCCAAGATGAGAGCAGGCAGATTCACCTTCTGTTCGGTGAGCATCTTGTACAAGCAAAATCTGTCTTTGGAAGATACATTATCCTTCGGGCCCTTGCGAGGTAGGATAATGTGCAGAAGGATGTTGTGGATGAGTCTGCAATCCCTCTTCATGTTTAAAGAATACAGGAACCTCTTCAAAACATCTTTATTGTCAGTTTGGGGTCTAGGACTCCCATACAACGCTAGGTTGACTGTTTCTGGGGTGATGACCCTTTTGTAACACCCTTGCTTTTATTCATTGAACTATTTTCTATTTATTCTGTAATTAATTATGGAGAACTGGATTAGAATTTCAAAAATATGACTCTGCGGTTGTGTTTGTATTGATAAATACTACTCAATTTACATTTTTAAAAATTTTTCCGAATCGGGGCCAGAAATGGTAAAATGACCATTTTATCTAAAAAAAGTCAAATATTGAGATAAATTAATAAAATAGCTAAAAATGTTTAAATTTTTTTTAAGCCATAAATGTGCTTAGAATAGTTAATGACAATTTTGAGAATTTTTTGAAAATTTTCTAAGACAATTTTTGTAAAAAGACCAAAATGCCCTTAGTTAATTGTGAAGGTTAACTAGAGACTTTTTGACATCAAAATATTTTAAAAAATTTATAATAAGTGTAGTTTAATTATGCAAATATTATTTTAATATAAAAATAATTAAAAATCAGAAAATCATAATTATTTAGCAAAAACTTGATTTATTAGTTAATTAATTAGTTTTTTCTAGTAAAATAATTACTATAATTAATATATAAATGAAAAAATTCTGAAAAAAAATTTTGAGACTCCCAAAAATATACCCTTTCACGTGGTATGGCTGATTTGGCCCAAATCGACACCAAAAGCCCACTTCAATTTTCCCACAATAAATTAATATTTAATTATTTTTAATATATAATAATTATATTAAATAAAAAAATTAGTTTTTCTAACCCCTTGGCTGCATTTCCGCACTCAACCATGGTGGAAGCACACCAAAATTGACTTGGCCATGGTAAAAACCCACCAAAGTTGAAATTTTTGTAAAAAAGTGTAAAAACTTAATTCTAAATTTAATTATTTTTGCACTATAAATACCCTATCACCTTTCCCATTTTCTTCACCACTTTCCTTCACAACAATTCTCCCTCTTTATCTTGGTTTAGATTCAAGATCTTCCTCCCCCTTTAATAGCCAAAACTCTTGCAAAATTCTTCCACCATAAATCCACCGTTAAACCTTAGCTTTATACATTGGTCTCTTCTTCTATCCTCAAGCTCCACCAACATTGTCACTATTTGAGGGAAGGGGGAGTGGGGGTTAAGCTTCTATTTTCATTTCTTAATGGGTTGTTGTTGTTGGATTGGCCCTCAATCCTTTTTATTTTAAGTTAATTCTTATTTCATTATGACATGTTATTTATTTTTAGCATTATGTCATATTACCTTAAATTTTATTATATGGATTTATGATGCTAATTATTGTTAAGTTTAATCTTGAATGTTTTCAATTAAATAAAGAAATGATCATATTTTAAGAGAATCCTTAGTATGCTCTATGGTTGTAGTGTAATATGATCTTCCACATTAGAAAAGGGTTACGCTTAATATTTGGTTTAATTTGTAAAATAATTACACAATACCAACTATATTTATGGTTAGAAATTTTTTCTTTTAAAATTAATTTAAATTGAGAAATTAGAAAAGGAGAAGAATAAATCCAATACTATACTTGTATTGTGCTTGTATGTCTAATTTCTTGAATCATGTGTATGGAATTCTATTGATGAAACTTAATATGCTCATTAAGTCCTGTGATTGTTATACATGATTCTGAAACTTTGCTGGATTGTCCAGAGAGTGTCATGAAATTTAGAGAACAAATTGTAGGGAACCCTCTGTTGAGATGGGACCATGCTGTGAAGCATGAGTGTTTATGTTCTGGAAAGTTATAGTTTGGTATATTGCAGGGTGAAAGGCAGGGACCATTGTTCAAGTCTTGAGGGTAAAGGTACCGAGTTATGAACGTCCCAATGGCCAGGATAGCATCCTTGAGCTGGGATAAATCACGTAAACCAGCTTGGTAACCTTGACGCCTGCTCAGCATCACCGAGATTGATGTAGTGTATACCCCTATGGGCATGAAGCCCTTTCCTCAAGGATGATGATTACGACATGGATGTCTGTACCTTGTGAGAGGTTATACAAACTCGTAATCATCAACGATGGGTATGGATCCATATGTTAGTAAAAGTCTATGATTGAGTTATAATAACATAGGTCAGACCCTAGGATTCCCTATGTATGATTGTTTAATAATTATGTATTTATGTTTTAAACCTGTTAAGAAAATGAATGGGGCTTTATGAAACCTCACTCTTTTTCCATGTTTCTTTTTATATACATTCGTGGTTCGAGTAGATGCAACTATTCCACGAGATTCAGAAGACTTACTATGAGGACCACTGAAGACGTAGCTGACTTGTAGACCTTAGTATAGATATACATTACTCTGACATAAGTCATTTTTTTGTATATACATGGGTAGGTAACTAGGATGACTTCTGATGTATTTCTTTTGCTTGTATTGCCTAGATGAATGTACTTTAATCATGTACCCAAATTCGATGCATACATATATAGATGACGCATTGATGTTTCTTTTATGATCATGGTTCTTTATATAGCATTTTTGTAATTTATTAAATGTTCACAAGAAATGAACATGGGAAATTTTTAGTCAAATTGACGTTATTACTTAACTTTTTAATCAACTGTAAAGATAATTCCCTAAAATTAATAAGTGTTACACCTTTCCCAGTCTTCAGTAAACAAGTCGCCTTCTTCCTTGCAACCAGCCACTACTGCAATGGTGTCAGTTGAGATGATGATGGTCTGGTTGTCCACTGTCCCAATGATAGTTCCATCAACCTTAGATGCAGATGCCCAGAAGTAGGCATAAGGGGCATGGTACCATTGGGTTCGCTTTTGAACGAAAAACTCCCATCTCGTATTTTTGATGAAGAGACGCAGGGGAAATCCTTCCTCTTCTAGTTTCTTCAGGTCTACCCATTTGCCAGCCACAAAATCGCCTTTTGGAAATCGTTCCATGGGAGCAAGCTGTCTTGGAGCGGCCATGAGTGCAAGTCTTTAAAGAGTTAAGGTGTTTGAAAGTGAAAGCGAGAGATATTGTGTGCAGAGAATACAAGAGAGTGTTTTTGAGAGTGTAAAGTGAAAAAGGGCGGTTATTTTTGAATATATGAGGGGTTTGATAGAACTGAAAAAGATGTGCATTTAATGTGACTTGATGTGGTACGGAAAGTGTTGGAACCAAAGACGTAGAAGCGTCTAAACCCTCAATGTTTTGAAGATAACAAAGCTTATTAATGTTTATATTTATGTGTATAAACTAACCCTATCACAGCGAAAGACGAAGACTCGCCAATAAAGACCATCCAGTTGATGCAATAATGACCGTCCAGTGGACACTTTGAAGACCGTCCAGTAGACGTGATCAAAGACCATCCAGATGAACAGACCGAAGGCGATCATCCAAATCCCGAGGATCATATATTCAAACGATCAAGTTTTTTTTTATGAAAAAAAAAAAACACAATCATGGCTATCCACCTCGAAACCTACACAGTACCACTTCAGTGAACCAACGTTCAAAACGGTTTGAAACATCAACATCAAGTTAGTACAAAAGCACAGCTGAATGGATAAAGCAAGTCAACTTATCAAGCCGACAAGACAGATGAAGAAAGTTCAGAAGAACAGACTATCAGTGCAGCCCTGAAACTTCTATTGTCGTGCAAGTTTTCAACTGCCACGCCTGACTCTTCTGAAAAGTTAGTCTGCACGCGCCTCATCACGTGAAGAGACAAGTTATCTGTAACGGATCTCTTTCCTGAAGATCGTATATATACGAGCATCAACAGAAAGCGAAATAGAGAATAGACATAGGCAAAAACTTGTTAAAACAACAATGTACACATTCTTTCTGTGATATTTTGTTAAGAGCGTCCAATGGACGATAGCCAACCTTTTGTGGAAAAACTCTCAAAGTGATCCTGAGTCTAAGTTTTCAAATCCTCACTACGTGAGTTGATCTTTTCTCTGTAAAACTCTTGAGCGTTGTGAAAGCCTGGAGAGGCTTAGTGTAAAAAGAATACTTGGGCTAAGCAATCTGGGTAGATTGCGTTGTAAAGCCTGAAGAGGCCACAAACAATACTTGTAACCAAAGATTGATTAGTAGAAACCTTCTGGGTGAAAGGACTGGACGTAGCTCAGTTTGAGTGAACCAGTATAAAATCTTTTGTGTTTTTCTTCTCTCTACTCCTTCGTTTTAAAAATGTTCTTGTTGATATGTTTTTAGTAAAAATTTAAAACGCACAATTCAACCCCCCTTCTTGTGCGCCCTTTTCACACTTCAATTGGTATCAGAGCACGGCCTCTTGGGGTTGAGCATCTAACACTGCAGAGGTAAAAACGATCCTGTTCTCCAATGGACAACGAAGGACAAGCCATTAACAGACTGCCTCTTTTCAAAGGTCAGAACTACAACTACTGGAAGCAAAGAATGATAGCATTCTTTGATGCATGTCATATAGACATGTGGGATGTAGTATAAACTGGTGACTACCTGCCCCTTGACTATGATGGAATGGAACTCCCAAGAAGTCAATGGACAGAATCTCACAAACAAAGGTATCTTCTAAACTCAAAGGCTAGAAATGCTATGATGTGTGCCTTATCTGAATTTGAATATGAAAAGGTACACAGTCTAAAAAGTGCCAAGAAAATGTGGGATACCCTGTCTCTTGCTTACGAGGGCACCTCACAAGTAAAGAGGTCAAAATTGAGCTTACTCGTAAGACAATATGAACTTTTTACTATGGAGGAAAATGAAACTATTGAACTAATGTTTGGTAGATTTCAAACCATAACAAACAACCTAAGGTCCTTAGGCAAAACCTATGATAATTATGATCATATTGACAAAATTTTGAGAAGTTTGCCTAGGCAATGGAGACCGCAGGTTACAGCTTTAAGAGCTTCCAAAGATCTAACGACACTCTCAATAGAAGAGTTACTTGGAACTCTTAAAGTACACGAATTGGAGCTGAAGCAAGACGAAGGACAGAAGAAGAAGTCCATCGCTTTAAGCATCCAGCGACCATCCAGAGGATTAGCGTCCAAAGCGCTAAACGTAGAAGAAACCTCTGAGGAAGAATCTGAGAAAGACGATTCTGATGAGGATGAGATATCCTTCATCTCCAGGAAAATTCAGGCTATGTGGAGGAAGAAAGGAGGATCAAGAGCCCAAAACTTCACAAAGAAATTCAACAAAACTCTAAAAGAAAAAATTCCTTCAGTATGCCATGAATGCAAGAAGCCTGGACATTTCATAGCTGAATGTCCCAGTTTACAAAAAAACAAAAAGATGACATTCTCCAAGAAAAAGGGTCTCATGGCTACCTGGGAAGACATGGACCTATCTTCATCAGATGAAGAAGGAGAAGAAGAAGCCAACCTATGTCTCATGGCAGGAACAAGCTCTAATAGCTCAGACAATGAGCAAGACGAAGAGGTAAACTTCGACAACTTAATCTCCCTACAAGAAGCCTACAATGATCTGCTTGCCAACTCTTCAACTCTTTCAGTAGGATATAGAGAACTGAAAAGGAAATTTTCAAAAATATCAAAAGATTTCAACTTGCTCAACGAAGAGTATAAAAATATTTTGAAAGAAAATGAAGCTTTGAAAACTAAACATATTTTAGAGGAGACATCTTCTCATGAAGTCCTAGAACTTCAAAAAGAAGTCACTCATCTAAAAGAAAGTTTGTCTAAATTTGTCAATGGTACTAAGAATCTAGATAAAATCCTATCATATAGAAGAAGTCCTCATGACAAATCTGGACTTGGTTTTGTTAAAGAAGAAAACCATAATCTTGGTAAAAATATAACCTTTTGTGGAAAGAATGGGCATGAATCAACACTCTGTAGATATCGTCCAACAAAGAAGGCGTCCAATGCCTTCAGAACTAACAAAAAAGGACCCAAGTCTATTTGGGTACCTAAGTCTATGATAATACCTGTTGCAAATTTGCTTGACAACAGAAAGGAGACCCTAGTCATGATACCTGGACAGTGGTTGCTCACGGCGCATGACGGGAGAAAGGTGTATGTTCCAAAGCCTACAACCCAAGAATGGTGGGTAGGTCACCTTTGGAGGAAACCAGAAGGGAAAGATCACAAGTATAGGAACAATCGGTAAGCAGTCCTTTCCCTTTATTGAAAATGTTTTATACGTTGAAGGTCTCAGACACAATCTACTGAGCATAAGTCAATTATGTGACAGTGGACACAATGTCTCCTTTGACAAAGACAAATGCACTGTCAAGAATCTAGATGGATCCATATTATTCTCTGCCAAGAGGCAAAGCAATCTTTATAAGATTGATCTAGTTGACCTCACAAATCAAAATGTATCTTGTCTAGCATCCATAAAAGAAAATCAATGGATTTGGCACAAGAAGCTTGGACATGCAAGCTTGAGATTAATCTCAAAGCTATATAAGCATAACCTCGTAAGAGGACTTCCAAATCTTGCATACAAGTCTGATATTCTCTGTGATGCTTGTCAAAAAGGGAAACAAGTAAAAAGTTCTTTTGAATCAAAAAATACTGTTTCCACATCTAGACCTCTTGAACTATTACATATTGATTTGTTTGGTCCAACTAGAACAACGTCCCTAAGCGGAAAACGATATGGACTAGTCATAGTAGATGACTACTCTAGATGGACATGGGTGATGTTCTTAAAACACAAGGATGAGTCTTACAAAATCTTTTCTACCTTCTGCAAAAGGATACAAAACGAAAAGGGTGTTAGTATAGCTTCAATAAGAAGTGATCACGGAGGAGAGTTTGAAAACGAAAGTTTTCAATGGTTCTGTAAGGAGAACGGAATTCTCCACAACTTCTCTGTACCACGAACACCACAACAAAATGGTGTGGTAGAGAGAAAGAACAGGTCATTGCAAGAAATGGCTAGAACCATGCTAAACGATAACTCAACTCCTAAGCATTTCTGGGCTGAAGCTGTAAACATTGCCTGTTACTTACAAAATAGGATTTACATAAGACCTCTTTTGAAAAAGACTCCCTATGAATTGTGGAAAGGACGACAACCCGACATATCATATTTTCATCCCTTTAGATGTCAATGTTTCATTCTAAACACTAAGGACAACCTTGGTAAGTTTGATTCAAAGTGTGATGATGAACTACTGTTAGGCTATTCTGAAACATCTAAGGCTTATAGAGTTTACAATTCCAGAACCTTGGAAGTTGAAGAAGCCATCCACGTTAAATTTAATGACAAAAAGCCTGATAATGAAATATCAGAGCTAGACGACTCTTTTGTAGATATGAAACTAGACGATGCCAGACCTTCGGTGTCCAGAGATCAAATGGACGACCCAAAAACAGAAGAAAGAGAACCAACTGGACGCTCCTGGCAAATGAAGACCTATCATCCAGAAAATCAAATTCTTGGAAACATTCAAGACTATGTTAGGACAAGATCAACCTTCAAGGAGCAAGCTCAAACTGCCTTGATCTCTCAGCTGGAACCAAAGACAGTAGACGAAGCTCTCCTGGACGACGGCTGGATTAGTGCCATGAAGGACGAGCTTAGTCAATTCGAAAAGAATGATGTCTGGATGCTAGTTCCCGCACCCAAGGACAAGTCTATCATTGGAACAAAATGGGTATTTCGCAACAAGCTTGATGAAGCTGGAAATGTGGTAAGAAATAAAGCAAGACTTGTAGCACAAGGCTACTCTCAACAAGAAGGTATAGACTTTACTGAAACTTTTGCACCAGTAGCTAAACTAGAAGCCATTCACATCCTACTTTCATTTGCTGCTCATAAAAATATGAAACTCTATCAAATGGATGTAAAAAGTGCATTCTTAAATGGCATAATAAACGAGGAAGTCTATGTGAAACAACCACCTGGTTTTGAGTGTGATACTTTTCCCAAACATGTTTTCAAACTTAAAAAGGCTTTGTATGGTCTTAAACAAGCCCCAAGAGCTTGGTATGAACAGCTAAGCTCTTTTCTTTTAGAAAATGGGTTCTCTAGAGGAAAAGTAGATACCACTTTTTTCGCAAAGACGTCAAAACACATTTCATTATTGTACAGATATATGTAGATGACATTATTTTTGGAGCTACTATTGACCAGTTATGCAAGGATTTTTCTAAGATTATGACAGCGGAATTCGAAATGAGTATGATGGGATAACTAAAGTTCTTCCTAGGGCTGCAAGTAAAATAGATTAGAAATGGAATATTCATACATCAAACAAAGTATGTCAACGAACTTCTGAAAAGGTATAAGATGGACGATGCAAAAGAAATGAGTACACCCATGCGTCCGTCATCAATGCTTAGCCTGGACGACTCTTCTAAAAAGGTAGACCAATCTACATATCGAGGTATGATTGGATCTCTTTTATATCTCACAGCGTCCAGACCTGATATTATGTTCAGTGTATGTCTATGTGCACGTTTTCAGTCTGACCCTAAAGAAACTCATCTAACAGCAGTTAAAAGAATTTTTAGATACTTAAAGAAAACCACTAATCTCGGTTTATGTTTTAAGTCGACCAAAGAATACAGATTAGTTGGTTTCTGCGATGCTGACTATGCGGGAGATAGAATAGAACGCAAAAGCACCAGCGGAGGATGTCACCTCATTGGTGGAAATCTAGTCTCCTGGACGAGCAAAAGACAAGGAACAATTGCCCTATCAACAGCAGAAGCAGAATATGTCTCAGCTGCGTCTTGTTGCTCACAACTCTTATGGATCAAGCATCAGTTAGAAGACTACAATATCTACGAGAGTAAAATTCCTATTCTTTGTGACAATACTACTGCTATAAATCTGTCAAAAAATCCTATCTTGCACTCTAGGGCAAAGCACATTGAAATAAAACATCATTTTATAAGAGATTATATTCAAAAGGGTGTTGTCGATATTCAGTTTATTAATACTGAAAATCAATTGGCAGATATATTTACAAAACCCCTTCCTGAAGATAAACTCATCCATATTCGAGATCTTCTGGGTATGGAATTTATAAATGAATAGTTTTGTTCAACATGCCTTGATCGTCCAAGGATCAGTAGCGTCAAATGTTTTCATAGCATCCAATACATCATCGTCCATTTTTTTTAACTGCCTTTACTTACATATATTTTCGCATTCCAAAATAACTTTAAATTGTGTGTGCACTATCATTAGTACTCAATCATGTTTTCTCTGAAAAAGATTTGAAATAAATGTTTTTTTTGTCTGAGTCACTCATGCGCCGTATAACTGACCTCGAGATACGTAAGCGCCTGAGCCAGCATTTATTACACATCATCTCTCTCTTTGAAAGTAAAAGAACCGCCAAAAAGGCAAAACCCTTCAATTTCTTCATATACACTCAAACCCAACCCGTATACTCACTTCTTTTCAAAATTCACCTGAACTTATCATCTTCTCAAAACCCTAAACCTCTCTTCAAGCTCTCAGATGTGGCAACTGAAAAAGCTGGTCCCGCTGCAAAGGCTGTGGCTCGTGTGGAGAGCCTAGACAAAGCTGTCGTTCTCATCGAGAGCCACTTCGATATACAAGCTCTCAACGACATGGGAGTGTCTGTAAAAGACAATATGCTCAACTGTGGCATCCTCAACTACTTCCATTTGAACGAAATCATTTACCCAGAACTCATCTGACAGTTCTGGAACTCTGCTGTTTTTTCAAAGACAGAGATTACTGAAACCGCCCTGGGATTCTAGGTCACTCTAGACCTAGGCTTCGTCGCCCAAGCCATTGGATGTGAACGGGCTGGGTCCTGCATCAAAAATGGCTGGGAAGATACCTTTGGAGGGCATGACACAATCAACGTTGCACTGATGGGTCCCGAAGGACAAGGCCCAGTTGAGTACAGCAAGCTGACGAAAGAAGGGAAGATATTCCAGCACTTTCTTAATAAAGGAATTCTTCACAAAGCTGGATCCAAGGACAGCGTCACCTTCCTGCACAAGTTTGTGCTGTTCCACATGATCACCGGACAACAGTTCAACTTACCGCACCTCATCCTGAGCAACATCTTCAGGACCATGAGAGGACGCGGAGAGCGTGACCAGATCACCTATGCTGCCCTTCTCAACAGAATCTTCTGGCAACAGCAGGTATTCCATGCCTTCTTTGCTTTGTCTTTGGGGGAGCAAAACAAAATAAGGATTTTGGGTGGTGGACATAGATTCACCCAACTGCCATTTGGACGCAACAACGTTGCACAGATGAAGGCTGGGTTCGTGTTGAAGCCTTTAGAAACCACGTCCAAACTCGTGGACGTCAAAGAAGAAGCAGTTGAGATGGCACCCTTACAAACAGTAGCCCCAAGCGTCCAGCATGCTGCACCTATGGACGACGAGGTACTGTTTGAGAATCCAATTGCTACCAGACCGTCCACCAGAAGGAGGATGTCCAAGGCGCAGGTGGCCAGAGCCACAAAGTCCAAAACTCAACAACCTTCAACTTCACCTGCTCCACTTGCAGTTGCTCTTGTTACTGGATCTGCTCCATCTGCTGCACCAACCACTCTTCCCGCAAAGAGACAGCTAATCGTCACCTCTGATGACGAAGACGATGAGCCCATTGGCAAGCTTGTCAAGAAACAGAAAGCTGCCACTGATGCTGCTCCTGCTCAACCACTATCCCATCCATCCACCTCACCCAAACGACTAGCAGACACGCTGACAGGGGAAGCATAGTCTAAGAAACGTAAGATTTCCTCTGCTGCTGCTGCTGATGAACCTGAAAATGTTGTAATATAATCCATTATTGATGAACCATATGAACTTCTCACCCTACCACAAACCGAAACATAAGTTACACCTGAACCTGGAATGTTGTTACCTGGTGATGAAGGTTACACCTGCACCATTCCCACTCCCGGCATCTCCAAAACTTACCTCTCCATAAAGCCTCCTAAATCATCTCCTTCCTCAACCATCATTCCCTTTCCTACCCCTCTCTCAGAAACCTTGGCTCAAACCAAAAAGAAATGGCCTTTGTTGTTTGTTGACGGAAATGCTCAAAACTTCTTGGATGACAATGCAATTGTTCTACGTCCAGAGCTTCCAGAGCCAGACTGTGGCTTTGACTATTATCCAATTAATATGGAGAAGTACATGGACGACTACGTCCATCAGCCGTCTGAGCAATATCTGGCACTACCTCCTAGAGCCATTGAACACCTGCCGCTCAAGCGGTTTATCAGACGGAGGTATCTGAATGTTGTACGAGCTTGGCGCATAAATGCTCATCCTCCTGGAGTACTTCAACACAGAGTGCTTCCAGTCGAAAACACGGAAAAAGCTCTACAACAACGGGGACGAATAGACGAATGAATTATCCAACTAAGGCCTGTAGATTTGAAGTTTCAGCCTTTGGATCCGGAAGAAGCTGGATTCTTTCCATCTGTCTTTGAGCATACGTTCTGCAACATCCTTAAAGGCTCAGCTTTCCTGAAAAATCAGCTATTCATTCCCCCATCCCAACATATCCGACCTTCCACAACCATCCGCCTCCAACTCGACCAAATATGCCCAAGATTGCCAATCATTGATGAAAATCGCAAGAAGGAGAAGATTCTGACCAAGGCACCGTCTTTGCCTCTACTGTCCAGAGCTGAAATTCAACATAACCCAACCCATTCCCGTGAATGGTTTTTAGCTCAGCGTCTTCACACAGACATGGACGAGGCGAATGCTGAACGCTTCTGGCATCAACATATGTTCCAATGGGAACAGGAAGCATCCAGTAGTGGCGTCTCCACAGACGACAAGGCTGATATCCCAACTGCAACAGACTGTGTAGTCACGCAGCGTCTAACTTGTGTCTTTCACTTTTCGAACACTTCTGCTGCCTTTGTCCGTCCACCAGATGCGCGTCCACTCCTTGGTACGGAAACCTCTATCTTATATACAATGATTGTTGCTCTTACGCATACCAACACCTTCCAACCACCCTACCCTTGGAACCCTCCTCGCCCCTATCAACTTGACGTGCCTAACCTCAAGTTCCTAGAAGCACCTCCTTCTCCCTCTAAAACTCGTCCACCTTCTCCACCAGCTTCACCCACAACTCCACCACCGCCTCCTCCTGGCTCCCAAACCTCCGCCAACCTCCCTGTTTCTACTACCGCCCCCTCAACCATCCCACCTATTGACCCTGCCGTTCAACAATATGTCACCACTCAACTTCAACCCATCTTCACTCTTCTACGCCAAATTCTTCAGAACCAACAAGCCCTTCTCCATCCTTCTCAACCTCCTCCTCCGCCACCACGGCCACAGTGACTGTGATGACGACTCCTTTTTGATAATAACAGAGGGGGAGAAAGCATTATGGAAACATCTTTTTATATTTTTTTGTTTTTTGTATGTATATATTCTTGTCAGATTTTATGCTCCGAATAGTTAAATAAAAAGTTGATATGTTTACTTCACATATTGCTCCATCTGTTATATAATATGCTTAATACTTGGTATATCCGACTCAGGGGGAGCATAGTAAGTCTTTCAAAAACTTCGCTTTACGCTTCCTTACTTAAAAAAATTAATAAGGTTTGTCATCATCAAAAAGGGGGAGATTGTTGGAACCAAAGACGTAGAAGCGTCTAAACCCTCAATGTTTTAAAGATAACAAAGCTTATTAATGTTTATATTTATGTGTATAAACTAACCCTATCACAGCGAAAGACGAAGACTCGCCAATAAAGACCATCTAGTTGATGCAACAATGACTGTCCAGTGGACACTTTGAAGACCGTCCAGTAGACGCGATCAAATACCATCCAGATGAACAGACCGAAGGCGATCGTCCAAATCCCGAGGATCATATATTCAAACGATCAAGTTTTTTTTTATGAAAAAAAAAAAACAATCATGGCTATCCACCTCGAAACCTACACAGTACCACTTCAGTGAACCAACGTTCAAAACGGTTTGAAACATCAACATCAAGTTAGTACAAAAGCACAGCAGAATGGATAAAGCAAGTCAACTTATCAAGCCGACAAGACAAATGAAGAAAGTTCAGAAGAACAGACTGTCAGCGCAGCCCTGAAACTTCTATTGTCGTGCAAGTTTTCAACTGCCACGCTTGACTCTTTTGAAAAGTTAGTCTGCACGCGCCTCATCACGTGAAGAGACAAGTTATCTGTAACGGATCTCTTTCCTGAAGATCGTATATATACGAGCATCAACAGAAAGCGAAATAGAGAATAGACATAGGCAAAAACTTGTTAAAACAACAACATACACATTCTTTCTGTGATATTTTGTTAAGAACGTCTAGTGGACGATAGCCAACCTTTTGTGTAAAAACTCTCAAAGTGATCCTGAGTCTAAGTTTTCAAATCCTCACTACGTGAGTTGATCTTTTCTCTGTAAAACTCTTGAGCGTTGTGAAAGCCTGAAGAGACTTAGTGTTAAAAGAATACTTGGGCTAAGCAATCTGGGTAGATTGCGTTGTAAAGCCTGAAGAGGCCACGAACAATACTTGTAACCAAAGATTGGTTAGTAGAAACCTTCTGGGTGAAGGGACTAGACGTAGCTCAGTTTGAGTGAACCAGTATAAAATCTTTTGTGTTTTTCTTCTCTTTACTCCTTCATTTTAAAAACGTTCTTGTTGATCTGTTTTTAGTAAAAATTTAAAACGCACAATTCAACCCTCCCCTTCTTGTGCGCCCTTTTCACACTTCAAAAAGGCGGTGCACATTTCTTGGGGGTTATCGAGGAGTTCTAATGTAAGGGAAGTCAAACGAATAAACAAAAAACTCTTCATATTCAAAAACAGACGTGTTAGTAAGATGAAGTATAACCATAATGTGTAAGATGATAATGCAAAAAATAATCAGAACAATCAATAAGACGATGCATGCATGACATTTTATTCATACAAAACTTTCATATGCAAGTTTTCTAATTAAAACATTCTTCAAGTAAAGCCTTTGTAAAGATATTAGCCCATTGATGGTCTGTATCAATAAATTTAATATCAAAAACACCTTTTTGAAGATAATCACGTATAAAATGATGTCTTATTTCTATATGCTTTGCCTTAAAATGCTGAATAGGATTTTTCGATAGATTGATTGCACTAGTATTGTCACATAACATTGGAATGTTATGCTCAAAGCTAAAGTAATCTTCAAGTTGATATTTTACCCATAAAAGTTGTGAGCAACAACTAGCAACTGATACATATTCTGCTTTGGCAGTAGAAAGAGCTATTGATTTTTGTTTCTTGCTGGTCTAGGATATAAGACATGATCCGATGAAGTGACATCCACCACTTGTGCCTTTTCTTTTAGTTCTGTCACCAGCATAGTCTGCATCACAGTATCCTACTAACCTGAAATCTTTATTTTTCTCATAAAACAGACTTAGGTTAAAGGTACCAACAAGATATCTAAATATCCTTTTAACAATTTTCAAGTGAGATTCTCTAGGATCAGACAGAAATCTAGCACATAGGCAAACGCTAGGCATAATATCTACTCTACTAGCAGTTAAATAGAGAAGCCAATCATACTTCTGTAGACAGTTTGGTCTACAAGTTTACCTGATTCGTCCTTTGTCATGACAACAGACGGATGCATAGATGTGTTCATAGGCCTTGATTCATTCATCTTATACTTTTTAAGTAGCTCTGGTGTATTTTTGTTGATGAATGTATATGCCTTCTTTCTCTTGTTTACTTTGCAAACCAAGAAAGAATTTTAATTCACCCTATCATGCTCATTTCGAATTCGTTCTGCATCAAATATGAGAAATCCTTACATAAAATTTCATTAATAGCTCTAAAAATTATGTCATCTACATAAATTTGAACTATTATGAAATCTTTATTAGATTTCTTTCTAAAAAGAGTTGTGTCAACTTTGCCTCTCATAAAACCATTTCAATAAGAAAACTGCTCAGTTTGTCATACCAAGCACATGGTGCTTGTTTAAGACCATACAGAGCCTTTATAAGTTTAAACACATGGTTTGGAAGAATTGGATCCTCATAGCAAGGAGGTTGCCTAACATAGACTTCTTCCTCAATGGAACCATTTAAAAAGGCACTTTTAACATCCATTTAAGAAAGCTTAATGTTTTTATGAGTAGCAAAGGCAATAGTAATTCTAATAGCTTCTAATCTAGCTATAGGAGCAAAGGTTTTAGTGAAGTCAATACCTTATTATTGATTGTACCCTTGTGCTACTAACCTTGCTTTATTTCTTATTACCTTTCCATTTTCATCAAGCTTATCGTGAAACACCCATCTTGTTCCAATGATGCTTTTATGTTCTAGTTTAGGAACAAGAATCTATACATCATTTCTTGTAAATTGATGTGATTCTTCTTCTATGGCTATAATCTAGTCATTGTTTGTGAGTGCTTCTTCAATAATTTTTGGCTCGATTTTTAAAACTAGAACGCATAATGCTTGGTTTCTTAATGATGACCTTGTTTTGACTCCTTCAGTCTGTTCTCTAATGATCTGATCTTGTGGATGATAGGTAACAAATTTCCAATCCTTGTGAGTTTGTTTCGTCTGATCATCAGTCTGCTATTGTTGAGGGTTGTCTTCTGATTGCCTCACTTTGTCTGTCCTTATGAGATCAGATGATCCTATCTGTAAATCTACAAGATTATCTTCCAAATCTGATAGTCTCCTATTATGGGTTAGTGTATCATTGAATTTAACATGAATGAATTCTTCTACAACAAAAGTTCTAAAGTTAAATACTCTATACGCTTTTGATGTATCAGAATATCTTAGAAAAACACCTTTATCAACCTTAGAGTCAAATTTTCCCAATTGATCTCTAATGTTGAGAATGTAACACTTACATCCAAAGGGATGAAAGTATGAAATGTTGGGTCTTCTACCTCTCCACAATTCATAAGGAGTCTTATTTATCAATGGTTGGATCAATATTCTGTTTTGAACATAACAAGCTGTATTTATAACTTTTGCTCGGAAGTACTTAGGAATTGAATTTTCACAAAGCATAGTTCTAGCTATCTTTTATAGAGTTCTATTTTTTTCTTTCAACTACCCTATTTTGTTGAGGTGTTCTCAGTAAAGAGAAGTTGTGAAAAATGTCATTCTTTTTACAAAAGAATTTGAACTCAGCATTATCAAATTCAGTTTCATGGTCACTTCTAATTACAATTATACAAAAACCTTTTTCATTTTGAGCACGTTTATAGAATATTTCAAACACATTAAAAGACTTATGTTTGTGAGTTAGGACGTAAACCCATGTGTATCTAGAATAGTCATCTATAATGACAAAACCATACTTTTTGCCGCTAAGACTGAGAGTTTTTGTAGGACCAAACAAATCCATATGCAACAATTCTAATGGTCTAAAAGTGGAAACAATGTCTTTGGACTTAAAAGAGGTTTTAATTTGTTTCCCTTTTTGACATGCTTCACAAAGAAGATGAGTTTTCTAAGAAATCTTGGGCAATCCTTTTATTAAACCATTTTTATATAGTTTTGAAATATGTTTCAAATTGATGTGCCTAAGCTTTTTTATGCCAAAACCATTTTTTATCTTCTTTGGTCATTAAACATGTGACATTTTGTTTAATTAAGTCCTTAAACTCAATCTTGTACAGATTGTTATGCCTCTTAATAGTAAAGAGAATGGATTCATCATTTTGCTTGACTATGCATGATTCCTTGGTAAAGGACACGACAAATCCACTATCACAAAATTGACTTATGCTAAGCAAGTTATATTTTAGTCCTTCAACATATAGCACATTATCTATGGAAGGAAAAGGTGCCTTACCCACTTTACTTTTACCAATGCTTTTGCCTTTTCCATTTCCTCCAAACAAAACGGTTCCTTCATGTGGTTGGAGGTCTAGGAACATAGACCTTTCTTCCATCATGTGATGTGAGCATCCACTGTCTAGGTACCAAAATGAATCCCTCTTTTTTTCCTATTAAGGATATCTATAGCAAGAATTATTTGAGATCTTGGTACCCAAATACTTTTGGGTCCTTTTAAGTTAGTCTTAATGGTCTTATTTGACCTTTGTTTTCTTTTGTGTTGACACCTTTGAGATGTGTGTCCAGATTTACTACAAAAGTTGCAAAAGGTTGGATAAGATTTAGAAGATGATAGTTTAGAATCTTTGTCTTTTTTAAAACCTATGCCATATTTGTCAGATGGAGGCCTTCTTTGTTTCAAAATCAATTGTAGTTTTGAAGACTCATCCACAAATTTAGCCAGATCTTGTTTTAGACTAATAACCTCTTTCTTTACTCTGTAGACTTCAGATAAAAGTACTGTCTTTTCAAGATCTGAGTCTTGATTTTTACGCAAACTCTGCAAATCTTTCTTGAGTATTTCATTTTCTAAAATAGCTTCTTGATATTTTTCTTTGTATTTCTTATACTCAATAGCGATCATGTGAGAATTTGCAAGAAGAGTGTCATAGGACATATCTTCTTCGTCATCAGACTCAGATTCATAACTATCAGATGAATACAAATTGTTCTTAGGAACATATTTTATCTCAGGTATTACTTCTTCAGTATTCGTCATAAGACAGATGTTAGCCTTTTCCTCGTCTAAACTGCTACTACTGCTGTCCAGATCTTCTTAGGTTGCTAGAAGACTCTCTTTTTTATTTCTTTTCTTTGAGTTCCATCCCTTTTTTAATTTGGGGCACTCAGCCTTTATATGTCTAGGCTTTTTGCACTCAAAACATATAATTTCATTGTTTTGTTCTTGAGGGAGCTTCTTGAATCTGTTATCTTTTCTTCTAGAAGATTGCTTGGATCTTCCTTTCTTTTAAGCATCTTCTTGAACTTTTTAGTCATAAGAGAAATCTCATCGTTTGTGGAGCAACTTGAGCTTTCGTCTAAACTTTTTGATTCATCAGACTGAACCTTCAGGGCTTTGCTCCTAGTTTTTGTCTCTATCCTTTCGTTTGCTCTTCGACTGGTTTCTCCACTCTTTAGAGCTATAGAGTCATTGTTTTTGATTTTATCTCTCTTAAAGCGATGAACTTCGTGGACTCTTAGCATTCCTAGTAACTCACCAAGAGTTAAGGTCTTCATGTCCTAAGCTTCAGCTATGGTTGTAGCCTTGGGTTCCTAAACTCTTAAGAGACTGTCCACAATTTTAAGATTGTTTTGAGCTTTGGAAAATCAACACCAAGACTCTAAAGTCCATTAAGAATTGTTTGAAATCTTCCAAACATCTCATCAATGGTTTCTATTTCCTTTATGGTGAAATTCTTGTAATGTCTTTGAAGAGTTGCTGCTCTTCTTAGATGGACATCTTCAGTACCTTCATGTGTTATGCGTATAGCATCCTGTATTTCCTTTGCTGACCCGCAGCTGCAAAATTTGTTATATTCAGTTTTAGATAAGGCACAGGTTATAATATACCTAGCCTTTGCATTTTGTTGGAGCGTGTTGAAGTCGTCTTGATTGTATTCATTTTCTGGCTTTGCTACAATGAGATCTCCATGAGTTATGATTCTCCAGAAGTTGTAATGAGTGGACTTGATATACATTTCCATTCTGTCTCTCTAGTAAGTATAATCTTCTCCATTGAAGGCTAGAGGCCTTGACAAAGAGGCTCATTTAGGAATAAATTGTCCTTCAAGGTTTTCCATAAGGATCTTTTCCTCTATCACTAGTTAAGGTGCTTAACCCTTAGAGGCTGAGCTCTGATACCAAACTGTAAAATACAGAAATAACACAAGAAGGGGGGTGAATTGTGTTATACCAAATTTTCACAAAAACCTTTTAAGAACGTTTCATCTGAAGGGTTAAACACAAGATTTTTTAAAAGATGTCCAAATAAAGACGAAAGAAAAACGCAAGTTAGAGAAACACAAAGAGTTTACACTGGTTCATCTACCCCAGAGACTACGTCCAGTTCTTAGCAAATTACCAAGTCCCACTAACTTAAACAAGTTACAAGTATTCTTTTAACCAAGCCTCTTTAGGCTCAACCCAAGTAGTCTTTAACTTGCCTCTCCAAGCAAAAACTC
The DNA here is from genome assembly GCA_004329165.1 of Spatholobus suberectus. NCBI lineage: Eukaryota > Viridiplantae > Streptophyta > Magnoliopsida > Fabales > Fabaceae > Spatholobus > Spatholobus suberectus. The sequence continues at coordinate 41,800,339 of CM014729.1, forward strand.
AAGTATTCTTTGAATCAAATCCTCTCCAGGCTTCCGCCAATTTTTTAGAGAAATGGTTGATTATGAGTTATCTCACTTTATCTAACGTCTTATCAGACGAATATACAATGAAGTTCAAGGAATGCATTTACAAGCAATGTATTTGGAGATTACAAGTTGAGAATTTTTCAACAGTTCCATGCATTATCAAAATCTATCAACCTTTGAAATTGAGGTCTCTTCTTCTATTTATAGAGTTTTCCAAAAAGTGTCCATTATGAGAGTTGTAGGAGACATCCTTCATCTGGCATTGTAAAAGAAGAAAAAAGTCGTTGGAGCGCTTTCTCCAACCAGTCACTCTTATAAGATAAAACAGTCTGCTTATCTAGCCTTTCTCGTACTTAATCTTGTACCAGTGGGCATATTTGCTTTTTGTACTGACAACTGCACGCAAATCCCTTTTTTTATGCGTAAAGTAGACTTTCCTCGAGGATAGGTACGTAGACTTCTTTTCTTTCGAGGTGGTTTACACTTTTAAAAACTTCAAAGTACAGATAAGCAAAGCATAGTCTAAATGGAGTTAGTTATTAAATCTTTACAAAGAAAGAAAGACGATGCATGAACGCGTGGATAGACGATAGCGAATATGTGCAATATAAACGAGTAATCAGATAATTGCTTGAAAAGACTGTTTGTGACTATTTGTTATTGTCAAAATAAATAAGGGTCATAAATTCGTTTTTTGTCTTAACAACCAATGTGTGAATTGTTTTATGAAAATAACTCTAAACAACTAGAACTAATTGTTATCGTCTGACAATAAATTTTGTTTCAAGGATGTATTCGTTCAATTTTGTAATTTGATTTGAATTCTCAATGTAATGTCCTTCCCTGTGTTGATTCTAAATGAATATATGAGGACTTAGAATCAAATCCTCTTAAGGGTTCTAGTAAGCCAGCAACTTGTAGCTTTCAGTTGATGACATGTATATGAGTTAAAATCTTAACTCTTTAATTTGATAAAAAATCTTGATTTGAAAACAATCTTGGATAACCAATTTCAATTTGGCTATTAGATAATCAAAAGCAATTGGTAAAAGAATATTGTGACCTTGAACAAAGTATAAATAATTGCAAGCAAAGCATTTATTAAATTTAGTCTTGTGTAAATTGAATTACAAACTTATTAATCCAGTTAAATCAATGAAAGTAGATAAAAAGGATGTAAAGAAGTTGCAAAGTTAAAAGAATGCAAAAATTGAACAAATGACTTGAAAAGAAATTTAGTCAAAACTTAAATGGCTAATGTAGACAAAGCATGGGAATTCAAAAAGCATTTAAAAGGAAAGGAAAGGAAATGAAAATGAACTTTAAAGATGAAAAGGAATTCAAGATATGTAAAGAAAATAAATATAAACTAGAAACTTAAATGCAGAAACTTAAAGGAATTCAAAAGAAAGGAGGAGTGAAAATCAAGTGTGTTGAATTTAAAGAAAAGTAATTAACTTGAAAGCAATTTAAATGAATGATTGTAAAATATACATTTGAACTAAAAAAGGCCTGAATTTAAAAGAGTTTGGCGAATAAAATGAAAAGAAAGAAAAAAGAAGGAAGGAGGAATGTAATATAAAATAAATGCTTGCAATGGAAAGTGTAGTATTTTAAATCGAAAAGCGGAATAAGAATTCTTGAAATGTAAATTAACAACTTAGATTCAAAGTAAAGAAATAATATGAAGAAAAGAAGCAAATGGAAAGAAAGACTAGCAATGTCAATCACAAAAAATGTAAATTGAAATGCATGTAAATTTCTAGAAATGTAAAGACTTTTTGCAAAGAATGGTTGAAAATAGACCAATAGCCACAAATGTATCAAATGTGTTTGGTGTAAGTGTTTCAACAACATTTGCCAAGATACATCAGTCTTATCTATAAACTTTCAACCCTAACGGTCAAATTCTACTATACAAATAGTTGTATACAGACTTAACGTTCATCTTCATATGTTGAAAATAATTAATGTTAACACCATCTTCTATTAGAATTGTGTATCAAGAGGCTTCATTACCTAACACTTAGCAATTTTCAACATTTCTGCTTCTTAAATTCAAATCTCCGATTTTGATTCTTGACTTGAAACTCCAATCACTTCGACCAACCTTTTTCAAACCTTTTATTCCAATTCAAAATAGCATCTTTGAGAATTCAAATTCATCCCATTGAATGCGTCTTCCAACACTTGGAAATTGACACCAACAATATCTAATTGATTTTTATAAATTTGAATTAAATGAGATTAAAGAAATAGAGTAGGCTAAGGTCGAAACCTTTAATTGTCCTTTTAAGCAATCAAACTCAATTCAACACAACAATATCATGAAATTGAAATTCAAATTAACAAATTTAGACTAAATTCAATTCCTTAAATTAAAGCCCCTTCATTAAACCTAGAGTTCTAATTCTTTAGATAAACCTAGATCTAATCAAGCTTTACGCATAGAAATTCAGTTGAACACTTGATTATGAAATCCTATTCCTAGAACACTACAAGTAAGGCAAGTATTCCATATTTCAGTAGATTCATACTTATGCAATCACAAATGCAACCAAAGATGAATTCGCAAATGGTAGAGAAAGCTTGAAATACAAAGAATAAGTTCTAAACTTCATGAAAGGAACTTACATTGAATGGAATAGTTTAATTACAAGAAAATCAAGCAGAGTTCATCTACCTTAGGTTATGGGATTTATAGCAAAACATTAAGAAATTCAAGAAAATAGAGAAAGAGAAGAAGAAAGGGGATGATGGTTGCATTGAAGTTCTAAGATCCTTTTCCAAGGTGCAAATTTTCAATGGATGAAGGAAAGAATATGAAAAATCATTTTTGACATCGTAACTTCTTTTTTCCTTCTCAAATCTTGTATTAATTTATAGTAATAAAAGACTAAACATAGTGCTTCAAATGCTTCCAACAAAGCATCAACTTTTTCACTTCAAATAAACAGGTTAACACACAAGAAGGAGGGGATTGAATTGTGTGTTAATTTCTGTGAAAAAAAATATGAAAACTTTTTGCAATAACATATATAAGTTCACAATAGAGGCTTTGATAAAGTGTTCGATAAAAACTGCGGATTCTATAAGAGGATAAGGGATAGAGAATAGAACACAAAAGATTCATATTGGTTCACTCTATAACTTAGAGTTACGTCCAGTCCTTTTGATAGAAAGAGTATTCACTAACTTCAACAAGTTTCAAAACAAGTACTATCACTGCCTCTCTAAGCTTACAACAACAAAAAGTAACCTAAGATTGCTAAGAACAACCCTAGTACTCTTTGACACAAAGCCTCTCCAGGTTTTCAACAAAATCAAAATGATCTTAAGGTAACCAAAAGATAACTCACTAAGTGAGGATATGAAAGTTTGGTAACTTTGGATCAAACCTTATGAAAGTTTAGGTAGCCTTATTAAGTGCTAAGGTAGCCTTAGACTAGTTGGTTATAAACTTTAATTTTTAAGTGCTAAGGTAAAAATTTATACTTGATTCTTAGAGTACAACTTTGTTTTTAAAACTAAGTGTCTAAATTTTGGATTTAATAAAAAAACTTTACCCATTTTATTTATTCAAAAACCATGATCTTCTTCAAATTTAACTAACGCTTTAATCCTTCTAATTTATATCGATTAGGCTACACACAAAAAATTGTACAAATCACCTATTTTTTAAACTCAAAACCATGGCTTATCCTTCCAACAATTCAAGGCTTTAAAAAAAATTTCTTTGTATCCATTATTAATCTAGATTCCTTCAGTTAATTAAAAAATTAAAGATGCTAAAAATTTGATTGGACTTATTTTTTTTCTTCTAAGAAAACTGAGTCCTCTTTTAAAAAAAAGAAATTCAACTTCTCAAAACCTTTGATCAATATAACCTCAATCTAACCATGATCAAGTTAGTAACAAAAAAAATAAATTGGCAAGGTCTCCTTGATCTAGTCAAGGCCATAAGCTTCTTTATTGGACAACATCAAGCATTATAATTCCAACACGAGCCAATATTTCTATCACAATATTACTTCATAAATTACCAATAAAGTGTTTTAAATCAGAAAAATTCCAGCAGCAAGCACAATTTTTCCATCAATAAAACTTTATCATCAAGTGTAAATAACAACAACAATGAAACAAAAGAAAGGACTTCAAGATTCACAATAATAATAATGGGTTTGGGGAAAACCCACTAACATCTATGTGAAAATAACCATTTTAAGAACCTACACCTTAGAGAGTATTACCTTTTGCATGCTTATATTTCTAAAATAAGGAAGTTTAGAATATAAGAATATTAGAGAAAACTATGCGAAAACTAAAACTTAAACATTAATTACATAAAAGGGTTATTAATGTATCTAATACAAATCTCATGGCACTTAAGTGTCGTACAAAACATCAAGAAAGTACAGAAACATAAACTAAAATCACATCCACTGGGAGGTTGAAAGCTATAAGATCCTCTTTTTATAGCAACTCCAAGCTCCATGCTTCAAGTTACTCTAAAAGGACTTCACCTGCTTAACCTGTAAAACATTAAAACTCAAAGGAATGAGACATAATGTCTCAGTGAGTGCTATAAGGCCCTTGGGGGTAGACCGACTCTTCTATCCTAGCACCTTTCTTTTTGTTATATGGTTTTACCTTTTACTATACCCCAACTCTATTCTCTAGTACACATTCTCATAACTATACTTAAGTATGGGCTTACTATTCTCTAATGGGCTTAGGCCCTAGGTCCATTGACTCATACTAGCCCCTCATACTAGACAACCACCTTTCCTTCATTAGGATAAAAACTTAACCTTTTCTATTACCTTTTCTGAACATCTCACTTTTTATAACCCTAAGCAAGGACTAGCACTTCCATTATCTTATTTGTACTAACCCTTTGGGGACTTGTACATAACCTTTCTTCAGGGTAAACCCCTCGCACACCCATCAGGTAGCAATTCTCATAAACTTCGTCATCACTAGGCATACACATCATCATCTATCCCATGGGACAACATACATGCCTCACATAGCCATTCACATCAATTATATACTAATTCTATTTTTGTTTCTTTGTGAATTTTGTTATCTTGATTATTATGTTTCACTTAACTCCCTGTCTTTTCTTTAGCCGAGCTCTAGCAATCAAGAGGCATCCCTCTCAAAACAGCCTTTTTACCAACCACCGGTCCAAGTGGTTGAACTACCTTCTGTTATCGAAGGATTTCCCTCCATGTTCTTTTCCTTATTAAAGAACCCTGTTCTTCCATTATGGAAGAAAGTTATTTTTTCCTTGTGTCAAGATGAAGGCAATCCCTCCCCATTTGGCTTAGGGGGTCCATGGCCTTTTTCTCTTACAACCCATCTATAATTATAGAGAACCTTATCTCTCCTTGGTAACCTTGGAATCCTCGTTGCGGTTTGCACACTGTAGTATGCCGAGCATGCAACTCAAACATGATTAGTACCGGGGAAGTCCTAATGTTACTAAGGAGTTACTTTTCTTGAAAGTATAGCTTTTCTTTTAAAACATCTTTCTTAAAAATATGTACTTTTCTCAAAAACATAATCTTTTTCTTAAAAACCTTTCCTTTCATAAAACCCGTTCATAAACTTAGGGGAAATTCCATACCTTTGCTAAGGAGGCATTTGATGATGTCTTAAGTATCTTAAGTGGCTTATTATATAGGATTTATCATTTCCTACAAACTATCTCAAGTAGATGCAAAAATCACATGAAAGCAATCACTACAACTACCCATACAAACTTAGCAATACATTAAACAATAGAGATTATACAAGAAAGCAAGCATAGAAAACCAATACAATCACTAGCATAGCCTTTCCTAGGAGTTGGAATAGCCTTTGCTTTTCCCTAGGACTCACACTAAACTTTGGAAATCTTGCGCTAAGGTAGATAAATAACATTTCTTTTAGGGATCTAAAAAAATTTTAAAGGTATCACATGCTGACATGGTACTAGAAACATTAGTAGGTGTCACTTGAGATGATCACTTGACCTTCGTTAAACACATAACTAGTTAGCAAGTGTCACATAATAGTATGATTAAAAACAACAAATGAAAACCAAAGAAAAACTTTTATAAGCACTAAAATCAAAAATCGCTCATTTTATAAGAACTAAAAACACGTTTAAGCCTTTAATTTAAATAAAAAAAAATTATTTGATGTGCTTTGTAGGGTGTGCTATCAAGCTCATACAAACTTTCTCAAGATTTGGATATATTGATCAATAATATTTTACAAAAATATTATTCATTTGGCACTTTTAACTAATTTATGCTATCATTAATTTGATATGCAAGCATGCAAGCATATTCATTTTCATAAGAAAGGAACATAAGAAAAAAAAAGGGAAATTATTAAACAAAATATTTGTCAAAAATAAAGAATAGGCACTACTCATTTATTAAAATTCATTTATTACATTCATGCTTAAATATCATTTCTCAGAACACTTTCCTTGATCATTCTTATAACATATTATTTCTTCTTGCATGCTTGCAAGCAAGAATCCACCACATAGGCTGCCCCAAGACCATAAGCGTCTGACACATAAAGTAAATTATCAAAAACATGAAAAAGAATAGTTAATTCAATTATAAATAATAAGAACAAAACCTTAAGAAAAGGACACAAAAAGTAAAAGCATGAATACTAATGTTGACATCAATGGAGTTGGTAAAGTCACAACCAGTAATACAATCAAAGGCAACATCAGTAGGCATTTCATCACAGTTTTTTGAACATGCAGCAATACATATTGGGTACAAAATACTTTGACTCAACATCAGAGCGCATTCTGCAGCACATTTTGCAGCACACTTTGCCCTACCAAACACATTGTTTGGCTTAATTTGTGGAGATGGAGGATTGCCATCAACTTGTGCACAGGCCAACAACATAATCATTATCATAATCATAACTGCAATGGTTTGAATCTTATGCTTCGTCATTACTCTTCTCTAAGTCTTTACGATCTATCTCAATATTATGTATAGATGATAAAGTTTGGTTGTGATGTTTCGAGCAAAAGGAATGTGAATTTATAGACATAGAACAACACATGTCAAATGTTTTAGCTCTTCAACAAAATTTCATATTAAGCTAGTAGAGGATTTTGTGCCACATCAAGTTGACTTGATTTTCATTAGTAATTAAAAATCTATTTCATTAAACGTGTAAATTTTAGCACTAGAGGTAGAGTGCTTAATTGTTATAGGAGCTCTCTTACCCCAAAGATAGTAGAAACTCTAATTTGTGCACAAAATTGGTGTCGATCCTCCCTGATGTCAACGGACGTTGAAGAGCTAGTGGATGAATTAGAAAATCTTGAACTAGGTATTTTTTATTGTATTTTTTTTAGTAAACTTTATCACAATTGTTTACTTATTTTTCACTTATTTTATTTTTATATTCATTATTATGTTTTATACCATTTTAGAACATGTCCCAATTCCACAATTAAATGAAGAGAATTCTGATGCTAATTCTGATTAGTTTTGCTGCACTTGGAGTTAGAGCTAACTGCCTTGATATGGTATAATTGATCATTTTTTTAATCGATCATTTTTTTTCTAAACCTGCAGTGTATTATGCTATAATGAATCATGTTTTATTTTCTGTAGGCTAAATTGAATAAGCTATGTACTACTATCCCTTTGAAGAGTTTAAGACTTGAAGTTACTGCGGCTGGCCTGCTATTGCTTTTACTTATATCTACAGTTGTGCTCTCCAATCTGTTTTGTTGTTGCCTCGTTGGTTAGTTGTTGACAGTTGTTAATTAGTAATCTATTATATTGTGATATTTTATGTGGTTTTAGGCTTTTTTTAGTTTTAAACATGTACTTTTATGCTTTTAAGTCTTAGGATTCTCTATACTGCCCAAGTGCTCATGTTTCTATGATTTTAGGCTTTAGCAATTAAATATGTACTTGAAAGTAATGATAACCATGTACTATTTTTGGCTATTATCTTAAATGGCAGAATGGCAAGTTTTAAATCATTTGGCTATTTACATTGATTAAATGGCAGATTGGCAAATTTTTCTTATTAAGTTAAATTATGACAGGTTTTGATTATAAAACCATTTGTTCTATTAATTATTGTGAATGTGATCTCATCTAATTAGATTTTCCATAATATGTTAATTGGTAGCTTTTGTGTTTTACTATTTTTATAAAAAAATAATTTATAATGTGATTTGATTTAAAAGAAGAAAAGAAATAGGAAAAGGGATTAAAATCAAAAATCGAATTAACCAATCCAATTTAAACTGCATTTTTCATATTAGATTGGATTAGATTTTTTTAAAAGAACTATCCAAACCGCATCATATTTTAAGTTTTGGATTGGATGACTTTTTAGATCAAAACCAATCCAAACCGATCCGTGAACACCCCTACATAGATTTAATTGAGCCGGGATCTAAGATGAATAAGCAAAAGTTTATCGAGATAGCAAAAATGAGGCAGGAAGGCTATCACCTTGTGTACATGGATTTAATCTAGTTAGGGTTTGAGATGAACAAGCAAAAGTTCATCGAGATAGCAAAAATAAGGCAAGAAGGTCATCACCTCGTGTACGTGGATTTAATCCAACCGAAGTTTGAGGTGAACAAGCAAAAGTTCACCAAGATGACCAAAGCAGTAAAGCAGATATGTACAAAGCTAAACCCTAAACCCTAAACTTTAAAGCAAGAAAACAAAGAAAGCTTGGATATGTACAAAGCTTATCAGGTACAAAAAAGGCAAAAATTATATATAATTAAAATATATATTGAAATCCATTTTAGGTATAAAAGCAAAAGCGAAAAGCGACACCTCAACTAAGAAGCGGCATGTGATTCATATCTCTTTAGCCTGCCCTTGTCAGGTAACATCAAAACTTATTTTTACTTTAAACAAACATTCTGCAGGAGGAAAGCAAATATGGTAGTGAAAGCCTAAGCCATGTGACTCAAAGAACAAGCTGGTGCTTGTATCAACACAAGCCACCGACTTTGGGGGCAACTGTTCTGGACCCTCTTTGGGCCTAGCCACGTGGCCCAAGGCCCACGATAATTGACTAACCACCTTTCCTTCCATTTTGCTGCTATATAAGGCATTATATGCCTTTAGGTACATATCTAAGCCTCATTATTCACCTCTTACCAACATTGACTTAGGCATCAGAGTGTCTTTGCAGGTGACAACCAGGTGCCGCTGATTGTTGGAGCTGCCTAAAGCGTCCACCCCGTTTGAGGTACCAAAACACTCTCAAGTACACAATTTATATGTAAGAGGGAAGGGAGAGTTAAAGAGATTAAAAGAAAAGAAAAAAGAAAAGAAGAGAAAATGAAGAAAAGAAAAAAGAAGAAGGATAAGGAGAAGAGAAAGAAGAGAAGAAGAGTGGAGATCCCCAAGCCTGGAGCTCATCTTCATGCATTCCCCAAGGTGAGTGTTTTCTCTTTATCCTTCCTCACCCCTTTGATTATTGATTGCACCTCGTTTTCCCCTTTCTCCCCCTTAAACCTTTGGTTTGGGCTTTTACAGGTTTTTGATGATTATGCATGATTGAAGGGTTTTAAGGGTAGATTAATTAGTTAGGAATGGAATAGAAGTGATTTAGGACTATTTATGGTGTATTGAAGAGCTTGGGTGGCCATCAATGGCGCTAGAATCGCAAAATAATAAAGATATTGCAATGCCGAAAATTCGCCCAACAATAGAGCTTCATTGTTTTCCATCCATCACAAACCAAGGTGATATCTAACCTTCTTTTAATTTGATTTTTGTTCTTGAGAGGGTGTCTCTTATATGTTCCTTGTGGTAGGGTTCCACAAGAAAGGATTCAAGTTTTTCCTGATAAGGTTCAAGAAACTTGATTGTGTGGTTTGTTGTGTTTGTGCATAGTATTTGTAAACATTTAAATTACCTAGTGATAACTCCAATTGGTTTGATTAGAAACTGGATGTAGATCATAGTGGTGGTGATCGAACTAATATAAATCTTATTTCCTCTTTTTCTTTCCTCTACTCTCTCGTTAGCATATTGAATCTTGATCACTTGCGTTTAAAATCATGAGGCTTTCTACATAGAAAAATTCAAGATAAATTGATCTAATTCTATTTCATTCATATAACCAAATCAATAAGATTCAAAGTTTTTGAAATATCTAGTTATTCACTATTGAAAGGAAATTGGGAATTCTTGAAATTTTTGAAAGATCCAATTCACCCCCCCCCCCCCCCCCCCTCTTGGATCCAGCCCTTAGTTTTAACATTTTCTATGAGAAACAATTCTAAGAAGAAGAATTACTCTTGCCCCCAAGGAGATTTAATATAGTTTTGATGATTTAGCCTCTTGACGAGTACAAAGTTGTAATGTGTGTTTATGTATGTGTGTGTGATTGTGAGTCTTGCATGATTTATCTCTATCCTTGATGGTTTGATAGTGATGAGCTCAAAGTTTAAGACTTAAAGGTTTAAAAAAGTGGTAACAAGTATTTGTAAGTCTAAAATTGAGTTTAAAGAGGAATAATTAGATAAAACTAAGTTTTAAATCAATAGAAAGTGAGAACTACATATTAAAGCCTTAAAACAATTCAATCTTATGTTTAAGAACCATTTAATTGGTTAAATTAGCTTTGTAATCGATTAAATCCATTTGAATTCGCATAAACAGTGAAAATTTACACTATTTTAACTAGTTACAATGATACGTAATGAGTTACATGTTTTCTGTTTTAACTAGTTACAATATTATGTAATTAGTTATTTCGGCTATAACTAGTTACATAATTCTGTAACCAGTTACATAATATAAAGCTATTTTTGTCCTATGTGAAAATAACTAGTTACAAAGCTTGTAACTAGTTATTCCAAAAAAGACAAATTTGTATAGGTGCTGTTTTAACTAGTTACACACAAAAATAACTAGTTGAACTCATTCAAAGTTCATTTTCTAGATTTAAAATAACAAAATAACTGATTACAAAACTACATAACTAATTATTCCTATAAATTCTCTATATAAAATGAACCTTAGTGAGTCTTTCAACATCACTTCAACACAAATTCACTTTTCTAGATTTGAGTGAAAGCTTTTCTAGAGAGAATTCATATTACTCTTCTTCTTCATTACAAGTTTTGGATCAAAAATCAAAGAGCTCATGATGCATTAACCTTGAGGATAAAGAAAAGTCTTTTCTTGGGTAAAAGTTTGATTAGTTCTTCATTGTCTTCCATCTATCACAAACCAATGTGATATCTAATCTTCTCTTAATTTGATTTTCGTTCTTGAGAGAGTGTCTTTCATGTCTTCCTTGTGGTAAGGTTCCACAAGAAAGATTTCAAGTTTTTCTTGATAAAGTTTAAGAAACTTGATTGTGTGGTTTGTTTAATTGTAATTCTTTTGTTTGTCCATAGTGTTTGTAAACATTTGAATTACTTAGTGATAACACCAATCAGTTTGATTGGAAACTAGATGTAGATCACAGTGATGGTGATCGAACCAGTATAAATCTTGTTTACACTCTTCTTTCCTCTATCCTTTTGCTAGCATATTGAATCTTGATCACTTGCATTTAAAATCATAAGGCTTTTTGCATAGAAAAGTTCAAGATAAATAGATCCAATTCTATTTCATTTGTATAACTAAATTAATAAGATTCAAAGTTTTTGAAAAATCTAGTTATTCATTATTGAAAAGAAATTGGGGATTCTTGAAATTTTTGAAAGATCCAATTCATCCCCCTCTTGGATCCAGCCCTTTTATTAACACTTCTGGTTGTGAATTGTGTTGTGTTGTATATGTATGTCGATGAACCCTATGTAAGGAAACGTTTAAAACTTTAGAAGGAAAGTTCAAGAACCATTTTGACAACAGATGGGGGTCCAACTACTCGAGTCGAAGTAGGATATAAGTACAAGGCCATAAGCTGCTTGGGTTGGAGCAGGATATAAGTACGGGACCATAAGCTGCTCAGGTCGGAGTAAGATATAAGTATAAGACCATAAACCACTCAGATCGAAGTTGTAACACCCTTACTTAAGCTTTGTAATTGTGTTCTAATATTTAATGATTTATTTCTAAAAAATGAGAAGAAATCTCTAAATTTTGTTTTCCACCATTGTGTTTAGAATTTTGAGAACTACCTAATCGTGATTTTTAATAGTTTTTCTGAGCCAGAGCCCCAAAAAATGAGAAAATGACAATTTTGTCCTTATTTCTCAACATTAATGTTTGACATGAGAAAAAGATTCAATTGGCAGTAAAATGTTAATTTAAGCTTGGAATCATATTATATATATTAAAATATAATTTTTGAAAATTTTCCAAAATTCCTGTGTAAAATGATGAAAATGCTCCTAGGTGTCAATGACCAAGGTAGCGAGATATTCGCCTGAGCAAGCTTAATAACTCCGGCCACTACTCGACACTCTAGGATTGCTACGAAAGTATACCTCTAAGCAAACGAATGTCTTAAGCTAGCCATTGCTCTGTTCCTCAATAATGATGAGGATTGTACCATGATTGATGATATTGAGAGAGGTATATGTACTTCCAGTCACTTCCTGGTTTTGTTAAGGACCAGTTTGGGAGTATGGATCCATACAGTGTCAAGGGTAGTTGTTATAACTTAGATAGACCCTAGGTTCCCCTTTCTTTTTCTATTATTAGTTATATTTTATCTGTATGTGATGGTAGGATGCCCTACCATCTATGTGAAAGTGATTTTAAGAATAAAATTGCCTCACTCTTCTATCTACATCTTCTTGTTATGCATGACTATTCGTAGTCAGTACTTGAAGATGGCGGCTTTTCCCATCCTACTGAACATGCACATTGATTACGACGATGCGAGGACATAGATTTATAATGAGGCAATGGGCTACTTGACATTTAGAGGTTTCGTCATCATCACTTTCCTATCCCCTATCCCAAGAGTGCATGTGCCCCCCATGTCCTAGACGTTTCCCATCTTTGTCCCATCTTCACCTCCACCTCACTTCAAGTACATTCCTTTCACGCCACCCAAGGATCCTGCTATACCTTTTATGGCTCTTTATCTAGACTTCGCACTGCCTGTTAAGCAACTGCCTATGGATCCACCTCATGATGCATAGCCTATACTCGAATACCTTATGGGATCTCCTATGGAGGTTGTGTTGGCTGAATCACTTGAGGGTTCCCCCATGGTGGAATATCAGGTTGGTATGCCCAACGAATTACACTCATCACCTTCGTCAGCACCATCTAGCGCTAGGTCCCCTCAAGGGTTGCCTAATGAACAAGCTCACCACTCAAGTTCTAATGACGTCGAGACAACATGGACCAACGAGGCATGATAGTAGAGGTTGGGTTTCTTTTCTTCTTTTTGTATACAGGGACTAGGAGTAGATCTGTAGACACTGCTCTAATTTAGGATATATTTTTTGGATGTACGTAGTTGGGGAATGATCGGTGTCTTTTGATGTGCTTTTTTTTATTTTCTTGTATTTTTATGATTTTGGTATATTCGATTTACGGTGTATCTAGTTTCTATTATACTTTCTAAAACCCAGATGTATTACGTTCTAACTTATGATCATATGATATGACTTATTTTCTTATCTTTTACTCTCATTTCCAAATTCTGTTTTACTTTCAGTTCATTTATTTTAAGAAAGCTTCGTGAGACGATCACACTTAAATTGGAACACAAAAAATTTTCTCGTAATATTTCTATTTTTTTTATTAGTATGACTACATAAACTTAAGATATAAATATAAGTGTTATTGTAAATTATTTAAGTGTAATCTTATTATTTATTTAAAAAATTAAAGAAAATTATTTTGCATCTATTTTGGACTTTACCTTTCCTCTCCCTGAGAAAAGGCTATTGAAATTAATATAGAAAATTTAATGAATGAATCTATGATTGATATATAAAAAAGATATTATGGTTAAAATATTCACGATTAGAACACACATTTAACTTAAAAAAAAATTCGTATTGATATACATTTTAGATTAATTTACATCTTTAATTGGAAGTCAATTTGAAAATTTTAAAAATATGAAATCATGTTTAATTTTTTATTTGAATTCTAAAAATTAAAAACTTTGGATGAGGATGAACTAAAAAAAAAATATTATATTAATTTATATTTATTTTTAAAATGAAGATATTGCAAGAAATGCATACAAAATAATTTATACCTTGCTAAAAGTGTGACACCCAATCACATTGACCTAATCCCGACATTTATAAAATTTATTTTAATTAATTACTTTTATTTAAGAAATATATTTTTACTTTATTAAAAATTGAGTGTAATTTTAATTTTTTTCTAAGTAAACTTTATTAGAAATAAAACATGAAATTGATTATGTTAGTTTCGATGTATCAACAAAGAGATAAAGTAGCTCATAAACATAGTAATGCATACATCACACATCCATACATATTGTTAAGAGTAGTTAGTTTGTTAGAAAAATTAATTAGTTGTTATTAATTTGTTAGAGATAATTCTTAGCTCTAATATGCTCTCTATATAAAGCATCTATACAGTCTCATTGTATCTTTTATCAATTCAATCAATATAATGAGTTACTTCTATAGAAGTTGTGAACACTCAATTTTATCCAGGTAATCAGAATAATAATAAAATTTAAATTTAAATATATAAAAAAATAGAGAGGAAAGCAAAAGATTTAATAATAAAAAATAATAAAAGAAAGTAATTAAGTGATTAACTTTTTGTTTGTTGGGCTATTGTGTTTTAAGCCCATAAAAAGAAGAAGAAGAAAATCAAAACCAAAAATAAATAAAGAGAAAAGCATTTGGACTTCAAGTGTTTTGGAGGCCCACGGTTTAATCTACGAGGAAAGATAACAAAATAAAAAGGAAAAATAGAAAGAAGAATGGAAATAAGTAAGGCTTGGGCTGACAGTTATGGCTCAACAGCAACACAAAACAAAAAAACAAAGAGATAGAAAAAAAAGGAAGAAATTTTGCAAATAAAAACAAGGGGCTTTGAACAAGTGACCCATAACCCAAATAGGTAAAAGGAAAATAAAAAGAAAATAAGAAAAGGGGAGGGCTATAGAGGTGAAAACGTGAGCTTTGAGGAGAAGGCTGTAGAACTTTTGCTGTCGCAACAAACTTTATCCTTTTTCTTTTTCTGTTTTTGAAAAAAAAATGAAAACAAATTGGAAAAATTGGTTAAGTGGGGTTGCCTGTAAATAAATAGGAATCAACAGTGACCCCCGAGGATGGCACACTCATCACTCATGTTACCCCCTAATTCTTCACTGAGCAAATTCATCTTATGGAGTTTATGGGTTCTTTTCTTCTTGTGTGAAGCCATAGTGGTAAAATCTCTTCCCTTTTTCTATTGCCATCGTGCGAGCCTTTTATTTTCGCATCATGTAATGGAATTACTGCTTACTCTGCTCCTTATTTATCTTGTTCATTATGTTGTTCTCTGTTTTATATTGGATTAATCTCTTGCTATTTTGTGGTTTTACTTCCCTTCCATTTGCATTTCTTATACCAGCACTACATACCGCGTCACTCACCTCATATGCACCACTCACTTAACACACATTTCACTGCATATGGCTATCGTTTCACATTTGCACTCACTCATGTCTCATCCTTACCACATACATACCTCATGGCATTATATTTCATCATAGGATTCTATTGCAACACATGCTCATCACACATAGCATCATATTTCACTTTTATTTACACAAGTTTCAGACACACACGCACAAAGCATACACATACCAATAGTTCATCAGCATTCACATGGTACATGGCAACACGCACACACACAGGCATAGGGAGCAAGATTTATCTCATCTCACATTAACAAAATCCTTACACACTGTCACATTGTTATACACTATCTACTCTCACAATCACACACATTCAAGTTCCATAAGATCCAGCGCACACATTTCATCATAAACAAACAAACAAAAAAGAATAATCACCAAAAAATACAAATTGCGCCATAAGACCGCAAACAATTGCTATTAAACCGTGCCTAGTTGCTCACCCTCCCTGCCATTATAGGTTCGCTCTTGTGGATGTGATTCCTGCGTCGTCTCTTCTACTTGCCGTCATCACCTGAGGTCGCTTTTGCCAGGAGCCATCATTGTTGCAGAAGCTGCGAAGATGAAAGACGCTGCTCCATTTCCTATGCTATAGATTTCTAGGTTTTTTTTTGTTTTTTTTTTTTTGGACTGGCAAGCCTCTTTCCTGGTTATACATATGGGCTTGGCCCAATGTTGGTTTTGTTAAAAACTTGGGTGGAGGGATTGGCAGCCCATGGCAGCCAGCCCTTTAATTCTTTTAGGATACAAATAATAGACAAAATAAAAATGTAAAAGGTTTAGGACACTAAAATTAGGATAAAAAAAATAAATAAATAAATAAATAAAGTATAAAAAAAGGATGAAATTAAATTGTGCTGTGTTTGAATCTTGAGTGAGTCCATTCGTGTTTATTTGTTTATTTTGGATTGGTAGCATTAGTTCGCGCATGTTATTTCTTTTCTTTTTATTCATCAGGTTTTGTTCATTTACTCTTTATTCTTTTTATTAGGTCTAGATATTGTGTACACTATTAGTAATAAAATGTGGTTAGTTTGGAATTAAATCATTTAATCAATAAAAGTTCAAAAAAAAAAAAACCTGCTGATTATAAAAATAGAATCCATTTTATTATAGCATCAATTAGTATTTCTTTGCATCGTTTTGTTTTCTTTAGCAACATGAAAACTAGTTAAGTGTGTAATTCTCGTTTTTTTAAAGAAAAATAAAAATAATCATAAAATTTAAATATGACCACTTTATAAGTACTTCTTATTTGGTCATTCAATAAATTTGACACATTTGAGTGGTATAACTTGGTGATGTCAGATTTAGCAATTTAAAAATAAATCAAAATAAAAAAATAATCAAGAAAATAATTTTTTTACAAAGAACTAAGTGAATCTGATTCCTCATTACACCGGAAGATATGTAAGAGCAGGAAACCACCTCTATTGATCTCAAAAAATAATAAAACTTAAATTTTTTTCAAAAATAGAATATTTTATTCTTTTTAATAAAATTCTCTTGATAAATAAAATAATCAAGTTGTAAATAAATAAAATGAATTTTTTTAGTGGTAAAATAAATATTTTTTAAAGCTATCTCATTTTGCACATTTAATTAAAGTAACCGTCTTTATGACGAACATCGTAAGGTGCTAGCACATTTCCTATGCATAACCGACTCCCAAATCCATTCTTTTTGGTTTGAGACCATTTTTCTTTTAGGTTTTTCCATATGTTTTACCTTAATAAAATATGGTGGTGACTCCTCTATTTTTATTTCTTCTTTTTTGTCGTTCCCTCATGACCCTGGTTACGACAGAAGTCCTCTTTTCTTCTTTGAAATCTATGATCTTTGGCCTCATCAACTTGGTGTGATTTGCATCTCTTCTTAAAATTTTGATACATATATATTAATAAAAAAAAACTATACATCACTATTATCAATATGATTATTGTCATCCATATTATTAAAGTTCCATAACTATCATCATAAAATATATACATATCCAAAAGTATCCTAACTACCCCCTCCATGTGTACAAGCAAAATAAAAAGAATTCCCTGTGTCAGAGCAATACTACTACCTACTATATATAAATCCATCCCACTTAACATAACTACAGGCATAACTACATTTAAGCAACAACGATTGTCCCTCTGAAGTATCCTTCTCCATGTCTTTTCTAGTCTTAATGTCTTCGTTGTCATCATTGTTTACATCATCCATCTCTGCCAACTGCAAGCAGCGATGTCGTACCACAAACATATACAAATAAAAAGATGAAAGGAGTAAGGTGATTTAATTCTTAAATCACTTTCACATAAGGTTCGTAGGATTACCTACAACATTCACGCTTAAAATTTACTAAACACAGAATAATGAATGTTGAGTTCGTAAGATTTTGACCTACATTTCATGCAACTCTCAGAACTTAATACTCATATGGATCCATATCTCAACAGATGAACGTCGTCATCATCGACTAATCTCTAGTCCTAAGAAATGATTGGGAGTCCACATCCCTGCCTGGTATGATCATCATTATGATCATCATATTCTTAAGAAAACAATCCATTGGCCAAATCTTAGAGGTATACTCTTCACCAATCCTAGTGATGCTAAGCAAGTGTTAGAGTTATCAAGTCGATTATGTGATTATCCCATTCTAAAAGGCGCTACCCTAGCCATTAGGACATTCATAACGATTTTAGTTAGTAAGTGTCACATAATAGTAGGAATTAAAAATAATGATTTCAATTTTTTGAGGGACGAAAACTAAAGAAACACTTTTATACGGTCTAAAATCAAAACTTGCTCATTTTATAAGAACTAAAAATACATTTAGGCCTTTAATTTAAATAAAAAAATTCACTTGATGTGCTTTATGGAGAGTGTTGTCAAGCTCATACAAAACTTTCTAAAGATATGAATGTATTGATTAATAATATTTTACACACATATTATTCATTTGGCGCTTTAACTAATTAGTGTCATCATTAATAATTTGATACGCCAGCATGGAAGCATATTCTCTTTCACAAGAAAGGAACAAACGCAAAAAGAAGGGAAATAATTGGACAAAGTATTTGTGGAAAATAAAGAATAGACATTGCTCATTAGTTAAAATTCATTTATTACAATTGTGCATATATATCATTTCTCCTAAGAATATTTTTGTTGATCATTCTTGTAACATATTATTACTTGTTCTCGTATGCTTACAAACAAGAATCCATCACATAGGCTGCCCCAAGACCACGCGCATCTAACACATAAAGTTAATTATAAAAAACATGTAATTGAATAGCTATTTCAATTATAAATAATAAGAACAAAACCTTAAGAAAGGGACATTTAAAGTAAAAGTATGAATACCAATGTTGATGTCAATGAAGTTGTTCAAGTCACAACCAGTAATACAATTGTAGGCAACATCAGTGGGCATTTTATTATAGTTTGCAAAACATGCAACAAGACATTTTGGGTATAAAACTCTAAATCTCAATTGTGGAGCACATTTTACAGCACATTTCGCAACACAGTATTGGAACCAAAGACGTATGAACGTCTAACCCCTTAAAGTTTTGATCATAACAAATGTTATTAAATTTTAGAGTGTTATGACAAGTGTATTACATGTGCAGATATATTGCCCTTAAAAGACAAAGGTATATTTCCTGACTTACACGCCTCTAACAAGTTTTCATAAAAATTGGTGTCTAATACACCAACTAAAATTAAGCATCCAATGTTTTTAGAAAACATGGCATCCAACACGCCTATTTACGAACCTCGTCCAATATATGTTTTCTAAAAAGCGTCCATTAAAAGAGTCATCCAAAGCTTTTTAACGTAGACGTCCTCTCTTTGGTTAAGTTTCAATAAAGATAAATAAGTCTATTCATCCTCATACATATTGAAACTCGTTCCTTATGCTTTTCAATATGCTCTAACATTTAAATATCTTAGCATTTAATGAAAAGCAAGATATTCTAATGTATAAGCACAGCCACGTGAAAAAGTTAGTCAACTTATCAAGGCTGTAGTACAAAAAGAGAGAACAAAAGAAGGTATGACCTGAAAAGTTGCACTTTGCATCAGATAGTACCTACCTTTTTAATACAAAACAAGACAAGACTGCTACATCTTCTCTCTCCAAGATTCTCGAGACACATATAAAGTCTTAATGTGAAGGATTTCCTATGCATTTAATGCTGCTACAGAATGGGAAAATAAAGCTGAAGCCCTCTCTCTAAATGGATACTTTCCAAAAGACTATATAAGTAAGACTTAAGGTTTGAAGAGCAACAGAATTGTGTGTTGAAATTTAAGAACATGAACAAAGCTCTAAAACTCTTGCTAGACAACTTGTTTAGCACTTAAAATTTCATATTCTTTGCATTACAAAGTTATTGTATACTATGCTTAAACTTCCATTTCCTCATTTTGTGAGTTGATTCGTTGTAAAAATAACTTTGTTGTTGTGAAAGCCTGGAGAGGCTTTGTGACTAAAGAATACTTTGGCTTTTGTGATCTAGGGTTGATCATATTTTGTAAGGCCTAAAGAGGCTGTTCAAAAATACTTTTTAATTAGGATTTGGTTAGTGGAAATCTATCTAAAAAGAAGGTGCTAGATGTAGCTTAGGTTGAGTGAACTAGTATAAAACTCTGTGTGCTTTTCTCCTTCTTTATCCCACATGTTTTTAACTGGATGACCTTTTATATTTAAACGTTTGCGAACAAGGTTTTGAAAATTCACATACACATAATTCAACCCCCCCTTCTTGTGTGTATCTTGCTCTTTCACACACTTGATCCTACCAAACACAGGTTTGGCTCGATTTGTGAAGATGCAGCATTGACATAAACTTGTGCGAAGGTCAACAACATAACCATGATCATAATCATAACACCAATAGTTTGAATCTCTAAGTCTTTACAACCTATCTCAATATTATGTATAGACGTGTGATGTTTCAAGTAAAAGAAATGTGAATTTATAAGTACAAAACAATGCATGTCAAATAGTTTTAAGGGCCTGTTTGGGTAAACTTCTCTGAAAGCTCTTGTAGGAGAAGAAAATAAGAAACAAAAATAAAATAAACTTCTCCAGAAGCTAAAATTAGCTTATGCATAAGCTAATTTGTAAAAGGTTTCTCATATTAGCTTCTCTAAAAGCTGATTTTAACTTATGTATAAGCTAATTTTAGCTTTTGAAGAAGCTTATTTCATTTTTTTTATTTTTATTCTTTTCTCTTAAAAGTACTTATGAAGAAGTTTACCTAAAGACGCCCTAACTCTTTAAGAATATTGCATATTAGGCTAGTAGAGGATTTAGTGCCACGTCAAGTTGACTAGATTTTTATTAGTAATAAAATATCTACAGTCACTAAACATGTAAAGAAAAATTGTTTGATTAAATGTGTATTAGTTTAAAATAGTAAATTAAGTTAACAAATAAAAAATAAAATATGTAAATAAATTTAGCCAAATATATAATGTATTAAGTTAAGAATATGATTTGCATTAATTTAAGAATGTAACAATTTAGGAATGATTTATACTGATTATATTATAAGTAGAAAATAATAAAGAATATAATCTAACAAAATAAATCAGATTCTCATTCAAAATTTTTTAAAGTACATACATTACATATTATATTAGAAGTAGGAAAATAATGAAGAATATAATCTAACAAAATAAAGTAACCAAATTCTCAGTAAAAAAATTTAAAAATGCATAAATTCTACTAAAAATGTTAAACTACATGATCTATATATTCAAAAAATAAGAAAAATAATACAAGTTATCTATACAAGATTTTGTCAAAAAATAGATAAAAAAATTTTGTAATAACAATTGTATTATGTGATACTATATTATTTATAGATAATCTTATTTTCTTAGTACCCTAACTTAATTTAAAATTTATATAAAATTTTTTATTATAAATAAATACAAAAAATATTTTTATATGAAATAAAATATCTACATCTATTAAATATGTAAAAAAAAAAAACAGTTTAATTGTTTATTGTGACTCATAATCAGTTTTAGCATAATAAACTTAGAAGAGAAATAAAAAAATAAAATATGTAAATAAATTTAGAAAAAATCAAATATATAATCTATTGAATTAAAAATATGAATTGCATTAATTTAAAATCACAATGCTTTAGGAAAGATTCATACTAAATTAGAAGTAGAGAAACAATAAAGAATGTAATCTAAAAAAATACAATAACTAGTATGTCATTAAATTTTTTTAAAAGTACATGAATTCTATTAAAGAATTTAAACTATATCATCAAAAATTAGAAAAATAATAGATGTAACTCTATATAAATTTAATCCAAAAATAGATAAAAACAATGTAATGACAATTGTATTGCGTTGCACTATTTTAATTATACATGATCTTATTCTCTTATTTCTCGAACTTAATTTAAAATTTATGCATAAATTTTTTGTTATAAATAAATATGGGAAATTAATTTTGCTAACCTACTCTTGCCATTATTAAAGTGAAGCATAACTCATTTTCTTTATGAAAAATAATATTTGATGCGATCAATATACAAAGTTTTAGTAATTCATCAAGGAATAAATATACATCGTGGCATAAATTTCATCATTATCAATCCAAATGTCACAATGCCATAATTTTGACAACTGGTGGATAATCATAATGTTAATATAATGCTATAGAATAATAATTGTCAAGATAAAATTTTAACACAAGTGACATTGAATTAACATTTCAAAATCACTATATCACAATAAAAAATTCCATGAAATTGATTTTAAATATTTTGTAATTTTTCTTTTAACAATTTTCGATAAGTGTTAACAATTTCTAATAAATGGGAAAACGTTAAATTTTTTTTAAAAAAAAGTAATTTAGTGTCCAAATAATCAATGGCTAATTCAATCACTAAATGAGATATTAATCCACCATTTTATTTGTAGTTAGTGACAAATTAATTTAGGAACAAAACTAATGACTACAATATTCACAATTTTTTTATATTTTTATAATCAATTTCTTGATTATGATTTCAATGACCAAATTAGTGACCACTGATTTAGTCACAACCTTTGTCACCAGACAATGCAACCTCCCTCTTCCAAGAGATTTCTCTATGTCGCAACAAAATATTTTAGTCATTAAATTAGAATCGAAAAAAATCAGTTGCTATATTCAATAGCAATTGGGTATGGCAATTGCTTGTCATTTGTCTCTAATTCAATCACAAAGTAATTTAGCAATCAAAATTACTTATTTAAAGACAAAAGTAGTTGGTTGCTTTTTAACTCTTTCCTAGATGTGATCGCATGTTTGTTTTCACTAAAAGTAAAGGGTTAGATGACCTTGGACCTAGCATAAACATTTTTCTAAACTTCTAACATCCATCCATTCATTAAAAAATATCTCACTATGTAAAGAACAAATTTAAAATTTTTACAATATAAAGCAAAATATTATTTGTGTTGAAATCTCTAAAATTAATAAAAATCTAACACTACTTAAATTTGACAATTATCATATAAATTTTGAAGTAAAAGAATTAGTAAAGTTGTACAAAATTGGAAATTTACAAGTACAACAATATAGCTGTAACACCGTGTTTTCTTAATGTTTGATTTAGTGGTTTAATAACTAAAAGCAGAAATTTAATATGCTATTTTGGTGATTAAAACGAATAAATATGTCGTTGTTGTGTTAGTTGCTATTTTGTGTTGTTTGTCTTGGAATTCCTATTTAAATTTAGGGAACTTGTGAAAAATGTTCTTGAGCCAAAGTGAGAGTGATGGTCGTGTTTATTTGGGTTATTGACGGAAATATCCATATTGAGCCAGTTGTGGGTTGTGGGGAGTGTTTGGATGGACCATGGACTTTAGTGGGCTCGAAGCCTTTGTGAGGCCCAGAGAGGTTTAAGACACCTATTTTTTTTTTCTCTCATTCTATCATTCTCCTAAACTCTCTCATTATCTCAATCTCTCTCAAAACCCACCAAGAGTGTAGCAAGATTTCAAGCCTTAATCCCGTGTTCCTGTGTAAAGGAAGGCGGATTTCTTGAAGGGTTGGCTCAAGAGCTTGTTTTCTCACATTCTCCCCCTTCCCTAAAATTTGGATTCGGAAGCTCTAAGAGGTAAGGGAAGCTTACATTCATTGAATACTTGTTGTATGAGTGTGGTAGTATGTATATGTTGTTATGGATTGAACTATAAAAAGTGTTTTGGCTGAGTTATGTTGGAATATTGTTGAAAATGGGTTTGTTAATTTTGTGGTCGATTTTTGTTGAAATCCTGTATCGATTGTTAGATACGTTGAGCATGTTGTTGTGGTACGTTGTGTGGTTGTATTCGACCTCTGTGGAGTCGATTAGGGATATGTGTGAGTAAAAAGTTTGGATTTTTGGATTTTTCAACAGGAGTAGTTGACTCTGTCATCTGATAGTCGTTGAGTGACTAAGGGTCTCGCTGATCGGGAATGCCCCTGAGACTGAAGGGAGGCTGTCGGGTTGATGGTTTGTTGAGCAACCCATAACGTCGCTGAGCAAGTGTTCTTGAATCATGGTGATGGTTGTAGTGCAAGAGGGATTCGCTGAGCGGGTGTTCATGAGAAATCTAGAAATCTTCCAGAAGAGTGTTCGCTGAGCT
This sequence comes from Spatholobus suberectus, assembly GCA_004329165.1. Taxonomy (NCBI): domain Eukaryota; kingdom Viridiplantae; phylum Streptophyta; class Magnoliopsida; order Fabales; family Fabaceae; genus Spatholobus; species Spatholobus suberectus. Next base: position 41,824,633 of record CM014729.1, read on the forward strand.
AGTACTAGGTTCGCTGAGCAGGTGTGATGGGCGAGTATTGAGCTCGCTGAGCAAATTGGGGCCCTGAAGAGTTGTTGCTCTCTGTTGCAAGTGAGTCGCTAGGCGAATGCTATGTCCGCTAAGCGAGAAGTGTGTGTAGATTCTGGCTGCTCCCTAGAATGGCTAGTTGCTGAGCGAGTAGATAACTCGCTGAGCGAAATGTTGTCGATAGAGATTTGGAGGAAGTTCGTACAACGAATTCACTGAGCGACTCCAGTTGTCGCTGAGCGAGAGACTTTAAAGATAAAACGTTTGCTGAGCGAGACTTATGGTTGTTGAACAAGAGCCTTCATGGGGAAAGTAAGCCCTCTATAAAAGGAGGCCTTCGCTAAGCGAGCATATGGATCACTGAGCAAGCAATGTAGTCTAATGTTGTTAAAATATGTTAAGACAAAGGACAAAACCCTCATTTATTTTGATAATAACGAACAGTCCAAAACAGTTTTTCAAGTAATTGTCTGGTCACTCGAGATAAATGAAGTCTATGTATCTATTCTCGAGGAAAGTTCACTTTACACGTAAAAGAAGGAATGTGCATGCGGATGTCAGAACGAAAAAGTAGATACAACCACTACTATAAGATTGAGTACGAGAATGGTAAAGATAAACAGATTGCTTTATCTTATCAAAATGACAAGTTGGTAAAAGGCATTAAATGCTACATTTAATGCTTCAATGACTTTTTTCAATAGACGAAGGTTGTCTCCTACAAGCACTCACAACAGACACTTTTCTGGAGAAGCCTATAAATAGAAGAAAAGAATTCAGTCTCAAAAGTTAGTTAGTTAGTTAGTTAGTTGATTGAAAATCTTTACCTATTGAAAAGCTCTCATCTTGTTATATTCATATACGCTGCTTGTAAAAAGTTTTATTTGTACTTCATTGTATATTCGTCTGATAGGACATTAAACTAAGTGAGATAACTCACGTTCAACCTTTTTCTCTAAGAAATTGGTAGAAGCTTGAAAAGGCTTTGATTCAAAGAAAACTTGGGTTTTTGTTTGGAGAGGCAAGTTAAAGACTACTTGGGTTGAGCCTAAAGAAGCTTAGTTGAACGAATACTTGTAACTTGTTTTAAGTTAGTGGGACTTGGTTGTTGCCAAGAACTAGATGTAGTCTCTGAGGTGAGACGAACCAATATAGTTCTTGTGTGTTTTTCTGTTTTTTATACAAGCATTTGTCTTTCTCTCAATAACGTTTTTAAAAAATCTTTTGATCAATCCTTCAAACGATACGTCTTTGAAAAGGTTTTGCAAAAAGTTGCCATAACACAATTCAACCCCCATTCTTGTGTTATCTTTGTGTTTTACAAAATTTATTTTCCTAGTTGTGTGAAACATAGTTGAGAAGGACTCCCAATGCAAGTCTAATGTGAGAACTATTGAGAATGTAAAGGGAGTGGTAGGTTGTTTGGATAGGACCTCCACTTGTTGTGGATAAAGTTGTGGTGTGAGAATCCTCACAAGGTATGAGCTGCTTGGATAGGGCTTTACCTGTTGACTATGCTTGGGGCTGGTTTGGACCTACATGGTGTTGGTAGTTGTGGTTGGGCCACGTGTCATGCTGGACAGGCCCACGTGGTATGGTGTTTATATGTGTGTGTGTGTGTGTGTGTGTACTGGCTTGTTGTGGTTGAGTTGATGTCATGTTGTGAAGCATGCATTTCATGCATATGTTGTTGGTTGATGCTGTGTGATGGGCCTCATGTCGTAGTGTGGGCAGGTACGTAAGTTGGATGGTTGACAGGAGCTGCGACTCAGACAGGCCTCCAACCTAGTGCTTGGATAAGACGTAGGGTCTTAAAGACAGGCCGTTGGAGATGAGTGGATGGGCGATTCTGTAAGGGGCCAAGGTAATGCAAACCTTGAGTTGCGGTGAGCTACCACTCACATACACTTATCCCGACACACCACTAAGCTTGTCTATAGATCAGAGTTTGGCAATCCCTGAATGAGTGCTGGATCTTCATGGTAGGAGACAAGACTTGGTTGATTGCTCGAATTGTTGTGAATCTTTAAAGAGTCGTGTCATCATGCATTGACATAGTTGTGGTGGATTTGTTGTAACATGGGGTTATGAGTTGAGAACTCCTTACTGTATGAATGTATGTCATATATGTACGTGCATGGATGTTGACAACTATTGATATATGATGGTATGCTGTATACTTGTGATTGAACGTTGGGAATTGTGAATGAGGTCTCTAATTATGCATATTATGTCGTTGTTTTAGTAAGCTTACCCTTACCTTGTGTTTTGTTGTGGTTGTTTTGTTGTTGTTGTTGTGTTGGTGTGACTGTGATAATCGCATCCTATGATGTGGGAGTAGCTAGTGAGGCTTCGGGGGATCTAGCTTCTCAGAGCTGAAGGTGGAGCTAAGAGTTGGAGTAGTGTGGCTCGAGGAGTCACTCTTTCGTTTTGCTTTTCTTTTATGCGTATCCTGTTATATTCTTTTGACGGGAGTGTATAGTGTGACCAGTCATAGGAAGTGTGTTTTGTACCCCTCTCCCCTATTGATGTATATTTGATTTTTGTTATGGCTTTGGTGTTATTCCCTTGTTCTTTGGTCCTTTGAAAGTTGTAAAAATGAGGTATGTTGGCGGTAGGAAGGATGGATAGATCTCTCAAGATATATGTATTTTATTTACATACATGTTTTAAACTCCTTTATGCTTATATGAGACTGAAGAGAATAGTAGTGTTGTTTAGTAGTGGCGGTTGGGTCGTTACAGTAGCAATTTTATAAAGAATATTATGTAATATTATTTAAAAAATTCATTTCAATTATTATACTCATATTTTGAATTAGTTGTAATTTGTAGGTAGCCAAGTTTTTTTGTTGTTTTACATCTTTTTCTATTGGATAAAATTGACAAATTGTCAACCATATTTATTTTTAAACGAAGGAAAAAAAGAGCAAACTTTTAAAATGGTGTTTTATTCAATAGACAAAACATGGGGATATAAAGAAATCCAACTTTCTTAAGCTAGATTACATTTTTTCATCAAATAGATGCAAAACTATTGAAAAATATAATTTTTTTAATGGAATCCCCTAATTGCAGTAAATTTGTCCTAAAACAATGATGAAAATTCTACCTCATGTAAATAATGGACTATTCATCTAGTGTCTCTATATATGAAATTTCCCTTCTCACTTAACTTCCTTTGCGGTTCATAGGTAACTCTCTTCTCAATTTGAAGGAAAATATAAAACATAACAACCATTTACGAATCAATACAAAATTAGACAGGTTTTTCCTAACTATGTTGGAGAAGGCACAACATATAGCATTATATACTTGCACGTAACCTTAACCATTTGAATTCTATACTTAAATTAATTGTTTCTAATATATTAACTATTATTTTTGGTTCATGAAAAGAAATTTTTAGACCAAAATGCTATATATTGTGAATATTTCAATTCAAGCTTAAATATGTTTTTAATTCCTGTAAACTGAGCAAGTTTTGATTTTAGTCCCTCTAATTTTTTCCTTTGTTTTTCTTCTCCTAAAATTTGAAATCACTATTTTTTTGTCCCAATAAAATGAGTGAATTTTGGTTTTGATCCCTATGAAACATTCTTTGATTTTCATCTCTTCAAAATCTAAAATCACTAGTTTTGGTCCATAACATCCATTTTTAAGGGTACATAAATAACACTTATTTTAAGTATTTAGAAATAAATTTAGCGGTAACACATGCTGAAATGGTACCAAGGTTGTGTAGACCACAATGCTAAAAACGCATTTGCTTTAGGCCCCTAAATATGTAGCGTCTAAAAAAAATGTCACATTTTTAGTAAATTATTTATTATTAATTTAATTTATTAGATGATAAAAAAATTTTATGATATGATGCATTATTTACTTCTATTTTTTATAAGTATGACTACATAATCTTAAGATATAAATATAAGTGTTGTTGTAAAATTTTTAAGTGCAATCTTATTTTTTATTTTAAAAAGTTAAGAAAATTATTTTGCATCTATTTTGGACTTTACCTCTCCCCTCCCTGAGAAAGGACTATTGAAATTAATATAGAATTTAAATTTAATGAATGAATCTATGATTGATATATTAAAAGGATATTACGGTTAAAATATTGATGATTAGACACATATTTAACTAAAGTTTTTTTTTTCATATTAATATACATATTAGATTAATTTACATCTGTAACTGGAAGTCAATTTGAAAATTTTTCAAAATATAAAATCACGTTTAATTTTTTATTTGAATTCTAAAAATTAAAATCTTCGGATGAGAATGAATTGAAAAAAAAATATTATATTAATTTTTATTTATTTTTAAAGTGAAGATATTGCAAGAAGTGTGCACAAAATAATTCATACCCTACTAAAAGTATTACATTATATCAAAAGATTATATTTTTTTTAAATACATGCATTAAAATATTATTAACAATACTTGTAACTATTCTTATTTCTAAAATTAAAATTAATATTACTCAAATCTTATCTAAGATTTTACCTATGTCAATGAATAAATTGAATGAATTTCTCATTTTACATATGAAGAGTGAAATATTAGAAATACTTAACTATAAAACTTTGATAAATAAATTTTTAGTTGACAAGAAAAATTAAAAAAAAAATTGACAATTAAATTTTTATGTAAATTTCATCTTATGCTTTATAATTTCTAGACACAGCCCTGCATGGTACTAAAAACATTAGTAAGTGTCACTTGGGACGATCACTTGATCTTTGTTAAACACATAACTAGCTAGCAAGTGTCACATAATAGTAGGGATTAAATGTAACGATTTCAAGTTTTTGAGGAATGAAAACTAAAGAAACACTTTTATAAGGACTAAAATAAAAATTCGCTCATTTTATAAGGACTAAAAATACATTTAAGCCTTTAATTTAAATAAAAAAAATTTGCTTGATGTGCTTTGTGAAGAGTGTTGTCAAGCTTATACAAAGCTTTCTCAAGACATGGATGCATTGATCAATAATATTTTACATATATTATTCATTTGGCACTTTAAACTAATTAGTGTCTATAGAACACAAAGATAACACAAGAAAGGGGATTGAATTGTGTTATGGCAAATTTTTGCAAAACCTTTTTAAAGACGTATCGTTTGAAGGATAACTTAAAAGATTTTTAAAACGTTATTGAAAGAAAGACAAATGCTGTAAATAGAAACAGATAAGGACACAAGACTTATACTGGTTCGTTTCACCCTAGAGACTACATCCATTTCTTGGCAACAACCAAGTTCCACTAACTTGTCAAAGTTACAAGTATTCTTTCAACTAAGCCTCTTCAGGCTTAACCCAAGTAGTCTTTAAGTTGCCTCTCTAAGCAAAAACCTAAGTATTCTTTGAAAAAAAAAGCCTTTTCAGGCTTCTACCAATTTCTTAGAGAAAAAGGTTGATTGTGAGTTTTCTCACTGAGTTTAACGCCCTAACAAACGAATATACAATGAGGTACAAATAAAACTTTTTACAAGTAACGTATATGAATATCAAAGCTTTTTCATTAGATAGAGTTTTCAAATAGCCAGCCTGCTAACTCTTGAGACTGAGGTCTCCTCTTCTATTTATAGGCTTCTCCAGAAAAGTGTCCGTTGTTAGTGCTTACAGGAGACAACCTTCGTCTAGTGGAAGAGAGTCGTTGAAGCATTAAATGTAGCATTTAATGCCTTTCACCAACTTGTCACTTTGATAAGATAAAGCAATATGCTTATCTTTACCATTCTCGTACTCAATCTTGTAGCAGTGGAGATATCTGCTTTTCCATTCTGACATCCTCACACATATTCTTTCTTTTATGCGTAAAGTAAACTTTCCTCGAGAATAGATATGTAGACTTCATTTATTTCGAGGTTGTTTACGCTTTTACAACTAACTAGTGTGTAGATCGTTAGACCATCATCTAAGAACAGTTGTTATTGAAACTTTTATAGAGAGTTAAAGACGATACATAAACAAGTGATCAGACGATAGTGAATAAATAGTATAACGAGTAACCAGACGATTAAGCTTAAAGACTGTTTTGGACTGTTTGTTATTATCAAAATAAATGAGGGTTTCATCCTTTGTCTTAACAGTGTCATCATTAATAATTCTATATGCAAGCACGCAAGCATCTTCCCTTTCACAAGAAAGGAACATAGGCAAAAAGAAGAGAACTAGTTGGACAAAGTATTTGTGGAAAATAAAGAATAGACATTACTCATTAGTTAAAATTCATTTATTACAATCGTGCATAAATATCATTTCTCCTAAGAATATTTTTGTTAATCATTCTTGTAACATATTACTTGTTCTCGCATGCTTGTAAACAAGAATCCACCACATAGGCTACTTCGAGACCACGAGCATCTGACACATAAAGTCAATTATCCAAAACAAGTAAATGAATAGTTATTTCAATTATAAATAATAAGAACAAAACAATAAGAAAAAGGACACTAAAAGTAAAAGTATTAATACCAATGTTGACGTCAATGGATTTGGTCAAGTCACAACCAGTAATACAATCGTAGGCAACATCAATGGGCATTTTATGACAATTTGCAGAACACGCAGCAAGACATATTGGGTATAAAACTCTTAGTCTCAATTGTGGAGCGCATTCTACAGCACATTTTGCAACACACTTGATCCTACCAAACACACTGTTTGGCTCAATTTGTGGTGATGAAGCATTGACATCAGCTTGTGCGAAGGTCAACAACATAATCATGATCATAATCATACCTCCAATAGTTTGAATCCGGTGCTTTGCCATTACTCTTCTCTAAATCTTTACAATCTATCTCAATTTTATGTATAGATGTAAAATTTTGGTTGTGATGTTTCAAGCAAAAGAAATGTGAATTTATAGGCACAAAACAATGCATGTCAAATAGTTTTAACTCTTCAAGAATATTGCATATTAGGCTAGTAGAGGATTTTGTGCCACATCAAGTTGACTAGATTTTTATTAGTAATAAAATATCTACATTCACTAAATATGTAAAGAAAAATTGTTTGACTAAATGTGTATTATGAATTCTAAAAAGTTTGAAATAGTAAATTAAGCTAATAAAAAAATGTAAATAAATTTAGAAAAAGTTAGATATATAATCTATTAAGTTAAGAATATGATTTGCATTAATTTAAGAATGTAAAAATTTAGGAATGATTTATATTGATTGTATTATAAGTAGAAAAATAATAAAGAATATAATCTAACTAAATAAAGTAATCAGATTCTTACTCAAAAAATTTTAAAGTAAATATATTACATATTATATTAGAAGTAGGAAAATAATGAAGAATATTGTAACATCCTCAATTTTGAGTAATAGAAATAAGAATATAATTATGATCTAGACTGCCTATAGGTATTAGATAATGTAACACCTCGTTTTTCCTAATACATGATTTAATGTTTTGATAATTAAAAAGTGGAAATTAGATATATAATCTAGTTAATTAAAAGAAATAAATGAATTGTTGTTATGTATGATTTATTATATGTGATGATGGTTGTGAGTGGTTTGTTTGAAATTCTGGTTTGAATTTAGGAAGCTTGAGATATATGCTTGTGCCAGTTGATATGTTGTCAGTGTGATTTTGGGCTTTTGAGGAAAAACAGTTAAGTTAGACCAATTATGAGATGTGGGGAGTGGTTTAATGAGTTATGGACCTTAGTTAGCCCAAAAGTCTGTGTGAGAGCTCTAGAGGGTCAAGTATAAAAGGAAGAAGGGTGGGAGACTTTCTCCTATTCTCATTCTCTCTCTTCTCTTCATCTCTCTCTACCTCTCTCCAGAATCTCTTGAGTTACTAAGAGTGTCAAAGGGATTTTAAGCCCTAATTCCATGTTTTGGAGAAAGGAGGGTTGATTCTTAGAAGGTTTTGGCTCAAGACACCAAATTCTCAAGGAACCCAAATTCAAATTCGGAAACTTTTAGATGTAAGGAAAGCTTACTATTGGTTGATTTTGTGTTTGTGGATGTTGATATGTCGATTTAATGCTTTGAAATCGGTTGATTTCTATGAATATTTGTGTGTATGTGGTTCTTGACAAAAATGGGTTTTGAAATCTGTGGATGATTTGTGGAAGAAATTGTTATGTAATCGGTTAGAAAGGTATTAGAAGTACCTAGAATTGTTTTGTGATGCTTGGTGTTGATTGATTTTGTCAAAAATGGTTGTTGGTCATTGATTTGCGAACAAAAAGTTTGCACTCGCGCCCAGCAACGGAAAATTTTGCTTAGTGACGGATCCTGATGACTCTTTGGAAGTCGCTCGCTTAGCAACGGAAATTGTCGCTTAGCGATAGATCTTGAAAATGCATTGGAAGTCTATCACTCGCTTAGCGACAAAAATTGTCACTTAGCGACGGATGCTGATGACTTTCTAGAAGTCACTCTCTTAGCGATGGAACTCGCGCTCAGCAACAAATCTCGCACTCAGCGAGAGAAGAACAAGATTTTCTTTGCTTTATTATTATTGTTGTTGGTTGATGACTTTATGGACTCCTATGGATATTAAATGTATATTTTAAGATAATTGGATGCTTAAGTGGTTTTCCAAATTGGTTCTTGGTTTTTCTTTATTATTATTGTGGATTTGTTTGATAAATTATTGGAAAGTGATAATTAGGTGGAAGGTTGCTTAGATAGAACTTCCACTGGTTATGTTGTGTTGTTATGGTGAGACGTCTCACAGGGATGTAGGTCCCAGTGCTGTGTGAGAATTCTCACAAGGTATGTGCTGCTTGGATAGAACCTTACTTGTTAACCATGTATAGGGTTGGATTTGGGCCTGCATGGAGTTGGTAGTGATTGTTGGACCACAAGTGGTGCTGAGTAGGCCACGTGGTATTGTGTTGCCATATACATATATGTATGCATATTGATGAATGGTTGTGATTAAGTTGATGTTGTGGTGAATCATGCATTTGCATGCATATGTTGTTGGCTGAGGTTGTGCGGGCCTCAAGCTGTGTGTGGGTAGGCATGTAAGTTGGTTGGTTGATAGGAGCTACGGCTTAGATGGGCCTCCAACCCAATGCTTGGATAAGACGTGGGGTCTGAAAGATAGGCCTTGGGGATGAGTGAATGGGTAATTTTGCAAGGGGCTAAGGCAGTGCAAGCCTTGTGTCATGAAAAGCCACCACCCATATTCACTTATCTTGACAAACCACTAAGCTTATCCGTAGATCAGAGTTTTGGCAATCCCTGAATGGTGCTTAGAAGGCCATGGTAGGGGATAAGACCTGGCTGATCGCCCAGAATGTAATAAATCTCTCGAGAGTAGTGTCATTTATGCATTGACATTTTGGGGTTGAAAGCATGATATATTGTGTTGTAATGTATGTAAACTCATTCCTCTGATGAATTGAATGCTAAATTAGTATGTTGATGATTTGATGATATGGATTAAATATTATAAGTTTGTTTTGTTTTGTAAGCTTACCCTTGCCTTTTTGTTTTGTTTTATTTTGTTATGCTTGTTATTGTCGCTGGTTGTGGTTGTGGGTGTTGCTGTGACTGTGATGATCACGTCATTTGGTGTGGGAGCAGAGGGTGAAGCTTCAGCAGATCCGGCTTCCCACAGTTGATGCATGAAGGTGTCAATGGAGATGGTAGAAGGCCCTTTATTGGTGGAGCTCTTCTGGAAACTCTTTTCTTTTTGGGGTTGATGTATTTATTGTATAGTTGACCAGCTATAGGGAGTTTCAGTTTTTGTATCTCTCCCTTGGTTTTATGTATGATGTTATAATAGCATGTTGATTATTTATTATTTTTAAATATTGTTGTATACGTATGGGGTAGTATGGAGTATTATAGCGGCAGAAGGTTGTTACAAATAATAGTTACCCTTAAGTTAGGATCTATAAGGATAACAATAATAGAACCTTAGACGAGACTTTGACACCTAAAATGGGCTGGAGGCCCACCAAGCCCAACGCACACACACAGTTTATATAGGAGAAGGAAGGGAGAAGTAGAGAGAGAAGGAGAAAAGAAAAGAGAAGGAGGAGAAGAAGAAAGGAGAAAGAGAAAAGGAAAAAAGGAAAAGGAGCAGAGATCCCAAAGCCTCAGAGCTCATCTTTATGCATCCCTAAGGTGAATGCTTCCTCCTTGTCCTCCCCAACCACTTGGATTGGTGTTTGTCTTCCTTTTTCCCCCTTGAAGCCATGGTTTAGGTTTTTATAGATTCTTGATGATTATGCATGATTAAGGGATTTATACGGTAGATAAATCAGTTAAAAATGTAATAGAAGTGTTTTGGGATTGTTTATGGTGGTTTAGAACCATTGGGTGGCCATTGATGGCCCTAGGCGTTGCAGATTTTGCAAAAATCACGATCTGCTGAATCATCGATTTAGTTGAGCGAGAAAGATTGTGGCTAAGCGAAAATCAAATTTTCACTAAGCGAGCAAATTTTTTTAGGCTAAGTGAAAGGACCTCCAAAAACAAGTCTGGAAGCCTCATGAAGGGTTGCTGAGCGAGAGTAAGTCTTGCTAAGCGAATATGTGAGTCTAGAAAGAGTGTTTTTCCCTTGCTAAGCAAGATAACTTTTAGCTAAACAAGAAAAGGGCTTTAGGAACCAAGTCTATAAGCTCTATGCCCAACCACTGAGCAAAATTCTTATTCGTTAAGCGAAAGTACACCTCTAGAATATGAGGTTTGATGTGGTTGCACCCTTGTTTTCTATGTTTATTCTTGTATGATTATCATTGGTTGTTATGTTGTGTTGCAATGTTTGATGATGATTGCTTGCGTAGTTGTAGTATATTACATTCATATGACTATTGAATCTGCCTAAGATAGTTTGTATGTAACGATAAACCCTATGTAATAAGACATTTATGATATTTAAGACACTAACAGATGCCTCCTTAGCAAAGGTGGGGATTTTCCCATAAGTTTATGAAAGATTTTCATGAAAGGAAAGGTTTTAAGAAAGGAACACGTTTTTAAGAAAAACATATGTTTTCATAAAAAGATGTTTTAAAAGGAAAGCTATGCTTTCAAAGAAAAGTAGCCCCTTAATAACATTAGGACCTCCTTGATACTGATCATGTCCGAGTCTCACCCTCGACATACTACAGTATGCAAACTACAGTGAGGATTCCAAGGTTATCAAGGAGAGATGAGATTATATACAACTCTAGATGAGTTGTAAGAGAAGAAGGGCTAGGAGGCTCCCAGTATCAAGGGAAAGGACCGTCATCCTTTAGTTACTAGGGAAAAGACAACGTTTTTCCTTAATGGAAGAATAGGTTCTTTAAGTACACACAGAGAGAGGAACTCCTTCGATAACGGAAGGTAGTCCAACCAGTTGGACCGGTGGTTTGTTTAAAGGTCATAGCAAGAGGGACGCCTCTTGACGGCTAGAGCTCAGCCTAAAAAAAGATAGGAGACTATGAAACCTAATAATAAAGATAACACGAACCACATAGAATAGAAACAAAACTAGGATATGAATGATGTGAATGCCTATGTGAGGCATGTATGTTGCCCTGTGGGGTATATAATGATGTGTATGCCTAGTCATCGGTGAGTTTAGTTAAGTCTAAACTAGGAAATCTATGTGCTTAGTGAGGACACAGTTTATGATAGATGCCACCCGGTGGGTATATGAGGGGTTCACCCCAAAGAAACTTTATGTATAAGCCCTAAAAGGGCAAGAAAAGATAAAGGTAAGGAAAGGAAAGGAAAGGCTAGTCCTCACTTAATGTCATGGAAAGTAAAATGTCTAGAGAAAGTAATCAAGAATGTGAAGTTCTCATCAAAGTGATAGGGAGACAGTTGTCTAGTGTGAGGAATAGTGTGGGTCAAAAGACCCAGGCCCAAGTCCACTACAGATTGGTTAGCCTATGACAAGCATAGTTTATGAGAATAAAAAATAAAGAGGTAAGGAATTGAGGGTTTTAGTAAGAGATAAAATCATGAGAGTATAAGAAAAGGATCTCTAGAATAGAGGGTCAGCCTAGAGTCCTTAGAACACTCATTGGGATATTATGTCTCATTCTTTTAAGTTTTCATGTTTTTACAGGTTGAACAGGTGAAGTCCTCTTGGAAGTAGCTTGGAGCATGGAGCTTGGAGCCATTGCCGGAGAGGGAATTTATAGTTGGACCTCCCAATGTGTGGGAGTTAGTTTATGTTTTATGTTTATTTGTTTATGTGTTGTACGGCACATAAGTGCCAAGAGATTTGTATTAGTTGTTTTAAGTATGTTTACGAAATCGATGTTTAGGTTTTAGTTTTCGCATAGTTTTTCTCTGATATTCTTATATTCTAAATTCCATGTTATAGAAATATAAGCAAGAAAAAGGTAATACTTTGTAGGGTGTTACAAATATAATCTAACAAAATAAAATAACCAAATACTCATTAAAAGATTTTAAAAATGCATAAATTCTACTAAAAGTGTTAAAATTCTACTAAAATGTTAAACTATATGATCTATATATTCAAAAAATAAGAAAAATAATAGAAGTTCTCTATACAAGATTTTGTCAAAAAATAGATAAAAAAATGTAATAACAATTGTATTATGTTGTACTATATTAATTATAGATAATCTTATTTTTCTTCGTTCCCTAACTTAATTTAAAATTTATATAAAAATATTTTCTTATAAATAAATACAAAAAATATTTTTATATGAAATAAAATATCTACATCTATTAAATATGTAAAAAAAAAACTGTTTAATTGTGTATTGTGACTCAACAAGTTTTAGTGTAATAAACTTAGAAGAGAAATAAAAAAATAAAATATGTAAATAAATTTAGAAAAAATAAAATATATAATCTATTGAATTAAAAATATGAATTGCATTAATTTAAAATCATAATGCTTTAGGAAATATTCATACTAATTATTTTAGAAGTAGAGAAACAATAATATAGAAATTGACTTTCTACATCGGTTCAGGTTGAAATTGATGTAGAAAATCTTTTTTACATCGGTTCTTTTTACGATGTAAAAAAGCTTCACTTTCTACATCGGTAAGATCTACATCAGTTTAAGAACCGATGTTGAATCTCCGAAATAACTGATGTTAAAAGGTACTGTTCAGTATTGATTTGGTATAGATTTATGACAAATTATTTGCAGAATTAATTTAAAGATTTTAAATTATTAGTTAGTAATTCTAATAATTTTATTTTTAAGAGATATTTTAAATGATATTTGAGGAAAGATAAAGTGAGAAATTTATAAACACTACATCATTAGCACTACCATTTTAATAACATTTTTGAACTAAAAAAAGCATGTAGGTGTTTAATAACGCTTATAGGTAAAAAATAAATAAAGTAACTAGTATGTCATTAAATTTTTTTAAAAGTACATGAATTCTATTAAAGAATTTAAACTACATCATCAAAAATTAGAAAAATAATAGATGTTACTCTATATAAAATTTAATCCAAAAATAGATAAAAACAATGTAATGACAATTGTATTGTGTTGCACTATTTTAATTATACGTGATCTTATTCTCTTATTTCTCGAACTTAATTTAAAATTTATAGATTTATTTTTTTTATAAATAAATATGGGAAATTAATTTTGCTAACCTACTCTTGCCATTATTAAAGTGAAGCATAACTCAAATTCTTTATGAAAAATAATATTTGATGCAATCAATATACAAAGTTTCAGTAATTCATCAAGGAATAAATATAAATCGTGGCATAAATTTCATCATTATCAATCCAAATGTCACAATGCCATAATTTTGACAACTAGTGGATAATCGTAATGTTAACATAATGCTATAGAATAATAATTGTTAAGATAAAATTTTAACAAAAGTGACATTGAATCAACATTTCAAAATCACTATATCACAATAAAAATTTCCATGAAATTGATTTTAAATATATTGTAATTTTTCTTTTGACAATTTTCGATAAGTGTACACAAGTTCTAATAAATGGGAAAACATTAAAAAAATTTAAAAAGAAAAGTAGTTTAGTGGCCAAATAATCAATGGCTAATTCAATCACTAAATGAGATATTAATCCACCATTTTATTAGTAGTTAGTGACAAATTAATTTAGGAACTAAACTAATGACTACAATATTCACAATTTTTTTATTTTTATAATCAATTTCTTGATTATGATTTCAATGACCAAATTAGTGACCACTAATTTTGTCACAATTTTTGTCCCTAGACAGTGTAACCTCCCTCTTCCAAGAGATTTCTCTATTTCACAACATAATATTTTAGTCACTAAATTAGCGCTAAAAAAAAATCAATTGCTATATTCGATAGCAATTGGGTATGATAATTGCTTGTCATTTGTCCCTAATTCAATCACAAAGTATTTTAGCAAGTGAAATTACTTATTTAAAGACAAAAGTAGTTGGTTGCTTTTTAACTCTTTTTTGGTTGTGATCTCATGTTTGTTTTCACTAAAAGTAGAGGGTTAGATGACCTTGGACCTAACATAAACATTTTTCTAAATTTCTAACATCCATCTATTCATTAAAATATATCTCACTATGTAAAGAACAAATTTAAAATTTTTACAATATAAAGCAAAATATTATTTTAATGTTGAAATCTCTAAAATTAATAAAAATCTAACACTACTTAAATTTGACAATTATCATATAAATTTTGAAGTAAAAGAATTAGTAAAGTTGTACAAAATTGGAAATTTACAAGTACAACAATATAGCAATTTTATAAATATTATGTAATATTATTTAAAAAATTGATTTCAATTATTATACTCATATTTTAAATTAGTTGTAATTTTTAGGTAGCTAAGTTTTTGTTGTTTTACATCTTTTTCTATTGGATAAAATTGACAAATTGTCAACCATATTTATTTTTAAATGAAGGAAAAAAAGAGCAAACTTTTAAAATGGTGTTTTATTCAATAGACAAAACATGGGGATATAAAGAAATCCAACTTTCTTGAGCTTGATTACATTTTTTCATCAAATAGATGCAAAACTATTGAAAAATATAATTTTTTTAATGGAATCCTCTAATTGTAGTAAATTTCTTCTAAAACAATGATGAAAATTCTACTCAATGTAAATAATGGACTATTCTTCTAGTGTCTCTATATGTGAAATTTCCCTTCTCACTTAACTTCCTTTACAGTTCATGGGTAACTCTCTTCTCAATTTGAAGGAAAATACAAAACATAACAACCATTTACGAATAAATACCAAATAAGATAGGTTTTTCCTAACTATGTTGGAGAGGGCGCAACATATAGCATTATATACTTGCATGTAACCTTAACCATTTGAATTCTATACTTAAAATAATTGTTTCTTATATATTAACTATTATTTTTAGTTCATGAAAAGAACTTTTTAGACCAAAATGCAATATATTGTGAATATTTCAATTCAAGTTTAAATATGTTTTTAGTTCTTGTAAAATGAGCAAGTTTCAATTTTAGTCCCTATAATTTTTTCCTTTGTTTTTCTTCTCCTAAAATTTGAAATTACTATTTTTTTGTCCCAATAAAATGAGTGAATTTTGGTTTTGATCCCTATGAAACATTCTTTGATTTTCATCTCTTCAAAATCTAAAATCACTAGTTTTGATTCCTAACATCCATTTTTAAAGGTAGATAAATAACACTTATTTTAGGTATTTAGAAAAAAATTTAGCGGTATCACATGCTGAAATGTATAGCTGTCAAAATGGGTTTCAACCCGCGAGCCATCCCGGCTCACCACGGGTTCGAGCCGGGTTGGGTTGGTAAAATTTGGCTCACCTGAATGGTAGGCCAAATTGAATCCGGCTCACTTGGCTCGCAGCTCACCCGAGTTGAACCCGTGGTGAGCCGGGTTGGCTCGCGGGTTGAAGTTTTTTTTTTTTTTTAATATAACTTACTATACTAACTTTGTAGATAATTAAAATAAGTAATATATAAACCCAATCATGTAATTCTATTCTAATCATAATAAAGGAGTAATATATTAATTTTTCTTTTTATATATAAATATAGAATTAAAATGTAAATATGACTTTCCAAATCATTAATATATATAAATTGTGAAACACAATATAATAAACCTATTGATACTTTGGTTTTCATTAATCGCATCAAAATTTTTATCACTTTAATTTAATTTTTGTATTTTTTTGATACTTTTTTAATTATGTATTTTATTTTTTATTTTTTTAATTTTAGGTGAGCCAACCCGTATAACCTACCAACCCGTGGTGGGTTGAGCCGGGTTGAACATTTTTTGACTCACCAAAAAAGTGAGCCGGGTTGGGTTGGCTCATTTTTTAGCCAACCCGTGGTGAGCCAACCCGGGTGAGCCGGGTTGGCTCACTTTGACAGCTCTACTGAAATGGTACCAAGGTTGTGTAGACCACAATGCTAAAAACACATTTGCTTTGGGTCCCCAAATATGTAGGGTCTAAAAAAATGTCAAATTTTTAATAAATTATTTATTATTAATTTGATTTATTAGATGATAAATTTTTTTATGATATGATGCATTATTTACTTCTATTTTTTTATTATTATGACTACATAATCTTAAGATATAAATATAAGTGTTATTGTAAATTATTTAAGTGCAATCTTATTATTTTGCATTTGGAGTTTACCTCTCCCCTCCCTGAGAAAGGACTATTGAAATTAATATAGAGTTTAAATTTAATGAATGAATCTATGATTGATATATAAAAAGGATATTGTGGTTAAAATATTGATGATTAGAACACACATTTAACTAAAGTTTTTTTTTATATTGATATACATATTAGATTAATTTACATCTCTAACAGGAAGTTAATTTGAAAAATTTTCAAAATATAAAATCACGTTTAATTTTTTATTTGAATTCTAAAAATTAAAATCTTCGGATGAGAATGAATTGAAAAAAAATATTATATTAATTTTTATTTATTTTTAAAGTGAAGATATTGCAAGAAGTGTGCACAAAATAATTCATACCCTTCTAAATATTACATTATATCAAAAGATTATATTTTTTTAAATACATGCATTAAAATATTATTAACAATGCTTGTAACTATTCTTATTTCTAAAATTAAAATTAATATTACTTAAATCTTATCTAAGATTTTACCTATGTCAATGAATAAATTGAATGAATTTCTCATTTTACATATGAAGAGTGAAATATTAGAAATACTTAACTATAAAACTTTGATAAATAAATTTTTAGTTGACAAGAAAAATTAAAAAAAAATTGACAATTAAATTTTTATGTAAATTTCATCTTATGCTTTATAATTTCTAGACACAGCCCTGCATGGTACTAAAAACATTAGTAGGTGTTACTTAGGACGATCACTTGATCTTTGTTAAACACATAACCAGTTAGCAAGTGTCACATAATATTAGGGATTAAACGTAACGATTTCAATTTTTTGAGGAATGAAAACTAAAGAAACACTTTTATAAGGACTAAAATAAAAATTCACTCATTTTATAGGGACTAAAAATACATTTAAGTCTTTAATTTAAATAAAAAAAATTGCTTGATGTGCTTTGTGGAGAGTGTTGTCGAGCTTATACAAAACTTTCTCAAGACATGGATGCATTGATCAATAATATTTTACATATATTATTCATTTGGCACTTTAAACAAATTAGTGTCATCATTAATAATTTATACGCAAGCACGCAAGCATCTTCCCTTTCATAAGAAAGGAACACAGGCAAAAAGAAGAGAACTAGTTGGACAAAGTATTTGTGGAAAATAAAGAATAGACATTACTCATTAGTTAAAATTCATTTATTACAATCGTGCATAAATATCATTTCTCCTAAGAATATTTTTGTTAATCATTCTTGTAACATATTACTTGTTCTCGCATGCTTGTAAACAAGAATCCACCACATAGGCTACTTCGAGACCACGAGCATCTGACACATAAAGTCAATTATCCAAAACAAGTAAATGAATAGTTATTTCAATTATAAATAATAAGAACAAAACAATAAGAAAAAGGACACTAAAAGTAAAAGTATTAATACCAATGTTGACGTCAATGGATTTGGTCAAGTCACAACCAGTAATACAATCGTAGGCAACATCAATGGGCATTTTATGACAATTTGCAGAACACGCAGCAAGACATATTGGGTATAAAACTCTTAGTCTCAATTGTGGAGCGCATTCTACAGCACATTTTGCAACACACTTGATCCTACCAAACACACTGTTTGGCTCAATTTGTGGTGATGAAGCATTGACATCAGCTTGTGCGAAGGTCAACAACATAATCATGATCATAATCATACCTCCAATAGTTTGAATCCGGTGCTTTGCCATTACTCTTCTCTAAATCTTTACAATCTATCTCAATTTTATGTATAGATGTAAAATTTTGGCTATGATATTTCAAGCAAAAGACATGTGAATTTATAGGCACAAAACAATGCATGTCAGATAGTTTTAACTCTTCAAGAATATTACATATTAGGCTAGTAGAGGATTTTGTGCCACGTCACGTTGACTTGAACTTTATTAGTAATAAAATATCTTCATTCACTAAATATGTAAAGAAAATTATTTGACTAAATGAGTCTTATGAGTCCTAACAAGTTTGAACATAGCAATTTAAGTTAACAAATAAAAAATAAAATATGTAAATAAATTTAGGGAAAGTCAAATATATAATCTATTAAGTTAAGAATATGATTTGTATTAATTTAAGAATGTAAAAATTTAGGAATGATGTATAATGATTATATTATAAATAGAAAAATAATAAAGAATATAATCTAACAAAATAAAGTACTCAAATTCTCAATTAAAATTTTTTAAAGTACATATATTACCTATTATATTAGAAGAAAATAATGAAAAATATAACCTAACAAAATAAAGTAACCAAATTCTCATTAAATTTTTTAAAAGTACATAAATTCTAATAAATTTTTTTAACTATATGATTTATATACTCAAAAAAAAATAATAAATGTTATCTGTACAAGATTTTGTCAAAAATAGATAAAAAAAAAAATGTAATAACAGTTGTATTATGTGGTCCTATTTTAATTATAGATAATCTTATTTTTCTTAGTTCCCTAACTTAATTTAAAATTTATACAAAAAAGTTTTATTATAAATAAATACAAAAAATATTTTTATTTGAAATAAAATATCTACATGTATTAAATATGTAAAAAACAATAGTTTAATTGTGTATGTGAGTCATAATAAGTTTTAGCATAGTAAACTTAGTGAGGAAATAAAAAAAAATATAAGTAAACTTAGAAAAAATCAAATATATACTCTATTAAGTTAAAAATATGAATTGCATTAATTTAAAATCGCAATACTTTAGGAAAGATTCATACCAATTATTTTAGAAGTAGAGAAACAATAAAGAATATAATCTAAAAAAAAATAAAGTAACTAGTATGTCATTAAAAAAATTTAAAAGTACATGAATTCTATTAAAGAATTTAAACTATATCATTTATATACTCAAAAATTAGAAAAACAATAGATGTTACTCTGTATAAAATTTAATCCAAAAATAGATAAAAACAATGTAATGACAATTGTATTGTGTTGCACTATTTTAATTATACATGATCTTATTCTCTTATTTCTCGAACTTAATTTAAAATTCATACATAAATATTTTGTTATAAATAAATATAGGAAATTAATTTTGCTAACCTACTCTTGCCATTATTAAAGTGAAGCATAACTCATTTTCTTTATGAAAAATAATATTTGATGCAATCAATGTAGAAAGTTTCAGTAATTCATCGTGGAATAAGTTTCATCATTCTCAATCAAAATTTCACAATGTCATAATTTTGACAACTAGTGGATAATCGTAATGCTAACATAATGCTATAGAATAATGATTGTCAAGATAAAATTTCAACAAAAATGACATTGAATTAACTTTTAAAAATCACTATATCACAATAAAAAAATTCCATCAAATTGATTTTACTTATATACTGTAATTGTAATTGTGCTTTTTACAATTTCCGATAAGTTTAAAGAAGTTCTAATAAATGAGAACGTTAAAAAAAATTAAAAAGAAAAGTAGCTTAGTGGCCAAATAGTCAATGGATAATTCAATCTTAATCCACCATTTTATTTGTAGTTACTGGCAAATTAATTTAGGAATTGAACTAATGATTACAATATTAATAAAAAAAATTATGTTTTTATGATCAATTTCTTGATTATGATTTCAATGACCAAATTAGTGACCACTGATTTTGTCACAACCTTTGTCCCTAGACAGTGTAACCTCTCTCTTCCAAGAGATTTCTCTATTTCACAACATAATATTTTAGTCACTAAATTAGCACTCAAAAAAAATCAGTTGCTATATTCCATAGCAATTGGGTATGATAAATGCTTGTCATTTGTCCCTAATTGAATCACAAAATATTTTAGCAACCGAAATTACTTATTTAAAGACAAAAGTAGTTGGTTGCTTTTTAACTCTTTTCTAGTTGTGATCTCATGTTTGTTTTCACTGAAAGTAGGGGGTTAAATCACCTTGGACCTAACATAAACTTTTTGCTAAGCTTCTAACATCCATCCATTCATTAACATATATCTCATTAAGCAAAGAACAAGTTTAAAATTTTTACAATATAAAGCAAAATATTATTTTAATGTTGAAATCTCTAAAATTAATGAAAATTCAGCACTACTTAAATTTGACGATTGTCATATAAATTTTGAAGTAAAAGAATTAGTAAAGTTGTACAAAATTGGAAATTTACAAGCTCAACAATGTAACAATTTTATGAAGAATATAATGTAATATTATTTAAAAAATTAATTTGAATTATTATACTCATATTTTAAATTATTGTAATTTTTAGGTAGCTAAATTTTTTGTTGGTTTAAGTCTTCTTTTTCTATTGGATAAAATTGACAAATTGTCAACCGTATTTATTTTTTAATGAAGGAAAAAAAGAGCAAACTTTTAAAATGGTGTTTTATTCAATAGACAAAATGTGGGGATATAATGAAATCTAACTTTCTTAAACTAGATTACTTTTTTTCATCAAATAGATGCAAAACTGTTGAAAAATATAATTTTTTAATGGAATCCTCTAATCACAGTAAATTTGTCCTAAAAAAATGATAACAATTCTATCCCATGCAAATAATGGACTATTTGTCTAGTGTCTCTATATGTGAAATTTCCCTTCTCACTTAACTTCCTTCGCAGTTCATGGGTAACTATCTTCTCAATTTCAAGGAAAATACAGAACATAACAATCAGTTACAAATCAATAAAAAATTAGACAAGCTTTGCCTAACTATGTTGGAGAGGGCGTAGCATATAGCATTATACTACTTGCAAGTAACCTTAACCATTTGAATTCTATATTTAAAATAATTGTTTTTTTACATATTAACTACTATTTTAAGTTCTTGAAAAGAAACTTTTTGGCCACAATTCTATATATTGGTGAATATTTTAATTCAAGCTTAAAAATGTTTGTAGTCTCTATAAAATAAATGAGTTTTATAATACCCCTACCTTCGTCTATAATTATTTTTCTAATTACTTGTGATTTTACTTCTGAGAAATCGAGAAGGAATATCAAAATTTTGATTTTTGTGTTTGCAATTAGAATTTCGAGAATTAGTCAGTTGTGATTTTTAATAATTTTACTGAGTCGGAACCTAGAGAAATGAAAAAAAATGATAATTTATTGAGTTAAAATAAATTTAATATGAATTTTTAACTTAAAAATACTAATCAATTATTAAAAATTTGAACAAATGTAAAAAAATTAATTTTAGTTTTTGAGAATTTATTTTAAATATAAAATAATATGTGTACCGAGTTTCACACAAAAATTCATTGATTTGATATTAAAATTAAATTATTAAAGTTTAGGAATAACAATCAAATTAATTGATAAAATTAAAATTGAACGCAACGACTTGAGAAACCTTTACAAGGCAACACAAAGAAACTTCTGCAACTAGGGACTAAACTGATTTGAGCATAATAAGCACATGTTTCTAAAGTGTGACATCACCTTAGATGATATCATTTACATGACTGTATCAAGGGCCACCTCACCTTAAATTTTTCCTATAAATACTCTCCAAAATTTGTGTGGCTCTCACCACTCCTTATTGTTATTGAATCTGTGAGCACCTCTTCCTCACCCACTCTTGAATTTTTTTTTATCACCCACAGAGACTCTGTCCAAAAGCCACCATCCATCTCCACCAAAGGAGCCACCATCACCAACCTTGGAAGCCACCATCTTCTCTTCCATTTTCTTCACCAAGTTTGAGAGGTAATGGGGGGAGTGGGGTAGTTCTCCTGTTTTTATTATTTTCTCGTTGATGGTGGTTGATTTTTTGTCCCCAAAACCCATTAATCATTTTAATCTTGAATCTTATACATGTTTAGTTGTTGTGGTTGTATTTACTGTCTGAAATTTCAAATCTAACACTCATGCTTGTTTTGCTTATAACTTAGTTGTGGTTATTATTTTTGAGTGCTTTTTTTTTTTTATGAAACTAGACAAAATTTTCTTCATCATAGACCCAAGAATCACTTGAAAAAGTTATGCCTATTGAAATTTGAGGTTGCTATTTGAAAATGCAAAACTAACAGTGTATGCCTTTTCGTGATTCTAGAATTTCTAGTTGGTTATTTGGTGAACCTACTTAAATGAATAAAAACTAAACTTCTTAAGATATCTAGTGATATATCATATGCTTATTTTTATGGTTGTTTACTATTTTTAGAATTTTTTGCAAATTGTTGGCCATGTAATGATTCCTGCCAAAATTGTTTTCTGAAACTACCATTTTCAAAAAATCACTATAAATCATATAAAGCTTTGTTTTTAATGATCTTCTTCAATTCGAAAATCTTATTGAATGTAATTTTGATAAAAGTTTTACTTTGCTACTAAATGTTCTAAGACAAACTAGAAAAATCTAAAAACAGTTTGCAAGTCATCCAGTGGTTCTGTCTGACCTCACTAACTTGTTATTTTTGTATTTTTTTTTTTTGTAGATTTTTGCTTAATGTAATCTTGGATGTTTTAGAAACAAGACAAAATTATATTTCCAATAAGATATGGATCACATTTTATAAAAATCGTTTAGCTATTCAAACTTGAAGATCAAACTGAGCCACTAAATCTGTAAAAAGAAATTATGTTTGCTATTTTAATCAAAGTTTTAAACCTCTTTCATTAAAATTATTGATGGACTTCAAACTAGTTTCTAAATTTTATCTAAATTATTTCTCTAAAAATGATTAGTCAATGTGTTAGTAAAATTTTAGCAACCATTAATTTTAAATCCTATTCTAGTACCTAAGGTTTAGTAGAAGCTTTGGTAAATCATAAGCTTAGAATAATTCTAATGGATAATCAATGTCTTAAAATAAAGTCTAGAACTTTAATTCCTCTACGTATGCAAGGTTTTTATAAGTTCTAAGATTAATTAAATTTAAGTTTTAAATTTCTAATTAATTAATTTAATATTTTATTAAGTACTTAAGACATATAGTTTAAAATTAAAATTGTTAATTAATCATCTCAAGTAACTTGGTTTTGATAAAGTATCCAACCTTGAAATTCTTCTAAATGACTTTAGCCTTTAAATTAGGTACTTCAAGTAGTTAAATAAGAATTGATAAGTAAATACCTACTAATTTTTGTTAGATTATAATTAATTTTTTTAATTATTTAATTACATGCTTTCTAATAGTTTCCATTTAAATTGTTCAATTTATAATTTATTATAGATATTTCTATATAAATGTATATATCCCAAACTATTATACTGTTATGTGAATAGAGACTAAGTCTTTGCATAGTGAAGCAAAGACGTTGAAAATGAAAGTACTAGTGCTCAGACTTGCTGAGACTAGGGAAACCTATACTTAGAGATAAGTCTATTAGTAATGAAATATTAGTTAGATCAGCAATGGGCTGCAAGGGACATGCATTCTAGGATGATATCAAGTAGTGGAAGTCCTAATGGCCAAGGTGGGTGTCCTTGAGTCGGGATACTCACTCGACCCAGCTTGGTAACCTTGATAATTGTCAAGCATTCTAAGATTGGTGCTAGAGTATATCTTTGTGTTGAACTGTGGACGTCCTATTACTTATTTCCTTGATGATGATGATGATTGTAACATATAGATGATATTGAAAGAGGTATATGTACTCCTAACCATTTTCCAGTTTTGGTGTGATAAATTGCTCATCAACGGAGAGTATGATCCATGCATAGTAAAGGTGCACTAGATAACTTAGATAAAAACTCTAGGCTCCCTTCTTATGATTGTCAGTTGTATTTTATCTTGTGTTTGATGGTACAATTTCCTACCATTTATGTGAAAGTGATTTTGAGAACAAATCACCTCACTCCTTTACCTTTTCTTTTTATGTATATGGAAATATACGAAGATAGCAGTGATGCCCAATGATCAAGCCCCTATGCTGCTCCAAACGATTTAAACACTACTTAAGTGGACGAGGAATTGTATGACCAGGGAGCATGCTTTCTTTTTGGTTGTGAATGGGATGGGATATGTTATAAACACTGCTATGATTTAGGACCCTTTTTGCTATATATAGTGGGGTATGTAGTGTTTCTTTTTGCGTATTTTGGCTAGTTTCTTGTATCCCATTTGATTTTCTATGTATTCAATTTTGATGATGTATTTAGAACCTGTGTATGGTAATAGACTTTGTTTATTTTATATTTTAATACCATTTCCAAATTCTATTTCACTTTCTATTTTCTTATTTTAAAAAGTGGTGAACACAAACTTAGCGTAAAACAAACGAAAATTTTTTCTCACATTTTTAGCAACTAAGTAGTAATATCTAATTAAATAAATAAACAAGTATGGGTTGTGTCCAGTGTGAATAGGTGCCACAAGTTTCAATTTTAATCCCTCTAATTTTTTTTCCTTTGTTTTTTTTTCTCTTAAAATTTAAAATCATTATTTTTTGTCTCAATAAAATGAGTGAATTTTGGTTTTGATCCTTATAAAACATTTTTTTCTTAATTTTCATCTCTTCAAAATCTAAAATTGTAAGACCCTTAGGGATATTATTACCTTGAGCCTTACATTTTAATCATCAGAGTGCAGATAATAAAACATATATGATTACATTACTCAAGAATTTAGTGATTACAATCATACATAATTCCTAAGTAATGCTATCATATACATATTAAAGGGTACGTCCCCTAAATAGGGTCCCTATACAACAGAATGTAGCCAAACATCGTCTTTCAAAACTAGCTTAGGAAGATACAAATATGCAAAACATCAATATGTTCCAATCCATCTCATCTCCTTTGCTTACTTATTTAATATAGAATATGGAAACTAAACTAATAAGACAATATCTCAGTGAGTGTTATAAATAGACAACTATGTAGTTATACCTCATGAATGCACCATAGACATAAAACTTTGCTTAAACAGTTGCGTAATCGTAAACATAACTTAATTATTTCTTTTTGGCATGCTTAGCTTTCATCTTTTCCTTTTTTTTCGTCCTATGGCAAAGTATTGAGCTCAAACTTTCAAGGAGCGTCCTCCTTGTCCTTAGGTCGTGACCTTTTACTTATATATCCCTGTGGTCTGAGTAGGGTTAGCCCTAGTCTTTGGAGAATGGGAAGTGACGAAACCCTTCCCCCACATTCACCCAAAGAGGGCAGCTCAGTCTTATGTATGCCTTTCTTTCATTAAAACATTTATATCACGACCTTGTACTTATATCCCCCTCTAGTTCGAAGGGCCCTTTCATATAAATATCTAGATACATCTTATCCTCAGACAATCATGTATTACATAGAAATATTAAACAAATGAATGGAAATGAAGAAAAATGAATACGACATGTTGATTTAGGGTCCTTCGCTCAGCGAAGACATGATCTTGCTTAGCGAGTAAGACCCTTTTGCTTAACGCATCTAAAATTCGCTAAACGAACATGTGTAAGGGTCCTAGACATGTTTCTCTGACCTTTTTTTGCTTAACGAGTATAATCCTCGCTTAATGAGTTTGCAAGAGGCTCCTAAACTCACTTTCTGTTAAATTTTCGCTTAAGGAAGCTATTATTTGCTTAACAAATTGATTCTGACTTTTAGACACATTTTTCTGCCCAAAATTCACTAAGCCAATCTAAATTTGCTTAGTGAATGTACCAAGACTTTCCAGGATTCGCTAAGCTATTCCAAATTCGCTAAACCATTGGACAATTTTTTAGCATCGCGATTTTTTTGCGATTTTGCAATTCTAACACCATTAATGGCTTCCCAATGGTTCCAAACCACTATAAATGACCTATAAATGTATTCTTAATCCTCTAATCATCAATCCCCATCAAAGATAACCCATGGATCATGAAATCATGTCAAAACCCTGAGTTTCTCACGAACTATGAATAGTAAATGAGAATAGAAGTTGGGGACTTAATGGTAATCAACAAATCAATACTTAAGGGGGGAGGGAAAAGTACTCACAATGAGTTCCAAGAGTGATTGGGTGTGTGGTGTCTCTTACTCCTCCTTTACTTTTCTCTTCTTTGTTCTTTTTAGAGTGAAGTCTATGTGCGAGTATGGTGCGGAAGGGCTTTGATCCCCCTTATAGGGCCTCATGGGCCCTTTCTATCTCATCTATCCCTGGCCCTCTAAATTATGATAATACAGAGTAATATCCTATATAATGCAAAGCACTTATGAAAACAAAATAAAAAAAGTTATTTATTTACTACTAACATAATCCTTGATACCATATCTTGCGGATGTTAAATTTCTCCCTTCCATACAAAATTTTCATCCTCAAAATTTGTAACTCATGATATATTTGAGACAAAGAGCTATGGATGAATTGACATCATCTCATCCTCTTTCTCCCAAGTGATCTCCTTAGAGGTAAGCCCCTCCCAAATGACCTTAACCAAAGGAATTCTTGAGTGTTTTCACACTATGGTTGACAATTCGAATCGGTTTAGACTTAAAGGTAAGGTCGGGTCTCAATTGCACCAACTCAATCAGAAGGACATAAGAAGAATCCTTTACATATTTCCTAAGCTGGGAGACATGGAATACATCATGAAGATTCGACAAAGATGGAGGTAATGCAAATGCCCTTCCAATGCCAGTGGTAGGGGATACCCTCAATAACATATGGTCACTTTTCTCAAACTCTAGAGGTTTCCTCCCTTGGTCAGCATAACTATTTTGCCTACTTTGAGCCATTTGTAACTTATCCTTAATCATTTAGATATTTAGGTGGTTTCTTGAACTAAATCTGTTCTAAAAAGGCTTCTCTCACCCACCTCACGCCAACACAAGGGTGTCCTATACTTTTTACCATACAACACTTCATCGAGTGTCATACTAATGCTAGAGTAGAAACTATTGTTGTAAGAAAACTCTATCAAAGGTAAGTACCTATCCCCACTACCTTTCTCCTCCAAGACACAAGCCCTAAGCATCTCTTCTAAGGTTTGTATTGTCCTTTCACTCTAACCATTGGACTAAGGATAGTAGGCAATACTAAAACTCAGTTTGGTACCTAAGGCTTAGTGAAGTGTCTTCCAAAATCTAGAGGTAAATCTAGGATCTTTATCTGAAACTATGTTAACAGGAACACCATGCAGTCTCACTATCTTTTTGAGGTAAAGTTTTGCCAATCTTTCTAATAAAAAAATGGCCCTAATGGGTAAAAAGTGAACAAACTTAGTGAGTCAATCCACTATCACCCAGATGGCATCAAACCCTACTTAGGTCCTAGGTTGATCCATTACAAAGCCCAGGGAAACACTCACCCACTTCCATTCTTGGATTTCTATAGGTTGCAAAAAGCCAAATGACTTTTGGTACTTAATCTTGAATTATTGACAAACTAGACACTTGGCTATAAACTCAATTATTTCCTTTTTCATGCTTAGCCATCTAGAATTTGGTTTCTCAAACTATTATCATTAGGGACACACACTCTTCCTTAGAAAAGGATGGTCCCATCCTCATCTTCGAAGAATCCGAGGTGGTTTCTCTAAGCTTGCAAATCTACATGTCCCCTCTAAACTTCTCTAATCTAATCCTTCAACTCACAGGAAACCTTAATCCTATGCAATATTATTCTATGGTCATGTAAGCTCACATCTAGACTAAGATTCCTAACCTCATGCACCATCATAGAAGACATATGCAAAGATTTCCTACTTAAGGCGTCAGCCACCACATTGGCTTTGCCTGGATGGTACTTCAATGCGAAGTCATAGTCCTTTAAGAACTACATCCATCTCTTCGGTCTCATGTTAAGATCTTTCTAATCAAACAGATATCTTAAGCTCTTGTGGTCATTATACACTACTAACTAGACACTATATAAATTATGTCTCCATAACTTGAGGGCAAAAACTACAGCCACTAGTTCAAGATCATGGGTAGGGCAACTCTCCTCATGTGATCTGAATTATCTAGAGGCATAAGCCATTATCCTCCTATCCTGCATCAAGACACATCCTAATTATTTTCCCGAGATGTCATTGTACACCTCAACTTAACACTATAACCTGCTAACCCTAAGAAACTTCTAATTTGGGTTATAGTCTTTGGTTTCTCCCAACTTAACACTACCTCAACCTTACTGGGATCAACAGCTAACCCTTCCTAGGATATCACATGCCCTAGGAAGTTCACTTCTCTCAACCAAAACTTACGCTTCTCCAGTTTTGCAAACAACTTATTTTCCCTAAGGACTTGCAAAACAATTCTAAGGTATTGCTCATGCTCTTCTAAGGTACGGGAATACACTAAGATGACATCTATGAAAACTACAATGAACTTATGTAGGAAAGGTCGAAAGGTCATATTCATGTAGTCCATAAATATTGCAAGAGCATTAATTAATCCAAATGGCATAACCAAATACTTATAGTGCCCATATCGGGTTCTAAAACCTATCTTGGGAATGTCTTATAGCTTAATCCTAATTTGACAATATCCCAACTTAAGAACAATCTTAAAGAAAACTAAAGCTCTCCTAAGTTGGTCTAACAAGTCATTTATCTTAGGGAGTGGGTATTTGTTCTTAACTGTCACTAGATTAATTTGTCTATAGTCTACGTATAACCTTATACTTCCATCTTTCTTCTTTACCAGAAGGACAGGTGCACCCCAAGGAGGAATACTATGTAACACCCAAAGTTACATCGACTCTATTCCCAACATTTATAAAAAACGTAGGAAATTTTTTTCTCTTTATTAAACTTTATTGCAGTTACGAGTAAAGCTAATTAAATTATTTCAGTATATTAATAACAGAATAAAATACATCATATTTTCATTCATATAAACATTCGAGGTATACAAATTCTATTTATAATTACATCATGAAATAATTAAGACTTTCCTTAAACCAGAGCAATGACACTACCAATTGCTTATACATGTTCCTCACTTATTGCAAACTACAAATACATCTACACCAAAGTAGCCATGAACGTCTTTGACATATCCTCTTTAGTGTCCTCTCCATACTTCATATCGATATCTTCTTCCTTTATCGATATAATCTACTTGTACCACGATCGTATATGAAAAGAAACAAAAAAGAAAGAAGTAAGGCTTTTATAAAAACCTCATTCATTTTCTTAGTAGGTTACAAACACAAATATCAAATAATCAATCATGGGAATCCTAAGGTCTGACCTACATCATTATGACTCAATCATAAACCTTTACCAAATGTATAGATCCATACCTATCTCTGACGATTCACCTTAATCATCAAGAATCACTGAGAAGTGATTGGAAGTTCATATAATCCTTCACAAGGTATAGACATCCATGTCATAATCATTATCTTTGAGGAAAGGGCCACTCGCCCATCAAAGATATACACTCCACCAATCATGGTGATGCTGAGCAGGCGTCAGGGTTATCAAGTCAGTTTACGTGATTTATCTCAGCTCAGGGCGCTAACCTAGCCATTAGAATGTTCACAACCTAGTACTTTTATGCTCAATACCTCAACAATGCTCTATGCCATTCATCACATAGTGTATCAACCTGTAACTTCCCAGATGTAACGACCCACTATCACTACTACATCACCCCACTACACTCTATCAACCGATGTAAGCATAAATATATAAACATATATAAACACAAGTACACATTGTTGGAACCAAAGACATAAAAACATCTAATCTCTCAATGTTTTGAAGATAACAAACTTATTAATGATTAATTATGTGCTTAAAAACTAACCCCGTCACAGTTAAGAAGACCGTCCAGTAGACGAGTTAAAGACCGTCCAGTAAACGTGTTAAAGATCATCCTACAGACAGGTTAACAACCGTCTAGTTGACATATTAAAAGACAGTCCAAAAGACTCGCCGAAAAAGACCTACCAATGAACAAACTGATGGCGACTGTCCGATGAATAAACTCACACAAGCCTCAAAGATCATATGTTCAAACGGCTAAGTTTTTAGTTTGAACGTCAATTTTATTTATGCTAAATCTTTCTCGTAATTGACATATTACTACTTCTGTGAACTAACGTTCAAATTTGCTTGAAGCATTAAATAACATCAACACCATTTTAGTGCAAAGCGCAGCAGAATAAATAAAGCAAGTCAACTTATCAAGCTACCAAGACAAATGAGGAATGTTCAGAAGAACAGACCGCCAGCGCAGTCCTGCACCTTCCTTTTTAGTGCAAGTCTAAAAACTGCCATGCCTGACCTTTCTGAAAAGATTGTTTGCACGCTTCTCATTGCATAAACGAGTCAAAGTCCTCTACAACGGATCTTTTCCCTTGAAGACTATATATACATGCACCAACGAAGAAGCAAACAAAGAGTGTGAACAGAAGGGAAGTGAATTGAAAAAGGCGAAGTCTGTGAAAAGAACAAAGTAGAATTTTAGAATACTCTGATAGAAGCGTCCACTGGATGATAACAAAATCTTGTAAAGATCCTCAAAGAGATCTTGAGCTTAATCTTTCAAATCCTCACTACGTGAGTTAATTCCTTTTCTTTAAAACACTTGTTGTGTTGTGAAAGCCTAGAGAGGCTTAGTGTAAAAGAATACTTGGGTTGAGCAATCTAGGGTGATAGCTTTGTAAAGCCTGAAAAGGCCACGAACAATACTTGTAACCTAAGGTTGGTTAGTGGATACCTTATGGGTGAAGGGACTGGACGTAGCTCAGGTTGAGTGAACCAGTATAAAGCTTTCTGTGTTTTCTTCTCTCTATCCCTACGCTTAAAAACGTTTTGTTTAGACTGATCTACCTTTTTCGGAAAAGTTTTTAAACGCACAATTCAACCCCCCCTTTCTTGTGCGCTTTTTCTTATTTCACACATGTCTTGAGAGATCCATCCATCTTTCTTACATCCAACATACATATCTTTACAACTTATCAAGAACAAAAGAATCAGGAGGATAACACCAAGGCCAAAATAAATAAAATGTACATCAACAAGAGGAAAGGGGTACAAAACACACTCCTTATGGCTGGTCACACTATACACCCCCATCAAAAGAAATGAAACAAGATAAACACCAAAAAGCGAATGTGTGACTCCTCGCGTCACACTATCTTCTACTAGCAGCTCCACTTTTAGCTCTGAATAGCCAGATCCACTAAAGCCTCACCATCTGCTCCCACGCTAAAGGACATGATCATCACAGTCACACCAACACGACAACATCAACAGAGCAACCACAAAAAAATAAGGCAATGGTAAGCTTACTAAACCAACAACATAACATATTATTAAGGAAATCATCAACAGGTCCCAACAATCACTCACATGTATACAACATACAATCATACAGTAAGAAGTTCACAACTCAGAACCCCATGATACAACAAATTCACCACTACTATGTCAATGCATGATGACCCGACTCTCGAGAGGTTTTCTACACTTGAGCGACCAGCACAGACATGTTCCTTAACATAGCACCCTCCACTGCTATTGGGGAACACCATAGGTCTGATAAATGGATAGGATCAAGTGGTTGATCAGGACAGATGTACGTGGGTGGTGGCTCACCACTACACAAGGCTTGCAACGACCTTGGCCCCCTATGGAATTGCCTGTCTACCTATCCCTCAAGTCCTAGGTGCAATGACCTCTACTGACCTTTTTGACACTAGGTTGGAGGTCCGTCTGAGCCTCAACTCTTGTCAACCAACCAACTTACGTGCCTGTTCATAACATAGTCACCACTACGGATTCATGCATGAATGTTGTACAACACCATTCAACAATCCAACATCAACAATTCAATAAAGTTTAGCAACAACACCAGGTGGGCTCACACAGCACCACACATGGCTCGACAATTACTACCAACCACATACATGCCCAAATTCAACCCCATGCATGGTCAACAAGCAAGACTTTATCTAAGCAACACATACCTCATGAATAAAACTCAGAACAACAACATTTTTAATGAGTGGAGGTCCTATCCAATCAACCTTCCACCCTCTACATTCCTAACAATTTTCACATTAGACTCGCGCTAAGAGTCCTTCTCAACCACGTTTTACACAATTAAGATTTTAATTAAAAACAACATCAAACTACCCTGCTCGCTCAGCCATCAATATGCTCGCTCAACGATGATCTCCCCTACAGAAGGCCTACTTTACCCCACGAAGGTTCTCGCTCAACGACCATAAGTCTCGCTCAGTGAACATCCACTCTAGAGTCTCTTACTCAGTGACAACCAAGGTCACTCAGCGAATTCGTTCCAGTGACTTTCTCCAGTTTCTCTCAACAACAGTTCGCTCAACGAAACACTTGCATCAAAGAGCAACAACTCTCCAAGGCCCCAAATTGCTTAGCGAACCCAGTCCTTGCTTAGCGAATCACTCCCAGACATTCTAGAACGCTCATACTCACTCAGCAAGCCTCATACTCACTCAGCGAACGATCTTCTGAAAAATTTCCAAATTTTCATGAACACTCATTCAACAAACTGAACTTCGCTTAGCAAACCTCCTCTTTCTCCTCAACCATCACTACAACTAAAGAACACTCGGTCAGCGACACGAAGGGTCACTTAGCGAACTACAACTTGACAACCTCACTTCACTCCTAGGGGCATTCTCGCTTAACGAGAGCCCTAGTCACTGAGTGACTACCAGATGACAAAGCCAACAACTCTTGTCGAAAAACCTGAAAAACCAAACTTTCCTCTCACCCGTACTCCAAATCAACCCCACAAGGTCGAATACAACCACACAACAATCCACAACAACATATTCAATGGATATTACAACCAATACAACATTTCAATCGAAAACAATCACGAAATCAATAAACCTATTTTCAACAACATTTCAACACAACTCAGTCAAATCACATTTTCTAGCTCAAACATACGCATACTACCACATTCATCCAACAAGTATTCAACATATGTAAGCTTGCCTTACCTCTTAAAGCTTCTGAAATCAAATCTGAGGAAGGAGGAGAATGTGAGAGATGTGAACTTTTGAGCCAAATCTTCAGGGAAGGTAATTCGTCTCACCAAATGGAATGAGACGGTCTAGTAATCTTGCTTTTCACATGGTGGGTTTTGAGATAGTTTGAGAGAGATTGGGAGAGTGTCTTGGGTGGTCCAACTAAAATGAGAAGGAAAGGAGTTTTTGGGTGACTTAAAGCTCTTTTAGGCTTCAATCGGGCTTTGGGCTTACTAAGGCCCATGGTCCATCTAACCACTCCTTAAAACCCCAAACTAGCTCAACACTGCTGTTTACTCAACAACCCAATCGAACACCACCAACGTCTATATTTGGCTTAAGCACATTTCCTCAAGTTCCCTAAATTCATATTGGAATTCCAAGACAAAAACAACACATAACAACAACCGCACAACAACAATTTATTTATTCATCTTATTTATCAAGATCACATATTAAATTCCACTTATGGTTATTAAATCACTAAATCACACATTAAGAGAACAAATGTGTTACATTAGACACAGGCACTCATGCTTCTCAACATGGTCCTAACTCAACTGGGGGTTTCCTATGAATTGTTTTCTAAGTTTCAAGACATTCTCTAGATAATCCTGCAAAGTCTTAAAATCCCTCTTTACAGAGATTGCATTCATCCATCACATTTATAATAACTTTAGAAGCAATTCAAAATGATAAGTATAGCAAGGAAATGGCAACAATTAAAATTTGCATACATAATTCATACTTGTACATATATACTTTTAAAGGTATTTTTCAATTTAACTTCTTTGATTTATCCTTCTCCTTTTCTAATTTTTCAAATTAGATTATTTTAAAGGTAAAGCTTTCAATCCATGAATATGACAAAGATTTAGTAACAAAGTTTGAGAGAAATTCTTTTCTGATATGGAAGGTCAAACTATGCTACAACCACAAAGCATACTTAGTTTCTCTTTAGTTATTTCTTTTTATTACACTTTGGTATCTTTATTTTAGAAAAGCAACATTTCTATTTTTCCCATTTTTGCTAAAGAAAAATGTGTCATTTAAGTGCATGCATTTTATCTTGTTAACAAAAACATTTCTAGTAAAAGTTATTTGAACAAAATTTACTCTTTTTCCTATACTAGCCATAAATTGTCTAAAATAATTAGAATCATCTTGTTGCCTAAAATTGGTTGAGTTGATCTAAATTCGCTAAGCGAATTTGCTTGAACTTTTCAAGATTTGCTAAGCTGTTTTAGATTCATTCCGTTGGGTGATTTTTCAACATCACAATTTCATGATTTTCGCGCCATTGGTGGCCACCCAAGCCCTTTAATGCACCATAAACAATCCTAAATCACTTTTATTTCATTACTAACCAATTGATCTACCCCAAAACCCCTCAATCATGCATAATCATCAAAAACCCGCAAAAACTCGAACCAAAGGTTCGAAGGGCAGGAAGGGGAAAACAAGGTACAAACCACAATCAAAAGGGTGGGAAAAGGGGGAAGCATTCACCTTAGGGATGCATGAAGATAAGCTCTAGGGTGGTATCTCTGGTTCTTTTCTTTTTCTTCCCTCTTCCTTCTTTCTTTCTTCTTTTTCTCCCCTTTCCCTCTTCTTTTTCTTTTCTATTCTCCATCTCTCTCTAACTCTTATTTCCCTCTTATATAAAAATCGTTTGTGTGTGTTTGCTTGGTGGGCTTTGGCCCACCCTGAGCCTTAGCTCCCCATCTGGGTCCTATTATCCTATTCCTATAATATTCTAATATAAGAGTAACTATTCTTAATAGCACTTAAGGCATCTATGACAATTTATCAAAAAGGCTATTACCATAAAAGAGAATCGATATAACTTTATTTCTACTATCCGTAATTTGGGATGTTACACCTTGGGCCTCAGTGTAACGCCTGGCTGCTTTCAAGATGAGTGATTGTCCCCACAAACCAACACAAGACTTTTCAGCGTGCTTTGTCCTCACTCACACACTTCCTGGGAAACTTCCTAGTAGATCACCCATCCCTAAATTGCTCCAAGTTAAGCATGCTTAACTATGGAGTTCTTAAGTGAAGAGCTACCGAAAAGTAGATGCATCTTATTGGTATAGGTAGCACTTATTAATTCCTTTAAGTTATCCTTAACTGTACAGTCCCATACCTGTACAACCTCTAGATCCCTCTCATTTAGGTGTGTATTCGATTCATTCATGTACCCCTCCCGCTAGAAGCCTGCCAGGAGCTGCTCCTTGTCCATGCCTCATCTCTTTTGCATCGACGATCATTCCTCGCCCTCGTTAGCGCCCGAGATATTACACTCAGGGTCCCATCTTGGTCTTGTTATCTTATTCCTTTAAAGTCCTGATATAAAGGCAACTATTATTATTAATACCTATGAGCAATCTTAACCATAATTATATTATTATTTCTATTACTCAAAATTGGGAATGTTACATTACATAATTGTCCTATATGATATTTTTGTCCTCACTCCTTCTTGTTTATTTTGTTTGAAAATAAATTATGTATTTAAAATAGATGGATGGACCTATGCCCACCCCATTTACTGCCCTTATTCAACTTGTATTCTCAAGCACTCAATGGATTGTTGACGTTGTGAATAACACCATTACTTTTTGAGGACAAGCTACATCAACTATCACTCTTCCTAATCCTCAAGATTCGTTCATTATAGACGAACCCATCATCGTTACCTTTTCACTCCCACCAGTTCAACATTCAACCCCTTTTATCCTTTTCTTTCCTCCACCTATGTGAAGAGAGGAAATAGACTATGATAGGAAAAGTTGTGAATAAATAAGACGCTTTTCTTTTTTCCTATGTAGTAAGGGTGTGTTGTTATGTTTTCTTTTGAGAACCATTATACTTGTGACTTGAAATATAATTTATGTTGTGTTTCCTTTGATTAAGACTTCTAAGTTTTATTTACTTTCCCTCACTTTGAGAAAGTCAAAAAAATATTTATTTACTGTGAAAAGGTTTACAAGCGTTTAGTAAATAAGATTAAAATCACACAAAAAATAAGTAAACAATAATCCAAATCCTAATAATAAAATAATTACAGAATATGTAAATAAAAATTAGGTGTTACATATACTGTAATTGTAATTATGCTTTTGACAATTTCCAATAAGTGTAAACAAGTTCTAATAAATGGGACCACTAAATTAGCAATCGAAAAAAATCAGTTACTATAGTCGATAGCAACTGGGCACAGCAATTGCTTGTCATTTGTCCTTAATTCAATCACAAAGTAATTTAGCGACCGAAATTACTTATTTAAAGACAAAAATAGTTTGTTTCTTTTTAACTCTTTTCTAGTTGTGATCACATGTTTGTTTTCACTAAAAGTAGAGGGTTAAACGACCTTGGACCTAACATAAACTTTTTGCTAAACTTATAAAATCCATCCATTTATTAAATTATATCTCATTATGAACTGAACAAATTTAAATTTTTTACAATGTAAAGCAAAATATTATTTTAAATATTTCAACACTAAAAGATCTAAAATTAATAAAAAAAAATTAACTTTACTTATATTTGACAATTATCATATAAATTTTGGGGTAAAAGCATTAGTAAAGTTGTACAAAATTGGAAATTTACAAGTACGACAATATAATAATTTTATGAAGAATATTATGTAATATTATTATAAAAATTAACTTCAATTATTATACTCATATTTTAAATTAGTTGTAATTTTTAGGTAGCTAATTTTTTTGTGGGTTTTATGTAACACCCTAAAGGGCATTACCTTTGTTATACCTAAATTGCTAGGACATGGAAACTTTCAATATAAATACATCAGAGATTTAGCGGAAGCTAAAACATACATCTATTACAAAAACTTATTACAAACTTTAGGCATAATGTGTCATACATTTCATATAGAAAAGATACAAAAACATAAACTAAACTCCCACACATTGGAGGTATATAACTCAACATCTTTCCTTTTCAAGCGACTCCAAGCTCCTTCCTAAGGACGCCCACCTAATTAACCATAAAAAGATAACAACTGAAGGGAGTGAGACAAAATGTCTCAGTGAGTGCTATAGGAATTTGAGGGGTAGGTTGATTGTTTTATCATAGAATCCTTTCTTAACTTATATGGTTTTACCTTTCACTGAACTCCCAATTTCTTACCTCTTTAGTACTTAACCTCATAAACTATGCCTAACTTAGGGCTTGTTAATCTTTAATAGGCCTAAGCCTTAGGTCTTCTGACCCATACTAGTCCTTCACACTAAACAATTGTTCTCCCAACACTTAGTTGGGACTTCACCTCTCTATTACTTTATCTAGACATTTTACTTTCTATAACACTATGTGAGGACTAGCACTTTTTTATCTTTATCTTTCACTTTACTTGCCCTTTTGGGACTTATACTTGAACTTTCCTTAGGACAAACCTCTTGCATACCCATTGGGTAGTAGCTATCATAAACTACATCTTCACTAAGCACATTAGTTCTCTCAACCTTGCTTTGCTTAACTCACATATAACTAGGCATATACATTACCTTATACCCAATAGGGTCATCATACATGTCTCACATAAGCATTCACATCATACATTTTACTATTTTATTCCTGATTCTATGTAGTTCTAGTTAGCATTATTATTAAGTTTTACTTGCATACCATCTGTATCTTGGTTGAGCTCTAGCCATCAAGACACATCCCTCTTACTCGACCTCTTACTATCATTGGTCCAAATGGCTGAACCATTTTTGTTATCGAAGTAGTTCCCACAACATTCTTCCATTACTGTAGAATGACTATGTTCTTCCCTTACCGAAGGATGTTGTTCTTCCCCTAACATCTGAAGGATGACAATCCCTTCTCTTGACGTAGGAAGCCTTCTAACCCCTTTTTCTTTTATAACTCATCTTAGAGTTACATAAAACCTCTTCCCTTCAAAACAAATTTTAAACCGAGGCCAAAAACTAGTAGCAACTAGAGTCTATTTTGACAAAAGTTTTATAACCTTTTTACTACTTTTATAGAAAGTTATATTTTTACATTAAAAATTTAATTATGGATCTTTTTAAATAAAAGTTAAATGTGATTTCCAAGAAAATTTATCTTTTCTGTTTTATTTCAATTTTGAAAGTATTTTAAATGATTTCATTATAAAGAATAGCTCTATAAGTTATAAGGTCAAGGTTTTATGAAAACCTAATCTTCTAAGTAAAGTTGATTTGTTTGGTTTCTTGTTTGGTACTTGTAAGGAATTCTCAATATTTCAAAATCTTATTTTAATTATTTTATGATGATTTATTTAAATAATATAATTTAAGTTAGATAACTTGTATTTTTTTAAAATAACTTCTACAGTTGAATCCAAATCACTCTAAGTAGGGTTTCAACTTGTTATTGGCAAAGTTGCTCCATATAAGAACTTTGTGATGGTGAAGGTTCTTTGTGTTGAACCTCTGCTTATCCTCAACTAGGCATCACTCTAGATAAAATCTTGTTGTGGTAAAGCCAACGATGGTTAGGGCTGTGTGTTATGACACATGGTGATGGGCTAACGATGTATAGGGCTCAGTGTTGTGGCACAAGATGATGTTATCAATGGTGGGAATAATGATGATAACATTAATGACTAACACGTGCATGATAATTTGTTGATGATATGATGCCATTAATATCTATGTTGTTGGTGAATGGTTATGTCATCCATACATGCATGAGTCTACAGCTTCGGCTGTGTTTTGGCAACTTATGCTATGTAGTACAAACGTAAGTTGATGGTCACTTAGTTGGGCCTCATACGTAGTGCGAGAAGGGTTAGTGGAGGATGGACTTCCTTGGGAATATGTAGATGAGTGAATCCCACATGTAGACTAGGATACTCGCGAATCTTGTGCCATGGTAAAGCCACTACCCACGCATATATATCCTAACATGACCATTGCATCACTTCCACAGATTAGTTCCAGTATCCCCTAGATGGTTTTGGCACGTGTCATTTCTTGCCCAGTGGGATGTTGTTTTATTCTACCATGATTAAGGGATTCTTCCAACCTGGTAACTCGATGTTATAGTCTCTATAGAGTAGTTGTTTCATTTCATAACATTGCATACCTGAGATATTCTGTTGTGCATGTTTACTTGATTTACTTTGTTTTATTGGTGATGATTAAGTGTGAATTGTTAACCATGCTATCACAATGTTGTTTATTTTTTATTAGTTATTGTCTTTATGTATATTGTTGCTGTATATCTATGTCTTCTTTTGGTAGCTTATCCTTGCATTTGTTTGAATTTGTGTGCATAACTATCATGATCACGATGATTATTCTCGATGCGTTGAGACATCGAGATGTTTAGCATCGAGCTCCTCCCTACCATCCAAAGAGTGGCACTGGATGGACTCTTGACCAAGAGGCAAGACAAGTGAGATTCGACGGACTACTTGTTACATGTTTTTCCCCAAGGTATTATTGTATTGATAGTACCTGT
Organism: Spatholobus suberectus; assembly: GCA_004329165.1. NCBI lineage: Eukaryota > Viridiplantae > Streptophyta > Magnoliopsida > Fabales > Fabaceae > Spatholobus > Spatholobus suberectus. The sequence continues at coordinate 41,864,616 of CM014729.1, forward strand.
CACCGTACATGTCTAGTTTAGGGAATCCCTGCGTTATACTCATAACCCATCATCTTTAAGGCTTATCGTAGGTTGTTCCGTGTGGCGACTCAAAGGTGTGGATGTGGTTTCAGGCGAGGTCATTTCGAGGACAAAGACAATGAGGATACGCCACCTACCTCTCCCCTCTACCTTTAGGGGACTAGTTAGTATTAGGAGTAGTGCAGATGGCCAGTTCTTAGGGTGTAAGTTCTTGTACTCCTCTCCTCGTTTTGGTTGTATTTTTTGGGCTTAGTGGTAGTGACCTAGTGACTTATATATTTTGGATGACTATAGTTTTTATATGTTTTGATGACTCCTACCGATGTAGTTTTTATGTTAAGAGATATTTTTAGGTTATGCTTTTTTTAAGGTGTTGATAATATCACATTACTCAAAATAATTTATTTGTATTTTCATAATAATGAATTTTAAAAGAAAATGAAGTGTCTTTATGTTAAGTTTTGTGCAAATAGTATTGTTTCATTGTGGCAACTTTGCGGCTAACGTTGTGGGTCGTTACAGGCCAAGTGACCCAAGGCCCAGGCCCATTAAAGATTAGCAAGCCTTAAGTTAGGCATAGTTTACAAGGTTAAGAACTAAAGAGATAATGAATTGGTCATTTAGTGAGAGGTAAAATCATATGAGTTAGGGAAGGATTCTAGAATAGAAGAGTTCTCTTATCTCTAGAGTTCCTGCAACACTCACTGAGACGTCTTGTCTTACTCTCTTCAGTTGTTATCTTTCTCAAGTTAATCACGTAGATGTCCTCGACGAGGAGCTTGGAGCCGCTTGAAGAAGGAAAATGTTGAGTCATGTACCTTCCAATACATAGGAGCTTAGTTTTATTTATGTATCCTATTGTATGTGATGTAAGGCATGTTGTGCCAAAAGTTTGTAATAAGTCTTTATATTTAATGTATGTTTTAGTTTCCGCTTAATCTCTGATGGTTTTATATTCAAAGTTTCCATGTCCTAGCAATCTAGGCATAGACAAGGTAATGCCTCGTAAGGTGTTACATATCACATCAATATTTTAACACACATAAAAAAATATTAACACAATAGTCTTGATTACTGGCCAACGAATAGTGCCAAGGATTTTAACACATTGATCTATCCAAAACAGTAATCCTTATGTGTTATTAACCATGTGTAATTAGAGAGTCTAAACAATTAATCCAAATTGATTTAGACAAAATTAAAAAATAAAAGTCACTTATAAAAATAAAAGTCCTTCTTTTAAAACAAAAAATTGATCTTCACCTTAGAACAAGTGAACTTCAATTTGGGTATCTTTAAAAAAAAAATTATATAAACTGCTGGAAGTTCAAACCCATAAAATATAAACTGTGAAATATCATTAACAAAATGCAGAGTTGGCCCAACATTTCATAGACTTAAAATAAATTTTAAGGTGATTTATTTTTAAAACAATTTAATTTCAAAATCATAATAAATTGCACCTTGATCCCAAATGGTTTCCTTAAGTCATGTAGTGTAACTACCAATACTATCAATAGTGTAACTGCTAATAGTGTAACCGATCTTATTGCCCCGTGTCATAACCAATCACCAAAACTACCCACTAAACTTTTTCTCCCTTAATAGAATTGTTGTAAGAAAAAGAAGAAAACAACCATGACACCTTTTTTTGGTGTTCCTATGACAAAGGTGATTACAATAAACCACAAAGGTGACTATAATCTGTTTTATAAATTTAAAATTTTGCTTAAAGTATAGATGAACAAAAAAAAAAGCAAAACAAAAATGAAAAACACATTAGATTTACATGTTACAAGTGAAAAGGGTGAAGGTTGTTGTTGCAACACCTTGTGATAAAGCGAAAGACAAAAAGACTGAGTGAAGAGAAATGTTGATTCCTTTCCCAATTAAACTCTATTCATGAATGTACAAAACATAATTAGAATTATAGAGAGATAAAGAGTAAAAAAAATGTGTAAAGAGATATAAAGAGAAAGAATGTTCACCAAAGAGATGAAGTTTCTCCTTTAACAGAAGAGAATTCGAATGTCTTATTTCTCAATTCCAATTTGTAATGCATAAAATAATTTAAATTTGTATTGTCATTAGGCACATTATTCCATCTCAAGTTAAGTAATAACTATTTTCAACTATTTTCACAATTGATGAGAGAAAAAAAAACATATTATTTTGACAATTGATACATGTATTACTCATAATTTCTCAGAAACCACAATGGCTAATGGCAAATCGTAGAACTTACATGTACACATTCATACCCAGTTGCTTTCTTTCATTTACTTCCCATTTTTATTTTTTGATCTAACAAATCTTAAATTATGCAACCTAAAAAAACAAAATCCTCGAAAACAAAGGTCCATCCAAAAAATCCATAAAAACAAAATCTCAAATCTTAAATGATGAACACTAATGTGAAAGGAAGGTGTTGCTAATAAATAAATAAAAGGAAGACTAATACATGAACAAACAACTATGTGAAAATAAAAGGAGAATGAATTATACCTTCAGCAATGGTTTCTATGCTTGATAGTTACACAGGAAGCAAAGGAAGAAAGAACTAGGGGAGAGAAACAATGTGAAAGTAGCTTATGCATTATGGGAAAGAAGGATAAGTTTATAACTCACTTATGTGGGTAAAAGGATGCCCAAAAAAAGTGGGGAAAAAAAGGATTAATTATTAAGACTGAAGTATTATTAGAGATAAAATGGTCTAACAAAAATGGAGACCCAAAAGTAGTTACCAAAACAATTATTCCCTTTATCTATAGGTATTTTGTAATATGTTTTCATTACTAAAAATATGGTGGGGTACTTTCACCATGTCATCACATTTGGTAGGTTTGGTACCATCTTTGATGTGCATGAGATATTTAGCAAAATTATGATCTTGCAATGATCGCATGTTTTGTAGCAAATGTAAGACATTTGTGATAGGCCATAAATGAGACTTGACAATGCATGCAAATATCATTTGTGCCTTAGTACCTTTTTGAACAACAGGAAGTAACTGACAAAAATCCCTTCCCAATATCATAACTTTTCCCCCAAAAGGAGCATCACAATCTAGAATATCCTTTAATGATCAGTTTAATGCTTCCAAAGCATATTTGTTTGTCATGGATGCTTCATCCTAAATGATTGATGTTGTTCCTCTAATTAGCTTCGCAAGATCATATTGTTTATTTATTCAGGAAAACGAATCTGCCTCTACATTGATAGGTATCTTAAATTGAGAATGTGTAGTTCAACCATCAGGTAATAGTATCACAGTTATACCAGATGAGGCATTCGCTAAGACAATTTGACCTTTACATTTCACATTTGCAATTAAAGTGCGATAAAAGAATGTTTTACCTATACCGCTTAGCCCATCCACCAAAAAAACTTGACTTTGTTTATGGTGGATAGCATCCATAATGGTATTGAAAGAAATTAATGGGTCACTATTTAACTTTTGTACAGATTCCACATCTTCATTATATACTTGGACCGATAGCTCCTCCTGTATAATCCTTGGCATTGAAATATTTTTAGTTGTCTCCAATGTTAATTATGGCAAATCATAATTTGTGATTTTTTTTTTCCAAGTTGATTTAGAAGGTCATTCAGATCCTTCAATAACATAGTCAAGCTTGAACCCACGACAGTGCTTGTTGAAGGATAATCTTCTACCATGTAGGTGTAAAACTCATCCCAAAGTCACCTAACATCAGTTGGTTCACAAAAAATTAATATAGTGACAAACAACCTCCTTAAAGCATAAGGCATTTGTAGGCTTGATGCTTCAACTAAGCATTTACAAATATTGGTGTCACTTTCCAAAAAGGCCTAATGCTCAGCTGCTTTCTTGAATGTGGGAAAGCATGTGCCATTGGGAAAAATAAGTATTCCCAACTAGTTGGACCACTTAAATTAGATAACAAAACACGCAAGTAGAATTTCTCTCCTTTTAAAGGAGATACTATATGTATCGTACCAATAACTTTCCTTTTTGCCCTTCTTTGGTTCCATTCCTTATCTCCTCTGGGCAAATAATAATTCTTTAGAATCTCTCTGTACAAATAACTCCTAAATTGCAGATCTTTGTGATTTAGAACAAAAAACTGTGTTAGCATTATTTTGGAGTTATGATCATCATTTAGTAAATCAGTGATTCTTTGGTGCTTATAGAATTGCATTTGATGACGATTTAGTAAGTGGATTTGTAATCTTTCAATAGATGGATATAATCAGTAAAGGGTAAATCTAAATATTTTCCATAAAGCCCCCGAAGCACAAATCTATCTTGCACCAATATATTGTTGAACCTTATCTACATTTGATCCTCTATAAACCTCCATTGCTACTCAATCTGGACCTTTGTAGACATATTTATACAATTATTTAATACTTTTGATGCTACTGCAAACTTTAACATTTATGTGGCAATCATGCTTTAAAAGCAACCAAGGGTTATAAGGAACCACCCACTTGTTATTAACACTTATATTTCTATTTACAAGTATCGGTTGGTCAAATCGTCTTCTATACTCTGGATATAAGTCATTACCTTGGCATGTCTCTTCTAAGAATTGTTTAGGATACCTTTTTTGGCACTGACCATTCTTCATACATGGAGATTTGAGATTAAGTGTTCCGCAAGGTCCATGGATCATGTGCTTTAGTACGGTCTCATACAACTGTGGTTCCTCCTCAAATTTTGGTATTTCTGCCCTTATCATGCTACCATATTCTTTTAGGTCACGTAATTTGTCATTACTTTCTAAGATTAGTAATATATGTACATGTGGAAGTCCTCATTATTGAAATTCTATCATATACATGTAATTACCTTTCCAAGGACCCTTTTATTAATGACATCATCCTTCAATTACTCAAATTTTGCTCAAAAGATTCTTGTCAGCAAGTCAGGACAATCTTATGGTGTTTGATGAGTACCAAGTTCAGATGATATTTCACTCCAAGTAGGATTGTATGTCATTGTAAGGAAAATATCAGGTTTACCATCATTAAGCACAATAGCCATACCATCTTCGTAATGTTGTGTCAAGTCTTGATGACTACTAATAAATGATGATGGTAATATTGTTCTTTGTTTGACATTTTCTACAATAACACATTGAATGTGTTGGTGTTGATAGATGTAATTGATAATGAATTATAACATTCATATATTATGTTATAATAATTACCTACAGTAGTTTCTCTTCACATAGTTATCTATAATATATTGTTGTAAAAGTCGACCAACTTGTAATAATGTGGATTGATCATTGGGACAAAGCTACAAATGATCAAACTATCACTTAGTACTTTATATTACAGTTTATATATATATATATATATATATATATATATATATATATATATATATATATATATATATTGTTACAATATTGTACAAATAAAATGCCATGTACCTAAAACATGTAACTATAATATTCTCGACATGAGATATTTTGCCCATTATTATTTTTGGTGTTGAGGTCCCAACCATACGTCCTAAAAGGTAACAATAAAGGATATTGTAAGGGATCAAAATATCCTATCGTTTCTTGAACCTTCATTAGATTTCCATCATGGCTAACAACATTGATATTCCATCCACATGCCATTGAATCTGCATCTCCACCGACAATAATTGTTGCTACTTGTGAAGCAGATAGGAGATGATGTTGTGGCTAATTAGCAAGACGCTTTTTAATGAGTACACTACATTCATGAACATCTGAATGTAGCGCGAGTTGTCTAAATACATACACAAAAGGATTGCATCGATAGAGTATTTGTTGCAACTTGTGAACTATGGTTTCATGAAGCAAAGGGTTTTCCAACATTTGTTTTGTAACTCGTGCTTTGTCTCGTAGATGTACAATTGCAAGAAACGTGGCCGGGAACCCTTATTTGCATAAAATTCTCCTATGTTGTGATATATTGCACCTTGAGCACGAAAACTATATACACCACGTCTAGTTGTGGCAATATTTTCATCAAGATGAACACCAAGCGAAGTGAATAAAAGTATATGGTTGTAACTTCTAATATGTAGCCTAAAAAATCTTCCTTCAAAAGTAGAGTTTGAAAAAATTTCAAGCAACTCTCGAGGAGCATTCACTTGTAAAAACAAGACCTTTCCACCAAAATATCACATATCTTGTGATTCATGGTAAAACAACTGTGCATGGCAACATCTACACGTATTTGGAGAAGGCCATTGGAATTTGGCCATTCTCATAGCATTTTTGAAAATTTCAAGCACTATTATGTGTTCAAGGGAATTGACATGGCAATTCTGCATTTTTTTAAAAAGCTACAATTCTTATAATTTTGAACAAAAGTAACGAAATTTGTATTTTACGTATTGGCCATAAAATCTTTTCACTTGATTTCCATTGATACTCACTTATATATTTATTAAGTCATAATATTTCAAAATAAAGAAGAAAAAATAATTATTTAGCAACTCTAACTATAATTAGAAAAAAAAAATACAAAAAATTAACAAAATGCACATTTAGTATTTAAATGGTAAGGTAATAATAATAAAATTAATATTAGGCAGGTTGAAAGTTAATCATTGTACCTTCATTATTTGTGTCTATGGTGTGCACATTTGGTATTTCTACTTCCATAAATTTGTATTGTTTTGAATATCAACATTTGATTGAAAATTGATACATAGTTATAATGATGAAGTGAATATAAATGTATGATTATATGATAGGTTGTGATAAAAGTTCTGTACTAATCGTGAACATTGTCATTAATATGCCTACTACTTGGTCCTGTTGCATCGTTATTCATTCCTTGAAACCGTGATGCAAAATTATGGTCTGCAAGTTTATGTGAAAATAAAATAAAATTAATCAAACAAAAAAAATAAGTGTGTTTGTATAGAGATACTAATAGATAAAATGACCAAATTAAAATTCATTGAAAAACAATTTTTTAAAGCTAACCGTGTGCAATGTCATTAACATGCATGATACTTATTTCTGCTTCATTGACATAGGTTCCTTCAAAGCTTGTTGATGCAAAATTATGATCTTCATTTTAAGTAAGAAAAAATGATTAATAAATATACCCAAAATCAAGTCAATACTTAATGAATATAAAAAGGGCATATGTATTTTGATATAATTGTAAATACTTTTGTTACCAAAAATAATGAATACAAAAATATAAATAAATATGACATGAAATTTTCAGCAATTAACATTTATAGCTATAGAATATACATAAAGTAACAAACATATAAGATTGATTTTTGTATATTTTGTTACCTATATTAATTGTTGATAATTTCTTGTTCGAGCCAATTGTCGTACAGATGTCAATCTCATCCTACTTGGCAAATGTGCATTTGTGGATAGTTGGAATGGTAAGGTTGGCGTGTTATTTGACATCTCAGGGCTTTTACAAATAGATATATTATTTAGGAAACTTGTACTACATGAAGTCTCCATTTGTTTTCCTTTTTCTTTTCTTTGTTGATAATTTGCTCGCCTTCTAGATAATTCTTGCTGTCTTTGCTCCATTCTTCTATTTCTATAGTTTTGCCTCCACCTCTCTCGTTGTTGTTCTTGTGATTGTCGTCAACTTAAGTTTCCATATTGTTATATTACATGTTAAAGTAACAAAATATAGAACTTTAACAAAATAACTGAGTTTAATACTTAGTTAAATATAAAGTTTATCTTTTTTGAGGAAAAGATAAATAGAAAGTTATGAAAATATAAACATTATATGTAAAAATAAATAATTGCATGAAAAAAAATTGTGTAAAAAGCAAGTAGAAATATAAAAATAAAGAATGGAACACTAAACAAATATGAAACTAAAGCAAGTTAATATTAAGAGAAAATTATACACCACAATACAAACATTATATATACAAAATTTATTACATTATACTTTGCCATTTTAAATGAAGGATATTAAGGATATTTTACTTTGATAGTGCAAAAACCGAATTAATGACTGAGACACAGCTTCATCAAAAGGTAGCAGTAGACAAAAAAGATCTTTATTTGAAGTTTGTGTGTCGTGTAATACTTGTTTCTTCTTAATCTGTGAATAAGTGTTCAAATAATTTAAAAAGAAAAATTTAATTTAATTTCCCATGAAAAGAATTAATTAAAACTTATATTTGTCTTCTATATAAATTCTACAAAAGAATGTTGCGGGAATTTGATTTGCACTGCTATCAAATAAGTGGAGAATATCAATTAAATTGTTTTAATTGATTCAAGTGCTAGAAAACCCTAAACCTAATTTCGCGAAATTCGATATTTGACTACATTTTCACTATCGATGTGAGAAATTTAAAATTTCTTTTGTCTATGCCAAGACCCACAGGTCCCCTAAGCCCAACCCAACTAAGCTAACTATTAGTTCCTAAGCAAACTAGATTAATTGCAAACAAACTAGATACTTTTTTCCTAAATTCCTACACAAAGTCTTGTCATGGTGTACTTAAGTGTACTAAAACCTCTAATCCTCCCCTTGTTTTCTCCTCTTAGCCGTCCACTCTCCCTAGTTGGAGAAGGTGGGTTTTGTTTTCAATTTTTTTTTTCAAATCTTGCCTTCCATTTTGCTAGTTACCAAAATACCCTGCTTGAGTTGTCTTAAAAATAGATTCAAAGCAAAACTCTCTTCACTTTTTCTTCTCTGAAAATCGTAAGCCTTGAGAGATGTTCTAAAATTTTCTAAGTGTTGGAGGAGAAGTTGGAAGCAAGAGTGTCTAAGGAAGTTAATGCTACGTGAAATAGAAAAAGCACACAAGAAGGGGGGTTGAATTGTGCATTTAAAACTTTTTCGAAACAAGTAAATAAGTGTGAAAAATGTTTTTAAGCTTAGGGATAGAGATAAGGATAACACAAGCAAGTTTTTATACTAGTTCACTCAACCTGAGCTACGTCCAGTCCCTTTACCCAGAAGGTGTTTACTAACCAACCTTAGGTTACAAGTATTGTTCACGGCCTCTTTAGGCTTTACATAGCAATCACCCTAGATTGTTCAACTCAAGTATTCTTTTTCACTAAGCCTCTCCAGGCTTTCACAACACAAATGAGTATTTTTACAAGGATATCAACTCACGTAGTGAGGATTTGAAAGATAAAGCTCAAAATACTCTAAAAATCTTTACAAGATTTTTGTTATCATTCACTAGACGCTTCTATCAAATGTACAGAAGTTTTTATGTTCGCTAAGAATTTTTACACAAGGCACGTATATTTTTTTCGTTCTTCCTTGGTGCATATATATAATCTTCAAGGAAAAGATCCATTGTAGAAGACTTTGACTTCATTGTGCAAGGAGGGACGTGTAAACTATACTTTCAGAAAGATCAGGGTAGCAGCTTTTAGACTTGCACTAAAGAGGAAAGTGCAGGACTATGCTAGCTATCTACTTTTCTGAACATTCTTCATTCGGCATGGCAGCTTGATAAGTTGACTTGCTTTATCTGTTTTGCTGCGCCTTTGCACTAGAAGGAATCTGATTACATTTAATGCTTCAAACAATTTGAACATTAGATCATAAGAGTGGTAATGTGTTAGTTTTGAGGAAAACTATCATAAGTAAATTGGACGTTCCAATAAAACTTAGCCGTTTGAATATTTGTCGTTGGAAGCTTGCATCAGATATTTGAATTTGTTCTTCAGACAGTCATCTTAAGTAGTTCATTGGACGGTCCTTTTATAGCGAGGTTCTTCGGACGGTCATCTTAAGTAGTTTACTGGATGGTCCTTTTATAGCGAGTCTTCTAAGCGGTCTTCTTTAACACGTCTACTAGATTGTCTTTTTTGACACGTCTACTAGACTATCTTCTTTGACATGTCTACTAGACGGTCCATAAAGAGAAGCTTGTTTGTTGTGACAAGGTTAGTCCTTTGGCAGAAACTTGAACATTTATAAGTTTGTTATCTTCAAAACTTTGAGGGTTTAGACGCTTCTACGTCTTTGGTTCCAACACTACTTAAAGCTCCATCCTTTTCATCTTCTTCTTTCTTCATTTTTTCTTTTCTATCAAGACCTAAGTGGTCTAAACCTTTTTCTTTACCTCCTTGGTTCTAAACTTTTATCTTTCTTGTGTTTATGTCATATACCAATCATTCATGGTGTTGGTTGATGGTTCACCTTGCCAAAGATTGGAGGAGATACTCCTTTTTTTCCAAAAACCCTCTTTCAATTTTGTAGGATCTTGTTAAAAGGTAAGGAAAACTAACATTTTTCTTTGTGTTTGGACTGTGTCATTCTATTCTTGATGTATTTGTTGCTTATAAATGTTGTTGGTATTTTTAAAAGTTGTAAACTTGATGAAAGAAGCCATTTTTGTGGGTGTATTTAAAGTGTTCTTAATGCTATTTTCGTTTTCTGCCTGAGTATGGTTCACTGTTTTTGCTATATCTAAAAGAGTGGTCAATATTTTTGAGTGCTTGTGTTTTGTTATAAACTAGACAAAATTTTCTCCAAAATGGACTCAAGAAACATGTTAACAGTTTAAGAAACGAAAAAGTTGAGTCCTTTGAAAATTGTGCTTGATTTCAAAAAATGTTGGCTTGGCAACGTGTGGTAAAACGTGATTCTAGAAGATTCTATTGTGTAAATGTTGAAACTTTTGGAACAACCAAAAATTAGACACAAAATTATTTCCAATCATTTATGGTTTGCCTATATTTGGTATAGTTTTCTATTTTTAATCATTTTTAGAAATTGAAGGTTATACTTGTTTCCTGACTGAAAGTGATTTTGAAAACTGTGAACTCTCAAAAAACATATAAAATCGTGTTTTTAATGTTCTCGGTCATTTTTAAAAGGGTTTTAAATGTACTTTCATAAAATAAATGGTTTGGATTCTATAAAGTTTTGTTTGAATATGAAAAATAACAAAACATGTTTGTAGGTCCTCTAGTAGGTCATCCTAACCTTATTGTTCTGTTATTTTTGTATCTTTTCTTTGTAGATTTTTTCTTGAGGTGATCTTTAATGTTTTAGAAAATAGACAAAATCTTCTTTTCAACCATATAGGGATAATGTCAAACAAAAATCATATACTTGTTTAAAATGAATTTCAAAACCAAGGCCAAAAACTGGTTGCCGATGGAATCTATTTTGACAAAAGTTTTATAACCTTTTTACTAGTCTTATAGAATGTGATATTTTTACACTTAAAATTAAACTATGGATCTTTTTAAATAAAAGTTAAATATGATTTCCAAGGAAATTTATCTTTTTCATTTTTTTTTGAAAAGTATTTTAAATGAGTTCATTGAAAAGAACAACTCTATAAGTTATAAAGTCGAGTTTTATGAAAACCTAATCTTTTAAATAGAGTTGATTTTGTTTGACTTTTTGATACTCTTAAGGCATCCTCAATATTTCAAAATCTTATTTTAATTATCTTATGATAACCTATTTAAATAATCTAATTGAAGTTAATTTACTTATATTTTCTTTGAATAACTTTTATGGTTGAGTTTAAATCACTCTAAGTGGAGTTTCAAATTATTTTTCACAAAGTTGCTCTGTATGAGGACTTTGTGTTGTGAGGTTACTCTATGTAGAACCTCTGCTTATCCTCAACTAGGGATTGCTCCAAATAGGATCCTGTTATTGCAAAGCCAACGATGGTTGGGCCTCTGTGTTGTGACACATGATAATGAACTAATGATGGATAGGGCCCAATGCAGTGGCACATGATGGTGTTATTTTTACGAATAAGTATGGTGAATCGATGATGGGAATAATGGGGATAACATTAATGACTAAATCATATGTATGATAATTTGTTTATAATATATGATGCCATTATTATCTATGTATTGGTCAATGGTTATGTCATGCATACATGCATAAGTTTGTATCGGCTATGTTGTAGTAGCTTATGCTGTGTTGGTGAGTACGCATGTAAGTTTATGGTCTCTTCGTCGGGCCTTATACCTAGTGTGGGAAGGGTTAGTGGAGGACGGGTTTCCTTGGGGATAGGTAGACGGGCGAATCCCACATGTAGACCAGGATACTCGCGAATCCTGTGCCGTGGTAAAGCCACTACCCACATATATTTATCCTGACGTGACCACTACATCACTTCCACAAATCAGTTCTGGTATCCCCCAAATGGTCTTGGCATGTGCCATTTCTTGCCCAGATGGATGTTGTTTATTCTACCATGATTAAGCGATTCTTCTAGCCTGGTCATTCGATGTTGTAGTCTCCATGGAGCAATTGTTACATTTCATGACATTGCATACCAGAGATGTTTCCATTGTGCCTATCTATTTGATTTCCTCTACTTGATTTGTGATGATTAAGTATGAGCTATTGTCCATGTTATCATTATGATATTTCTTTCTGATTATTTTCTTTACATATATTTTTGTTGTACATCTATGTTTTCTTTTCGGTAGCTTATCCTTGCTTATGTGTTTTGTGTATGTGTGACTATAATGATCGCAATGATTAATCTCACAGGATCGCAATGATTAATCTCATGGGAGCAGATGGACGTGTTGAGACTTCATGAGATGTTTAGTATCGAGCTCCTCCCTACCATCCAAGGGAGTGGCACGGGATGGACTCTTGACTTAGAGGCAGGAGAAGTTAGATTCGACAAACTTTTTGCTACACGTTTTCTCTCCCGAGGGAACTCTAAGGCTTACCGTAGGATGTTTCATGCAGTGACTTGAGGATGTGGATGTGGTTTCGAGCGAGGTCACTATAAGGATAAAGATGATGAGGATACGCCATCTATCTCTCCTCAATGCCCTTAGAGGACTAGTTAGTATTAAGAGTAGTGTAGACGGTCAGTTCTCAGGGTGTGAGTTCTTGTACCCCTCTCCCCGTCTTAGTTGTATCTTTGGGACTTATCTATAATGGTCCATGATTTATACTTTTTCAATGACTGTAGTTTTTATATATTTTGATGACTCCTTCTGATGTGGTTTTATTTTATGAGATATTTTCAAGTTATGAATTCTTTTAAGGTGAAGACGATAGTTACTTTACTCATTAAAATTTTATTTGTATTTTCATAACTAAATTAATTAAGAGTTTCCATAATAATGAATTTAAAAGAAAATGAAGGGTCTATAAGTTAAGTTTTTGAGCAAATAATATCTCTTCATTGTGGCAACTTCGTGGCTAACGTCGTGGGTCGTTAAACCATAAAGCATTTAAAAAAGAAGACATGTGTGTACATCTAAATTTATTGTGTTTGCGGTCTCACATGGTCATAGCACTGGCTTTTCCTCTATGTCCCCAAATTAATCTGGTGAAGGACAATCAAAGAGAAGAAAGCATAAGGAATATTGCTTGACCTTTAAGTTGCAAAATTAAAAGGTTTATATAGTAATTAATGAAAACAATTCTTGTCATTTAAACTAATTTAATATCAAGTTTAAAAAATAAGAAATAAAAATAAAATAAAATTTTTAAAATTAAAAATTAAGTGTTTTCTCAAATCAAATAAACCTACTATTTTAAGACTGATTTGTATAGATATATACTTTATAAAAGAGTATATTATTTTTACATGTAAAAGGATAATTTGAAATTTAGTATGTCATGTAAAAAAGAATAAATAAATTGATAATTTTAAAATTTATTTTTAAAAAATTATTTAAATCATATCTAAAAAAGTTAGGGATGTGCGGGGTCTATGTGGGATTTGTTTACAGATATAAAGGAAAAAAAGTTGTTTTATATTAATATCTTGATTTGGAGAACATTTTAAGGATAAGACTGTAACTTATAATTTGAATATATTGAGATAGTTAATTTAATGCAGTCTGGCAATTTAATTTTGCTAATTTTAATTAAATAAAGTAATTTAAAGTTTCATTTTAAATTACTTTCTATATAGGAATTAATTTTGAATTTTTCTAAAATTTAAAATAAAAATATGATAAGTGTGTGTAGTTAAACATAATAGCAAGTGAATAAAATGATATCAAGAAAAATATAAAAATTTTCCCTTAATTCAAATGACCCTAATTTTTATTTTTAAATTTTATATAAGGTTACTGTTATTGTATAGAACCTCTAAGAACATATTAAGGATTTTGTTGAAACCAAAGACGTGAGAAGCATCTAAACCCTCAAGTTTTGATGATAACAAAATATATTAAATTTTAGAGTTCTTATGTTTTGCTATACAGAAGGAAGGCTTCAAGCGTCCAGCGTCTTATTAAAATCTAGCATCCAACGCACCTCTATAAAACAAGTGTCCAAAGCACTCCTATGCCTAACTCATCTACTTTATTCATCAAAAATTTGACTAAGTTTTCAAACACCTTATCTACTTATCCATGTACGTGTTGTAATGAGTGCCTTATTTCTCTATGATGTGATCTAACAAATATCCCAACATTTATGTAAAACAAGACATTCTCATATATAAATGCAACTTTGTTGAAAAGTATCAAGCTATCAGAACCAAAACAAGGAATGACCAGAACTGGCAGCTCCAAAATGCAGAACTACATCTTTCCTTTTAAGTGTAAAACAAAAAGTTATTTTTCTCTCTCCTTGCTACAAACTTGATATACGCGCCAACATGCATGACAGACATTAGAACTTCTTCTTAAAGATTGAAGCTCAAGACTTCAACGGTTATCTTCTCAAGGCCATATATATATATATATATATATATATATATATATATATATATATATATATATATATATATAAAGTTCATGGAAGAAATGAGTTGACAAACTTCTTTTGAAAAGAAAATCTACTCTACGTTGATTGGACGATCTTGAGAAATTATTTCTTTCATGTTCTTTACTTGAAAATTTTCCTGTAACTACTCTAAATCTTTCATATTCTCACTCTGTCAGTCGATACTATTCAACAAATTTATTTTATGTTGTGAAAGCCTAGAGAGGCTTAGTGACAAAAGAATACTTGAATTGTAAGTGATTTTGGTTGGATCATTCTTGTAAGGCCTAGAGAGGTGAAAATAATACTTGTGTGTAACCAAAAGGTTGGTTAGTAGAAAACCTTCAGAAGAAAGGTACTGGACACAGCTCAAGTTGAAGGAACCAGTATAAAATCTTCTGTATGCTTTCCTTTTCTTATACGCATATACGTTTTAATTAAACGTTTATTTTAACACTGCTATATTTGGTTAAAAAGTTTTTGAAACACACAATTCAACCCCCCTTCTTGTGTGTTCCCTGTTCTTTCAATTGGTATCAAAGCTCGGCCTCTTGGGGTTGAGCATCTAACAGTGCATGAGTAAGATCCTGAGTATACATGGATAATAAAGGACAAGCAGTCAACAGACCTTTTTTCAAAGGTCAAAATTATGACTATAGGAAACAAAGGATGATACCCTTATTTGATGCATGTCACATTGATATGTGAGATGTTGTGGAGTCAGGCAATTATCTACTTGTTGATGAGAACAAAATAGAACTGCCGAGAGGTCAGTGGACGGAAGCACATAAACAAAGGTATCTGTTAAACTCTAAAGCTCAAAATGCTATTATGTGTGCTTTATTTGAACTGAGTACGAGAAAGTGCATAGCTTAAAAAGTGCAAAAAAGATATGGGATACTCCAGCTCTTGCTTATGAGGGTACCTCACAAGTAAAAAGATCTAAACTAAGTTTACTTGTACGACAATATGAGTTATTTACTATGAAAGACAATGAAACTATTGAACTTATATTAGGTAGATTTCAAACAATTATAAATAACTTAAGATCTCTAGGTAAAACTTATAACAATTATGATCATATTGACAAAATTTTGAGAAGTTTGCCTAGACAATGGAGACCACAGTTACAGCCCCGATAGTGTATAAGGATCTAACAACTCTTTCTATGGAAGAGCTACTTGGAACACTCAAGGTTCATGAGTTGGAACTAAAGCAGGATGAAGGACTGAGAAGAGGAAAATACATTGCTCTAAGCGCTCAGTGTCCAGTGAAGGGATCATCGTCCAAAGTTCTAAACGTGGAATAATCCTCTAAAGAAGAGTCCAAAGAAGATGACTCTAATGAGGATGAGATCTCTTTCATATCCAGAAAAATACAAGCAATGTGGAAGAAAAAAGGAGGATCCAAAGCCAGAAACTTTGCTAAAAATCTCAATAAGGAACCCGAGGAAAAAAATCCACTTGTATGCTTTGAATGCAAAAAGCTTGGGCATTTTAAAGCTGACTGTCCAAGCCTACAAAAGGAGAAAAATAAAACCTTTTTCAAAAAGAAAAAGAAAGGACTTATAGCAACTTGGGAAGATATAGATCTATCCTCCTCAAAAGAAGAAGGAGAGGAAGAAGCAAACTTATGCCCTATGGCTGAAACAAGTCTAGAAAGCTCAGAAAATAAGCAAGAAGGAAAGGTAAACTTCAATGATTTATCTTCTCTTCAAGAGGTATATAATGAACTGCTTTTTAATTCTTCAACTCTCTCTGTTGGTTATAAGGAATTGAAAAGGAAGTTTTCAAAAGTGTCAAAAGAATTTAATTTACTTAAAAAGAATTATAAAGATCTTATAAGAAAGAATGAAAAATTAAACACAAATAGATCAAAAGATTTCTTTGAAGTGAAACCTCCTGATGAAGCATTAGGAATAGCTAAAAAGGAAGAAGTCTCTAGAACAGCTAAAGCTATTGCTTTTTGTAAATATTATGGAAAAAGTGAACATGAATCATTTTAGTGTATTCATCGTCCAGTTATGAAGGCATCCAGTGCCTTCAGAATAAACAAAAAGGGACCTAAGTCCATGATTATTCCTGTTACAGACTTGCTTGACAACAGAAAAGAAACCCCAGTCATGGTACTTGGACAGTGGTTGCTCACAACACATGACAGGAGAAAAGTCTATGTTCCAAAACCTCCAACAAAAGAATGGTGGATGGGTCACTTTTGGAGAAAATCAGAAAGGGAAGATAAAAGGAACAAGTAAAAGTGGTAAGCACCTTTTACCTTCCATCGATAACGTTTTATATGTTGAAGGACTCAGACACAATCTACTGAGCATAAGTCAATTATATGACAGTGGACACTGTGTCTCCTTTAATAAAGATGAATGTATAGTCAAAAACGTGGATAGATCCATTTTGTTTTCTGCAAAGAGGTAAAGCGATCTGTATAAAATTGATTTAAGCGATCTAACAAATCAAAATGTACCATGTCTAGTATCCATCAAGGAGAATTAATGGATTTGGCACAAGAAACATGGACATGCAAGCTTGAGTCTTAAAGCTAAATAAGCATAACCTCGTAAAGGGTCTTCCAAATCTTATATATAAATTTGGTGTTCTTTGTGATACATGTTAGAAAGGGAAATAAGTGAAAAACTCATTTGATTCAAAAATATTGTTTCCACTGCTAGACTTCTTGAACTTTTGCATATTGATTTGTTTGGACCAATTAGAATAGCCTCGCTTGGTGGAAAACAATATGGACTAGTTGTAGTGGATGACTATACTAGATGGACATGGGTTATATTCATAAGAAACAAGGATGAGTCTTTCAAAGTCTTTTCTATATTCTGTAAAAGAGTTCAAAACGAAAAAGGTGTTTGCATAGCCTTAATCAGAAGTGATCATAAGGGAGAGTTCGAAAATGAAAGTTTTCAAGGGTTCTGTGAGGAGAACAAAATTCTTCACAACTTCTCTGTACCTCCTACACCTCAACATAATGGTGGTAGAGAGAAAGAGTAGGACATTACAAGAAATGGCTAGAACTATGCTTAATGATAACTCAACTCCTGAACACTTCTAGGCTAAAGCCGTAAACACAACATGTTATTTACAAAACAGAATATATATTACACCCATTTTGAAAAATACTCCCTATGAATTGTGGAAAGGACGAAAATCCAACATATCATATTTCCATCCTTTCGAACGTAAATGTTTCATTATGAACACTAAGGACAATCTTGGAAAATTTGATTCCAAGTGTGATAGTGGAATATTGCTAGGCTATTCTTAAACGTCCAAGGGCTATAGGGTTTATAACTATAGAACCTTAATAGTTGAAGAAGTCATTCATGTTAGATTTAATGACAGTAAGCCTAATGGAGAACTATCAGAGCTGGACGAATCCTTTGCAAATATGAAGTTTGACTATAACAAAGAATCAACGTCCAGGATTCCATTAGATGACTCAAATAAAGAACAAAAAGAACCAATAGGACGAAACTGGTAAATGAAAAACTACCATCCAGAAAATTAAATCCTACGAGATGTACACAATCATGTCAAAACAATATCTATCTTCAATGAGTAAGCTCAAACTGCCTTGATCTCCCAGATGGAACCAAAGACGGTAGATGAAGCTTTATTGGACGAAGGATGGATTAAAGCTATGAAAGAAGAATTAAATCAATTCAAAAGAAATGATGTGTGGAAGCTAGTTCCTCTACCTAAAGACAAGTCAGTAATAAGAACAAAATGGGTATTCAAAAATAAGTTGGACGAGGCAGGTAAAGTAGTGAGAAACAAAGCTAGGCTTGTAGCTCAAGGCTACTCACAACAAGCAGGTATTGACTTTATTGAAACCTTTGCTCCTGTAGCCAGACTAGAAGTCATTCACATTCTACTTTCATTTGCTGCTCATAGTAACATGAAGCTCTATCAAATGAATGTAAAGAGTGCATTTCTAAATGGTATAATAAACGAAGAAGTTTACGTGGAACAACCCTTTGGCTTTGAGTGTGATACTTCTCCTAAACATGTTTTCAAACTCAAAAAGGCTCTATATGAACTCAAACAAGCTCTTAGAGCTTGGTATGAAAAACTAAGTTCTTTTCTCTTAGAAAATGGTTTCACAAGAAGAAAAATAGACACCATTCTGTTTCACAAAAACGTACACTCACACTTTATTATTGTGCAAATATATGTGGACAATATCATATTTGGTGCTACTAATGAAACTTTAAGTAAGGATTTTTCTAAGCTTATGATAACAGAATTTGAAATAAGCATGATGGGAAGTTAAAGTTTTTTTTAGGATTACAAATAAAATAAACAAGCAATGGCATATATATACATCAAACGAAGTATGTGAAAGAACTACTCAAAAAGTTCAATATGAACAATGCTAAAGAAATAAGCACACCCGTTCATCTATCTTCAGTGCTTGGACTGGGTGATACGTCCAAAAAGGTAGATGAAACCACATACAAAGGTATGATTGAATCTCTATTATATCTTACAGCATCCAAACCAGATATTATGTTCAATGTATGGCTTTATGCTCACTTTTAATTTAACCCTACAGAAATTCACCTCATTGCTATTAAAAGAATATTTAGATACTTAAAAGGAATTACTAACCTTGGTCTGCGCTTTAAGCCAAGTAAAGAGTACAGGTAAGTTGGTTTTTGCAATGCTGACTATGCTAAAGACAGAATTGAACGAAAAAGCACCAGTGGACGATGTCACTTCATTGGGGGAAAACTTGTCTCCTAGATCAGCAAAAGGCAAGGAATAATTCCTTTATCCACAACAGAAGTAGAATATATATCAACAGCGTCCTGTTGCTTATAATTTCTATAGATCAAGCATCAACTAGAAGACTATAGTATCTACGAGAGTAAAATTCCTATTCTCTGTGATAATACTCCTGCTATAAATCTTTCAAAAAATCCCATATTGCATTCTAGGACCAAGCACATTGAAATTAGACATCACTTTATAAGAGATTATGTTTAGAAAGGGGCTATTAATATTCAGTACTAACACTAAAAATCAACTAGCAGGCATATTTACAAAGCTACTTACTAAAGATAAACTCGTCCTTATATGAGATCATCTTGGTATGGAATTTATAAAGAAATAATTTTCTCATAAGTCTTGACCTCCAATGGCAAGTAGCGTCTAGTCTCATAGCATTGTCCATCATGCATGTGTCCACTATTGTTGCTTTCATATATTGTAACGGTTCATATTTAAAGCATAAATATCTTCATTTGTGTACCATTATGTTTTTACTGACAATGATTTGAAATAAATGCTTTATTCCTTGTCTGAGTCATGACTGCGCCACAACTGCATCAAAAAATGTGCACACATCTCTCACCTGAACCAACATTTAATGTGTACTTTCTCTCTCCCTCTTCAAAATTTTCAAGTACTGCCAAAAACACAAAAACTGTTCAGTTACTTTCTACACACTCAAGCATTTTCTACAAAAAATTTGAACCCTATTGCTCTCTCTCTCTCAACTTCCCTAATCTCTCACCCTAACCCTCTTTTTATTAACCATGGTGAGCGAAAAGGCAGACAACACTATGAAGGCAGTAACAAGAGTGGAAAGCCAAAATGAAGCAATTGTTCTCATAGAAAGTAGATGTTAAGACAAAGGACGAATTTATGACCCTCGCTTCGTTTTGATAATAACAAACAGTCTAACGCCTAATTGTCTGATTACACGTTTTTACTGTAATTAAAGATGTTTTGCTGACTAACCCCTTTAAACAATGTAAATATTTTGAACACTTTTGTTTGTTCAGAAGCCTTGTTACACGAGAACTTTTTTCCATTTTGGAGTTCGCGTACCTACTTCCTGTAAAAGAAGAAGTCTACGTACCTCTCACTGAAAAGATATAGCCTTATGCTAAAAAGAAGGAACTATTATACAGTTGTCAGTATAGAAAGTGAAGATATGCCCACTACAACAAGATTTGAGTACAAGAAAGGCTGGATAAGCAAACTGCTTTATCTTGTTAGTGTGATCAATTGGTAAAAAGCATTAAATGCGGCATTTGATGCTCCAACGTCCATTTTCTTCTTTTTATAGCATCAGACGAAGGATGTCTCCACAAGCACTCAAAATGGACACTTTGGGAGAACACTATAAATAGAAGAGAAGATCATTGTCAAATTGACGAAAACTCTTGGCAATTTTTTTTACTCTATTGCTATAAACTTGAACAAATCCTTCATGTAACAAATACTTGAGCTTCATTGTATATCCGTTGGATAAGACAATAGTCCAGTGTGATATTTTACCTTTAAACATTTCTTTATGAAATTGGTGGAAGCCTGAAAAGGCTTTGTATCAAAGAATACTTGGGTATTTGCTTGGAGAGACAAGTGAAAGACTACTTGAGTTGAGCCTGAAGAGGCTTGGATAAAAGAATACTTGTAACTTTTTTAGTTATGGTGGGACTTGGTAGTATACTAAGAACTAGACGTAGTCTCTAGGGTGAGATGAAGCTGTATAAATTTCTATGCTTCTTTCTTTTGCATCCTCTATTCGTTTTCATAAATCTCTCTTGAAAATACTTATCGTTTATCCTTTAGATGAAACATCTCATTGAAAAAGGTTTTGCAATTTTTTTTGTATAACACAATTCAATTCCCCTTTTTGTGTTGTTCCTGTGATTTACAGTAGATTTGATATTGACACCTTTGACGAAATGGGTGTAAAGGTGAAGGATAACCTTGTTCGGTATAGGATACTGAACTACTTCCATCTAAATGAGATCATTTACCCAGAACTCATCAAACGCTTCTGGAGGACTGCTGAGTTCGTGAACAATAGTGTTGTTGGCATTGTTCTGGGGATAAAGGTCACCATAGACCTTGGCAGCATCGCACAAGCTATTAGATGTGAACGTGCTGGCTCCTGTATTAAAAATGGCTGGGAAAACAACTACGGCGGCCATGAAACTGTAGATGCTGCTCTGATAGGACTAGAGGCTGAGGGTAGTGTAGAGTACAACAAACTAATGAAGGAAGGCAAAGTCTTTCAGCAGTTTCTAAACAAAGGCATCCTTCACAAGGCAGGGTCCAAGGATAGTGTAACTTTTCTGCATTGCTTCACCCTTTTCCACATGGTGACTAGACAATAGTTCAATCTTCCTCACCTTATTTTGAGCAACATATTCAAACTATGAAAGGAAGGGATGTATTTGATCAAATCACGTATTTAGCTTTGTTGAACAGGATCTTCTGGATACAACATGTGTATAATGAATTCTTCAGTCTGTCAGGTGTTGAGCAAGCTAAAATCAGAAGGTTGGGTGGTGGTCTTAAGTTCACCCAATTGCCATTTAGACGAAACAATATAAACCAAATGAAACCCAGGTTCATTCTAAAACCCATTGAAAAGGCTTCCAAATCTCAGGATGTGAAGGAAGAACCTACAGAAGAACTATAGCAACATGCAAAAGAACAAGTTGCACCATAAGAAGAACAAATAGACGATGAAGCTTTGTTCGTCCATCCTGTTTCCATATCAAGACTTGTCACCTCCAAACGACAACCGTTTAAGGGGAGATCTTCTAGACAACCTTCAACATCTAGAGTGACGAAGTCCAAGACACAGCAAGCACTAGTGTCCAAGGTTGCTTCTACTGCTACTGCTCTTCCACCTATACTACCTGCTAAGAGAAAACTCAGGCTGCAACAAGACTCTATTGATGAGGATGGCGAGTCTATTGCAGTCTTGCTAAAGAAACAAAGAACTGCCATAGTAGCAATTTCTGCACCTCAGGATGAAGCACTCTTAGTTAGCGTTGTTGCTCCTCACAAAAGGACATCCCAAATCGAGACAATGTCTAATATGAGCAAAAGAAGTAAGCTATTTACTCCAGACCTTGATATCGAAACTGTCTATGAATAAGAGTTTGTTGATTCTATCATTATTGAACCTATCAACCCTCAGCCTGACCAAACACAAATCCAAACACAAGCCCAAATCGTCCCTCACCCTATATCCAAAATAATTGTCCAAGGTATACCTATTCTAGATTCTAATGGCAACCAACTAATGGACAATTTAGGCAAGCCCATTACCCACAAACCTTTACCCCCAAATTACTCGTCATGGTACATACCCACCTACACTACACCTAAACCAGACATGCTGTTACTTGGTGATGAAGATTATGTGTGTACCATTTTTACTCCTGGCTTAGTAAAACTGTATCTTTTTGTTAAGCCACCCAAGCAAGAGAAGTTTTCTTTCCAAAAATGATGCGAGCCCAACCTATACCGATTTTTATTGTGAGTCCAAAGACTGGTATCAATCTAGATGTCTTTTCTGCGTTTGATGGACACGTTGAAAACTGGGCTTAAAGGAAGAAGAAATGTAGACTTCCATTTGTGAAGAACAACAAGCAAAATATTGTGGACGACAATGCCATTATCTTGCATCCAGAGCCTTACCCAGAGCCAGAATATGGGTTTGACTACTCTCTTATTCCACTTGATTCATTCAGAGACACTTACACACACCAACCGTCTAAGGAATTTTTAGCCCTACCTCTAGGAACCATTGAAAGCCTACCCTTAAAACACTTTATTAGAAGAAGGTATCCTAAGATTTTTGGTGCATAGCAATTTGATGCATACCCTCCTGAAGTACTTCAACATCGAGTACCACCATTAGAGGATCTTGAAACTACCTAGAAAAAAAAAAAAGCAACAGGGGATAGTAGAACACTTTGTTCATATCAGGCCCGCAAATTTGAAGTTCAGGCCACTAGACCCTACCGAGGCTGCATTCTTTCCAACATCGTATGAGCAAATGTTCTATACAAGTATCAAAAGCTCTATGAATTTGAAATGTCAATTGTTTATTCCTCCCTCACAACATGTTTCACATAACACCATTGTTCAAATTCAGCCTGACATGGTTAGCTCGCGATTACCCACGGTGGATGTCTACAAAAAAAAGTCAAACTATTGACTAAGCCTCCTTCTTTGCCACTACCTTCTAAGGTCAAGTTCCAACAGCACAATCAGTGTACCTTACAATGGTACATGTCTCAAAGATTGGTGCAAGACCTAGATGCAAACGATGCTAAACACTTCTAGCATCAGCATATGTGGACTTGCGAGCAACAAGCGTCCAACAGTGGACTGTCTGCAGACGACAAGGCAAAAACTCCAACTATGCAAAATTGTAAGTGCACGCAACATCCAACTCATGTTTTTCACTTTTTCACTTTAACCCCTAGTGGCTATGATGACTAATTCTCTGCCATTTTTGCTTATGTCAAAAGGGGGAGATTAGAAGGATTTTTTTTTGAGTCTTTGTACAATTGCTTATTTTAAAACTTATGCTTATGTGCAAACTAAATCATTTGACATTCATTTATGCAAAATTTTAGATATGCTCTGAATATTTGTGTTGAAATTAATTTATATTCTCTAAGTTTCAAATATGTGTTGAAAAATCATTTTACTCTACTTGAAATATTAGACTCAGGGGGAACATGATTGTAAGTGTACCTGATCTCATCTTATGTGTTCTTGATATATCTTTATTTATAAACTCAAAAATTTAGTAAAGTTTGTCATCATCAAAAAGGGGGAGATTGTTGAAACTAAAGACGTGTGAAGCATCTAGACTCTTAAGTTTTGATGATAACAAAATATATTAAATTGTAGAGTTCTTATGTTTTGCTATACAAAAGGAAGGCTTCAAGCGTCTAGCGTCTAACGCACCTCTATAAAACAAGTGTCCAAAGCACTCCTATGCTAACTCGTCTACTTTATTCATCAAAAATTTGATTAAGTTTTCAAACGTCTTATCTACTTATCCACGTACGTGTTGTAACGAGTACCTTATTTCTTTATGATGTGATCTAACAAATATCCCAGTATTTATGTAAAACAAAACATTCTCATATATAAGTGCAGCTTTGCAAAAAAGTGTCAAGCTATCAGAACCAAAACAAGGAATGATTAGAACCGGCAGCTCCAAAACGTAGAACTACATCTTTCCTTTTAAGTGTAAAACAAAAAGTTGTTTTTCTTTCTCCTTGCTGCAAACTTGATATACGCACCAAGATGCATGACAGACGTTGGAACTACTTCTTGAAAACTGAAGCTCAAGACTTCAACGGTCATATATATATATATATATATATATATATATATATATATATATATATATATATATATATATAGTTCATGGAAGAAATGCGTTGACAAACTTCTTTTGAAAAGAAAATCTACTCTACGTTGATTGGACGATCTTCAGAAATTATTTCTTTCATGTTCTGTGCTTGAAAAGTTTCCTATAATTGCTCTAAATCTTTCATATTCTCACTTTGTGAGTCAATACTATTCAACAAATTTATTTTATGTTGTGAAAGCCAGGAAATACTTAGTAACCAAAGAATACTTAGATTGTAAGTGATCTTGGTTGGATCACTCTTGTAAGGCCTGAAGAGGCGGAAACAATACTTGTGTATAACAAAAAGATTGGTTAGTAGAAAACCTTTAGAAAGAAGGTACTGGACATAGCTCAAGTTGAGTGAACTAGTATAAAATCTTTTGGGTGCTTTCCTTTTCTTATCTACATATACACTTTAATTAAACATTTATTTTAACGCTGCTTTATTTGGTTAAAAAGTTTTTGAAACACACAATTCAACACCCCTTCTTGTGTGTTCCTTGTTCTTTTAGATTTTGTTGTGTGATCAAAAGATAATTTCAAATTTAAAATTAATAAAAAGAATAACAACATATGTCATGCTATTAATGAGAGTAAATTAAGTGATAAAATCGTAACATATAATGCAAATATACTGAGATAATTAATTTAATGCAAATTGGCAATTTAATTTTCAAATTTTAATTAAATAAAGTAATTTAAAGTATAATTTTAAATTACTTTCTATATAGGAATTAATTTTGAATTTTTCAAATTCAAAATAAGAATATGATTAAGTGTGTGTAGTTAGTTTTAAAGTTACTTTTCTTTTTCACTCTTTTTTATTTTTTCTTTGACTGCTTGATTTTTGTGCATCTTAAAAAAATTTAAATATATAAATGAAGTTTCATAGATTCCATTGTTCTTGATCACCACTAGCACTATATCTTATGTACAAAAACTTCATTATTTTCTTTTTGTTTAATACATCAGTTGGTTCCTAAACTTTTGAAGAATTTTTAATTAGGTCCCTAAACTAAAAAAATCTGTAATTAAGTCCTTGATCTTTTAAAATTTTTTGTAATTGAGTACCTAAAGTTAGTTTGTGGTGGTTTGAAACCGCTAGAAAATTTATAATTTGTAGCGGTTTTACTATCTCTAAGGACTCAATTACAAAAATTGTAAAAAATCAATGACTTAATTATAAATTTTTTTAGTTTAGGGACCTAATTAAAAATTTTCCAAAAATTTAGGGGCCAACTAATATATTAAACCTTTTTTTTAACAAAAAAAAATTATGCTCATTTCAATCATATCTACACGACTACACCTTATATCTAATTGTAGACTGAAATTCTTTTTGGTACACACTAAACAATTTAATAATATTTTATCCTTAATCAAAATGCAAATATGATTAATAATATTTGTACCACTCACTCACTTAACACATATTAATAAAGTGCCGATATCTATTAAATATGTAAAATAAATAATTCAAGATGAATTATTATTTATCTATAATCTATAACATAAAGTGAAAACAAAATAATAACAAAAAATGGTTATTAATAGACATAATAATAGGTGACAAATAACAAAACAACTTACAAAATTCACAAAAAGTTAAGTGTTCCAGCGACCACACTAAAAACCACTTCACGTGTTTTTGGCAATTTCCGACTTGAAACCGGCACATATTGATTTAAATAGCCATATGAATCAATAAATCAATAAATTAAAGCACATTTCCAAGCATTTTAGAATACCCAAATATAAGGGAAAAAATAATTTAGACGAAGTTAAAGAATTAATTAAAATATAAGGAAAAAATAATATAGGCGAAGTTAAAGAATTTAAAATTTTACTAATTCATTTAATTCTAACACTGACATCAATATTTTAATACAAATAATAATAAATGATAAAAAAATTATTAAATAACCTTACTATATCACATCAATATTTTAACACGCACATAAAAAATATTAACACAGTAGTCTTGATTACTGGCCAACAAATAGTGCCAAGGCTTTTAACACGTTGATCTATCCAATATAGTAGTCCTTGCGTGTTATTGACCATATGTAATTAGAGAGCCTAAATAATTGATCCAAATTGATTTAGACGGAATTAAAAAAATAAAAGTTGCTTATAAAAAAAAGTCCCTCTTTTAAAACAAAAAATCGATCTTCACCTAAGAAAAATTGAATTTCAATTTGGGTATCTTAAAAAAAAAATTATATAAACCATCAGAAGTTCAAACCCATAAAATATAAAGCGTGAAATATCGTTGACAAAATGCGGAGTCGGCCTAACATTTCATAGACTTAAAATAAATTTTAAGGTGATTTTTTTTAAAATAATTTAATTTCAAAATCAGAATACATTGCACCTTGATCCCAAATGGTTTCCTTAAGTCATGTTGGTGTAACCGCCAATACTGTCAATAGTGTAACCGATCTTATTGCCCCACGTTATAACCAATCGCCAAAACTACCCACTAAACTTTTTCTCCCTCAATAGAATTGTGAGAAAAAGAAGAAAATAATCATGGCATCCTTTGTTAGTGGTCCAATTACAAAGGTGATTACAATAAATCACAAAGTTGATTACAATTTGTTTTATAAATTTTAAATTTTGCTAAAAGTATAGATGAACAAAATAAAAAAAAAGCAAAACAAAAAATGGAAAACACATTAGATTTACATGTTACAGTGAGAAGGGTGAAGGTTCTTGCTGCAACACCTTGTGATAAAGCGAGAGACAAAAAGACTAAGTGAAGAGAAATATTGATTCCTCTTTCCCAATTAAACTCTGTTCCTTAACATACAAAAAATAATTAGAATAACAAAGAGATAAAGAGTAAAAAAATGTGTAAAGAGTTATAAAGAGAAAGAATGTTCACCAAAGAGGTGAAGTTTCTCCTTTAACAGAGGAAAATTAGAATGTCCTCTTTCTCAATTCCAATGGGTAATGCATAAAATAATTTAAATCCGTATTGTCATTAGGCACACTATTTCATCTCGGGTTGAGCAATAACTATTTTCAACTATTTTCACAATTGATGAGAGAGAAAAAACATATTATATTCACAATTGATACATGTATTACTCACAATTTCTCAAAAACCACAATGGCTGGTGGCAAATTGTACAACATACATGTACACATTCACACCCAGTTGCTTTCTTTCATTTACTTCCCATTTTTTCTTTTTTGATCTCACAAATCTTAAATTACATAACCCAAAAAAAATAAAATCCCCGAAAACAAATGTTCACCCAAAATGTCCATAAAAATAAAATCCTAGATCTCAAATGATGAAAAGTTTCAAACATTAATGTGAAAGGAAGGTGTTGCTAATAAATAAATAAAAGGAAGACTAATATACATGAACAACTAATATACATGAACAAAAAACTATGTGAAAGTAAAAGAAGAATGAATTATGCCTTTAGCAATGGTTTCTATGCCTGAAAGTTACACATGATGCAACAGAAGAAAGAATCAGGGGAGAGAAACAATGTAAAAGTAACTTACATGTAATGGGAGAAGAGGATAAGCTTATAATTCAGTTAAGTGGATAGAAGGACACCCAAAAAATGTGGAGAAAAAATAGGATTGATTATTAAGTCTAAAGTATTATTAGGGATAAAATGGTCTAACAAAAATGGAGACTAAAAAGTAGCTACCGAAACAGCTGTTCCCTTTATCTATAGGTATAGATATATTTTATTTTGAGTTTGATTTTCATGCATTGTTGGTGTAAATATTTTTACACTTTTTTACACTTTCAACTAATAAAAAAATTATATTAGGTATAACTTTTAAAATAATTATTATAAAACTTAACAAATTTATCATATATGATAATATATAATGAGATGGTATAATAGTTTAAAAAATCTTGACATCATTTCTATTTAATTTTTTTAATTTTTATTTAAATAATTTACATTTTTATTAATTTACACAACTTAATAACATATTGCATTTTCATTATACTTTCATTAATTATTAAATAAAATAATGATAAGAAACTTAAGTTATATTATTAAAAAATTATATAAACTAAATTCAAGTTATTAAAATAAAATAAAAAATTACACGTAAACTAATTATATAAAGTTAGAAAATGTAATTCAACTTTTTTTTTTCCTATCATTGAATCGCTTCAGCCTTCAGCTTTCGGTCATTTCCAACTCTTTCATATATATATATATATATATATATATATATATATATATATATATATTAAATGAGCAATTAACAAAATATGATCGGAATACGAAAGTGTAAATTCAATAAATAATTGGGTTAATTAGAAGGCACAAAGAAAAGGTTTTGGGAGTTGGAACCCGGTGAAGTTTCCTAAGCCGCGTGCCGAACGAAGTTATTATACAAACAAAGAAGACTTGAATTGAATTTGAAGGGCAAATCAAACATTGGTGGCAGGGGAGCCGCGACACGAGGTTTCGTTTTATCGCTGTCAACCAACATTCCCATCGATTCCTCTGCTCAACATTCTCCTTCTTCCTTTCCTGAATCCGTCGCTAATTGTACTACACGGCAGGTACTGTTATTCTTCGTTTCTTCTCAAATTCTTGGGTGTTTCCGCTTAATTTCTTTCGCGTCAAGCATCGCCGTCAAATTTTTTCTATTATTGTTATTATTATTGCCAATTATTATTATTTCTTGGGGTTTCTGGGTGAGGTTTATATGGTTTGAGAGCATGTATCTCGAGTTTTGGATGTGTTTGGCGTTTGAATATGTAAAGATTAAAGTTTTCAGGGCATGTATCTTGTTACAAATTCTATGTTTCTGTGGGTTACAGATTGAAATTGTCTAGGATTATGTGGCAGAGAGATGTTAAAAATGTTATTAATGTGTGTGTAACTTTGCAGTTATGAGGAGCCAGCTTGTGTGTAGTGGGTGTAGGAACATCTTGGTTTACCCTAGAGGAGCATCCAGTGTTTGCTGTGCATTGTGCAACACGATTACCTCTGTTCCTCCTCCGGGTACGCCCCCTTTCGCTGTTTCTTTTTATCAAGATTTGAGAAACTTTCTTGCTCCATGCTTAGTATGTTGAATTAGTCAATTGGATTAAGTGGTGTAAGCCATCTTAGGTGTGGAATAGTATTAGTGGGTAATTATGCATGGATACTTTATGATTGGTGACGAATTGGTACCGTGCTTGTATCGGATGCCAATATGCATATAGTATGGCAGCCATCTTATCAGAACTTGGCTGCCTTATCTCCAAACCCTCTTTTGTAATTTCTTTCTTTGGATAATGAAGGAATCAGTGTCATGACTTGTATATTACATTTTTGTTTAACTTTAACTATGATTATGCATTTTTAATAAATTTTTCAAGAGATTGAAGATTAACGATAATACAATGATGATGACAAATCAATATAAATATTATCTATATTAAGAAAAAAAAGAAACTAGGAAAAATAAATTAATAAAATGCAAGCATTTTATAAATATAATTATATTGTACTTAGTATATATTGCTGTACCCCCCTATCTTATTTTTTAAAAAAATTATCGTATTTACTTATTGTATTTGTATCACACCCAATACTTGTACCCATATGACGTAATTTTATACAGAATTGGAATTGAGTTCTATAAAATAATTCAATTGTTAACATAATTCATAGTTCCTTATTTCTGATGTAAATCTCATGGAGCAGTCTCTTTGTCTGTGTTGGAAATGGCTCTTAGCATTTATACATGGCTGTTCAGATTTGTTGGAAAGAGTTTCTAGGGAATTAATGTCTAGATAGCTGAATAGACAAATTCATGTATAGCAGTGTTATCGATAGTAGATGGAGGATTATGGCAGCAAGCCAAAAATCCGCCATATAAGAGAGATTGAGAGAGAGAGATAGATAGATAAAACTGCAATGCAAAAATAATAGAACACAGCCACAAAACTAACAATAACAGCAACAGCAAGTTTTAAACATTCTCCAATTGTGTTCACACCCTGATGCACTACATGTCAAGCTCAAGCTCAAAATCTTGATAGCTGGCTGCTACAAGTTTGGAGCCGAGTGGCCAAACAATCACCACCATTGAGCTACAAAACCAAAGAGTGCGACTTAAAATTAAAATTTAAACATTAAAACTTAATTACTTAAAACACTTCGAATACTAGGAGTAGGAGATTAGGAGTTTCTCACTAGGAGATGTGGTCTTCCTTGATGATTTTGCAAAGTCAGAACCAAATAGACCACTAGTACTCTTATAAATTGGCAACTCAATTAGAATCTTTTGTTGCACATCTTTACTTGGCACCAACCTCTTGATGCAATCATACAACCCATTAGTAACCTCCAAATCAAACTCCAATTGTGGGTTGGCATAATAGAACTCTGGGTTTAAAAAGTGGCCAGCTGCATGCAGTGGTCTATGAAGCTGACAATTCCATCTATCATCAATGATTGCAAATACATCTTTGTATTTACTTTCATTTTTGTTGAATGACTTCATAATTGCTTCTTTGGCCTTCTCCATTGCTTCATAAATATAGCCCATAGCTAGTTTTCTTTCTCCATTAACAAGACAAAGTACTCGAACAAGAGGGGCCATGACTTTGAGAGTAAAAACCACATGATTCCAAAATGATGGCATAAGGACAACTTTTGTCGCTTGCCTCCCCTTAACTTCCTTAGATAACTTGTTTTTGTTCCATTCATCAGAAATAACATCTTTCTCAAATTTCCTTTCTCTTGATGAAGCCTTTCCAATGATAGAAAGGAGTAGCAAATCTTTACCAATTCCCTCTTGTTTGTGAAATGTCTCAACAAACTCAAGGTACTAGAGTGGCTATAGATAAACCCAACAAGACTAACTCCCCTTTGAATTGTCTTCTTTATTAAAGGAAGCTTTCCGATGTGTTCAAGCATCAAGTCTATGCAGTGGACTGCACAAGGGGTCCAATAAAGATGTGGTCTTTTATCTTCCAACATCTTACCAACTAAAACATAATTGCTTTTATTATTTGTTATAACCTGAACAACATTATGTTCCCCAATCTCCTCCACAAGGGAATCAAGCAACTCAAACATCTTTTCACCGTCTTCACAAATTTAGAGCCATCAATGGACTTCACAAACATTGTCCCTGTAGGAGAGTTCACCAAAAAATTAATCAAGCATCGTTGCTTTCGGTTAGTCCATGCATTTGACATAATAGAATAGCCATGTTTGCTCCATTGCTCCTTATGATCCTTCAACAAATCTTTAGTGTATTCCAACTCCTTGTTGAGGAGTGGAACTCTAATATCATGATGAGAGTGAGCTAGTAGATTTGGACCATAAGCACCAATGGCTGAAATCATATCTTGCAACTCTTCAATTCAATAAGGTTGAATGATAAGCCAGCTTGGTACCAAGAACGAGCAATATATTGATGGACCTTGGCCTTTGCTTCTTTGTCACATGCGTTTCGGATGTTAGCTTGTCTTAATTTCTCCTTCTTTCTCTTCCCAATAACTGTCTCTGGATTTTTACAAAATAGGTCCATTGGCCTTTTTTTAGCAATATTCTTTTTCCCCCCCTTAGGATTACTAGTTGCTAATGCAGAAAGTATACCCTCATCTTCACTGTCATCATAGGCCATATTTGGGATTTCAATGTTGTCTTCCTTCTGTTTCTCTCTAAGAAGTGCCCAAAGCTCTGCTCTAACTTCCTTTGGACACTTGGTGCAAGCTGCAACATTGCCCTTCTTCCTCATAAGATGATGTTTGGCCCTGGTGATTCTTCCTTTTGTAATTTTTCGACAGTAATTGTAGACAATAGTATTGGTGTCTACTTCATCCAAGGAATGGCAATGCTTCCATCCTGGATCAAGTCTGCTGCTTCCTCTTGAAGAGCCTTGCTTGATGGCCATGGTGACGGTGTGGAACAGGTCATCGGAGATTGTCTTCAAAGTGGAGTCGATGTTGGAGTTGGGCGTTGGTGTAGTGCAATTGTTGGAGATGGCGATGGTCTGGTGCGGAGGCGCCACGTGAACAAAATGCTTCTCCACTGGTTGCCGGTGTAGTGCAAGCAAAGGTGATGGTCTGGTCGCTAGTCGTCGGAGAAGAGTCGTACCAGCCTTGCACTGTGCGAACTACGAAGAGAAGCCGATGAGTGGTGTTCAATTTTTACCCTAGGACCCTAAGCTGGCGAAGAGAAGAAAAGCTCCACAATAACATTGTGTTTTGGGTCTAGGTCGGGTCACACGACCCAGCCCATTTCTTTCTTTTTTAAACTTATTTAGATACCTATTGGGTTGGGATCGGGTCAAGGCCCATTTTAATTTTGAAATCAAATTTTAGGGTTTCATAACACATTGTCGTGGTGGGCTAGGGTTGGGTCACATGACCCAACACTTCGTCTTTGTCCCTTCGACAAATAGCAGTCGCGTTTTTGCCATAGCCGCCTGCAACGCCATAACCACGTCACCCATCGTGGCCACCATGGCCCTCCACATGAAATCTGCCACGCCACTGCCTTTCCGTGGCGGCTTGAGAAATTCCCGCCATCACCTTCTGCCATGGCGTTGCCATAGCCGCTTTTTGATAACACTGATGTATAGTGACTTATTATTTTCCTAGGGAATTACATTTATTAATTTATTGCTCTTAAATGTAATTCAATCTGAAATTATTATAAATATTCATGCTGCTGAGTGCTTTTTTACTCAAGCATTTCGCCAATATCCAGTCTTCAACTGTTTGAATCTGGGAATTGGGTTCAAATTTACCTTGGCTTTCTGTCTTTTACTTAAACCAACAGTTAAACAAATGTGTTATACAAATGTGTTATTAGCACGATGTAGAAAGCTCCAGAGGTATTTTGTGTAATTTCTAAAAACATACTGTAAGTCACATGGTGGGTATCGATTTTTTCTTTTTTATGGAATTTTAGCTTAAAATTGAACTGTTATTAGGATAACTACCAGGATCATTAATGTTGTCAAAGGTTGTTTGCTTGTCAATCGAAAAGGGATGTGTAAACTGTAAAGCAAGATTGAACATGTATTTTTACTTGTGAATTGTATTCTAAGGGTTTTCCTTGTTTCCTGAAAAATTTAGAGGATTCACATAGTAATTTCTATGTTGTTTGCTAGAAACATACCTCCCATTCTTTTTCCTTTAACACAACCATCCTACTTCATATGGTATTAGAGTCAAATTTAAGCCATTCCAAATAAACAATGAGAAGTAGAGTAGAATTGGGGAATTTTGAATTTTGGTGTTTACTTGAAGATTTGTTGCACGAAATCATGCTTTGCAGCAACAACATTATGTGGAAATGGGAACCCATTTGGAGAATTAAGAAGGCATCTACAATCCTATAGGCAATCAAGAAGGTGGACTCAAGGGTAAAAGTTTTTGGACCACTGTTTGTCCATACATTTTAGATTTTAATTTTATAGTCCTTGAAAGTGTGCTTTCTTTGCTTGGTTGTGGTGCTTATGGTTGAAGCATAATGCTAGAGTTTGTCATTCTATGGTCCTTGAAAGTGTGCTCTCTTTGCTTGGTTGTGGTGCTTATGGTTGAAGCGTAATGCTAGAGTTTGTCATCTACAGATTGACTCCTTCATATCTCTTACGGATAGAATTTCTTGTCTTTTCTGTGGGAACAGTACATAGTTTCTTTAGAAGAAGACCTTTTCTTGTGAATTTGCTACACTATTTTTGTTTTTTCTTTCCATTATTTAGCTGGTTTGGTAGCTCTAGGATGATTTCTCATCTCCTTCAGTGTCCTTATTTTCTATTCTTGAATATATTTTCTTTATAAAAAAAATAAAGAAAGTTATGGCTTTTGCTTTTCACATCATTCATATCCATCAAGACCTTAACAAGTAAGACTGATATTGTCTATATGAGTTGGTGATAGGTTTCAGGGTTGAATTTCTTAATCATAAGAAACATATGGAAGTAGCTATCAATAACATAGATATATTATTTGAAAGATACTCTGTGCGTGTTTGTAGAGAGAGAGAGAGAGAGAGGGAAATGAACTGGAAAGAAATTATGCATCCAGCTATTAAATATTCATGTGTAGTTGAACTTTAACTGGATGGTTACATGTGGGAACCTTTAATTTCCTGATGCCCTTGCAGGAATGGAAATGTCACAACTTTGTTGTAGAGGCTGTAGGACATTGCTAATGTACGCACGTGGTGCTATGAGTGTGAGATGTTCCTGCTGTCACACTCTTAACCATGTACCAGGTACAATATATTTCTCTGTTGCCTGATTTGTGAAGCTTATTAGCTCAGTATTTATTTTTCTGTACTACATACTGATTTGCTAGATAAACTATTTACATTTATAAATTGTAACTAGAATGATGTTTTGGTGGTTTTCTTGATCATTGAATATGCTTAATTCATTGATGGTGATCTTAAATCCTGACATTGGGCTCAGCAGGGGTAGAAGCGAGGGGATCCTTTTCTCCTTTCCTCTTTACCCTTGCTGTTGTATGTTTCAACCATATGTTGATGTATTTGTGGTGAACTCAAGAATGCAAACCAACTGTTTGCACATATTCGAACTAGTATTTGTTAACTGTTTGGTGAAGGATCATGAATGACCTTTATATCTCTAAACAACCCCTTCATGCAAGAACCCTTTGGGCCTAAAGTGTGGACAATGTACAAGCCCACTCTCTACCTTGTGCTGAAATTCAGTTTTATTTAGAAGAATGGGAGTGGCAATAATTCAACTCTTGACTACTTTGTCATAAAGACTCTGATATATGTCAATTACCAACTCCTAAAAGCCTAAGAAGTTTAGTAAAAGCTCATGATTGGTTTTATATCTCTAACAAGTACAAAGTAAACACAAAATATCCATCAAACCAGATATCTAGGTAGCAGGAAAATGAACAAACATAAATGCAAACCTTGTGGTTCTCCATAGCTTTCTTTTTAATTTCTAACTATTTTAAGTTTATAACTTTCTTCTGATTATTCCCAAGACATTCTGCTCGAAATTCTTTTTATTAAATCTCATAAAACATTAATAAACTGCCACATTGACATGTTATTAAATGAATAATTCTGCTCAGCTGCCTTAGGGAACACCTAATGCCAGATTTGAAACCTTGCAAGTCTCAATTTCCTTAGTTAAGCCAACTTTTCCCATCTCCTTATCACTTCTTAGAACCTAACCTGCAATAATAATAATTCTGGTAAAAATACATTGCTCCCAATCTTAGAACCCTAATATTTGATAGTCTCCTTTTGGCAACTTGTTATGCTAGTACTGACTCCTTAGTAATAGGAAAATGTTCAGATGACAGGGCAAAATTAGTTTGTGCTAGCTTTGATATAGAGCTGATGCTATCAGCTATAAAGTAAACTGTGTAAATTGAGGTCAACAGTACTACCATGCACCTTTACACTATTCTTAGAATAATATTTCAACCAAATTAAATTAATGACTCAAAGCTCAATGCTAGGAATTGCTTGCTTGCTGCATACAGACCATGAAAATGAAAGAGACTATCAACTAGTCTAATATTTGTCATGAACCAACTACCCCAAAAGCATATTATCCCAAATAGCAGTGCGGAGTGCCCCCCCATCCCAAAAAAAAAAAACACTGGCAGGATGACCGCTATTTTGAACCCTAGATAGATTTATACTACACATGTATATATGCTGAAAAAAGAGAAAAGAAGTACCTAAAATTAAAAACATATTCATAATTAATGATTAAAACTAGAGTTTGGTAACCAAACACACATGTCAAATTGTCAATGACAACAAAATAAAAGTTTAAACCTCCAAGGCTTAGGGCAACTAAATATTCAAAATCAAATACAATGCTAATAACTATCAGCAATCTTCATCACCAAGGTCAGCTATCTCTTCTTCATTTTCACTTTCACCATTCTTGTAGATTTCTTTCTCCTCTTCAATTTCTTCATTACCATATTCTTCCTCTTCTTCTTGTACTTGTACTTGTACTTGTGCTACTTCCTTTCCTCTTCTCTTAGAGTTAGGAGGCCTGGAACTAGAAGCTACAACTGTCTTGTTTTATTTTGTTTGCTTCCTAGTGTATGTTATAGGCTCACTGACCCCAGTTGCGATTGCCACAACTCCCCAATTCTAAGTATCATTATCCAAGACTAATTCATCTTCAACAGCTTCTTCATCATCACCCATTTCTCCTAATAACCACTCATTACTATCGTCAACATCGTTTAGGAAAATGGGATCCATCACATCACGACATTCAAAACGTTCCTTTAGAGCTTGGTTATATTTTATAAAAACCAAGTCTTGCAACTTTTGATGCTCAAACCTACTCCTATAAAGCACGGACAACGGACACGATACGCACACGGACACGGGGACACTACTAAAGTCTAAAACATAGGACACGGGGACACGACATATGTATATATATAATATGATCAACCTAACAAAATATTACTAAATTGATCAACATTTGATAATTAAGATCAACATGACAAAAAATCTAAATTGATAATTAACATTTATATATTCATCTTAAAACAAGTTCCTTTACAATTTTCATATGATAATAAGCCTCACAAAAAACATACTAAGAGGCATCATATTCTACAGTGCAAGAACTTTGTCTCTACTAAAAAAATCTAAGAAAACAATTTGTTGAGATCTTTAATAAAGAGTCTCATCAAAAAGTACTAAGAGACATTATCATCATTGAAAAGAAAAATCCAAATTAAAAAAACAACTTGCTAATCCTAATCCATCTAAGCCCTTCCCCTTCCTTCTTGATCATCATCATTGAAAAACACAGCTTCTAACTTTGGTTCATCAAGGGATAAATTAGCAACTTCAAGAATTCCATTCTTATCAAGTGATCCAAACTCATCTCCTGCAATGTCCCACATTTTAGTTTCCTCGATGGTATTGTGGGGAATTTCTTGAAAGGAGACGAAGATTGCTATGAACAAATACTAGATCCTCTGCCTTATAGGTTGTCATCTTGTTTCCTTTTATAGAATGAATGAAAGAGTATGTGCTCCAATTTCTTTCACAACACGAAGATGAACATGGTTGCCCAAGTAGCTTAAGGGCAATCTTTTGAAGTATTGGTGCATGAGCACTTTGATCTAGCCACCAAGATTTTGCCTCCATTTGACCTCTATCCCTTAAAGAGTCAATATCATCAAAGCCTTCTCTTCTATCAAAAAAGTTTGCAAACTCCACATTCGCTTGTCTCCTTACATCCACATCAACAAAGTACCTTTTGAAACATTTCATTCTTTCACGAGTAAGTTCCATATCCTGATATGGGAGAAGTCTATTTGAATGTTTACTTAGCCATTCATGACTATAATATCAACAATATAAAAATATATGATTATAAATTAATATAACCTATAGAAATGTATGAAAAAAAAGTAGACATTGAAAATTAATAAATTATATTTAGGGATATAATGTATCACCTTGGGTTCAAAGAATGAGCTAAACAATGAAGAGGTGTGCTACTCTTAGTCCAACAATCAGTTAATATTTTGTGCACTACCTCATAAAAGGTTGATTCTTCACTTTCTCCCTTTCTTTCATATCAATATATGGCCTTCCTCACTTTTTCAATCATTGAATCCCACATTTCATATACCAAGTGAAGAGAAGCCGCATCCGTATCTGTTTTTCTAAGAACATCATAGATAGGATTAGTGAAAGAAAGTATATAATCAACCTTGTCCCACCAAATATCATCTAACAATGTCGCTTTCACAAATTTTGCCTTTCCAATATCATTTTTCTTGTAAGAAGACCATTGCTCACTAATAACCATCTCTTGGAGTCCTTTTTTCAAATGTCTAAACCTCTTGAGTATTACTATGGTGGAAGCAAATCTTGTAGGAGCAAGTGAAAGCAACTTCAATGAGTTGAATGTATTGAACATTGATAATCCATAGAGTGACCCATGATAAAGTTTTTAACAAACATGGCATCTTCTGCAATTTTTGTGATCTAAGAACATTCTTGGTAAATAACATTGTTTTTTTCTGTGTTCGTGGCTACACACATATTTTTCAATGCAAGATTTAAGGTGTGCACAACACAAGGAGTCCAATAGATGGAAGGAAACTCAGCCTCTATGAGCAAACTTGTTGCCTTATATATAGTTGCATTATCAGTCACAATTAAAATAAACGTAAACACACAAGAAGGGGGGGTTGAATTGTATGTTTTAGAAAACTTTTTCGCAAACTTTTGAAAGCAGATAAAAAGCGTAAATAAAAGCCAATCGAGAAAGGATAAGGAAAGAAAAGCACACAAGGAATTTTTGTACTGGTTTACTCAACTTGAGCCAGTGTTGTTAAATAGCGGCCATGACAGCGCCATGGTGGATTGCTGTGGTGGAAAACTGATACGTTGCTATATTATGGCAGTGGCGTAGCGGGTTTCACATGGCGGCTGCCATACTTGTGGCACCCATGGTGTCTGTGGCAGAAAAATAAAAGGAAGAAAGAAAGAAAAAGGGTTTGGTCATGCGACCAGACCCAAATCTAAGCCATGAAAACCGTTCAAAGTGTTTGCAATTCCACTTGTGCCTCCTTCTCATCTCGTAATCGTCTTTGTCTATCTCAAAAGAGCTTGTCAGCAACCTTCGATAGTAACCCTCCCTCCTCTGAAACTTTTCAAGTTTTAGTTCTCATCCTTGCCTTGCATCATCCTTTGAACGTTTCTATCTTTTCTTTTTGTTGTTTTTTTTTTTTTTTTATTTCATTCTTTTTTTACTTTTATTTTTTGAACTCTGTTTTTAATCTATCTCTTTCATTTTATTTATTCTTTTGATTTCTTTTTTAAAT
Source organism: Spatholobus suberectus (assembly GCA_004329165.1). Taxonomy (NCBI): domain Eukaryota; kingdom Viridiplantae; phylum Streptophyta; class Magnoliopsida; order Fabales; family Fabaceae; genus Spatholobus; species Spatholobus suberectus. The sequence continues at coordinate 41,904,334 of CM014729.1, forward strand.
TTTGTTCATTTATTTTTTTATTTATTAAAAACATTTTTTATTTTAATTATGTTATTTTTAATTTAAAAAACTATTATTTTTTATTTTTTTAATTTATTATTCTTTTAATTTTTAATTCTGTTTTCTTTTAGTTATCTATTTAATTAAATTTTCTAATTATGTTTTTTTTACCTTTTATTTATTTTATTATTCTTTTGATTTTGCTTTTTAAATTTATTATAATTTTGATTATTTATTGAAACATTATTTTTTTTTTAATTACGTTATTTTTATTATTATTTTTTTAAAACTAGTTTTTTATTTTATTTTTATTAGTCTCTTTTTCTTAATTCTATTTTTTAATTTTATTATTTTTTTAATTATGTTTTTTAATTATATTTTCCGATTCCATTTTTTAATTTTATTGCTTTTTTAATTAGGGTTTTAATTATGTTATTCTTTTAATTTTGTTTTTTTTAATTATATTATATTTTTTATTGTTTTTTAAATTCTATTATATTTTAAAATGTTTTCTAATTCCGTTTTTCATTTTTAATTATGTTTTTTAATTTTGTTAATTATGCAATTTTTTAATATATATCTATCTATATATATGTTTATGTATATATAAAATAAAATAGAATTAAAATGTATGTATATTGTACATATATAATAGAATTAAAAACATAATAACACTATATATATATATATATATATATAATTTTTTTTTCTATTCACCATGCTTCCGCCATATACCGCAACGCCATCAACCATATTTATATGGCGGATTTTCAGCAGACTGTTATGATCCGCCATCCGCCATCGATAACATTGAATTGAGCTACGTCTAGTCCCTTTGTCTAGAAGGATTTCCACTAACCAACCCTTGGTTACAAACAAGTATTCTTATTGCCTCTTCAGGCCTATAGTAGTGATCAACCCAGACCAATTGAACAACCCAAGTATTCTCTACTCACAAAGTCTTTCCAGACTTTCACAACACAAAAGAGTGTTTTACAAAAATCTACTCACAAAGTGAGGATATGAAAGATAAGAGCAATTTACAAAATATTTGCTTTTGCAAAGAGTATGAAAACTGGGAGAATATCTAAGCTCATCCAGAGAGATTTTGAAAGTGTTCATCACTACTTCGTTCTGTTGTCTTTGAAACTTCGAGCTTGATATATATAGCCTTGAAAAGATAGTCGTTGAAGTAGACAAGCTTCAAGATTTAGGGACACATTGTAAAACTTTGTCACAGAGATAGTGTGTGTATTGAGCTTGCAGAAGGAACAGAAAAAATACTTTTGTTTTGCACCAAAAAGGGAGGTGCAATACTGTGCTTTAGAGTTACTTTTTTCGAACATTCCTTATTTCGGTTTGACAGCTTGATAAGTTGACTTTCTTTTTGGCAAAGCTGTGCTTATACAAAAATATATGCTTCTTTTCATTTAATGCAAGATATATATGAATGTTAGATCTCATAAGAGGAATAAAACATTCGTTTTGAAGGCGTACAAGGATAAGCATTTTGAACTTTTAACACTTGGTTGAATTTTAAAAACGTCTCAAATAAAGTATTGGACAGTTTTCAAAAGCGTGCATATGTTTGAATAAAACAATTGGACACTTGGTTTAAAATGGTGTGTTGGACGCCATATTTTCTTAAAACATATTGGACGCCTTCAATACCTTTTTATTGAAAAGCGTATTTGGACGCTGATTTAAAAACAATTATATACAAACTCTAAAATTTAATAACTTTTGTTATCTTCAAAATTTGAGTGGTTAGACGCTTCATACGTCTTTGGTTCCAACAATCTTCCCCTTTTTTATGATGACAAACTTTATTAAATTTTTGAGTTTTTACTAGAGATATATCATAGAAAGCGAAATAATTCTCGACCATACTCCCCCTGAGTCTAATATTTCTATCAAAGCAAAAATAGAAACATATTAGAAACTCAGAGAAGTGAAAATGAAAGCATAAAGATTCAGAGCAAAACAGATATAATTAGATATGTATGCTTGCATGAACGAAATAACTCTTAAGCATTAATATTCAAATAAACATGGATAAATATAGAAAAAAAAAATCCCCTCTAATCTCCCCTTTTTGACATCAGCAAAAAGAGTGAAGAATTAGACATCATTGTCATTGCGGGGGAGGTGGAGGTGATGATGGTTGAGGAATGTTCAGAATTTGTTGTTGATTCTGAAGGATTTGTTTGAGAAGGGTCATTATAGGTTGAATTTGGGCATTGACATAGACTTGGACGGAGGGTCTACATAAGGTGTTTTGAGGGATGACGACGGTAGTAGGAATGCTTGCGAAGGCTTGGGAATCAGGAGTTAGTGGAGGTGGAGGTATGGGTTAGGTGGAGTGTTAGATGTTTCGTCAAATGGAGGAGGTGGTGCTTCAAGAAATTTGTAAGTAGGGTAGTGTATTTGGTATGGAAAAGCGTGTTTGTATTGTGGAAAAGAGATTCCCAAGGAAAAGGTGGTTGCACGCAGTGAGGGTTGGTTAGAGCGTCCACAATGGCATAAAGTATCTTTGTTTCAATGCTAATGAGTGGACGACTGTCAGCAGGGTGTAGGAAAGCAGCAGATGTATCAGACAAGTTAATTACACAAGCTGGATGCTGTGTGTAGTTACCATTCTACATTGTTGGAGTTGCTGCTTTGTCTTACTTAGACAGTCCACTTCTAGATGCTTCTTGTTCGTAGCTCCACATGTGTTGGTGCCAGAATCTCTTGGCATTGTCTGCATCCATATCTTGCACCAACCTTCTTGACATGTACCACTCCAAGATGACTTGATCATGTTGTTGAAATTCGACCTTGGAGGGTGTTGGCAAAGAAGGTGGTTTAATCAGCAGCTTCACTTTCTTTTTATTAACGTCCAGGCTGGGCAACCTTAGACAGATCCGATCTGGCTAGATGTGGACAGTTGTTCGTTGTGATACGTGTTCTAACGAAGGGATGAAAATTTGCAATTTCAGCTCAACAGAGCTTTTGATTGTTGCACAATACATTTGCTCAAAGGGAGTGGAAAAGAAGCCTGCTTTTGTAGGGTCCAGCGGCCTAAACTTTAGTTCAGCTGGCCAAATGTGAATGTTATCTTCTTTCATGCCCATCTCTTTCTTTTTATTTGCTGTCTCCAGATCATCCAAGGGTGGTACTCTATTTTGGAGTATCCCTAGATGATGTGCATCAAAGCACCAAGCAGATATGATCTCAGGATACATCTTTCTGATGAAATGCTTGAGAGGGAGGCTTATGATGACATCTGGTTGTAGAGCTAAGTACTCCTCAGGAGGGTTGATGTGTGTACTCATGGATGAAAGGATTTTTAGGAATTGGTGAGTAGTCAAATCCATATTCTGGTTCAAGGTATGGCTCTGAACGTAGAATGATGGGATTTGTGTCCATGAGATTTTACCTGTTTTGCTTTTCATACAGCAACCTCCACTTTTTCTTGCGCACTACCTAGTTTTCTGCTCGTCCATCAAACTCAGAGGCTACATCCAGATTGATATCGGTTTTGGGTTCAGAAATAGTCACAGGAATGGGCTTTGGAGTGCACTATTCAATGTAAGGAATCTTTTCTTGTTTTGGTGGCTTGACAGATAGGTATAGTTTAACTAAGCCGGGTGTAGGAATATTACATACATAACCTGCATCACCAAGCAGAAGCATGTTTGGTTCAGGTTTAGTAAAGGTTGGTGTATACCATGGAGGGTAGTTTGCTGGTAGAGGTTCATGGGATGATGTTTGGGTTTGTGTTTCAGTTGGTGTTTGGGTTTGGGTTTGGGTTTGTGGTTCAGTAGGTTCAGTGAATATTGAGTCAACAAAATCATGTTCAGCAATCATTATATCATTAGAGTCAGTGGCGGATGACTTACTTCTTTTACATTTCTAAGCAGCAATCTTGACTCTAGATGATCTTTTTTCTAGTTGCTTACAGGTTCAGCAAGGAGCTTCAACTAGTTGACGAACTGTTACTTTTTTAGCCCTCTGTTTCTTCAGTATGACAGCAATTGACTCATTGTCTTTATCATCAGAATCTTTTGCAGCCTAAGCTTCCTTTTGGCAGGTTGAGGAGGAGGAGGCAGGGCAGATGAAGGAAAGTCAACCTTTGGTGCCAATTCTTGTTGGGATTTAGATCTTGTCGCTCTGGACGCCACATGTTGTCTGGACGCCTTCCCCTTGGACGATTGCCTCTTGGACGCTGCAGCTTTAGTCGCAACAGACATAGATTGGACGAAAAGAGCTTCATCTTTTTGTGGTTCGTCAGGCTAGATGCCTTGTCCCAGTCTTTCTTCTGTTGGTTGAGGAGGTAGTTCCATTGGTTCCTCTTTGGGCACGTCACTAGCCTTTGATCCTTTTTCAATGGGTTTCAGGACAAACCCAGCCTTCATCTGGCTAATGTTGTTTTGCCCAAAAGGTAGCTGATTTATCCTTTGACCACCACCCAGTTGCTTGATGTTAACCTGTTCAATGCCTGGCAAATTGAAGAATTTGTGGTAGATTTGTTGCATCCAAAATATCCTGTTCAGCAAAGCAAAATAAGTGATTTGATCAATCACTTCTTTACCTTTCATATTCCTAAAAATGTTGCTTAGGATGAGATGTGGAAGGTTGAATTGTTGTCCAGTGATCATGTGGAAGAGGGCGAAGTAATGAAGGAAGGTACACTATCCTTCGACCCAGCTTTGTGTAGGATGTCCTTGTTGAGAAATTGTTGAAAAACTTTCCCTCCTTTGGTCAGCTTGCTATACTCAACATGTCCTTCAGCCTCAAGCCCCATCAAAGCAGCATCCACAGTTTCATGTCTGCTGTAGCCGTTCTCCCAGTTGTTTTTGATGCAAGAGCTAGCACGTTCACACCCAATTGCGCTTGCGATACTTTCAAGGTCAACAGTAACCTTGACTCCTAGAACAGTGCCAAGCACACTGTTGTCAATAAACTCAACAGTCCTCTAGAAACATCGAATGAGTTCTGGGTAGATAATCTCGTTCAGGCGAAAATAATTTAGAATTCCACACCTTAATAGGTTGTCCTTCACCTTCACTCCCATGTCATCAAGGGCGTCTATGTCAAACTTGTATTTCACAAGGACAACAGCTTCTTCTTGGTTAGAGCTTTCTACTCTAGCCATAGCTTTCAAGTTTGTGTCAGCCTTATCGCTAGCCATAGTGATTAATTGAAGTAGAGTTTAGGTTTTGAGGATTTTGAGAGCAAAATTGGAGAGATTTCAGAGAGCGTTAGGGTTGTGTTTGTAGAAGAGTAATATAAGGTTTTGAGCGTAGCGAAATTAACCGAAGGGTTTTGGGTTTTGGCAGTATTTTGAAATTTTGAGGAGAGAGAGGGTGCAATAAATGCGGGTACAGGCGGTTGCAGAGTTTCGATACCAGTTATGCTGTAGATGTAACTCAGATAAGGAATAAAACATTTATTTCAAATCATTGTCAGTAAAAGCTTGATTGTACATGTATGCTAATATCGATATCAATAAAAAAAATGTTTAATATTTGTTCTAAAACGGATGCAAGTATAATGGACACTGTTATGCAAATGGACGCTACATTCCATTGGATGCTCAGTCTTTTGGACAGATGAAATTATTCATTCCTTTAAAAAATCCTATACTAAGACTTTCTCTTATATGGACAAGTTTATCTTCAAGAAGATGTTTTGTAAATATATCTGCTAGTTGATTTTCAATGTTATAAAATGAATATCAATAATTCCTTTATGAACATAATCCCTTATAAAGTGATTTTTAATTTCAATATGCTTAGCTCTAGAATGCAGTATGGGATTTTTCCAAAGATTAATGGCTATAGTATTATCACAAAGAATGGAACCTCCTTTCTTTTTCCACGTTGTTTGGATCTTCCTTGATATGAAGGAGATCTCATCCTCATCTAAATATTCTTTGGATCTTTCCTCAAAAGATTCATCCACATTGAAAGCTTTGGACGACGACCTTTTTACTGGGCGTTGGACGCTTAGGGTCAGGGACTTTCCTCTTCTAGGTCCTTCATCCTGTTTCAGTTCCAATTCATATACTTTGAGCGTTCCAAGAAGCTCTTCCATGGAGAGAGGAGTCAGATCTTTGGACACTCTCAAGGCTATAACTTGTGATCTCCACTGTCTAGGCATACTTCTTAAAATTTTGTCAATATGATCATAATTATTATAAGTTTTACCTAGAGATATTTATTTACAATAGTTTGAAATCTACCAAACATAAGTTCAATAGTTTCATTTTTTTTATTGTAAATAACTCGTATTGTTGTATGAGTAAGCTTAGGTTAGATTTTTTTACATGTGAAGTACTCTCATAAGCAAGAGCTAGAGTGTCCCACATCCTCTTGGCACTTCTTAAGCTATGCATTTTTTTATACTCAGATTCAGGCAGAGCACACATAATAGCATTTCTAACTTTAGAATTTAGTAGATACCTCTGTTTATATGCTACTGTCCACTGACCTTGGCAACTCGACTCCATTTTCATCAATAGGTTGATAGTCACCTGTCTCTACGACATCCCACATATTGATGTGACATGCATCAAAGAAGGCTATCATACATTGTTTCCAGTAGTCGTAGTTGTGACCTTTGAACAGGGGTGGTCTGTTGAAAGCTTGTTCTTCGTTATCCATAGATGCATAGGATTTGTACCCCTACACTATTAATTGCTTAACCCCTAGAGGCCGAATTCTGATACCAACTGAAATAAACGTGAACACACAAGAAGGATTGAATTGTATGTTTTAGAAAAAAAATTTGCAAACTTTTGAAAGCAAATAAAAAGCGCAAATAAAAGCCAACCAAAAAAGGATAAGGAATGAAAAACACACAAGGAATTTTTATACTGGTTCACTCAACATGAGTTACGTCCAGTCCTTTTGTCCAGAAGGATTTTCACTAACCAACTCTTGATTACAAACAAGTATTCTTACTGCCTCTTCCGGCTTACAACAGTGATCAACCAAAATCACTTGAACAACCCAAGTATTCTTTAGTCACATAGCTTTTCCAGACTTTTACAACACAAAAGAGTGTTTTACAAAAATCTACTCACAAAGTGAGGATATGAAAGATGAGAGCAATTTACAAAATTTGTGCTTTTGCAAAGAGTGTGAAAATTGAAAGAATATGTAAGCTCGTCTAAAGAGATTTTGAAATTGTTCGTCACTACTTCGTTCTCGTTGTCTTTGAAACTTCAGGCTTGATATATATAGCCTTGGAAAGATAGCCGTTTAAGTAGACAAGCTTCAAGCTTTAGGGATACATTGTAAAACTTTGTCATGTAGGTAGTGCGTGTGTTGAGCTTGCAGAACGTACAGAAAAATGACTTTTGTATTTGCACCAAAAAGGGAGGTGCAATTCTGTGCTTCAGAGTTGTTTTTTTTTAATATTCTTTATTCCGATTTGACAACTTGATAAGTTGACTTTCTTTTTTGCAAGCTGTACTTATACAAAAATATATATTTGCTTTTCATTTAATGCGAGATATATAATAATGTTAGGTCTCATAAAAGGAATAAAACATTTGTCTTCGAGGCGTACAAGGATAAGCATTTTGAACTTTTAACACTTGGTTAAATTTTTAAAACATCTCATATAAGGTATTGGATGGTTTCAAAAGAGTGAATATGTTTAAGTAAAACAATTGGACGCTTGGTTTAAAATGGCACGTTGGACGCTAGATTTTCTTAAAACATATTGGACACTTTCAAAAACTTTTTACTGAAAAGCAATATCTAGACGCTGATTTAAAAACAATTACATACAAACTCTAAAATTTAGTAACTTTTGTTATCTTAAAAATTTAAGGAGTTAGATGCTTCATACATCTTTAGTTCCAACAACAATTTGCACCACATTTGAGGGCCCAACCCCCATAATTACATCCCTCATTTGTTTAGCTATGAAATCCTTGTCTTTTACCTCATTAGAACAATATAATGCCTTTAAAAACATTGGCCTACTCTCTGTGACAGCCATGAAATTGAATAGAGGTCTTCTTTGAGGATCACTCCACCCATCACTAACAATGCTCACACCTTTCTAACTCCATGTATTTTTTATTGGCTGCAATAGGTTCTCTACATGTCTTCTTTTCATTTGCAAGTAAGGTTGCTCTCAACTTATTGTAACCCGGAGGTTGATATCCACTTATATAATTATTGGCAGCATAAGAAAATGCCTTCCTATAATGAGAATTCCTTGTTAAATGAAATGGTTGACCCGAAGAGTCAAACATCTTGGCAATTTCATAATCAAGAGTCTCTCTAGCGTGCATATTGAAAGCACCTTCTAGAGTTGCAAATGTCTTTCTCTTTTTTGGATCAACACCAATGTTTGTCTCTTGGTCTTCATTAGACATCAGAGGTAAAGAGACAGATTTTGTCTTTGACTTTTCTATTTTTAATACAGCCTCATTGTCAATCTTTTTAAACTCAGCAAGTCTTGAAGGAGTTATCTTTTGACAAACTGTAATTCCTTTTCCTATAATTTTTAACAAGTGTGCCCTTACTCTAGTGTAAGACCCATTAAAAATTACTTCACATAGATTGCATTTAACTTCAAAATTTCCACTGCTAACACTTAGACCTTTTATCTTTGTAACATAATTCCATAAAGGCTTGGTGTCATCATCTTGTTCTTGAGCTTGATTAGAAGTACTCATCTCTACAATAATTTCATATGAACTTAATTTAAATTCTAAAAAAATTAGTCAATATCACAAAATTAAAATTCAAAACAACAATGGCCAATATTTAGAAATAAAGAAACATGACAGAGTAGAGACCCACAAATAAAAAACAATAGAGCAATGATCATGACTCCATGAGGAAGCAAAAAAAAAACAAAGCAAAAAAAGGCAGAGACATAAAAATAAAGCAAAAAACAATGACCCATGGTAGAAACATAAAAATTAAAATTAAAATAATAAAAGAATAGAGACCTAAAGTAAACACTCGACAAACTAAAAAGAAGTGACACGCACAAACAGAGCAGATAAAGCACACTCACAAACAAAAGACACAAAAAAAATAAAAATAGAGATGCGAGAGATGAACTTACTTACAGCGAAGATGTGACAACAACGACTATAAAGCAGAGACGCTAGACGTCGTGAAGCATAAATGTGATGACGACACAAACCAAAGACAACACTTGTAGAGACGCGACGACGCTTGCAGAGACAACGTGAAGTGGAATGTGAACTTGAACAGACGGACAGGAACTTGCGAAAGGGGAAACGAAAGGTACGCACATATGCGATTATGGGTGAAAGAGTGACGGTGTGGGTGAGGTGAAAGAGTGATGGTGATTGGTTAAATTTTAAAAAGGAAATTTGTTTTTATTATAACTTAATGTTTAGGTTTTTTTTTAAAATGCTGTGTCTCAGCCGTGTCCAGCCAAATGGCCTATGTCCAAGCCAGCAAAAAAAAAATAATTTTTGACATAACAAAAACGTGTCCGTTGCATGTCGGTGTTAGAGGTGTGTCAAACAGCTCGACATGCCCTTCCCCAGCCGTGCTTGTGCTTTGTAGGCCTACTCTCTTTTTAGAATGAATATATTATATAAAAAAAATGTTAGTTTTACTATTCTTTCATGAAACTTTTTAAAATGAAGTAATTTGACAACTGAGAATTACTTACATGCTCAAAGATACTTCATTTTCACTCACATCCTAACCACAGGTCAAACTCAACACTTCAATGGCAATCTTTTGCTAATATGGAGCATGTGATCCATAGTTCCTCTACATTTCAGGTGCAATGCAACAACTTATTAGCATTGCCATAATGCCATTTACATAATTAGATCATGATCATATAATTAAAATTATAAAAATGATCTTTTACTTACTAGGAGTCAACATAGTACTTTGTCATATTGCTACCTTCAAACCAAAGAGGCCTCTAGCTCTACTATAAATCAACAACTCATTTGAAGCCTTATCGTCATCCTCTTCATTTGTAGATAGACTCTCAATGCATTTACACTTCTGAATCATTTTAATTCTCAAATTGCTATAAAAGAATTGGGGATTGAGATGATGAACTGCTGCATGCAATGGATGATGAAGTTGGCACTCCCATCTTCTATCAATTATAGCGAAAACCTCCTTGTGCTTCTCTTCCTTTCCTTGGAATGCACTTTGGATACTTTCTTTGGCCCTATTCATAGCTTAATATGTGTAGTCCATTGCAAGTTTTTTCTTATCATCAAGAAGCGTACGAAATTGTACAAGGGATCCCATAGCATTAAGTATGTAAGTCATATCACTCCAAAAAGTAGGCAGGAGCACTGTGTCAGTTGCTCTTTTCCCCTTAGGTTTGCTCCAAGGATCTCTAGCTGCTCTTGTGTGCAAATTTTAGATGATTTGGCACCAGCAAAGAAGCTAAAAGGCTTTGGCTGTTTGGCAAAATGCTCGGTTTGCAGTTATTTTGTTTATCTAATTGGAAATAAGTGTTGGAATCTTTAGTATCGGTCACCTCTGAGTTCATTTGGGATCAAGCAGTTCACCTAGCTTCTTCGTGGTGTTCTGCTAATAGTATTTTTAGGGGGTATCTTTTTCAGATCTTCAGAGAGATTGACGTGTTGTCAGATGTTTCTTGTTCTTAATTCTTTGATTTTTTTTTTCCTTTTATTCCTTGTTTAGTTCTTGAGGAGTCCTTATCCTTTTGTATCTCTCTTTTCTCTCTTAATAACCCTTTATTTATCATAAAAAAAAGCACAAACAAAACAAATCAATAACATCAAGTTAGTTCACAACCTGAAAACCACAAAACAAGAGTGACTTCCAGATTCATTTGAATATAAACATAGCCCAAAACCTGGATTAATATTAATTTGATTCTGTATTTTATTCTTGATGACGGGTTTGTATTGGTGAATGTTGTCATCATAATCCAGAGCTCTGTAATAAGGTTATTATATGCACAAAATCCTACTGCATAAACAACAGGATGTTGGGTGTTTGATGTGTCATTTAATAGTTTCCATTTTCTTTTTCTTAAGTCATTCCCAATGATGAATTCCTAGTTTTACTGTAATATTTTATGTTTATTAATCTGTTATTTGCTTAAATTGTTTACTGACTTATTTTTGATTTGATGGGCTGTCTTCATCAAAAAGAATCTAATCAAGTCAGCCATGTCCATTGTGCAAACTGCCGGACAACACTCATGTATCCTTGCGGAGCTCCCTCGGTCAAATGTGCAATTTGTCACTATATTACTAATATCAGTGTAAGTATACATTGATAGAATGATATTAATGTTTGTCTTCACTTTTTATTTTCAAAATGCTTCGAAACTCTTAAAATAAAATTGAGGAGAGTTGTCACATGATTTGGGGTTCATTTTGTTGTAAATTTAAGTGGCTTTCTGTTGTAATGTTAATCAGAATCCTTTTTGTTGTAGCTAGAAATTTTTGGTTGATTGGATTTGTAAAATAATAAGGTTGTGATTAGTTGATTATATTTGGAATTTTAAACTTTTTAAAGATCAGGGAATTGTGGTCTACAGGTATAATTTGAAGATTTAAATCTGATATATTCTCTATCATCGAATACTGTTGAGAACCCAGACGTTGATCCCTGATTCTGAAACATGTAAATTTGAATAAAGAAACCCCCTCTGTATTCCCACTTTGAGGAAGAAAGGAATACTTCTGAACGGGCAACATAAAACAAAAAATAAAAATCATCTGCATAAGCAAGTTTGTTGGGTAAGAGAGGGAGCAGTTACTCATTTTTTTGTATACTGATAGAAGGCAAAGGATATTGTTTATCTTGGATTTGGATCCTCTCAAGTAAAGGGTGCACCTAAGAGAGTAAATATAAATGGTATCCACTCGTGAGAAAATTGGAGTGGGTTCTAACAAATCCATAGCTTGTTATCTATGTGCTTGTATCTTATTAAAAAAGCTATTAATTTTTTTAATCAATAGTCATCAGACTTGCTAAATTGCAGATTAAATTACACCCTGCAATTTAGAGTATCTTGACCTGATACTTACATCTTTAAGTTAATAATTCTGCTTCATGTTTTGTTATCTAGAAATATTCAGGCTTTGATTGTATGAGGGTCTATTAACCATCTTCCAAGTCTCCTCTCTCTTTGTTCCCCTATGTTAGCACGATATTAGTTGTTTTACACAAGGTCTTTCATCCACAATTCTTTTTACTTTATCATTTAAATCTTACAATGTTCTGTCAGTTTACCTATTATCTACTTTCCTTTCTTCTGTTTGCACCCCTTTACATCTTGGAGTCTGAAGAGGGAGGAAAAGAAAACAGAAAAAGAAAATGAGCAGAAGAGGGACTAAAAAGTTTGGCTTTCTTTTCCACTGTTCAGATGTGTAAAATAAAGGGTAGGGAGAGAGAGCCTGAAATAGTGAAATTCCTCATTTCTGTGGAACGCAAGTTGGACTTGGAGAGTTAATTCCTTACTTTTCAGTCCTTTTTTCATTTTCTTTTTCATTTGAAGAACTGCACAAAAACACCCAGAACACCTCATTTTGAAGTAGCTAACATGCATGACCTTTCAAATTGAAATATAGTTAATGCTGGCTACTTCATAATGAGATTTAACTTTTAAGTGCCTATGTTTTGTTCCCTGAAAAAAAAAAAAAAAAAAAAAAAGAGAGTTTGAAACCTTTACTTTCTTTTCCTTTCCTTTTACTCTTATTTCTCTCAATCCAAATGATAGAACTAGGGCAGTATTCTTGAATTTGGTTCTTTAAGATATTTTGGAGCTTGAACTCGAGCATCATATTGTTGGGTAGCTTTTGCAGTTATTAGAATTATCTTCACTCTGTAAAACTGGATATTTTAGAAAAGAAAGATGGGTAGAATAGGAAAGAACTAAAGCATTTGGTAATTGAGGTTTTCAAATGCTATGATCTGTACTCTTTTAGTAGAAAAAGCTTCCATACATACATAAGTTTGAAGATAATTTAGGCTTCTGTTATTTGTCTAATTATTACTGTCCATGACCTGTCAAACAATGGCCATTCAAGTAGGTTATTCTCATGAATGTTATCAGAGATTGGGATCATTCCTACCTAACAATTGGAGCGTAGAAGGTGCTACAGCCCACTTATATGCCCTAGGGGCTATTATCTGATTGCACATCGGACACAACTCCAGATTTCTGTGTCTTTTACATGTTATCACCATGACATGAAAATCTTGGAAATACGATGCAAATGTTTTGCATTTTATGAAAATTTTCTGATCTGAGTTTTTCTACCATTTAATAGCTTCTGCTTCTCCTTCTGTAGATGACCAATGGAAGGCTTCCCATTCCTGTACAAAGATCAAATGGAACAGCCAACTCTGGAACAGTATCTTCTACTTCATCGGTATGCTTTTCTCCTTTTCTTTTGGTGATTTTGTTAGACGTATTGTTGCATTCTTGTTATGATATCTAATACATGATTCTGTTACCTGCAGTCAATGCCTCATTCTCAGAGCCAAACTGTCGTAGTAGAAAATCCTATGTCTGTTGATTCAAGTGGGAAATTGGTAATTACTATTGCTTATCTTTTTTGGTTAGTTTTGGATGCATATTTGACTTAAGTATGTTTGTAGTCAATGAAAAAATCCCTACTTAAAGTTTATTCATTTTTAATTCTTATATATGACAAAAACACTTTTTTTAATCCCTCACTGGTGACTGAAAACACTTTTTTATAAATTTTAAGGATTAAAAATAAATAAATTTAAATAGACTAATTAAAAAAAATTGTGTTTAGGGACTAAAAATATACTGTAGCTTATAATTTTTTACTTCATTTCACTAATTTTTCTGTGATTTTTTGGCAAAACAAGATTTTCACTTATAAGAATTTGATGTCACAGGTGAGCAATGTCGTTGTGGGCGTTACAACAGATAAGAAATGATACTTATCACATTATAATGTTATATAAGTGTAAAGGGAACATTGTTTGACTCGTCATCAACTGCTGGTGCTTGAAGTTATTGTCCGTGTATGTGAAGTGGCAGCAATAGAAGTTAAAAATATTTTTATCCAATACGAGTTTTAGACTGATTTAATTTATGTATACGAGGACAAGTGGAAAAGGGCACAAAACTTGTCATTTATGTGATTGCCAAGGTCCACTTTTTTGCTCCAGTTGTATCATATGGTCTTTCACATCTCGAATTACCAGTCCTAAATGCACATTTGATGTTTCCTCTTATTTCGTGACTTGATTAGCATATTCAGTTATGTGGTGTTAAAAGTAGTTTTATTATGCAAGCATGGCCTGATAAGGTGCCTAGAGTAAACTGGCGCAGGAATCCAATATTAACCTGTCTTGGCCATTGTCTATGACTAATGAAAGCAAAGTGTATGTATGATATACCTACCTGCTCTGCTATATTTGTAATACTGGTTCAACAATTACTGGATGTCTCAGCCTTTTCCGTTCGGGTGTCAGCTTTATGTGAGGAATATAAATAGAACAATGTTTTGTGAACATCGAATGCTGGTCTACACTTTGAGAGGAAAAAGAAAGAAAGAAAGAAAGAAATGATAATGTGATAAGTGTTATAATGTGACAAGAAAAATGACGAGAAACGAAAGATGTTAAATAAGTGTTTATACTGTTGAAATATCCATGTATAATTGCTGATACAAATGATCTGCCTTCATAAAAAGTTTAGTACCTATCTGGTGATTAGGCATAATCAATTATTGAAATTTAGATTCACATTTAATTATCTTTGATGATTTAAAATTAGTTAGATTGAACATTGAACTAGGTATTGATTTAAGGTTCAATGAGCTAATTATGATTAAATCATAGTTAAATTAGTAATAATTAAATATTATTTTCATTTTTAATAATGTCAAATTTTTGCTTAATATTAGTAATATTAAACAAAAAATAAGATAATATTCATACTTTCATAATATTAAATACTCTTCACTTGTAAATGACATTACTCAACTAAACATATATATTCAAAATTAAACATGAAACCAAATCAAATGGCATATCATTGAAGTTCATCATCACAATAATATCTATTAACTATTAGAAATTAAATAAATGTAATTGATATACCTATCAATTATCATAATATCAAAATTTTTTAAATAAGAAATAAATTTAGTGAAACACTTTGAACAAATTTTGAACAATTTATTCAATTTTAAACTAGTTTAACTAATTTTACACCAAATATTTATCGAGTCAATTTTGAGAGTTGACCAAACCAAAAAGTGACCATTTTCGATTGAACTAGACAATCTAATCCAACTCTCACATGTATGTTATTTGACTTATTTCTATTATTTCTACCAACAATACACCACATCACATTTTACAATAGACAACCATCAAGAGCAATGTCTAATAAACTAAGTACTAGAACTTGAACCAATAATTGAACAATAATTGTGAGAACCAAAAAACTTTTGATGTTTGAGGACCAAAACTAAAATCAAAGTAAGATATAAAGACCAACAACTTTTAAATCTATAAACATTATTCAAATATTTAACAATAAGTGATTAGTTATTGTAATTTTCATCCAAGTATTACCACTTTGTGTAGCATTTTCCAATCTAATTTTATTACATAGTATAGATTTCTATGAAAACTGTTCTAAACAGATGGGGGTGGGGGTGAGGGATCCCACCTCAAATTATCATGTGTAACCCAAAACTTAGAAATTTTTAACAACCTTGCTCTCTATCTAGACTCAAAGGACTAATGAATTACGTACATTCTATTCCCTCTGCAGCCAAACTATACACTCAAATCACAGGCTCACAACTACAATACAAAGCCAATGTTAGTCTAAACCCGATTTCAAATTGCCTCTATCACTCTGCACTCGAAGAATACAAATCCTACGGTGTACTCACTCCATAACAGACTCTTCTTCGACAGTGGATTTCTCCTTCCTATCATCAACTTGAGACGGCAAGTCAGGATAAACATTGAAAAAATATTTATGACGTGATTTTAAAAAAAAAAAAAAGGAAAAGAAGCTAGAGAGAAAAAAAAAATAGAAATAAAGTCCCCGCCTACCCTAGTACCTTTATCGACTAACCACACAGATTTACAAATTCCCCATTAATAAATGTTTCGAGTAGTGATATATTCCAGTCTAAAAACTAATTTTTGCTAATTCTTTATATCCAATACATCTGCATAAAATTGGTAATAATATGAGGTGCCAATAATACAATCACTCCATTGCTATAGTATATATATAACGATTTGTACATTAAGAAACATATAGATGAGCAGCTGTAGCAGATATTTATATTCTTCGGAGAGAAGCCAATCTCTTTTCAAGATCTTCGACATCTTGGGATGCCTCTGGTCTGCATGCACAAAAAGAAATTTCTCTCTTAAAATGCCGCAGGATTCAACATGAAATCAATAAAAAAATAAAAAATAAAAAAAATCTAAAGGATAATCTAATACAAAACTGGCAGATCAATCAGTTTAAACTTTAAAGTATAATCTAATACAAAACAATGTAGTATACCACCAAACCAATAAAATGAACTGTATACATGACAGTATGCCTAAGGTCAAGGAGTAAATGTGTTTCGACAGCATTTTCCATGAATAAGATTGAAAATGTACCTTGGAGCAACATTTTCAGTATTCCTTGAAGCAATTCGACCTTTTGGAGCAGAAGATAACTAGCATCATAAAAGACCAGCATCAGGCTCAATATTCAGAAAAATAATTAAATGAAAGAATTGGTGCAAAGACAACGGATTCATGTTGTTTCCAAAACCAACCTGGGATGCAATATCCACTCCAATCTCATCAAGAACCTGTCATGAATAAAATGAAAATGTTACAAAGGAAACATTTATTTATAATAGCAGGCTGTATAATTAAGTAGGTAATTATATTCACCTGGTTAGTGAGCTCTTCTGTTTCTTCCTCAGCTTCATCTTTGTCTAAAGTTTCGTCAATAGATTCTGACATCATCTCAATCTGCAAATAGAATAATGTTAGAAATTTATGGAGCCAAAGAAAATGTTATCAAATGCTATGGGTGGAGCCAACCTCAAATACTATCACTATCAGGCGGCAGGCACCACAGCTGTTTGCCATAGATGGCTTTTGTTTTGCAAATTTTACATGCATCCATTGTTTTTTCTTTTTTTAATAAAAATTGCACTCCATTTAATTCATTTCCAGCTAATTGTAACTGTAACAGGGTAGTGAAATATTATTTTTAAAGAATAAAAGCACTAGAGGGAGAGCAGCTTCCTTAGAAAACCTCTTAACAATTCATAGCAACACACAAACTCCTGAAACATGAAGCCAATATTTTTCATGGATACTTCACTTTTGGTCGCTTCTATTCTGCTGTTTGAGGCAGCTGCAGCTACGTTCTGATTCCTTC
The DNA here is from genome assembly GCA_004329165.1 of Spatholobus suberectus. Taxonomy (NCBI): domain Eukaryota; kingdom Viridiplantae; phylum Streptophyta; class Magnoliopsida; order Fabales; family Fabaceae; genus Spatholobus; species Spatholobus suberectus. Next base: position 41,921,740 of record CM014729.1, read on the forward strand.
ATTTCTTTTTGTTCTTATACTTACCGTTTTTGAGTACTTGTCTTAGCATTTCTGTTATTCCCATCTCAGTTCTGCCTTCTATGTTTTTTCCTTTTCTTTTCTCTTATGTTATCACACTGTTTCTAGCCCAACCTTTTCCTTTCCTGTGCAAAAACTCCCATATTCCTCTTCAGTGTTCGTTAATAGAGACAGATTTCTGTTTGTTTCCAGCTGAAAACTACAAGCTTAATGACTGCCGCACATTAAATTATACCCATAGTCCTCATCTTCATTGTTATCGTTCCTACACTTTTACATAATATGTTTTTCTTCATTCAACATTTCAACTGTTATTTTATTGTTCCTTCAATCAGCCCTCTAGTTAAATATATTTTTATTAGATATTGATAATGAAAATAATTATTTTTCTCTATAAACCACCACGCTTTAGGGGGACCAAGCAATGTCACCATTGAAAATACTGAACTGAGAACCAAATAATTCCCTATTCAATTTTTAGTGTGCAAAGCCCTGTTCATGGAGTGAAAGAGTTGCTATTGTAATGCCAACCAATAGAATAGACACCAATGGTGGTCCCACCAACAACGTCTAAGAATATTGACATATTGTTCAGACAATTAAAATAGCTATTTTCTAATCCAGTTGTACTTTGTTGTACAGCTTTTATAAAGCTGACTTTTGTTGAATCTATCTGACATGTAGATGTTTTTTCTTTTGTAGGCTGAAGACCTTTTCTTCTCTTTTGTAAACCTGTTCAGATTGCCTATATAAATATATATCTACTGAGTGTATTAAGTACACTCAAGCATTTCACACAAATATCTGTTTCAAGTTGGTATCAAAGCGGGTTCGATCCCGCTCTGCTGTCTCAAATCAAGTCGTCGCCGGCAATTGCTTCTCACAGCCGTTAAGTCACCAGCGACCTAGTGGATCTGGTGTGCCTTCCTGTGCAAAGTCCAACCCCGAAGATTGTGCCTTCCTGTCACACGCCCTCACGCGCGACTTTTGTGCGTAGTCCTAACAGGCGCGTGCACTTCACCTTCCACACTCCTTCTGTTTGGAGAGTGGGTCCACATCATTCTCTCTCTTGGGTCTTCTTCTTCCTCTGTCACAGCATTATGACCACCCTTGGTCCAATTTTCTCCATCTCTGGCACTCCTACCATAACCACATAAAAACTTAATGGCAAAAATTATTTGTCTTGGTCTACCTCTGTTGAACTCTGGTTTCTTGGTCAAGGCTATGACCACTTGGAAAAGGACATCAGTGAAGTCTCATCGAAGAACAAAGAACAACAGAAGTAGCTAGATTTTCAACTTTGTGCTCTATTGTGGCAATTTGTGGAACCCAACATATTGGGAACTCTCAGAACATTCAAAACCTATAACACTTTTTGGAAAAAGGCACAAAGTATCTTTGCAAATGACATTCAATGTCTCTATGATTTTGCCCAGAGGTTGGCTTATTTCAAACAAACTGATCATGATATGATCTCCTTTGTTGCTCACGCCCAATCTACTGTTGAAGAATTGAAAATGTTCTTGGAAGCTGACTCATTGGAAGAAATTAAAAAGAGACTGGACAAGCTGTATATGGTGATGGCTTCTTCGTGCTATGAATCCAAATTTTGACCATGTTCGTGATCAAATCTTGACTGGTCAAGAAGTCCCTTCAATGGAGAATTTGCTAACAACTTCGTGTTCCTACTCTTAAGAGTGGAAATCCTCTTGATCCTAGCGAATCTTTAGCAATGGTTTCCACTCATGGAAGAGGAGGTCGTGGCAATTGAGGAGGATGTGGTGGAAGAGGTGGCCGTCCTCAGTGCTCGTACTGCAAGAGAATGGGTCATACTCAGGAGACTTGCTATTCTCTACATGGTTTTCCTGACAAGGCAGCAAATGTCTCTAAATTTGAGAAATTTGAGCCTAAATTTTCTAATGAAGAATATCAGGAATATTTGAGATTAAAATTCAGCAGCCAAGCTCAAACATCTTTAGCCCCTAGTATTTCAACAGCTTGCATTTCGCCAATGACCTAGTGCATGTCTCAAGTGCTTCTAATCACATCTCTGGTAATGATTCTCTATTCACCTCTGTCTTCCCCAAAATTTCCTCATTTGATTACCATGGCAAATGGCTCTAAGATTACTTCCAAGGGCGTTTGGTCAAGTGTCTCTGTCTTTTTCTTTAAACTTGTGGAGTATGTTCTGTTTATTCCAAATTGTCCTTTCAATCATATCTCTTTAAGTCAATTAACTTGATCATTAAATTGTTCTATAACATTTGATGCCGATTCTTTTGTTATACAGGAACGTGGTACAGGTCGACAAATTGGCAGTAGGACATGAATCCAGAAGACTCTATTATCTTGAAACCAGCTCTTTTGTATCTTGTTTTGCAACTGCATCTCCAAAACTTCTACATAATCACTTGGGTCATCCAAACTTGTCAAAATTGAAGAAAATGGTTCCTGGACTCAACAAACTTCAAATATTAGAGTGTGAGTCATGTCAATTAGGGAAACATGTTAGGTCTTCTTTTCCAAAGCAAACTAAAACAAGATGTAACTTTGCTTTTTCTACCATTCATTCAGATATTTAGGGTCCAAGCTGTGTCACATCTTTTGGATTCAGATATTTTGTCACATTTATTGATGAATATTCTCGATGTACTTGGCTATATTTAATAAAAGATCAATCTAAACTTTTGCCTATTTTTATGTCCTTTTTCAATGAGATCAAGAATCAGTTTGGACAGACAATTAAGATTATCCGGAGTGATAATGCCAAAGAATATTTTTCTTCAAATATTTTGTCACATTTATTGATGAATATTCTTGATGCAATAAAAGATCGATCTAAACTTTTGCCTATTTTTATGTCCTTTTTCAATGAGATCAAGAATCAGTTTGGAAAGACAATTAAGATTATCCGGAGTGATAATGCCAAAGAATATTTTTCTTCAAATATTTTGTCACATTTATTGATGAATATTCTCGATGTACTTGGCTATATTTAATAAAAGATCGATCTGAACTTTTGCCTATTTTTATGTCCTTTTTCAATGAGATCAAGAATCAGTTTGGAAAGACAATTAAGATTATCTAGAGTGACAATGCCAAAGAATATTTTTCTTCTGATCTCTCCTCTTTTTTATCCTCACAAGGCATCTTACATCAATCCACGTGTCCACATACACCATAGCAAAATGGTATAGCAGAAAGGAAAAATAGACATTTAGTCAAAACAGCATGTACCTTATTACTTAGTGCAAATGTTCCAATTCATTTTTGGGGTGATGCTATTCTTACTGATTGCTTTCCAATAAATAGAATGCCTTCCTCATCACTTGACAATAAAATTCCTCATTCAATTCTTTTTCTAAGTGAACCCTTATATCATGTTTCTCCCTGTATTTTTGGTTGTATCTGTTTTGTCCACAATGTGTCTCTAGGTCTGGATAAGCTCTCAGCAAAAGCCATCAAATGTGTTTTTCTTGGATACTCTCGTCTTCAGAAAGGGTACACAGGCGTTATTCTCCAGACACTAGACAATACTACATGTCTACTTATGTTACTTTCTTTGAGGAGACTCCTTTCTTCTCTTCTTCCATGCAAGACTTCAATTCCATTCAATAGGTCTTACCTGTTCCTTTCCTTGATTTGTCACTATCTCCTACCCATGACTTCTACTCAAGAAGTAAATCAGCCTCATGTCAAGCCTCATTGTCCAATCCACCTGAATCATCTCCAACTCCTTTCATCACATACCAGCATAGGACACAGAGAACTAGTCCAACATTACATGAAGAGCCATTTGATTCATGTCCTTCCCCATCAGCCACTCCTATGATAGATGCAAATGATGAGAACTCTAGTTGGCGTATTGCTCTTAGGAAAGGTATTCAGTCAACTCGAAATCCCCATCCTATTTATAAGTTTGTGAGTTATCATTGTTTGTCTCCTTCATATTTCTCTCTTGCCTAATGTTACTATACCCAAAAATATTTGTGAAGCACTTGATCATCCTGGATGGCGACAAGCCATGATTGTTGAAATGTAGGCTCTTGAAGATAATGGCACGTGGGAAGAAGACAGTTGGGTGCAAATGGGTTTATGCCATTAAAGTTAGCCTAAATGGTGAGGTTGATCGTCTAAAGGCTAGATTAGTGGCAAAGGGATATACTTAGATATATGGTCTTGATTATAGTGACACTTTTTCTCCTGTGGCCAAAATCACTACAATTTGCCTTTTCTTTGCTATAGTTGCAATCTGCCATTGGCCTCTCCATTAGCTAGATATTAAAAATGTCTTTCTTCATGGTGAATTGGATGAGGAGATTTACATGGAGCAACTTCCCAGATTTGTTGCTCAGGGGGGAGTCTGACCTAGTTTGCGAACTCCATCGCTCTCTTTATGGGCTCAAACAATCTCCACGAGCTTGGTTTGGGGAATTTAGTCATATAGGATTGAAATGCAATGAAGCAGATCATTCAGTCTTTTATTGTCTCACTTTTCCTAGAAAGTATGTTTACTTAGTTGTTTATGTTGATGACACAGTCATTACAGGAATGATGCTGCCAAAATTTCTCAACTGAGAGAGCACTTATTCAATCACTTATTCAATCACCTTGGGAGTTTAAAATACTTCCTTGGTATTGAGGTAGCTCAATCAAAGGAAGGCATTATTATCTCACAGAAAAAATATGCTTTAGACATTCTAGAAGAAACATGCATGACTGAATGTAGGCCCATTGATAGTCCTATGGATCCAAACCAAAAGCTTATGGCAGATCAAGGTGAACCTTTCTCAGATCCAGAGAGATATAGGAGACTAGTGGGGAAACTCATTTACCCCACAATTACTAGACCTAACATCTCTTTTGCAATTGGAGTTGTTAGTCAATTCATGCAAGCTCCTCATATTGATCACTGGAATGCTGTAATTCGCATTCTTAGATATATCAAAAAGGCTCTAGGACAAGGACTACCGTATGAGAATAAGGGAGATACCCAACTTTCTGGGTACTGTATATCCATTGGAGGAAATATTATCTCCTAGAAGAGCAAAAAACAAAATGTTGTTTGCTCGATCTAGTGCAGAAGCAGAATATAGGGCTATGGCTTCAACAACTTGTGAACTTGTGTGGATCAAGCAATTCCTCCAAGAACTAAAGTTTTTTGTGAAATCCAACAGATGAAGTTGTATTGTGATAATCAGGCAGCTCTTCACATTGCTTCTAATCCAGTGTTTCATGAGAGAACCAAACATATAGAAATTGACTGTCATTTCATTCGAGAGAAGCTACTGTCGAAGGAGATTAGCATTGAATTCATTAGCTCAAATGATCAAATTGCAGACATTTTGACTAAGTCTTTTAAGAGGACCCCAATCAGTTATATGTTCCAGCTTGGTGCATAATTATATGTTCCAAGCTTGGTGCATATAATTTATATGCTCCAACTTGAGGGGGAGTGTTACAATAGCTATTTTCTAATCTGTTGTACTTTGTTGTACAGCTTTTATAAAGCTGACTTTTGTTGTATCTATCTGATATGTAGATGTCCTAGGCTATACTAGGCTGAAGACCTTTTTTCCTTCTCTCTTGCAAAGCTGTTCAGATTGCCTATATATTATAGAAATATATATCTGCTGAGTGTATTAAGTACACTCAAGCATTTCACACAAATATCTTTGTTTCACAACTAGATTAAATGCTCCCTAATGAAGGCCAAACTGGATCACAGTCTAAAAGCAGTTACTCAAGAACTTATTGAGGAATCTTAATGTATTTAGCCTACCACTAATGCATGAAACTTGCATGAGAGCGCATCAAAAATATGCTCAAAAGGATAAATTACCGTCATGTCCAATTGTGCTGATTGCTTTTGGAATTCTTTGATCACTTTAGCCTGTTTTGCTGGTGCCATTTGCTGAGAAGAAAAGTAAGATAATGTATCATTTTTAGTCATGTCTGGCAAAAATCTATCAATTTCACAAAAGAATCTATCACATATATATGAACTTTTGATTCAGTGACAGCAGAAAATTGCTGAAAGAACCAATTTTGCAGTTTTTGGTAATAAACAATAGCTTTCTGTCAACATATCCAATCAAAGCTAAGTTATTTTTAATATATAGGACTTATGCTCAGTTTGCGTCCTTGGCAATGACATACTCAAGTTCAAGACTCTTTGACTGTTAGGTCTTTGGATTGGTGAAAGTGCAGGTTTGCAATATATTCAGATTTTTTCAGTGCAAAGGAAAGGAGTTTGAATAACAAAATCTGATTGCATATTTATTACCAGTAAACAAAGAAATGCATTCGATAATTTTGAGTTATATGAAGCGGAATCAATCTGGATAACATGCCTTATTCATTGCCACCATTGCTTTAGTTGCACCCTTCATTCCTGTAGAGATCGAAGTGCTTGCATATAATGCCTGCAAAAGAAATTTGGAAACTGTGAAAATTTAAAATCCTGTTTAAGAAAAAAAAAGAAAAAAAAAAAAAGACTTTTCACATACCTGTGTGTGAGTTGCTACACCCCTGATCTGAGCACGGCTTCCCTGCAAATTGGTTATCTGTTGACGTAACCTAACAAGTTGACGAGCTAAGATTCTGGTTGCAGCCTGTAACCAGACACTTTATTCAGTATTTCTATGTAGCTAATATCATGCATTATACTATCTAGGCTATTTATATGGGGTAGTTGAACTAAGTTTCACCGTGGACCCAAGTGAAATGAAAACGCACAGATATACAACTGATTAAAGATTGTTATCAATATCACATTGTCAATAATCTCTGGATTGCATAAACACAAAACAAGCATGTTTTTTATGGCTCATTAACAATAAGGAAATGGAGGAGATACATTTAAATGAGAATCATACCTCATTTCCCGTTTTTGCTTCTCTTTTAATCTCTGCCACCAATTTTTTTTCCTGCAATTGACAAGGTAATGAAGCACTAAAAAGAAATATGAAACAGAAAGGAAATCACTAAGAAGGTCTCTGTTAGCATTATGTACCTCCATCTGTAGCGATGCTATCTCTCTTTCAATTCCTACAAGAGTGAATTAAAGAAAAAGGAAACAAATATGTTATAGAAGTGCCGCTTTATTGAAATTTAAAACTAAACAATGATATCAAATGTGAACCCTTACTATTTCCTACCAATACCTTTAAATGTACAGACCAAAGATAAAAAAGAACGAGAAAGTAAAGAAAAGAAAACAGAGAAGAACATTACGTAAGTACCACTATATCAAAATTAAAAAATTACATCAAATGTGAAGAAAAGAAAGTGAAGAAAAGAAAACAGAGAAGAACATTACATAAGTGCCACTATATTAAAATTAAAAATTACATCAAATGTGAAGCCTTACTATTTCCTACTAATCTCTTTAGTGTACATCAATGTGAAGCCTTACTATTTCCTACTAATCTCTTTTAGTGTACAGCCACATATGACATAGACCATTAATGACACCCAGCCTATGTTGATGGCAATTTATATTTTAACGTAGTTGATTTGAAATTTTGAATTTAATAAAAAGCATTATTTTGGTGTCCATCTTTTTTTCTTGGTACCCATCAAGCATTTCATTGGCTTCTGGTTATTTTTTTTAATTTTAATGGAATTTTAAATATTTATTATGAAATCAGCAATTAATAATAACAAGTATCATACCCATCACGACACCAATCTCCTTTTAAAGATTAAACTAGTCTTGTAGGAGGACATTATCAAAAATTGGATCAAAGGCAAAACAATATGAGGAAACAAAAATGATTGGACAAAATTTAGGTAAAGGTTTTGAAGGAAAAACCATTAAGGAAATATAGATAACAAGAAACCATTGATGTAAAGACTGAACCATTTAGGACAAAAATAAAGTTGAGAAACAGAAACGATTGTTGAAAGTTGGGCTTATCAAATGACACAACCAATGGGTCTCAAAGTGTATTGGTAGCCAAGGGCACCAACTGAAAACAATCCAATCCTAGGATTTAAGATCACAACCTTCACAATAAATCAGTAGTATTTCTGTTTGATTCATATAAACGCTTATGGCTGTTGGGAAGCAAGAGGACGACAGTACATTTTGAGTACATTCACCTACAGCTATATGATTTAACTATTAGCTCCCAGCCATCCCAACTATTTTAACATATTACATCCTCCCATGAATTATGCTGCCTCACACGATATACGTTATATTCAAAAAGGAAATTCACTTGAATGAACACACTGCATCCACTACATCTTTTTTTTCTTTTTTTGAAATATGAACAACAAACCCACCAACATTAAATTTTATTATCCTAAATGAAATTGCCGCTGTCCATGCCATGGGTCTCACAGCTGAATTGCATAAATTGATTTTATTCTAGGAATTCTGTTAATCTTATGAAGATCCATGTTTATTCCATCTGAGGAAAGCAAAAGCTAAAGAGAGATTCAACCCAGAAGTAAAACTCAAATATTATGAAGCACCATGTATTCAAGCAACGTAATTCTTTCCTATCTGGACAAAATACATATCGCAATGAGATCAACCCCATTTATGCATCAAAATACTAGAACAACCCCATTTTGCTATTATTAATTGCTATTCATGAGTTATACAAGCAGATAGTCAATAATACTAGAACTTCTGAATCAGCAACCATTCAATTCAAGTAATTACCTCTGGTTGCAACAGCCATTTCCCTCTTACTCGTCCGCAGAGCTTCTGTCATAATAAAAAAAAAAAAAGACGCAAATGAGTGCCACTGCCTAGACACAATAAGAAAGTCAACACTGTAACTTCCTTTCCCATTTTCATCAAACACAAACAATGTCACAAAATATTGTCCAAAAAAAGAAACCAACACCACAAAATTAAGCAGCACAAAACCCATAATCTCTATGAATGCTAAAGATCCGAGTGTTCCTTCTCAACAGAAACTAGATCCAATTTAGTACACAGGCACACAATTCCAACGTTTCTTCGATCCAAAGTTCCCATTTTTCTTTCCTACCCAGGAATTCCCCAGCAACCAAACACAAAAGAAACGAGTTTCCCTTTTGAGAGAAAATGAAAAGTTCGAATTCTGAACACAAATCCTAAGCTTTAGGGCAAACGAGAAGGGTAAATAAATAAATAAATAAAATGATAAATAAAACAATGAGGGAAAGTTTGGAGAGAAGAGGAGGAAAAAGGGGTGCACCTTTGGGTGAGGTTTTCTTCTTGAAGATGTTCATGCTAGCGAAGAAGAGAAAACCCTAATTGAAGAAGGAGCAGAGAAGGAGGAGGCACTGTGCAAGTGTGTGAAGTGTGGTGTTTGTAGCAAAAGAGAAGAGAAAAATGAGAAAAGATGCCTCGGGGAGCGTGCTTGGTGTCCAGTCCACGTAACCAACGGTCGCCCTCCAAGTAGCCGTTAGAGCTTTTCTTTTGGCTCAAATGCAAATCGCGTTTCGAGTTTTTTTATTACTTCTTTTACATAGTAACGCATGCTTTGATGGATGCATTCAATGATATTTTCTCAATTTAATTACAATATATTATTGATAATGTAATTAAATTATTTTTTAGGTGAAAAATTATTCAATCTAGATATAGAAAGAGTATAGTTCGTTTTAAACTAGTTTTAGTATAATATTAAATCTAATTTGATTAGATCTGAGTAAAAATCATTTGAATTAAATTGAATAATTTATTTTTTTGTTATTTATTTTGATTTTATTAATGTTATTTAAAAGACTATACTAACATATCAACAATTTTATAAACATAATAATCAATATATTGTCAATGTTATAATTAAAATATGCATTTAGGATTTAAAACACACACACTAATCACAATGCAATTCAGCATTCTTTTTTCTTTCTTACCATAACATTAGTGGGAAGTATCTATCGATTTTGTCGATAACTAATTTATGTCAAAAAATCAAGGCTAGCTCTAAGCCTAGGTCAGAGGGGCGACAACGCAGGACTTAGGACTAGAAGGGCCCCCCAAAAAAATATCTATACAATTGTATAGTAATTTTTTATATATATTGCTTTATGCTATTTTTATAATAGATTGAAATTACTATTTTCTATCATGTTTCCTTTTATATCTAAATTAAAATATGACATGTGATTAGGGACGGCCTAGGACCTAGGACTAGAGGGGGCCCATAAAATAAAAAAAATCTATAGTTTTTTTGTTACAAAAAAAATCTATATAATTTGTAGTAAAAAAAATTTCTATATTGTTTTGTGTTATTTTTATAAATAGATTGAAATTATTATTTTCTATCATGTTTTCTTTTTATATTTAGATTAAAATATGACGTTTGATTATAAAGTATTACTCTTTTTTTTTCTGATGTGTTACGTTTATAAATTCATGTTAAATGAATTTCTATCTCAATGTGACATATTAACATGTAGTGTACATATGATACTATGTAGAAATATATGTATTACTCGAACCAACATAAAGGAATCTACTTATATACTATAAATTAAAATCTCTAACTTGGATAATGAAGCTCTCACCCTTCTCGTTCTCAATTAGAGATTTTCAACGCTCTTTCTCCTCTATTTAGAAGGTGCATTTCACACACCTTTACAACTAAACAAAAAATAACTCTATATTCAGAGATTTAGAAGGTTAAGGAAAAAATATATCTCTCAATAATCTTAAACTACTCTCCATATTTATCTTTATATATATACATTTAATTTTCTTAATCACCTATTCGTTTCAATTAAAAAATAACTCTCAACAATCTTCCCCTCGCCTTTCGACCATATGTTTTGCAACTCTGTAAAGAGCTATGCATTTTTGAAGTATCAACTTTACATCCCTCCCTCTCAACACATCAAACCATCCACAACCGTTTGCATCCAACTTGACCGCATATGCCCAAGGCTTCCAACCTTGGATGTTAACATAAGAAAGAGAAGATTCTGACCAAGACGCCTTCTTTGCCGCTACCGTCCAAAGCTGAACTTCAACATCATCCAACCATTACTCCGAAATGGTACATTGCTCACCGTCTTTCACAAGACATGGACGAGGATGACATTGAATGTTTCTGGCATCAACATATGTTCACTTGTGAACAAGAAGCGTCCAGCAACGGAATCTTGCAAGACGACAAGGCCAACACTCCAACAGCAAAGAACTGTGAGTACACGCAGCGTCCAGCTCGTGTCTTTCACTTCTCAGACACTTCTGTCGCCTTTGTTCGTCCAGCTGATGCACGTTCAATAATTGGTATAGAAACCTCCAGTCTCTACACTTTGATTACTACCCTCACACATACCAACTCCTTCAAACCACCTTATCCCTGGGAAACACCACGTCCATACCAACTCCAAATCCCCAACCTTCTATTCTTAGAAGCACCCTCTTCACCCACTGAAATTCACCCACCAACCCCCTCTCAATCACCCGCACCACCAACTCCACCGCCGCCTACTCCCGCTTCTCAAGCATCCGCGAGCCTTCCCATCTCCATTACTGCCCTTCCGCCTATTTCAACTGTTGACCCTGCCGTCTAACAATATGTCACCAACCAACTCCAACCCATCTTCTCACTCCTACAATAGATCCTTCAGAACCAGCAAGAACTCCTTCGCACACTGCAACCTTCCCCACCTCCTCCTCCACCAGTGCCCAAGTGACCATGATGACGCTTCCTTTGTTTTTTTTTTCTTTTCCTTTGTTTTTTTTTTTTTTATAATGAAAACGGGGGAGAAAATAATGCATAAGTTTTATAACCTTTATGTATAGTCCTAAGATGTCTATAATAAAGTTTTTTTTTCTATATGATTTGTTCTTAAGTCTTCCCTTTAGTTACTCTATTTGATTGCTTTGATACGTTAAAATTTGACTGCTCTAATTATCATTCGCTCTGATACTTGTTGCATTACATAACATTCATGCATAAACATTCTATACTATGATACTTGGATATTTATCTAGACTAATATTTTGTATGTTTCAAGTATGCAAATTATGATATTTTAGACTCAAGGGAAGCATAGTAAGTCTATCAAAACCTTGTTATATATGCGCTTTCCTTGTCTTATATATTTACAAAACTTAAAAATTAATAAGGTTTGTCATCATCAAAAAGGAGGAGATTGTTGGAACCAAAGACGTTGAAGCGTCTAGACCCTCAAATTTTGAAGATAACAAACTTATTAAAGTTTAAGTCTCTGTTTTTAAACTAACGAATTCACAAAGTTCAACCTCATGGTGTCCAACGCGCCAATCTCAACAAGCGTCCAATAATCACACATATTGACCATCCAAGTATATAACGTTCAAATATTTCAACCATTAAATGGTAGACAGAATCATTCTAGTGCAAAAGTGCAGCAAGGCAAAAAAGCAAGTCAACTTTTCAAGCTGCCAAGCTGAATGAAGAATATTCAGAAAAGCAGACCTCCGGCACAGAGCTGCTTTTTCCGTTTTAGTGCAAGTTCAAAAGTTGTCCTTTTTGATCTGTTTGGAAGCTCGATACGCGCACCTCTTTCTTGAAGATTGAAGCCAAGTCTTCTTCAACGGCTTTTTTCCATTGAAGACTATATGTACCGAGAAAGAAAAAGAAGTTAAACACTATAATAACAACACACAACAACAAAAAAGTGACGAATCAAGCAAAGGATTTGAAAACACTATCTGTAAATTGTTTTGTTAAGGGTTCATTGGACAATAGTCAAAAACTCTTTGAAACTTTTTGTGTATTGCGCTTAATCTTTTATATCCTTACTGTGTAAGTTGAATATGTTTGTAAACAACTATTTTGTTGTGAAAGCCTGGAGAGGCTTAGTGAGAAAGAATACTTGGGTTAAGCAATCTAAGGTAAGTGTGTTGTATAGCCTGAAGAGGCCGTGAAGAATACTTGTAACCAAGGTTGGTTAGTAGATACCTTCTGGGTGAAGGGATTGGACGTAGTTCAAGGTTAAATGAACTAATATAAAATTCTCTGTGTGCTTGTCTTTTCTATCATTTAGTTCAAAAACGTTTTTGAACTTCTTTTAATATTGAAAAAGTTTTGAAATACACAATTCAACTCTCCCTTTTTGTGCGTCTCTTGCTATTTCAAAATAATGTGCAAACACCACTACCTTTTCATGAAAATTAATACTAGGATTCCTTGAATTTTTCCCCCTCCCTAAACATCTTTTTTTCTTTTTTCTTGAGAGCTGGAATTTCGTAAACATATATTCAAATTATGTTAACACTATATTATTGACATATCAAAAAGACTTTAATTTTGATATTATATAGAACTCTAAAATACCTTCACTTGTATTATCACATGGGTGTTTTAATTTTCTACGAGAAATGTAACTCAAGCCGTACCAAATCTTTATAAACGACTTTATCCCAAACACAATCCATGTCAAACCAATTTATTTGTATTTTAATTTACCTTTCTTCAGTCCCATAGATTTCTTTTGCAATTTACAAAAAAAATATTGAACTAGGCTCAAATCCCAATAGTTTCCACTGATTTAAATTTTGGCCTCTAATTTTTGTTTAATTTTAATTCCTGTGTTTACTTGTTCAAATTTATATCCCTAAATCATCCATATAATTAAACTTATCAAGATATTGGTTTAAAGAGGAATCAAAACCATAATACTATAAAATTAATTGGACCTATACTCGAGAAAAGATATATAGGAATCAAAACTATACGATTGTATAGTTTTTTTAACTATACGAAAAAGTACTTGAATTTTTAAATATTTATTAACATAGTTAAACTATATTAATGTCACAATAGCTTTAATTAATAAAACTTTTTTTATTCAATCAATAGATCGGCAGTATCTATAATTGCAAGAAATTGCCAAATGCTTACCGTTTCAACACAATGATATGCACCCCCTGCACCATTAAATTATTATTAGATTAGGGCAAATATCACGTCTACACTTCTCCGTTCCTGACACCATTGCAAAGCTTTTGTTGCTCATGAAAAACTAAAAAGAATTCTTTATTGAAGGTACTCAAGGGCACACAGATTGGTAATCGCATTATAGATTTCTCGAATATGCACTTGAACAGAACACACAGATTGGTAATCTCACTATAGATTTCTCGAATTGTGTACATATTGATGCATTGATATTCATGGCTGAAGAAGCAAAGGGAAAAGATGGGGGCGGGGGGGACAAAACTTAATTCGTTCACTAAATCATATCTATTTCAACTTAACATTACAATTATGGAGACAAACCAAGAATTTGAATATCAACATCGACTGCTACAAAACTTGTGCTAAAAGACCAACCGCGGCTGCACAATGCTCGGAAATGATACATTACCTCGTATATCTACCACAGACCAACCAAAGGCCTGAAAAAAAAAGGAGAAAATGGAATTCAGATTTTGTATATGAAAGCTAAGGAACGCTGTGTGTATAATGCTCATCACAACTCAATATTTAATCCCCCCCCCCCCCCCCCCCTACTGTTCATATTTTACAAAAGCAATTTACTTAAAGCTTTCTGTCAGGTCTTTAACCCTGTAAGAAGAATAAATCACATGGTTTTAACCCTTGGTTTTTAATTGAACCTAATAGTATCATGTGATCAATGTAGTCGGCCTCACCTAGTGAGAGGTAAGGCTATTGTTATTTGTTTCTGTCGGGTCTCTTCTTATCTTCCTAAACAACAAATACTAATCAAAAGTCTACTACCTGGCCTATCATATCGACCAGCTGGACTATATACAAACAACATCAATATAGTCAACTGCCTACCCACCTGCAAGAAAATATTTAGAGGTTCCTGTGTGCATATCCTATAATTTTCATTAATTTTGATTAGTTATCATTCAAGCATGTTCATCTAATTTGTTACAAGAAACACTGAATTAAAGTTTGGCATACTATTCTTATTGGAAAGATTATATTATCATAGCAACAGAGATGAATTATTCATCTCAGTGAAATAACATAAATTCAGGCATGCCACAGGCCCCCTATTTTTTGGTAAAACAATGGTAATGAGATTTGAACCAATGACCTCATCTAAACCACCCAAGCCCCTCACCACTAACTCGTTACTAGTGGCTTCCCTAGCTCCCTATTTGACGTTGAAATGGTCAAGATAACAAGAATTCATATGTATAAGCTATGAATTAACAAAAAGTAGCAATAATATTACCTCAATTTAGTGTTACACGAAAATGCAGAGTGAAGAAGGTTTAAATCACCCCCATATCTTCCAAAGTATGTTAGCCTTCCCACGGAAGCAATTGAGTTGCTACTTTACAATACAATTTACTGAACAGCATCATTTCCAAATCTTTGAACCAAGAATTCATCCAGCTGACCCCAGTTTGGCGTATCAGAATTACTCAAATCATCCAATGGCAATGATCGTATGCATTGAAGAATATGTTTGACATCCCGATATAGCCTAGCAAGTGGGGAAAATTTAAGAAAGAAAACAAAATCACTGCATTTTTTTAAAATGCCTTAAAAAAAAATTCTACATAATATAACTTCAGAAAAGTAAATACCTATTCTTTGCTTGAGGAGTGCTTACATCAAATCTTGAAAATGCTTCTGAAATTTGTGAGTGAAATATAATGACCACTTGCCTGAAAAATAGCAAACTTGAGGAGTGAGTTGTAGGAATTCATATGATGTTAGCATCATACAATCGATTTTCTTTCTATGCAGAGAATGCAGTAGTCTTTCTTTCTTTCCTCTTAAATGGGAAAATAAAAGAATTTTATTTGATAATTCATCACAGGAAATAACGCAGATCTAGGAAATTTAACAGTATAATCGACAGTAATACTAGTAACAGTGCAAGAGATTATTGGGAGGTTACATAACACTCCTTCCCATCATCCCTTACTTATTTTTATAAATATTTGTAATTCTCTCAATTTAGAAATGAAAAATTATCCCTGTCTCCTTTTCCCTCCAAACTCCATCCAAAACATACCCTAAATGGTTATTTCATTAATAGTAAATCAGTGTCACCCTGATAGAGAATCAAATCAATAAGGTAATTTCTATTACTCAAAAGTATGAGAGTATCACAAAAACAGTAAGAGCATGAGCTCCCAGCTATGGAGGTGTCCTCCTAGCCCAAGGCGCAAAGTCTCCAATTTCAGAAAATGAAAAACTGACTACCATCAAATACATATTATTTTATCTTTCTATAATTGTCATCCTATCTGCTAATTCCTTTCCTCTCTAACACAACCCCACCCCCCCAAAACCCCACTAGTTGTCTTGGGCCTATGGGACTGGAACACCCACTTCACAACCATCACACCCACTTTATGATTTTCAGATATTAATATTTCAACCATGGAAAAGAAAAAATTACTTCATTAGACACCAGAAATCACACCATGAATAACAACAGAGACAGCAACTAATCTCCACTTTTAAAAGAATCATTTACATGGAGGAAAACTAATTTAAAACTCAAAGCTACTACACTCTACTTTTTCCAGAACAAGAAGGTTTCTTTTCAACTAATTATAGCCAAGGCCTAGCAGAAAGAAAAAATCAGTCATCTTTTGTTATGTAGAAATCAATATATTAGAATTAAGAATGAATTTGGCCTAACTCAATCCCAAAGGCTAACTCAATGGAGGAGGATTGTCCAAGTCATTATAAGGAGTACTTTGACCATATATCTGATGTGGGATCTTAATCTTAACCTAATATAAAACCCATCATTTTAATAAACATCCCGGCATAAGAAACAACAGGTACAATGTTCAGTAGTGTACTCTTGATTACGATCTTTCATCAACATATAAGAATAAAGAAAATGGAGATTTCTGAGATTCTTACCTGAATATTGCTTGAACATCTTCTTCATTCAAAGTGCGAGATAGAACACGTTGGAGGTATCCAACTTCCTAACAACAAATTCAAAAAATAAATAAGTTCCAATTATGAGATTGCTTCAGGGACAGGTGGGGCATAAGAGTGGAACTATATCACCCCACATCATTATCAACATATATATAATGACTGGTCATAAATTTGTTGGTACCTATAAGTGGTTAAGTTATTAAATCAGTTTGACAAATAGTTTATTGCATATCTGTGAGGGATTTATCTCAAATTTGACTCTGCAATAATCACTTCCTTATTTATGAATTATGATAAACCTAGTGACTAGTGAGCCACTATATTCTCTCCAAAAATCTTTTTGTGCTCTTTGGGATTCATATTTATGCTTTAAACTACAAGATAGGAAGATGTATATTAAAATCTCAGTCAATTTTAAAATTCAAGCAAAAAGAAACAGAAGGTGAAAGACAAAGAACACAAGCACTCTAAGCGTTTACATGTATTATTTACCTTTGTAAGGGACCGAGCAAATTGACTAGGCTGAGGATCAGCATCCTCAGGTCTATTCCAACTCTCAACAATTTGAGGCAACCCACGTAAATGGACTAGTAATCTTTCTCGCATTATTTGAACTAATTTACTGTGTATTTCATCTCTGTGGACTTTATAGTCCTGGAATGAAAAAATACAACAGTAAATCAAATGTTATAAAATAATACATTCGTAAAAGTTCTTAAAAATTTTTTGGCAAACAAAATAAATCGATTTTTTTTAATTTATACATATATAAAATATATTTTATTGGAGAGAAAAAATGGAAATAAAAAAATTAAGGACAAACAACTGGTGTCCTAAATAGAGAAACCAAAAAGAATAGGAGATGTGATACACGTATAACAATTCTTACAACAATTTATACAACATCATTTTCTGTGTCTATCTTTCTCCATTACATCATTTATTACATTTCAAACTTCTCTCTCTCTCTCTCTCTCTCTCTCTCTTGGTTGTACAATTTGTTGTACAAGTATCATATCTCAAAGAATAAGGAGCCCGAGGGTTAGCCAATTATAGCAGACCCTAGATAGCTAAGGTTTTATAAATATGTTTGGACACTCAAGGAAGAATAAACCATACTCATTCTTGAAATTCCACTTAAAATGCCTCCATCCCATGCAGTTATGTATTAGAAAGATGAATGTCATACTTCTTAACAGAAACCTTATAGATGGGGCATGTGTTAATGGTAACAATAAACAGAAGAACAAAAAGGAAAACATCTGAATGCAGCAAAAGAGAACAATCATTCAAAAGTGCAATATATGAACAAAACATCTGAATAAGTCTCCCTCTAACAAAAGAACTAAAGGAGCAAAGGTTAAATAGCAATGAAGTACGTACCTGAGCGACCCGATCAATCTCAGAAAGCAGTAGTGTTTTTCTAGTCTCAGGTACTTTAAGAAAAAGAATCTGCCGAATTTCTTAAACCAGAAATGAAGAACAAAGTTATAATTTAATTCATATGATGAAAAACAATATAATAAATTCATGAAACCAACACATTAAAAATATCCTTTCAGTACAACATTAAAAACTTCATTTAGGTGAGTGCATTTGTACCAGGAATAATAGCATGTACAAAACTAATGACTTGACTTGCCAACGCCAGGTGCTTAGAAGTGATGGACTTCAAACCAGACACCTGCACAGAACATAGGAAGAATTAGAAGTCAATAGAATGAGAAAGGTCCAAATAATTTGAAATGGGATCAAGATAGATCAATAAACTAGGGGGAATAAACCCCTGTACAGGATAGGAAGTAAGGAAGCAAACAAAATTCTCAGCTATGTTCTGTCCTTCAATTTATTGTTTTGGCACATACACAGCAATCAGTTAGATGAAATAATATCCAAAATGAGAAAGCAAAAAATTCTAAAAACCAGCATTATCTTGCAGTTTTTCCACTGTGCAGGACAGTTACACAGTGAATGATTCAAGTATATACTCCCCATGCTAGGCTTGATTAACAAAGAAGTGAATTCATAAAGATAAGTTCCTTGAGTTTTAGCTAGCTCCAACCAGTTCTGGAGGGAGGACCTTGATACAAGTATATGCTTGTACATAATGAACAAAAGATGAAGGTCATAGAAATGAGTATGTTATAACAGATGATTCAGTGTATATCAAAATGGATAACAGATGCAACGAAAGTGAAACACAATGAAGGTAATTTAAGATCGTTTGGGCATGTAAAGTGACAAACTATAGTCACACACATGGCATCATAACAGCCACCCCTTTATGGAGGGGGATAAGACAAGATGGTGACCATAAAAGATATGAGTAAGGCTAGAAAGATTTGGAATTTTGAATTATATTAAGTTTCATGAATTTTGATATGGGATCAAGTACAATAGTGCTAGAATCCATGTAGCTGACACTAAGGCTTGGTTGGTATTGTTGACTGTTGTATTTATGTGCCTGTACTGTAAAACGTATAATCTATAACAAGATATATGGAATAATTATAAGATCCGGCTAAAAGACCAGTGATGCTCTATGGTACTGAATGGAGCAATGAAGTGCCAACAAGAGCAAAAATTAAGTGCATAAGAAATGAAAATGTTGAGGTGGATGAACAGGCATGTGCAAGGTTGTTAGGATCGCAATCATCCTCGTGAAATCGGACGATCTTACAAGTTGACAACGACCCTCCGTGCTGGATCGCTCGTAGAATCGAACGGAGGTGGGATCGTATCGAAATCGTGGTCATACACGTAGGAACGTGTGATCGCCGTTCCCAAACGCGCCTTTGTTTGAGCCAAAAAAATCCAGGTCGGTTCGCTAACCCTAGTTTCGAAGGGGTAGAAAAAAAAATCCCTAAATGGTTATATCAACTCACCCATATGATGAGCCACCCCATTCCACGTTCTCTGTCGCACACCGCACCCTATTCTTGCTGTCGCTGCTGATCAGAGGTCACACCACCCATCGTTGCCGCTACCATCATCCTCTACAGGCATCGCCGATTTGCGCCACTGTCGTCAAGCTAAGTCGCCCCATTCTCCTTGCGCCGTCGTCCTATTCGGAGAAGGTGGTTTCGAAGAAGAAGCTGGTCCGAACGAAGGGGGTCTGTGGAACCGTGGAAGAAGCTGTTCGAAGAAGGGTCCTACGGGTCTGTCTTCGTTATTTTGTTTTCTTTCTTTAAAATAAAAAGATTTTTTTTTTTACTTTTTTTTAATTTCTTTTTCTGTTCTTTTTTTTTTTAAAATTATGAACATTTATTTTTTAAATAACAGGTTTTTTTAACTTTTTTTTCAATTTCTTTTTCTTTTCTATTTTTTTTTATAGTTATGAACAAGTAACTTTTTTCAATTTTTTTTTCTGTTCAAGTTGTAAATTGTGTACATTTTTTGTCCCCTCACAATATCCCTATATTTTGATCCATTTAGTTGTCTTATGAGTGTGAGCTGAACTGCTGCAGAAAGTATGTCAAGTGGAGGAACAGGAGGTGGAGAAGGTGGAGCAAGTGGACCTCCACCTAAGATGCATAAAAATGCTGCTAGAATGAGAACTGATGTGGCATGGAAACATGGTGTTTCTATTGATGGGGATGCAAGAAAAATTTTGTGCAAATATTGTGAGAAGGTATTGACTAGAGGGGTTTATCGGTTGAAGCATCATTTGGCAGGAACATCTACAAATGTTGGAGCTTGTAGGGCAGTCCCTGAACAGGTTCAAAAAGAAATGTTGACCATTGTTTCATCATTGCAACAAAACCTCCTAAAAAAATCAAGTGACATGAGGGAGTGGGTAGTAGCTTTGTAGCTTTTGCTACTCCATCAGGAGATACTACTAGTGGTGGTAGTGACAGTGGACCTAGTGGTAATTTAAATATTTTCAAGAGAAAGATGACCTCTCAAGTCACAATCAACAAGATTTTCAAGAAGAATTTGAGGGAGGAAGCGTGTCAGGACATTGCTCTATTTTCTACAATAATGCTATTCCTTTTAATGTGGCCAATAGTGAAGAGTACAAAAAGATGTTTGAGTCAGTTGCCCGATATGGTCCAGGATTTAACCCGCCATCATACCATGAGGTTAGGGTTAAATACTTGAAGCATCATGTTGAAAAGACCAATCTTTCTTTGGAGGATCATAGGGCTTATTGGAAGAAATCTGGTTGTACAATAATGATAGATGGGTGGACTGATAGGAGGAGGAGGACCATATTGAATTTTCTAGTAAATAGTCCACTTGGAACAGTTTTTTTGAAGTCTATTGATGCATCTAACATATGCAAGACAGCTGACAAAATTTTTAAGATGCTTGATGATGTTGTTGAGGAGGTTGGGGAAGAAAATGTAGTCCATATTGTCACGGACAATGCAGCAAATTACAAGGCAGCTGGCGATATGTTGATGCAGAAGAGGAAAAAGCTGTATTGGACACCTTGTGCAGCTCATTGCATTGATCTTATGTTAGAGAATTTTGAGAAGAAGCTACCACTTCATCGAGAGACAATTGCAAGTGGTAGAAGGATAACATCTTACATCTATGGTAGAACAAGTCTTATTGCTTTGTTGCATAAATTTACTAAAGGGGGTGATTTGATTAGTCCTGGCTTGACTCGTTTGCTACTTCTTACTTGACCTTGGGATGCTTGAATGAGAATAAGGGTCCATTAACTAGAATGTTCACTTCCGAAGAATGAACTTCTAGTCAATTGGCAAAGACTAAGGATGGTAAGCTTGTGGAGAATCTAGTTATAGATAAGGGGTTTTGGAAAAATGTTCTTAATTGCATGATAGGTGCTTTTCCCCTAGTTAAAGTGTTGCGCTTGGTGGATTCGGATGAGAAGCCAGCCATGGGCTTCATTTATGAAGAAATGGACCGAGCAAAACAGAAGATACAAAATGCCTTTAGAGGAGTTGAGAGCAGGTAATTCTCTTCCATTAGTTTCATTTTATTATAGAGTATAGATTTTGTGTGGAAACTAATTCATGTTTTTTTTCATGTATAGTTATATGCCCCTATGGGAAATTATTGATCAAAGATGGGATAGCCAACTACACAGGCCTTTGCATGTTGCAGGCTATTACCTTAACCCCATGCTCCATTATAGTCTTGGTTTTAAAGTTGATTAGGAAGTTAAGAAAGGATTCATTGATTGTATGGAAAGGATTGTGGGAGACATTGAGGAAATAAATTGATGACCAGCTTGAAGATTTCAAGAAAAAGAGGGGGCTATTTGGTCATGCAACAGCTCAACGTGCATTTCAAACCAAAACTCCAGCAGATTGGTGGGATTCCTATGGCAATGGACATCCAGAATTGCAAAAGTTTGCAATTCGAGTTTGACATGTAGTTCATCTGGCTGTGAGCGTAACTGGAGTGTCTTTGAGATGGTAAGAATTCAAATCTACAAAATATATGTATTTCATTCTTAAAAGTTAAAATTATGTAGGAATAAATTAATAATTGATTTTATAATTATTTAGGTCCACACCAAGAGAAGGAACCGTTTGCTCCAAAAGACCATGAATGATGTGGTTTATGTGATGGCCAATTCAAGATTAAACAAGAAGAAAGAAGTTAGGAAGCCAAAGAACTATGCCATAGAAGATCTTTCCTCTGATGATGATTGGATTGTAGAGGAAAATGATCAAAATTCAGATTTGGATGTTCCTAATGAAGACATACTTGGAAGTTGGACAAGATGCTGAAAGTAGTGGTGGTGGTGCACCTAGAGATGATTTGGATGTTCCTCCTATCGATGAGGATGAAGTAGTTGGACTTGGAGTTGGAAGTGGAGTGGGAGTAGGAGATGCCAATGCCATTAATGAGAATGAAGATAATATGAATGAGGATGATTGTCAAGAGGAATTGAATGCTCTCCTAAATGACTAAAGTTGGAATGATTTTAATGTCATATGAATTTATGTTTTGTGTTATGCTATGAACTTTCTATTATGAGTTGGGGTTTATTATGTATTTGACTATTTGGAACTTGGATGTTATGTTATGAAGTATGATTATGAACTATTTTGAGTTATTATTATGATTATGAGATTTAGAGATTGTTTAATGTTGTGATTTATAGGTTATAGTCTTAATTTATGTAGTTTTTTGTACATATGTATTATGTATACGAATTTTAGGTACGGACGTAGGATCTTGCGATTCGAGTTACAATCCTCGAGTTTCAATTTTTCATTTCCCTTCCGATCCTAGGTAAATCTCAATTTTAACAATCTTGGGCATGTGATATAGGCTTCAGCAAAAAAAATAATAATAATCAAATAGAAGAAAGTCCAATCAAAAGATGTATAGGAAGACCTAAAAAGGAGAAACCACTAAAAAAGACTTTGCTCTATATTTATAGGTCTAGGATCAATTGGTACATGTAATATGTATATATGCACATATATCTAAATTGTACCATGAGAACAATACTAGCAGTACCTGCATAGCACCAGCCCCAAGCACAAGTTGGCATGTTCTTGTGTTGAAAAACTTCAAGATTTCTACTACACGGTGAACAACTTCTGAAGATAGTGTTGGCAAAAGGTTGTTCATATCGATGTACTCCGACAACATCTTCAGCAATATTAAGCCACTAGAAGCAAACAAGACAAACCAAGCTACTTTAAGTGTATTCATAAGTTGGCAACCCAAACAAAAATAGGATCAAACATAATCATAAAAAGACAAGTGAACCTCACAAATAGGCAACTTCAAATTAAGACTAACAGAAAGCAGTACATTGTAATATTGTAATAAAGTAATCGAGCATACCTACACAAACATACTTACAGAAAGACAGAGAGAACAATGAAAAAACAAAAGGAACAGAATGTGCTCATAATTGGAAAAAAAGAGGATGTTAAATCCAGATAACTAACCAGTTTACCATGTGATAACCAACACCTTTGTAAATAAGAGCCTGAGATGCAGATTTTTTATGGTCTTTCTCAGTATTGTTACTATGTGCTGATGAAATCCTACCATGAGCTTTATTTGGTTCCCCTGAATCAACGGGGGATTTGGATCTATCTGATGCTTCACTATTCATAGACGCTTCAATGGAATTAGCCCGTGTAATTTGCTGTTCAGCACTTGACTGTGCACTGTCTGCCATTGGCAGAACATCATTGTTAGTCACCACACCATTGTAACTAGTTGAAATATCATCCTCAGTGCCATTAAGGTTCTCAGAAGTCAATGCATCAGATGTAAAAAGCAAATTGATGATGGATTGGAATTCATCAGGAACATCTATCTCCACCCAGGTTTCCTGGTCAAGCACTGCCTTAATCTTTGCCATCTACATGCAAAGCAGCAGCCATTAACAAATGATGTACAAAGCTTTCATGATGATGAATGCCATACAAAAGGAGAAAAATTAAAACTAACCCGAGATTCATGCTGAAAATCAACAAAAGCCTTGGCCTGTGATTGCAGTGTCCCGCGGATGCTGTATCCCAATCTCCCACCTATCTGTTAATATAAGCATGGGAATTAAATCATGGAACAAAAACCAAATACTTTGTAATCTTAAGTTTTAAATCAATATGAAAATACATACTTTTTCTGTAGCAGTAATGAACTCCTGGGTGATGTTGTATATGGTTAGAAACTCCAGCAATTTCAACCTAGGATGGAGAATTGCACGGACCCCAAGAAGCTTCGCCCATCTTCCATGAGCAGCATCGCATGCTGCAAAGACAGCTTCTGCGTTTTCTCGCAATATATCAACTCTGTTTAGAACCAGATTCTTTGAGAACATCAAACAAATGGGACAGCAACTAAAATACAAAAGTTATGGCAGAAAACAAACAAGACCTGAAATGTATTATCTCTTTTTTTTTTTTTTAATTTGGGACTTTTACAAGTAGTCAGTGAATTAAAAAGATGTCCCCATCACCCTCATTTTTAAAGAGAGGAAACCCCAAAAGAGCCATTTGTGTTCATCAAAAAGAAATTCAGTACTTGACTCCTGACAGCCTCTATGACAGCAAAATAACAACTGAAGGGTCTAATAAGCATTCATATTGATTTAACATTGTTGAGGTTATAAGAGCTATTAATCTTGCATGACAATTACTCCATATTTAATTTAGCAACAAATTTATAATCTTACTCCTAATTATTAAAATAAATTAATATCCCGTGATCAGGTAGCTTGTGTCATCTATCACAACTTTAACAAGTGAATAACAGGAGTAAACATTCCAAAAAATGTCATCTACAGTCTTCCATAAGAAACTGCAAATGTACAATATAAAATTAACAAGCTATAGATAGTTTTAGTCCAGCTGGGAAAAAGATTCTTTCTTCATATAATGATGCACTCATGTGCTAGACCCACAAGTAATAACCACTCAAGTCTTAAGGAAAAAACAAAGTAGAGGCTAATATTAATATTACAGCACAAATATTTTTGTTTTTCAATTTTTCCTCTCAATTTTTTCTCCATTTCATATTTGGTAGCAGATTTTCAAATGACAGGATAGAAGATATAAAACCATTTATGCCTGTTCACCTGACAACTTAAGCTTTTGGGATAACTCGGTCTTGAATTATAAATAGTGTTTTATTAAAAAGCATTCCTACAAAATGGACTCTAGAAAGGAATTGTTCCCATCCACTCAAAGCTTCATCATATCACATGTCACCATTCAATAAATAATCGAACTTAAAGGGGCAAAACGAAATTCCTTGCAAGAAAAAAAAAAGAAAAGAAAGAAAGATTTGTCATAACAACACCATTGTGTACCAATTCTAGAAACCTTCACTATATAAGTCCACTCATTCAAATATAGATTAAAAATATTACAAATACAATCCAGGAGGCACAAGACAACAATTTCTCTTGACACTTTTCAAAACTGTATTATAAAGTTTGGGTGCTTCGGAACTTCATAATGGCAGTTATCATTTTATGAGGAGCGAAAAAGGAAATTTGAAAGAAAAAATTAGCTCTAATCACAAATTACATGCCTTTTCAATTTAAACACCAAAAAGAATCTGGAAAAAGCTTTCCACTACAAGTATATCAGAAACAAAAGCTTAGATTTAACCTGAAATTTTTTGTCATGTTTGAGGAGCTCACAGCATCAATTGTTTTTCCCTGAATTGAAGAACCCTTGGCAACACTTCTTTGTGGTGAATATGGCAAAAATGTAGTACCATGAGCCTCGCTTTCTTGGGATGTTTCTGCGGCCGCAGCACCATGAGCAATTGCTGCCACAACTGAATCAGCAGCATAATGACCATCACGATTGCTCAAAATCCATTCAATGGCCTTTTTCACTTCAGCAGCCCGAACTAAATGTGCCTGCAATCACTAAAAGGAAAAAAATCTTATTACATCACTCTTAAAACAACTAATTAAGTTGCAACTCAGAGTCTCTCTTGGAAGATAAAATATTTAATTTGTAAAATCTCAATAATAAGTTGTCTTAACAGTCAATTATTTTCAGGGCAATAGGTATTAATGAATAATGATGAAGGTGAAATGCACCAATGAGACAAAATCTATGTAGTAAGAAGTATCAAATGAGCAATATGATTTAATATCTTCAAAATAATAAAATAAAAAAATTAAGCCCTATGATTGCAGCCCTCACTCATAGAAGCAAACCATGTCATAACTCATGACTAAAATATTTGTAGGTTTAAAAATATCCTACATGTGATAGAAAATATAATAAAGTAAACACCACTAGTTGTCAAGAAAAAGACAAGTCAAGAACCATACCAGAGAGCATTTCAATTCATGTATGGGCAATGCATTCTTAATAATATCGGCTTAAGATTACAGATTCACCACAAATATAAAGCATTAAGTATGATCAAGATTTTAGATACTATCAGTTTAAAGATGGCTTACAACAAAATGGTTGGGATATCAACACAGCAATCCAAGCTTTTCATTTTATTCCATGGAAGTTTTTTCCACATGGACATGCTACTTTTAAGTCTTTGCTTTCCATGGAGGTGGATACTGGATAATGCTTCTCATGCAAGTTATGAAAGGACCACTGGGTACTGGGTAGGAGATTTCTCTCTTAAAGATGTTTTCCCGTGTTTTTGTCATCTTTCTTCCTTTCACAACACTCCTATCCACAATTTCTGCAATGTCGAAGATTCCAATTTTTCTTGGAATCCCACTTTTTCCATAATAAAGAGTAAAGTAAAATTGCAAACACACTTACGCCAGTCCTAACTTCAAAAAGTCCAAGAAATTTATAATGTAATTCAGTGTCTACACTCTACAGACTACAGTGATGTAGTTTCTCATGGTTTCAGTACTTCATCCTACAAGTTTTTCATTTACTGATCATATGTCTCTCAGAATGCATGTATTCACCATCGCACAAAGACCTGGTTACTGCATATCCAAAGTTGATTATCATGCTTCAATATATAAAGAACATATTTTCCTAATGGCAACTTGTACCCACAGTTATCAATATGGCCTCCACTAGCTACCAGTTTCCTAGAGCCTCATGATTTACTGTATCAGGAGTAGCAGCTGCTACCCCAGAAAATTGAGGCCATCTCAACTGCTCTATGCTTAACGGGGAAAAATTCTCCCCTTAAGCCCCCATTTTGTGTGAGGCTGAACCCATTGTTTTATTCCAATCTTTTTTAGATCCAAAACATAAGGTTTCTGGTTGGGGAATGAACACTCGATTTCTTACTCTGTTTTGTGACCAACAGCACAAGCACCAGCGTCTAGTTGCCACTTGCCAGCAAATCCAAAGCTCTCTCTGTTCACATATCTAAGTGTTCTCATTTTTCTAATAATTCCATTTTTTTTACTTCATTCTTCGTTCTCATACTCTTAGCATCCATTTCCCCCCTTTTTTGTTCCTTGACATGTACTGTGGAAGACTTTAGAAAAGAAAGGTGTTCATGTGGCTTATATTTGAGCTATACAAGACATTATGACGGGATAACAACTATCATGAAAATTCCAAGAGGCAAGACTAAGGACTTTTCTATAAGGGTAGATTTACATCATGCCTCAATCTTGAGTCCTTACATGTTTAATCTAGTGAGTCTAGGATGTGCTTACCAGGGACGTACAAAAGATTATCCCTAACTGTTAGGAACCCAAATTAGAGAATAGAAGGAAAGCAAGAAGGAATTTCTTGATTGCAAAAGAAGAGGAATAGGAGAGATAATTCTCCTCCAAGGGTTTCCCCTTCACGAAGGATTTCTGCTTTCACAAAGAGCAAAGCTCAATTCTCAAATGATATAAGATAGAATGCCTCCTTTCCTTTAAATTCCCCTTATTTGTATCTAACTAAGTCCTATAACTGACTAATTAACTACTCTAACTATCAGTAACTAATTTTCCTTTCCCTTCTATCTAACTCCTACCACTAATTGCATGCCTTTTGCAAATGATATAGTTTTGATTGAGGAATCAACTCAATCACGTGAAGTAGTTAACTCTAAACTTGAGCTATGGAAGCAGACTTTAGAATAAAAGGGTTTTTGTTTGAGTAGGAGGAAAATAGAGTATATGTATTGCAATTTTAGCAAGAAACAAAAGGAAAATGAATTGGAGGTAAAACTGGGAGATGTCATACCATAAGTTTCTTGGTTTAAATATCTAGGATCAATATTACAAAATGATGGGAAAATCAATGAAGATGTCACACACAATTTAAAATGGAGAAAGGTATAGGGGGTTATTTATGACCACAAAGTACCTACCAAACTCAAAGAAAAGTTTTTATTGTACTACTATACGTCCAACTATACTCTATGGTAGTGAATTAAAGGGACAAGAGAAAAAAGTGGGAGTAGTAAAAATGAGAATGTTTAGATGGAAGTGCAGCCACATAAGAAAGGACAGGATACAAAATGATTATACCTGACAAAATATTGGTGAGGTACTGATTGAGAACAAGATGACAAAAATTGGTTAAGGCAGTTTGGATATGCGCAAAGAAGGCCACTAGAGGCACCAATGAGGTGGGTATATTGCATGGTTTTTAGTTCTGTGAAAAGGGAGAGAGGGAGACCAAGAAGGACATTGAAGGAAATTGTTAAGGATCTAATGGTGAATAATATCCTTGGGAATTTGGTCTATAACCAAATGGTGTTGTGCAATCCATGTGGCTGACCTCACCTAGAGGGATAAAGCTTTTGTTGTTGTTATGTTCCTTGACTTTTGTTGTTAATGACTTGAGTGTTTGGCATACGACTATGACTTCGGTTATTGTTTTTGCATATGCTTATGATTTTGATAAGAAAAATTTATTTGTGAGCATTTATATATGCATAGTATAAATTGTTTGATTTGTATCCATAATCTTCAGTATAGTGGCCATTCTACATCAGCCATGGAGGTTTTGTGGTCGGCCACTCCATACTATTATTTGGGATTGATAACTATGCTTGCACTAAGTTAGAAACATAATTACACAACCAAGCTACATGATCTTCTACACCTTTCACATCTATTTGTCTTATAAGAAAAGAAATTTAATAGAAAGAAAGTTCAACTAAATGGAGGATAAGAAATCCATCAAAACAGAGAACAAAATATATATATATATATATATCAGGTGACAAAAAATAAAATACACAATAAAGCAGCCCAATCTATAAATGGCAACTCTGAAACAACCAATCGATGAAACACCAGACAAAGAGGTGTCATTAGCACAACCCTATCCCAAGGTAAGTTGAGGAGCAAAGAGTTTAGCTTAAAAGCCAAAGCTTTCAGCTCCAACCAAAGGACCAAAAGAACTGAACATCGCCACACAATGTTTCCTCCCTTTTTGACAAATACTTCAAACCTAAGCAGTACAGACTGTTTCACACCAAAACATCAGCAAGGAACAACAACACACACCACCCCCCCCCCCCCCCCCCCCCGGCGGGTGGGGGCCAAAAAGAAGTTGCTCCATTACTAAGTGACAGGATACTTCAAAAAACATAGGGACACTTTAAAATTTTGATCTGCAGAAGAGTTCATGTCCATGCCACATCCATTTTGTACACCAATGTCTATGCATTCTAGCAATACAGGAAACATATCATAAACATACATCCTCTACATTTTTAAAACTGTATACATTTCAAAAGATGCAAGAATTCTAGTCTAGACGATGTAACAAATTAACAATTGCCAAGTATAAATTACCTGTACTATCAAGAAAATAGCACTCAGAAGATGCACAAAGCAATCAGATGATAGGCTCCTCAACTTGCTAGCAAGTGATGCACCTCCACCTGAGTCACTATTTAGCATTAGAAAGTGTTGACAGTAGAACAGATCACATAAAAACACAACAGAAGAAAAATATGTAAAAGTATATCTTTTTATAGACAAACATCATCAATTATGCAAAAGAAATTCTCACCATCTGCATCTACAGCTCTGTCTCCAGAAAAGAACTCTGACTCTGAACCTCGAGAAGCAAGAACAGGAAGCAACTCAGCAACAGCGGTCTTAATAGCACTCTTCATATCAGCAGTCAGTGTATCTCGATAAGTCCTCAGAACAGAGGGAAGTTTAGCCTGAAAATAAGGGAATTATTTAACCAAATTAAGTTAAATCACCAAATTTTCTGTTCCGAGAGAACAATGGTCAAGGATAGTCACATTCTGAAGCAGTAATTTGAAAAGGTAGTCTTTGATGTTTTATAGTGATGTTTCTCAGAAAAACAACAATCTCATGTCATTAAAGAATGTGAAATCACTTAGCATGCATAATCCGCAGCACAAAGAAATACCAAGGGAGATAAAACACATCAAACAAAGAAGTATATAGACAAGTAGCTATAGGAACCAGAAGAAACAGAGGGTAAATAAAAGAAAAAAAAAATCATGTCTCCCACCCTTCATTTGTTCAGGCGTAAATAGACAGGAGGGAAATAGGATGGAAATACCAAATTTCTACTGTATTCTTCCTTCTTATTTTTATCCATCTAAACAACATATCTCTTCTACTCTATTTCTCTTTTATTTCCATCCTTTCTATTTCTTTCCCTCTTATTTCTTTCCTCTCTATTTCATTTCTAATCCACACTAAGCATTAGTCTCTTATGAAATTTATACAACCAAGTCTTTTCCTTCTAATTGGAGGAGGCTACATGGAATCATGGATCAAACTATGACATAATGTTCTATCATAAATCATATCTATAGATAAACTATTAACCTCTAAATACTTGTTAATGGTTTCACCTATAGTTTTTCTTGGTTTCCCATTACCCCTAGCAATTGAGCTACCCTCCACAAGGTCTGCTCTGCTTATTGGGGCTTCTACAAGTCCTCTCCACAAATGCCCAAACCACCTAACAACCCACCAACTTTTCAATAATAAGTGTTAATCCAACTTTCTAATGTATTCATTCTCAATACTATCTTGTCTAGTATGTCCACTCATCCAATGAAACATTCTCATCTCTACTACACTAAGTTTATTCTCTTGTTGGCTTTTTACAGCTTAACAATGCAAGTCTTATAGCTATGAAGGAAAAGCTTCCCTTAAGCTTGGGCAGTATATTTCTCTCACATAGAACACCATAAGCACGCCTTCATTTCATCCACCCTAATCGAATCCTATGGTTTACATCTCTCAATTTCTCCATCTTTTGCATGATGAACCCAAGATGCTATAGCCATGTGACTTGTGGTATGGTATGGTATGGTATGGTCTCCAATTTTTACCTCTAAGCTAGGATTGGTGTGCCTCCTGCTAGACTTACAATCCATTTAGTCCATCTCACTTCTATTTAAACGAAAGTCATGTGCTGCCAAAGCTTGTCTCCACATTTCTAACTTCCCATTTATTTACTCTCTTGACTCTCCAGCCAAGACTATATCATTTGCAAAAGTATGCATCATGGCACTGGCTCTTGGATATGCCAAATAAGAACATCAAAGACAAAGGTAAATAGATACGGGCTCTTAGTTGACCCCTAGTGTAGTGCAGTCCTATAATTATAGGAAAATCTGTTGTGACGCCACCCTGTGTTCTTACCTTAGTTGTGACCCTCTCATACATATCTTTGATTGCTCAAACATAGGCAAGTAAGGCAACAAAAACCCCTTTCTACTTTAAGGGCTTCTGCAATACCTCTCTTCAAACCCTATAATACCCCTTTTCCAAATCAATAAACACCATATGTAAGTCTTTTTTATTCCTTTCGTATCGCTCCATCAATTGTTGTAGAAAGTATATTGCTTCCTTGGTGAACTTCCCAAGCATAATTACTCTTGCTTTTCAGTAATATGAGTCTGTTGTCTTAATCCCTGTTCAATTACCCTCTCCCATAGCTTCATAGTATGGTTCCTAAGCTTAATCCCCCTATAATTTGTGTGACTTTATGAAATATATGATAGCCTAAAAATTTTTAGGAATCTTAAAAAATATTTCTTAGATCTCTCCTCACAAAGATTGTGAAATCATGAGATCCTACAAATTTTGTGTTGGGGATGGGGTGAATTTGAATACTCTATATACAAGTTACAACCAGTCAATTCCTTGCCAAAAAGTTTAAATTCCAAGTAAACAAATTCCCTTGTAGAAGGAGATACATCAAAGAAACAAGTTTTAAAATTTCAACTTTCATACAAAGTTCTGTTCAAGACATCTTGGAAAAGAGAGTAGTTCTTGTAGAATTTGAGATGACATTTAGAAAAAAACACAAGCAATTTCAGGATGTTGGAATCACATGGGATGCATTAATATGGAACATTCAAGACACTGTTTCTTTGTGTATCGTAGCTCAGAAACAGAAACCTATATGGCATGTGATCTCATACAGTTTTCTTTTTTTTTTTTCAGTCTTTTTTTTTTCGTTTCCTCTTCTATCAGTTGCAAAATACCAATTACAATTCTTGATGAAGGGATAGGGGACAACATATCCTCAAAAATACAAAAGGGAAAAGCTCACTGCACTGATCTTACTAAAGATTCTTTATCAATCAAAAATAATACTCAAACTTTCTCAATAACTAGCTTAAACAATAAGTTTCTTAAGATAAATACAGCTAATTACTTACAGTTCTAAGCAATCCAATTACAGTAGGAAGAAGACTATCTTTGAAATTATTGGTTTCTTCTTCTTCCAACTTTACCTGCTTATGAAATAGAGAGGTTAGATCACAAACTGCATCCTCTAAACTTCACAATGCAAGGTAAAAAACACAATAGGTTATCCATACATCATATAACTTTATATTGTGAGACTTTCAGCTGCTTAAATGTTGGACTAATGCCAAAACAGAGTACTCAATTAAATGATTGTGCAGTGCATAAAAATTAAGGCATCAAGAAACAACAAGAGCTTCATGTACCCTTCTATTATTACTGATTCTACTACTCATCTATGTTCATAGATATATGAATTTGGATTTTGGATTCTTTATGTGTGTTCTAAAAATCTTTTTCTCAGATACAAAGATTCTAAATTAAATAATCAATCTTCTAAAACTTACCCTTTGTTTGGTGAAGGAGAAATATGGTCGAGAGAAAAGAAATAGATGGGAAAAAAAAAGTAAGCGTGCTTGGTAGAGGAAAAATGAAGGAAGAGAGAAATAAAAAGGTGCAGGGCCCACTAGTTATTTTCATTCTATTTCTCACCTATTTTCATTCACCTATTTATCTCTTTCCTATTTCTTCTCTATTTCTCTTAAACCAAACATATTTATTTCACTCTATTCTCACCTATTTTCATTCACCTTTGTTATTTCCATCCACCTTATTTCTCACCTATTTATTTCCTTTCGACCAAACGAACCCTTAAACAATGTCATCCCTGACAAACCCATTTGAAACTCTCGCACCACCCTCCTAAACACAGGCCTTTCATTAGGACAGAGGTCCTTCATAAGATTAACAAATAAAAAAAAATGTTACAAATTCATATCCCATACACAGCTACCAGGCATGTGTTACATGCTGATTAACATTGGAACCAATAGAATAGGAAAAGAATGGATTTTATTCAAGAACCCTAGTCCCAGTTCAGCCCCAGATTGGTAACAGAACTAGGATAGGAATGAATACTAAATACAGATATGGCCTTGGGAGTTTTGAGTGGCCCAAGATCTATCCTGCTTAATTTCACAAAAATGAGATCCCCTTACCCTTTCTCTACCTTCCTATTTAACAATCATACCAAAATAACAAACTTCCTCACATGTTAGTTATACAAGATGTAATCAGTTATGTTCAACTCAGGGGTTTTGTTCCCCTGCAACTCTCCTATTTCTCCTCGCATAGACCCTCGCAATAGGAGACCAATACCTATCATGGGCAGGTTTAATCAGAAACAGTGACCCATTTGTTTCTGCACTGCAAGGTGGCTCTTTTATGAAATAATCTGGTTGGGGTTCTTGATTTCACCTTGTAGATTTTTTTAACAGAAAATTAAATTTTATTAAAGAAGTAGAGAAGAGGTTATGATATGCTTTAGAGAGAGTAACAATAAGGAGGCTATGATATCATTGCAGACTGAGCGTGCTGTTTTTGCAGTTCTGTTGTGTGCATGGCAGGAGAGTAATGTTAGTATTTTCCAGGGTGTCTGTTTTCCCTTTCATTTGTCAAATGGTAGAAATGTTTTTATGGCTCCCTGATCCCCTGCTCATGGTCATGTCAAGGGAATTTCTATTATTGATATGCAAAGAGATTGTACAGTTTTGCTGCACTTTTGAGCCATTTCAAATTGCTTTTTACTCCCTTTTTGTTTCCCTTTTTAGTTGGTTTTTTCTTAACCTCATCCCAAATGTACATCTCTCCTTCCAGATAACAATAAACCTCTTTTGTAGACAAATAAGGAGATAAAAGCAGTATCTACTTAAAAGACAACAACAATACATTAGGTGGGAAATGTTTATGAAGGTTACACACAATTACAAAAATGAACATACACTTTTTTTAGTGAAGTTTAATAATTGCATGTCTACATGAACTCCATCTGAAAATGTTAAAACTAGAGCCTATTGGCACAGTGACAATAAAGAACAACTCATTTTGCTATATCTTGACCCCCGTACTCTAAAATGTAATGGTGAAGATTTGAAAGATTTTCAGCACAAGAGTCAGAGAAAATTAAAGAAAAATACTAAAAGATAAAAGTAATTGAAGATACAATCTTACTTCATCATCCTTTCCATTCATTGGAAGGGAAGCTCTTGCTTTAGCTTTGGATAAAATTATCACATCCTTTTCTGCAGCATCGTGTAAGGAAGCTCGAATAAACTCTGCCGAAAGAATGCTACCAAAATAATACAATACATTACTAAACATCCAATACAAAATACAACTTTAGCCTTTTCTTTCACAAGTATAAAATCCAATTTTAGCAATATATAATAACCAAAAGTCAAGATTTCAAAATTCAGAATAACAACGGACAAAGAAAACATGTTCAAAATATGCAAAAGCTTAAAATATTTCAAAATAAAAATGGAATTAGTTCACAAGCATACTGTTGAAATCATGATTCGCATCAAATCATTTGATATGATTTTTGACACCAATGATAGATTGGAGAGCTAATCCCAGTGGCCAGAGTAATGGCTCAAATTGACAGAATTATATGATTCAGTATAGAAATCAAGAGTCATGACGACGTCTGCCAAACTATGATCCTCTGGATTTCGCTGATTTACATGGGTCAAGAAGTTGGGTCAAGGGACCAATAACTGAAGCTGATTTTTATTTTTATTTTGTGGAGAAAAAAATAAGGACACGTCGGCAAAAAGCACTGTTCTTCCTTAGTGTGTGAGAAAAAGCTATTTTATTTATCTATTTTTTCCTATATACTGCCCTTTGCCTTGAATGCAAAGATGAATAGAGTAAGGAGACAGACCAAAGGAATAAACTTTGGAATTTGGACTAGGTTAAGTTGCTACGGGCTCGTAATATTCAATTTATGTTTATGATTTTGTTCCATGAGACTTATGGTTATGATGTTTTGTGATCAATTCCTGGTTTAAAATTATTACACTGAGGATTTTGTTTATGGAATACAGCTATACATCATTTATAAGTATTTCAACCTATTTTTCATTGTGTCTAAATCTTTTGATTCAACATGTAAATATTGATTCAACCCATCCAAGCCATTAGCAGAGTGCAGATAGCCTTTTCAGCAACTAAGATTAACAAAACAAAGGAGCTATCCAAACTTAAACATTATAACTCAACCCTATTCTCTTCCAATTATTACTCAGCTCTCCAAAATCAAGAAAAGTAGAAAGCATTGTTAAATGAATTTTCAGACGCAAGTTAATGGAATAAATTATATTAAAACAAGTAAACAGTAGCATATGCCACTTGAGTAGATCAGGACATCATTAAAGGTGTACCTGTTTATGGATTCTATAAAGCCTATTACATGATCTCTAAGATGACGAAAACAATGCAGACCAGTGAGCTCATCTCCATCCTGCCAAAGTTCCAGGAAATGAACAAGACAAATTAGTATAGAATTTTCTCTTCATCTTTCAGGAATCCCATCAGGCAATGTCATAAACAGTCTTCAACGGAAACTAGCTAAGTTCAACAAAATGACTGATATCAGCTAAGCATTAATCTCTAGTCCCATCCACCTAAGTTCAAAACAATTAAAAACAGTATACATCCCAAGACCATCATTTACAAGCATACAGATTCACAAGATACTATATAATGATTAAAGAGATACCAGCAAATGTTGCAAATCATCAGTCACATCCAGTGCTCCGGCACAATCTGCAGACGCAACAAGCTGTATCACAGCAAAACACATCACTTAAAAGCCATCAACAACAATAGCAATATGCAAACCCAACCAAAATAACAAAGGAAACGCCAGAAACCAAACAAATAAATGACCAACGCTGAATCAATAAGCCATGACAACTAGTAATTAAACAAACAACTAACATAAAATTCACCTAATTAATCCACAGCCTAACCAAACTACAGCAACACTAAAATACGAACACAGTTTCACACAGGATAAAACTTAGATACAGTTCCATAGGTGCTTTCGGTGTTATTGTTTAATCAGAGTTAGAGTTTTACCTTAGTAGTTTATGTTTCTTTAATGCAAACTTTTATTACGCCAATTACTGAGATAAAACTCCAATTATAATCAGAGAACAGTACCATAAACACCTAAAGAATTGTATCTAAGTTTTGTCCTCTCGCACAAGTCTTCACAATTCTACTCAGCAAAGATTAGACACCCGCATCGCTCCACTCTTAACAAAAACACCAACCACAGCGAAAAAAGAAACATCAGAATCAAGGTTTTAAATATCCATCCCAGTTGCAGTTTCGTCGCCGCGGAATATCACGGCAGATGCAGCTACAATCGCAGTCGCGGACACTTGAAAAACCTTGAAGTCGCGGCCTAAATTAAATCACGGTCGCAGACCGTTTTTTAAAACCTTGAATTCAGAATCAAAAAAACGCGAAACGGAAAGAAAGAGTACCAATTTGAGAGCGGAGAGGGCCTGGTTGACGTATAATATAAGCCTGAGTTTCTGCAGGAGCGCCAAGAGGTTAGTCCGGGTGCCATTGAGCTCCTGAATCTGGCGCGCGTCGTGGACCAAATCGGCGTCGAGGAGGCGAATGGTGTCCTTGAGGTGCCGAATTTGCGCGCACCCGTGGAGGATCTTAGCGTTGAGGTCCTGCAGCTGCCCCTGCGCCTCGAAGAACGACGAGGACCGGAGCGAGATCTCCTTCACGAGGTGAAGCTCCACGACGTCGAGGTAGTGCGAGAGCTTCTCCTGCAGCGCGAGGTTCTCGGCCACGTTGGCGAAGGGGCAGGCGGCGCGGAAGGTGGCGCCGTCCTCCAGGCGGAAGTCCTCCTTGAAGTAGAGCGCGGGGACCTCGCGGAGGCACGCGACGAGGGCCTCGCCCTGGCCGGCGGAGGCGGCGTCGCCGGCGCCGGCGTTGATCTCCTTGGTGGCGTGGTTGCGGATGTCCTCGAAGCGGTGGAAGGCGTCGGCGATGGGGGCGAGGTAGGGGAGGAAGTCAGATCGGGCGACGTCGGAGGCGGCCTTGGCGGCGGCGATGGGGGCGAACTCGGGCGGGGCGACGGCGGTGGCGGAGGACCACCAGCCGACCCAGGAGGCGGCGTCGGAGGCGTGGGGGTTGTTGAGGATCGAGGAGAGGCTCTGGATGGCGTCGGAATTGGATCTGGAGAGAGAGGAGGAGGAGGCGGAGGTGGGTGACCTTCCCCACGATTGCTGGGAAGGTGGGGAATCCATCACATTGGCGGGTTTTGTTTTGATTCAATGGAGTGGGGTGTTTGTTAATGTGATGGATTGGTGAGTGTGTGTGGCTTTTTTGTGTGTTGGGATCTGATGAGAGAGGGAGAGAGTTGAGGGGGGTGTTGTGTTGAGTTGTTGTTGCTTTGTCTGGTTGCTTGTGAAATGGAGGACATACGGGAAAGCCGGGTTGGGATCGGATCGGGATCGGGATCTTCAACCCGGTACCGTCAGACACCGCACCGGAGTGTGCTGGGCGGGGCTTCAAAATATAACCACACCAGGATTGATTGATTGTCCGAGTAAAACATCTACAGTAGTTCTAAATCTAATCAGATTACTGAGATTAGTTCTTAAATAGATAAAATATTACACTCTTTCTTAATTGGTCCTTAAAGTAATAAAATTACATAATTAGACTCTCAAGTATTAGAAATTATAATAAGTAACCTCTAAATATTAAAAAATTCATCAAATTGGTCCTCAACATTAGTAAAAAAATACTAATTCAGGAACTAAATTGATGGATATTCAATACTTATATTGTTACTTTAGGAACTATATAAGAAGGAGAGTAATACTTCAGAGACTAAATTGATAGTTTATTCGTTTTTTATGTTTTCAAAATATTAAATATATTTATTTTTTATTTAATATTTTCTTTGTAAAATATTAAAAAATTGTAACTAATCATTATTAAAGTAATGATTAAAAAATAATAAATATTTGTTTGTTAAAAAATTTAATGAGAATAAGTAATATTAAATGTTATATTTTTAATAAAGAAAATATAGATTGTTTTAAATGTTAAACATATTAGTTTTTTTATTTAATATTTTATTCATAAAATATTAAGAAAAATTTAGAAAGATTTATAAAAAGAAATAACATTATTCAATATTTATTATTCTGAAATTATGTATCAATTAATTTAGTATGTTTTAAATATAATGATTATTAGAGTAATGATTAAAAATAATAAACAAAAATTGTTCCCAAGGGGCATGAGTGTAATTCTCACAGTATAATCTTTTTATACCTAATAGTAACTAACCAATTAGACAATAACCCCAACTTCTACTTCAGATGTTCAAAAACAAACTCATACACAAGATCAGGGATCTAACATAAATGAACCATAATCATCCCAATTACTAACGTGTACCTTTGCACCATATGCTTTCCTTCTTGGCTACATACCATCGCCAAGCACCAATCCATTAGAGACCATACCAAACCTCCATTTAGACCTTTAACACTTTTCATTCCAATTCCCAAACTACTTGTCACCCGAACATCGTTTGTAACGCCTAGCCGCTTTCAGGATCAGTGACTGTCCCCACAAACCAACATAAAACTTTTCAGCGTGCTTTGTCCTCACTCACACGCCTCCTAGGAAACTTCCAAAAGGTCACCCATCCCAGAATTGCTCCAAGTCAAGCACGCTTAACTATGGAGTTCTTAAGTAATAGGTTACCGAAAAGTAAATGCATCTTGTTGGTATAGGTAGCACTTATTAATTCCTTTAAGTTATCCTCAATTGTACAGTCTCATACCTCCACAGCCTATGGATCCCTCTCATTCGGTGTGCATTCGATTCATTTATGTACCCCTCTCGCTGGAAGCTTACCAGGAACCGCTCATTCTCCGTGCCTTATCTCTTTTGCACCAATGATCACTCCCTGCCCTCGTCAGCACTCAGGATGTTACATCGTCACCTCCAATTGCGTTACCTGTACCAAGCCCGCAATGGAACCAAAACCCCCATTAAGAACCAAAAAAGACTCAATAGCTAAGAAAGAAAATCTGTCCAATTTAACCTAATCCCCATGACATACACTAACCTTCTACCTTACTTGATTCATAACTTCTTTGTTGTTCCAACCACCATACCTAAGGAACTATGATCTAAATGCCAAGTGTGATCATTATGCGAGAGCTGTAGTGCTTTCTACTAAGAATTGCAAGCTCTAAAAAATAAGGTTTAAGACTGGATTAGGTGTGGTTGGTTGTGTTGTGTTGTGGTTGTGGTTGTGGTTGGGTGTGTTGGGATTTGAGAGAAGGAGGGAGAGAGTTGATGGGGGTGTTGGTGTTGTGTTGTTGCCTGGTTGCTTGTGAAATAGAGGACATATGGGAAAGCTGAGTAGGGATTGGGATCAGAATAGGGATCTTCAACCTGGTACCATCAAACAATGGACTACACTAGGTGGGGCTTCAAAATATAAACACACCAGGATTGACTGTATGAGTAAAACAGTGTACTAGTAGTTCTAAATTTAATTTGATTAGTTCTTAAATATAGAAAATATTAAATAGTTTTTACATTTTCAACATGTTAAATATATTTATTTTTATTTAACATTTTCTTCGTAAAATATTAAGAAAATTTTTAGAAAGATTTATAAGAAAATATAACATCACTCAAACATTTATTATTCTAAAATTATACTATCAGCTAATCTAGTATATTTTAACTAATCATTATGAAAGTAATGATTAAAAATAATAAATATTTTAAAAAAAAATATAATGAGAATAAGTAATATTAAATGTTATATTTTTAATAAAAAAATCACTTTTAGTTTCTGTTGGTGTTAGGAAAATTTTATAAGTATTGAAGGTCGGAGGTTATTCGATCTCTATGCGAGGAAAAGATTGGTCAAAAAGA
The DNA here is from genome assembly GCA_004329165.1 of Spatholobus suberectus. Taxonomy (NCBI): domain Eukaryota; kingdom Viridiplantae; phylum Streptophyta; class Magnoliopsida; order Fabales; family Fabaceae; genus Spatholobus; species Spatholobus suberectus. The sequence goes on from CM014729.1 coordinate 41,962,495, forward strand.
AGTTTTCGAGAATTTAGATACTCAATTTAAAGTAAAGATTGGATTGAGAAGATATTGTTCGGTTGATGTGCTGAAAGAAACTAAGGGGATATATCTCGAAGTAGTCTTTCAAAAACAAGGCAAAGCCTCAGATGTTAAGAAGCCAAGCGAAAATTGTTAAAGTGTAAAAATATTTGAAGATACTATTTAGAGGCAGGCTACTAAATGGGAAATGTGCTCAAAGCCATGCAAGACTTGAATTAAGTAACATGCATATGGAAGGAGGATGCATCATTTTGACAACGATTTCTAATAGTTATCTAGCAGGCACAGATCAAGATAATTGGCAGAATCATATATAGGCCATCTTAGGCAAGTTGTACACGTACGAATCTTGTGATTCAACAGTTAGTTGGAAAAAGTCTATAAATAGGGAAGCAGGTAGCAATTTTTTCTTTGGTTGAAACACTTACACAAATCTTTATAATACCATATACATCGCACATATAACTATCGGTTCAATGAGCTATATGTATATTCTCACCCAAATTTTAATATGAGTGTTTTATGTTCTTGCCAATTGTCTTTAAATTTCATCTATTGCTTTTGTTTACATTTTTGCAATTCACTTATCTAAATTTCTTCTCCAAACTTTAATCTTTTTTACATTTCTTGTAACCTTTTTCTCTCTATACCTTCTCCTCGAAACCTAATCTTTCAACATTGTTTTGTTATTTATATTCTCGTATATTTACTTTGAATTTCATTTAATCATGTTTGAAATACGTTCATTTTCTTGCAAATTTTACAGGGTTAATTGATAAATGTCATATTATGAGACTATTGATGGTCTTCATAATTTAATCAAAAAACTATATTCGATTAAGATTATATCAAATGTTGTACACACAAATAATTGATGCGAGCATTTTATAATATGTTTAGTATAGTTTTTATTACTAGATTGCATGTATTTCATTATGGTTTAGGACTAGTTATTTGTCTAATTGCATGATTTTCCCCTCTTGTATCATGTTATGCCTTTTTCTTTGCTTGCATTTGGTTTTAGGAAAAACTTGTAGTTTGCTTGGGCTTGAAAAGCAAAAGATTGACAATTTAGAAGCTCTCTAGATGATTTCAAGACCTTGGAGTGCTTAGAAGTCCTCTTAGATAGCATGATAGTCATCCCAAAGCATTTTGGAAAGGAAAAACTTGAAGAAAAATTGTTGGAGACCTCGCCACCATCTGGTTGCAATCATCACCACGCGGTGACGCACTCCCTGATACTGAAAATTACACCTGTGCATCTGCCACCGTGTGGTGGCGCCCATCATCATGTGGTGGCGCATCCCCTGGAGCCCAAATTTACCCTTGCGCACCTACCACTAAGTGGTGATACCTATAACCAAGCAGTGGGTGGAAAAACCTAATGGATTTTGCAAGCTTTTCATTTTCTTTTGAGGATTAACCTAAGACCTATTGTAATATAAATATAAATAGACATTCTTAGGGATTTTATCTTTTATCTTTCGAACTATATTTGAAGTACGAAGAATTAAGGGATTGCTCTCTTCTTCTTCAATTATCTCCGAGTTTGTTTTTATGTTCTTTCTCTTTTCTCTTTGATGTTCTCTCATGACTGTGTGAGTAGAACCCTATTATTCTAGGATTGGGCGTAGCCCTATGATTGTCTTAATTAATTAATTTCTGTTCGTTTATGTGTGATCTTGTTCCTCTTTTGATTTCTCTTCTATTGCTTTATTTATGCGAAACAAATTGGCTAGCATTTTTTGTAACCTTAGGGATTTGGGGAAGTACTAAAAGGTGAACCCAAACACTAAACCCATAGGAAAGGAACTTAGGTCTAAACCATAAAAGTAGGTTAAAGTCTTCAAGGAATAATTGAATTAACAAAGAATTTAGTGGTCTAATTGAACATAGTCGTCAAGACAGTAGGTGGTAAATTCGATTAGATACCCCTTCGTATCTTGAAAGAGAATGAATGGTACCTTAGGTTAATCCACCTTTAATAAGAACAAGTGAAGCACATAGGTAGCGAGATTAAGGCATTAAGTGTCGTAGTGTGAAACCTTAATCCTGGAAAGCTTCTCATTTTGAATTACCCTCAATTTTAATTACCATTTAATTTAATCTTTACTTGCATTTTTCTCTCAATTACTTAAACCCTAAATTTTTTCAATGAAAATTTCTTTTGTTTAATTTTTATTTATTTAGCAATAATCATTGAACACATAATCCTTGTGAATACGATTTTAGAATTATTACTTGACAACAACTGTGCACTTGCAATTTTTGCACATCAATAATTGTACTTGTTAAAATCAACAAATAAGAATCCTAGTTTGATATTGTCTTCAAAAATTGAATCACACACACTACACACTAATTAGAGTCTTGATCACACTCGAACTAAGGTTTTAACTTGTTTCATACCCTCAAATTGAAAACACAACATTGCTAGTTCAACTAAAAAGGACTCAACTAATTTTAAGTCTAAGTCTTGCAAATAAAAAACTTATTTGCTAGTTAGATTCATCGTGGAGAGTCATTTATTCAAGAATCAAGAACTCTTCGATTCTTGAAACAAATTTCCACCATCAACAAATTTTATATTTAATAATGAAAGGATTAATGATACTTTATAAGATTTATAAGAGGTTTTTAATTCTAATAAATATTTGGTTTATTAAAGAAATTTAAAGAACATATGTAATTAAATATAATGGTGAAATGTTGGATTGGACTTGGTGGCGTGTTGTTAATGATATGTTAATCATTTCATGATGATTAGTTGATCTTGTTGAAAATGTTGCCAAGTTGTTTTTGTTGTTGTTGAGTCGAGAGTGTTAGGTAGGGACCCTTACTCTTTAGAAGTCACAGGTGGTGCCTTTGCTTCTTGTCTATAAAGGTTATTGATGAGACTTTTACAGAAGATTGTTGACTTGGTGAAAAAAATTAAGTACTTTTGTGTTATTGATGCATGATAAGTATGAGCAGGCATGGAAGTTGGGGGTCGCTTAGAGTAAACTTAGGTAAAACCTTCAACAGATTGTTGAAAAGGTTAGTGGGTCCACATTAAGGTTGATGGTAGGTAGATAGTACAAATTCCACATTAAGGTCGAGGTCATTGTGAACCTCGTATTGTGGTAAGCCACTACCCACATTTAACTACCTCAATGAACATTATACTCTTCTGCTAATTAGGTTTGTAGTGTTGCCCTAATGGTTTTCAACACGTGCCATTTCTTGGATCCGCAAGGTCCATTATTATTATTATACCATGTTTAAGGGACATGTGGGCACTAGTCGCTCAAAGGTGAAACTCTCCATGGAATTGAGTCTACATGCATTGCATGTCTAAGTTCATATTATATGTGGTGTACAATTAATGATATGACAGTAATATGAGCTTTCACAAGATCACAGGACCTTGACTCATTTTAGGGACTTGAATGAGGCCCTATCATACTCTGAGGTGTTTAAGGGTGCCTTTCATGTTTTAAGGGCTTCTTTACTTGTGGCTATGATGGGCCATTATGGCATGATTGATCTTGATACCAACGGCATTACCTTTAGGTGGCGCAAAAACACTCAAAATGGTGGCCACGTTCATAAAATGCTTGTTCGATGTATAGCCAATTTTGATTGGCGTTTGTCTTTTCAACATGCTTTGGTGGAGATTCTTCTTCCTCATAACTCGAACCATAATCCTTTGGTCATGACCTGTTTAAAGATGAGGACTAAGGCATAAGTCCTTCCACTTCCAAGCTACTTGGATCTCTCACCCAGATTATGGTAATGTGGTGACCAAAACGTGGTAAGAAACTTCATGTAATGTTATTCATAAACCTGCTCAGATCAAGACTAAGTCCATGGAATTTGATGAACATGTCTTTAGGAGTATTTTTCAAAGGAAGAGATAGTTGGAAGCTTGCTTGAAAGGTGTTCACTACTAGTTGGACAATGCTTATAACCATTAGGTGGTTGAGTTTGAGAAATTGCTTCAAAGGCAATATAATCAAGTGTTGTCCTAATAAGAAATGTTATGGTTTTGGAAGTCAAGGGAGAATTGGGTGAAATTTGGCAACAAAAATACTAAATTTTTCCATACCCAGACTATCATCAGATGAAGATCTCAAGGGTACTAGCCTTAATATTGACAATGTTTTGTGCTTAGATGAGGATGTCTTGAAGAGAGAACCTAATGATTTTTTCAAGTGGATTCTTCTAACCCTCATAATCTTGCTCTTAATCACATCCCACATATTCTGGAGGATTGTTATAAGGTTCTCTATTGACCCGTAACAGTGGAGGAAGTGAAAAAAAGTAGTTTTTACAGTGAATCCGTATAAAGCCCCCGACCTTGATGGTTTCCAACTTATTTTCTTCTACACATACTAAGATGTGGTGTCTAAAGATGTTTGGGAACTCATAGCTAATGCCTTTGCCATAGGATCCACTAATCTAGCCTTGGCAAAAACGCTCATAGTTCCTATTCCAAAAATTGGTAACCCAATTTGTTTGAAGGATTTCAAACCTATAAGCTTATGTAATGTGACGTTGAGATTATTTCCAAAATGCTGGTGAATCACATTCGACCTTACTTGGATAGTATTGTTGGTCCTTTACAGAGTTGCTTTATTCCCAATCACAACACTATTGACAATGTCATCATTGCCTAAGAAGTTGTTGATCATATGCACAACAAAAAAGGGAAGACAGGTTATATTATGATGAAGATAGACTTTGAAAAAGCCTTTGGCAAGGTTGATTGGAGATTCTTGCACTCACTCTTGGTGAGTTTGGTTTTCACGCCCACTAGTTATTAAGTTGATCATGAGTTTCATTACTGAGACTTCACTCTCTCTCAAATGGAATAATGAGATTCTTAAAAGGTTTTATTCCTTATAGGGGCCTAGGTGGCTAAGAAGGGAGACCTTATGTCCCTTTACCTTTTTGTGCTTTGCATGGAGAAATTAGCCCTTTTAATTCAGAAAAAGGTCCAAGCAAATCCATAAAAACCTATTACTGTTTCTCATACAGGGCCAAAGGTTTCTCACATTTTACTTGTGGATGATTGCTTGTTGTTTACTAAAGCCACATCTTCCCAGCTGCATTTAGAGCATCAAGTTCTTAAAACCTTTTGTACAACTGTAGGCTTCAAAATTATTGTCCAAAAGTCAAAATTTTTGACTTCTAAAAATGTGTCGCGAGATAAGATTGTGAGGTTTGCTTCCATTTTGGGGTTTAATCATACCCAACAAATTGATAAATACATGGGCTTTCCTATCTTCACAGGCCGTGTTAGGAAGGCTAATTTTGCATTTTTCCTTGATAAGATGAGAGGGCATTTGGCAGGCTAAAAAAGTAAGGTTTCAAATAGAGCAAGAAGAACTATGCTTGCAAAATCGATGTTTAGGGCCATACCCTCTTATTTCATGCAAAATCATTGGCTTCTTGAAGGTATCTATGATAGTATTGATGCGTATGTTTGCAGTTTTATTTGAGGTAAGTCATCATGTCATTAGGTAAAGTGGCAGGTTTTAACCAAGCCTAAGCGTCAACGTGGTTTGGGAATTCGCCTAGCTCGTAAGGCTAATATTTCCCTCTTAGATAAACATATCTGGTCCATTATCCATGATCAAATTAAACTTTGGGTTTAGATGCTAACTGACAAATATCTTGGCACCTTTTTTGTGGTTCAAGCTTATGCCCATAAAGGTTGCTCTTACACATGGAAGTCCATTATGAATGTTGTCCAGGAGTTGAAGGATGGTTTCCTCATTTGAATAGGGAGAATGGATGTCTCATTATAGTATGATAAATGGCTACCATTAGATTATTTATGTATCTTGTAACACCCCAACTATCGCTACTAAACAACCCTACTAAACATGCTCCTCGTCCACCTATCAGGTGAATAAAATCAATCCTATCATATTTGTATATAGGTCATACACATCAACTGAGAGATCCACCTATCTCTCCTGGTACCATACATGCATATCTGTATATCTGTCATCATCATGTCATACACAACAATGGGATAACACTAGCCCATATCAAACAATATCAAAATATACATCATCGGGGAAGCGGAATACAAAACTCACTCCCTATAGCTCGTCAATCTATACAATCTCATCAAAAGAATATAATGAAACTGAACCATAACTAAAACAACAAAACTTAGCTTTCCCAAGCCAAACATCTCCAACTCTCGGCTCCATCCTCAACTCTAAGTCGTCGGGTCCACAGAAGCCTCGCCATCTGCTCCCACGCTATAAGACGTGATCATCACAGGCGCATTAGCACAACAACAACAACAAGACAACCAACAACAACAAAACATGGCAAGGCTAAGCTTACTAAAACCATGGCATAACATATAATTATGGAGATCATCAACAATTCACAACATTCAATCACGAGTATATGGCACACCATCATATATCCAGAGTCTTCAACATCTACATACATATATAAGATACATTCATACAGAGAAGAATTCTCAATTCAAGACTCCACGTTACATCACAACCACCACAACTATGTTAATGCATGATGACACGACTCTCAAGAGATTTACAACATATCAGGTGATCAGCTAAGTCTCACCCCCTACTGTGGCCTATCTAAGCATCATTCAAGGATTGCCAAACTCTGATCTACGGATAAGCTTAGTGGTTTTGTCAAGATAAGTGTATGTGGGTGGTGGCTTACTGTGACACAAGGCCTACATCACCTTGGCCTCTTGCGGAGTCGCCCATCCACTCATCCCCGAAGGCCCATCGTCAGCTACCCCACGTCTCATCCAGCACTGGGTTGGAAGCCCATCTGAGTTCCAACTCTGGTCACCATCCAACTTACGTCCCTACCCGCACCACGGCATAAGGTCCATCGTCAGCTACCTCAGCCGCCAACTATGCATGAATGAATGTACTACACACCATCAACTACTCAACCACAACCAATAAACATACAACATATACATACATATATACATACACACACACACACACCACACACACACACACATACATATATATATATATATATATATATATACATATATATATATATACACACACACACACACACACACATACATATATATATATATATATACACACACACATATATATGTATGTGTGTGTGTGTGTGTGTATATATATATATATATGTATATCAATACAACTAGGGGCAAAGACGTCCATCATCAACTACCTCCCATGACCACTCACATCCATCAACACCATATCGGCCCCAATCCGACCTCAATCATAATCAACAGGTAGGGCCCTATCTAAGCAGCCCACCTCGTGAGGAATAATATCATACAAAACAAGCGGAGGTCCTATTTAAGCAACCTTCCACCTCAATGACATATCCAACCACCAATTCATAATTTAAAACCAAGACCCTCTTTGAAAACCATTTGGAAGATAGGTAAATCTGGAGATTTGCCAAAACCTTCAAAACAATTTGCTTCTTTAATTTAAAGAAAATAATATCCCAACTTGACCACTTTCCATCATTCTTAAATAAAGCTTTCGAAAATATATAATACACTTTTTATATGTGTATATACAAAATACTCCGCGTTTTGAAATGAAAACTGTGAAATCTTAAATGGTACATTCAGTTCTAAAATAACAAATTATGTACTGTAGTAACAGATTACATCCATTTAGTAAAAATGCATCAGATTTCAGTTTTTAGTAGGGATAATCGATTGTGGGCTTCCATAATCGATTATTTCCGAACCAAAACTAGAAGAGTTTTTTTTGAAACCCAGATAATCGATTATCAGAGTTCATAATCGATTATTGCTGAGCCAAATTCACGAAAACTGATCCTGAAGCTCCAAATAATCGATTATCAACTTCCATAATCGATTATCTGCAACAAGATTATGAAAAAACAAGATTTTCTGCAACAAAACTCAAACTTTAACACCCAAACTCAAATTTTCGAATCAATGGGGTTCCAATATCATCAATCCACCCCAACCAAGCTTATATACAATAGATTACACCACCAATTCAACATTTCATTACACAACTCATGGATTTCTCATCAAAATTCATATTTTCCCCCTAAAACCCATTTTCATTCAAAATCTCACCATAAACAACATATAATCCAAATTTAGACCAACCTAAAGTGATATTCACACACAATCATGTTCATACATCACCAATCTAGCAAGAGTAAGCTTCCTTTACCTCTTGGAGCTTCCAAATTCGAGCTTGGGGAAGGGAAAACGTGACAAAGGCAAAGTCTTGAGCCAAACTCCGTGAAAGCAAGGCAATAACAACCCTCTAATGCCTAGAAACAGGATTCCTCACTGGATTTGGGTCTCACACTTCAAGAATCTCGATAAGAATTAAAGAAAAATTGAGAGAAAGAGAGAAAGAGAGTGAGAGAAAGACAGGAGAATGAGAGAAAGAGAAGGTGAGTCTGAGAGAGTGAGATGAGAAATAAGAGAATGAGAAACAAAAAGGGGTTTTAAAACTCTCCCTAGCCTCACAAAGGCTTCAGGCCCACTAAAGCTCAGGGTCCATCCATTCACTCTCCAAAACTTACAACGATTCTAACTTAACTGATTTTCTCTCAACAACCCAAACCAATATCAACAACACTCTCAATTTGGCTCAAGCACATTTTTCTCAGTTCCCTAAACTTATATAGGAATTCCAAGTCAATAACATAAAACTAACACCACACAATAACAACGATCAACAACAATAATCTATTTATTTATTTTTAACACCATAATCACATATTAATTTCCACTTTTAGTTATTAAACCACTAAATCATACATTAAGAAAATCATAGTGTTACATATCTTATGGATTATGTGCATGTATAAGACACTTAACTCCTCATCCGTGATGTTTACACTAATGGTATATGGAACTTTGAGTTGTTTGCTACCCATATCTTGCAGGAATCTCGTGCACAAATGGTTAGTATTTTTGTTAATGATACAATGCCTGGTGAAATCATTTGGGCTCCTTTTTCTTCCAGAGTTTATTCGGCCTACTCTACCTACTATTAATTTTCCACTAGTCACTTTACTTATGTTACTCGTAGAGATTCTTGGTCTTGGCTATTGTCACTCCATTTCTAGGTGAATATCAAACAATTTCTATGGCTTTCTATTCATGAAAGCCTTCCAGCTAATCTTTTTCATTTTAACAATCATGTTGTTTTCGATAGTTCTTATCACAGGTGTGGATCCCCATGAGAGATACTTATTCACCTTCTTTGGGACTGTCTAAAGGCTATTCAAGTCTAGAGTGCTTTGTAGTGGACTAACACACTAGATTTCTCAATTCCTGATTTCCCTTATTAAGTCTACATCTATGCAACTAAGAAAGAAGGAACCTTGTTTGTTGTTACCTGCTAGTTTATAAGGCATGCTAGGAATGATGAAGCTTTTAATGACAGAGTATGAACTGTGTGGTATACTATTAATCAAGTTCTCAATATCTATGACATGCTTAGTAGTGTCTCATACCCGGTTCATATCCATCATCTTGTTGAAGTCCATTAGTAGCCTCCTCTAGAGGGTTTCACGAAGCTGAATACAGTTGGGAGTTCCCTTAGTAACTTCTATGCATCTGTTTTTGGTGGAGTCATCAGGGATGTTCATGGCTAGTGGGTCACTGGTTATTTTGGCTACTGTGGTCACACTAATAACTTGTAGGCAAAGTTGTTTGCCATTTATCACGAACTGCAAATTGCATGGGATATAGGCTTTATGTATTTGATTTGTGAGTATGACTCTAAGACATCCCTTAACCTCATTCGAGGGACCTAACAATAGTTTCATCCTCTTACACTGATCATCAACAAGATTCACGAACTTTCCTCTTTTGATTGGAATGTTATCTTCCAACACACTTATCGTGAAGGAAACATGTGTGCTAACTAGCTTGTTAAACATGGAGCTCATTTGCAATCGATCATGCTAGTTTGGCCTTCTTGCCTCTTCCTATTCAAGCTACCTGCTTAGCTGATGCCCTATGCATTATCATGATTAAGACATAGTTCCTATTTCTTTCTTTTTGTTCTTATGTTCCCACTGACTAGGAAAAAAAAAAGGTCAAGAATATAAAAATTGACCTCAACCAGAGTTAATAAGTTTTGTAAAATATTTAGTTGAAAATTTTATAAATATAATTTGAACTTGTATATCTAATAACTATTTTAAATAATATAACCTACAATTGTAACACCCCTACTTTTATATATTAAATTATTCTGTATGTTTAAAAATTATTTTTAAGTCATCAATGTATTTAGAACAATTAATAATAATTTTAGAAATTTTCTAGAATTTATTGAGATAATTTTTGAAATGATAAAAATACCCCTGGTTGACTGTAGGAACCAACTGGAGACTTTTTGACCTCAAAATATTTTGAAAATTTTATATTAAGTATCTCTCATTATAAAAACTTTATTTTGAGAGAAAAGTAGTGAAAAATATAATAATCCTATTTCAATTCTTCCACTGTTTTTTATAATATTTGGTAATACAATTCTGAAAAATCGGAAAGGAATTTTGAAATTCTAACTCCCACCATTTTGCTCAAAATTTCAAGAGCTATTTAATCGTGATTTTTAATAATTTTTCCGAGCCGAAGCCCGGAGAAATTAGAAAATGACAATTTTGTCCTTATTCCTCAACATTAAGAACTGACATGAGAAAAGATTCAATTGACATTAAAATGTCAATTTGAGCTTGGAATTATGTCATATATATTAAAATATAATTTTGAAAATTTTCTGAAATTTCTGTGTAAAATGACTAAAATGCCCCTACGTGTCTAATAAGCAAGCCAGTATTGGTTTGACATTCAAAAAGGGTGAAAATGATAATTTTAGTTTAATTATTAGTAAAATAATTAATTTTATAATTTTGATAAAAATTTTGGTATTTATTGAATTAAAATGGATTTCTATGAATTTTCTAGCTTAAAAATACAAAATAAATACATATAATTTGAAATAAATTAATAAAAATTAAATTATTATTAGAAATTTATTTTTGATGAAAAATAATGTATTTGTCCAGTTTTGCATTAAAATGCATTATTTTGATATTAAAAGCTAATTTTTCAAGTTTAGGCGTTTTTATCAATATCGGTTAATTCACCTACAGATAAAATTTGACACATGGAGGCTTGGGAAAGCTGGTGGAGCACGTCCCCAATCCTAAAATAGGTGATTCACCACCTATTTGGGATATGTGTCCCTAAAATTAATTAAAAGGAAATTAAAAATAAGTTTTATTGAACCATTACTTATATCATCCAAGGGACACCTAACCCCCTTCTTCCCCTCTATAAATACCCATGGTCTTGGACCATTTTCAGCACCTCTCTCTCTCTCTCAAACTACCAAATTCTTAGAGAGCTTCTCTCTATAGAAATTTTTTCTTTTATTTTGTTTTTATGTTAAAATTTTACTAGTTTTCCAACAACTAGTAAAGTTCTCTTTCTAGGAGCTTCTGCATCAACAATTTCATCATCTCCATCAATTATCTTAGAGGTAATGGGGGGAGTGGGGTTGGTTCTAAATTACTATCACTTTGCATGTTGGTAGGAAGGGTTTTCTCCTAAACCCGTTTAGGCTTAAGTTTTATTATTGTTATTATTGTTTAATGTTAAACTTTAATTTTTGCTAAGTTGTTACTCTGCCCAAATTTATATTATTAAATCATAATTACTAAATTGTTACTCTGCTCAAATTTAAATTATTAAATTATACTTGCTAAGCTGTTACTCTATTCAATTTTAGAAAATTAAAATACACTTGTTAAGCTGTTACTCTGCTCAATTTAAAAAAACTAAAATGTATTTATTTATTTGTTATTTATGCCAAAATTTTAGTAATTATACTATAATTGCTATGTCGTTATTCTGTTAAAATTCTAGTACTGTGCAATTTCTGTAAAATAAGGCAAAAATGTTGATTGTACTGGTACTCAAATTAAATGAGACCAGGGAAACCTTTGCTTGAGAAGTTAGGAATTAACAGTTTAGTGAGTAATGTAAAGCAAGTGACATGTAGTGGCATGACACCCTGCTAGGGAAGCCACAGTTTGGTACGTTGAGGAATGAAAGGCAGGGACCCACTTGCAGAGGTCTTGGGGGTAGGCATCGAGTGGTGAAAGTCCTAATGGCCAGGGTAGCGCCCTTGAGCCGGGATATTCGCCTGACCAAACTCGATAACCCCGACAACTACTCAACATTCCAGGATTGGTTTGAGAGTATACCTCTATAAATGGATATCCTAAATTGTTATTTTGTTCCTCAATGATGACGAGGACTGTACCATGTGATGGTGTTGAGAGAGGTATATGTACTCTCAGTCACTTCCCAGGTTCTGTTGAGAACTATTACACACTAATGGAAGTATGGATCCATACCTAGTCAAGGGTAGTCAGATACAACTTAGAATGAGCCTTAGGATCTCTTGTGTTGTCAGTTGTGTTTTATCTTTGTTTTATGGTAGATTTCCTACCGTACATATAAATGTGATTTTAGAACAAAACACCTCACTCCATTATTTTCTTTTGTGTATAATTGATCGTGATTATTAAAGACGACATTAACGCTCTGTGATGCTGAGTACAAGATAAAGAACATCTCAACAGGGAGGACCTGAAGACCTATAGTATTTTCTTCTTGTATAAGGGATAAGGTAGATAAATACTGCTCTGTATAGGATCTTTTTGATGTATATAGTGGGCTAGGTAGTATATCTCTTTTGATGTACTTTTGTTTTCTGACTGTTATGTATTTCTCAAACCATGATGTACAGTTTTATGATATATATGTATATATCTTTCATCTTTTACTACCATTTCCAAATTCTGTTAGTTTGGAATTTCTTTTAAAAATGAAAAAAAAAATTTACACGCATTTTCATTTACTTAAACTTAATAACTAAATTAATATGAATGGGTGTTACAACAATATACTATAATTATTTGTTAAACATAATATTTTTATTCTTTTATTATACACACACACACACACACACACACACACATATGACGATTTATTAATTTGAACCGGTAATTTAATATTTTTGTTGATAGTGAAATATTTAAGGAGAGGGAATAATATTCAAGTCCAAGACAAGAAAAGTCTCTCAAAAGTACTTTATAAAGAAAATTACACTTATCTCGCCTCTAAAAAGTGAGTGGAAATTCAAATGTACAACCTATCAAATACGAAGTTCTGTCTTAATCTACTTGACCAATCCCTTAATTTTTTTTGTAAGCACTAATTCCTTAAAATATGAAAAAGACCATCTCTATTTCTTTTTCTCGCCATTTCTTTCATTACTAAGTTTTTGAGAAATAAATGTTACTCTTCACAAAATGTATCACATCCATTTCATTTATTTTTCTAAAATCTTGGTAATAGAACAAATGAAGAAGATCTTTTCTCCTTAAAATAAATAGGTAATTTAATATCCAATTAAGTCTATGAGTGAATCGAATTTAACTAACAAAAATACTATTCATCATTTGTCATTCTTAACTAGGCAAGCTTGCGTGTCCTACCACTTGTATTATATTTATTATTTATTATTATAATGTTATATATAGAATTAGAGTGAACTAGTTCGTACTTCATGATCACTATTAGAAGTTTACAACAACTACATGTGTGATGGCGAATGATATTGTGAGAAAGCTTTTCGAATCTCCCACTATGGGAAAGGTAGGATAATCATTAGATATTGATGTGCAAAATGGAGGGTTGTGATGGATTGAACTTTATCAGTTAGGAAGGTTAAAAATAATATTCCACGCGTGTCAAAAAATTAATGCATTAAAAATCATATTCCATGTGGAATGTTTTTCATGCCTTTCCCTTTTTGAAGGTTGAATTTGAGTGCTAAGGTAGGGCATCGTGAAGTTGGTCGAGAGATTGGGCCTTGATGAAGATTTGCTTCCGTATTTTTAAATCTTGGGAATCAACGTCGAGAGATCGAGCCTCCGTGAATAGGAAGGGATTTTGGAACTCTTTTTGAGGTGGAACAGAGGCAGATTCGCTTCTAAAAATCATATTATAGAAAGTTGGTGAAGGTAATGACCAGATCCTGAAAGTGAAAGTTGTCAAAACCCATTTCTGTAAAAAAAGTCGCGCACTTTTTGACGTATTGTATTGTATGTAATGGAGGAAGTTCCATTTTTGAAATTGTGCTCTAGAACATCGTTGAAGGGAAAGACTACAGTCCATACCTGAAAAGATTAGCAAAGCCATTCCCTACTCCCATTAGCCAACAACAAAGTCTCCAACGAATTTGTTTTGTCTGTGGCATAGCTTTCTATGAGTAATGTGTTTATTTTAAGCGTTGGTTTGCATCCATTTTCATTTAAGGGGAAAATATAAAGGTGATTTAAGCTGACTGTATGTTCGAATGAACTATTAATGTCTTATGAGGTGGGTGACATGCTTTATCCTGGTCAATAGCTTCTTTTGTTGAATTTGAGACAAGTAGGGGTTTAATTTGTTGAGATGATCTAAATGATGAATAAGTGAATGGAGTTTGGTTAATGTATTATAGAAAAATATATTGCAATTTGAAATTTTGTATGTATTGTACATATGAACTTTTAAAAGAACAAGATGTCTTTTTTTTTCTCTAGATGGTATGAGGAATTACTTGTGTGTTTAAATTTACTGTTAATGTTAGTGGACTATATTTGAATGCTTTTGTGTGTAATGTTTTATTAAATTGTTTGTGTGTTGAATGGCTATAAGATATAAACATGAGGTTGATAGTTGAACATTGATTATAGTTGTATAATATAAAGATATTTGTGTAAGTAAGTATGTTGGGTACTTATGATGAATAGTTGATTTTGTTTAAAGTACTACTATTTAAGTTGATTAACTTTTCACAAAATTATTGTCGTTACTATGTGTATGAAGAAGTTTTATTTTTATTTTTGGTTTTTCTTATTTTATATAGGTTTGAACATAAATGGAATAGAGATGGAGTCAACATGTTTGAGTGAGGAAGAGGAAACACACTTGAGAGTAAGAATGATGAACTTGTATGAATTAATGTGTTGTTTTTTATATTAATTTTCGTAACTAATTGTGTAGTTATTGTTCTTTGTAGGGTTTGGAAGAGATAACGGTAGAGGTAGGTGACAATGTGCAGCTTGGTAGTTTTTGAGAATAATGTATTTCAATAAATATAGGTGGAACACATAATTTTTTTACCATTAAAAAGGTTAATGTTTTTTGGTACTTACCTACCTTACCTATTTTTTGTGGGCATTAGCCCTTTAACTAATAGAAAAAAAAAATATTTGCAACACAAATGTCAAATTAATATAGCGTGAGTTATCAGATTGATTCATTCAATTTATATATACAAATATATGTATATGCAAAGTATATTTAATATATTCATTTATTTCCATTTTTAAAATTTGATTATGTCCCTACATATTTAATTTATATTTATTTGTTTTGATAATAGCACAAATTTCTATGTAAAACCAATAGGGAGTCATTTTAATTTTACTTTTTCATCCTTCACTAATTTTTCACGTACAAATCTAATTCAGTCCCCAAACGTGCCAAAAGAACCTCTTTTTGGGGTCATTTTAACTTTATTTTTTCATCTCTCACTATTTTTTCACCTGCAAATTTGTATCAATTCCTAAACGTGCCAAAAGAAAAAGGTCAACACCAAATATTGTGGTAAATTTACCTACTAAAATTACCATTTATTTTATTATCCTCAATTCAAACCTATTGTAGTCAAACTTTGTAAGTAGGTAAACTAAACCTACACTCTCTAGAGTGACAACTACTTTTCTGGTTATGTCACTGTCAAAAGTACCATCATAAGCTCCTCACCAAAACAAATTTTACTTTTTTTTTCATTCACAAATTTTACTTTTATATTAGTCACTATTTATTTTACATATTAAACCATTAATGGACTTATTTTACATATTAAAGAATTAAAAAATAAACAAATTACAGCAAATTATGTGTCCCAGACAACATACCCTACACATATAACAACTTATATATTAAATTAATTTTATAAATAAATGTATTCAACAAACAAAATTACATTTAAATAAAAACAATTCCTATGGTAAAACGACAGTAAATCGTTAAAAATCATATGACCCTAATAAAATTAAAAAATTTCATACTAATATCTACAATTATATTAAAAAATTTATCATAATATTTGCGTTTTTAAATTATCATTATTTATTTTACATTCTTTTTACTCCACCACTTATATTTATGATTATAAATAAATTGGACATATTAATTGTTATTAATAAATTATAATGAAGAAATTATTTGCATCCTATTCGCAACAGAGACACTCAAATTCTACCCGCTCAAATGGTTCACCAATACCACCAAAGGCTCCAACTTTAAAATTTCAACCTATAATTTTAACATACAAATTCAAAAGAATAAAATTTCAAAATAAACTTCATTTACTCACTAAATGGTCATTCATTCTTACAATCGAATCAGCGGTACAAAGGAAGGACACAAAAATTTCTCTCACCAATGCCATCGTCTACAACCTAATGAGTGTAACTATTTTTGTTCTATATTAGTGGTTGCACACAGAAAGGGACTACAATAAGTTTTCAATATGAACCTGTCCGTTTTTATTGAAACATTGAATAATTTGTTACTATTATTCACAGACATGAACATGGAGCATTAAACAAAATTGAAGACAGTGCTCGACTTGATCAAAGTTAGGTTCACTTACTGTAATTTTTTATTTCAATCTCTACTATTTTAAGGTTAACTTTCATACTAATTTGTTTGTAACGTGAATGGCTTTATCATCTTTCGACAGTGGATCGACTAGAATGGGTAATGATGCACCCCTACACTACGAAGTAAAAGCAATGACCATTTTCTCCACCAAAATAGAGGACCATGATCCACCATGCATAGTCTACCATGCTCATCGTATTTAAAGAAGTTATAATATTGGACAAATTATTCTCATCAAAAGTATATTAGGGGCATAAAAAATGATTCTATATCCACCCACAGTTTAGGCACAATCCTGGATACTACTCGAATGACGAAATGAGACAAGATAAATTACAATGATATGCAAAGACAATCGCATCAAGGGCCACTAGGTGTTAACCATTGGTAACATGACAATTCTATTTTCTTATTTGTCTTGTAAACATTTTCATTATGCCAAAATTTAACAATAATTTTTCTTTGATATTTTTTTTTCAATGTGTTCCTTACGACGTTTACACCTAAGTTTTTCCAAATGAAAGAGCACCTGACATATGAGTTATTTTGCCTCACCAAAGTGTCCACGCATTATCTTTACTTTGGAATGGAAACAGTATTGGGCAATGTCAAGTTAGTGTTGAAAGTTATAACTTTGTTATTCTCTTCCCTTATGCAAATGACTAATGTTGTCAAATTTTGTAGGTTGCAAGCGTACAACCATATTCCTATCCTTGTTCACAAACACTAAGTTGTTGGTATATTTGCATATGGAACTTGACAACTTTAATTTGGTGAATGTAATCTTATTTTTTTGTTTATTTACTACGTCCAATGTTGAACAAAGCCTGTATTGCAAACTATATATTTTAATCGAGATAGCACTCGTTATCGTTGGTCCATACCATTAAATTTTACACCTTTAATTTTTTATATTAAATTGCAACTAAAAAATTATAACATAAATTCTTATGTTATGCTTCTACGTTTAAGGAGGGGGAGACGTATCCAAATATACTTTGTGTTCTATTACAAAAATGACATAATGATTTAGTATTATTTCACATTTCATTTAATTTTATTAATGTAAATTAGTATTACCCCTATATATTCAAAATAAATTGCATTTAAATTTTCAAAATTCAATTTTAAATTTATTAATGCTATTTATAACACCTCTCTATTTGACATAATTTTCTCAAATAAATTTATAACTAATTTGTACACAGCATGTCATTCAACGTTAATTACATCATATTAATTTTTAAGCACATATCAAAGTATTAATTTTTTCAAAAATAATAAAAAAATTGACTAATTACACTGGTGTTGTAATACACTCATGCACATGTAACTACCATTGCATTAATTGTTACCATTTGATTGCTTTCGTTAGTTTATATTGACATTTAATTATCCTTAATGAACGATCTTTTAGGAGACCGTTTAATTTTCCACTTTCATTGCCTATTTGAAATTAAATAATTTTAACAATTTTCGTCATATAATCCTAGAAAACAAAACTGAACAGAGTTAATGAAGGTCCTTATTTTATTTCACTAAATTTTTAATACGACAACTTTATACTATGAACTATTTTAACTCTGTTCCAATAATAATAAAAAAAATATTAATGTTTGTATTACTTATCTATAATTTAAATTATCTCTAAACAAACATTATAATTTATGAACACATCATATTTTTGTGATTTTTGTGTTCGTAGTATGCTTTTATATTTGCCATGCACTTGTTGACAGAATATTTTGTGCCCAAATTAGAATAGTGGTCAACTTTGATGATAACATAAAAAAAAATAATGACCCTAATTTTCAACTTGTTGAAATTAAATTATTAATCTTAATAATTCAATAAAAAAAAGACCTGATACAACAAATCAAAAATTAAGAAAGACTTTAATATCTTAAAAAACGGCTTTTGGTTAGGCCTTTTGACAAAAAATTCCAAATCTACAAATAACTTAGGCCTACTCAAAATTTCAATTACTACCGACAATGTTCTAATATTTCAAAAAAAGTTTGTATCTCAGTAATGCTAAATTTTGTTCAGGCCTAATTTTCCTTTTGTTTGGAAATTACAGTTTTCATTAAGATACATTTATAAACAAAATTATCCAATAACAACATCTTATACACGTAATGATTTCATTTGTCATCCTAACACGACATATTTATTTACTATAATAAACTTATTTTCAACAACATACATTATTACCAGGCTTCCTTTGTTTCAAATACCATCATAGGGTAGATCAAAATTATATGTCAAATACTAATCATATATTAATTACAACAAAATGCTAATTTCAAATAATAGAATGATATTTTATTTATGCACTTACCTTCTTTTTTTTTTCCTTTACACAATCAGCATATTCTCGCACCTTAAACACCTACAGCGAACTTACACATCCTTCTATTATTAATACATTACCTTATCTTTATTTAAGCATATTTACATTATAAATTAAATCTTACTCTGTCACTACAACTTGTGCCATAACACACAACATTAGTCCATATTACAGAGGCTAATAATGCCATTTGATCAAAATTGGAATCACCAAATTTAAATAAATCAAGTACAATATTAAACCATATGTAACAACATTTACAATCAATCATTTTAATGATCATATCCATGAAAGAGTAAAAATTGTACGAAAAGGGGGGTTGAATTGTGTGTTTTAAAAACTTTTTCATTTAATCAAAACGAGTTCAAAAAGCAATTTAACGAAGGGATAAGGAAAGAACAAGAACACAGAGATTTTATACTGGATTCACTCAACCTCGAGCTACGTCCAGTCCCTTCAATTTGAAGGTATTCACTAACCAACCTTAGGTTACACAAGTATTATTCACAGCCTCTTTAGACTTTACAAAGTAATCAACCCAGATTACTTAACCACCCAAGTATTCTTTCTCAGTAAGTGTCTTCAGGCATTCACAACAGAAAACAATTGTTTACAAAGAAATCTACTCATAATGTGAGGGTATAAAAGTTTTAGTATAGTAGATAAATTTCTCTTCAGAGAATTTTCAAGGTCGTCCAATAAACGTAAAAGAATAGTTGTTCTTTTTCGAATTGCTTTCACAACGACTTCTATCTTTTTTTTCTTTTCTCGAGCTAGTATATATATAGCCTTTTTCGAAGAGCCAGTTAAAGATTAAGCTTTAGTCTTCAAGAATATGCACGTATCGAGCTTTCAATAGCATAAAAAAAAGTGGCTTTTGTTCTTGCACTAAAATGGAAAGTGCAGGACTGCGTTGGAGGATCTGCTTTTCTTTCATTCTTTATTTGGCTTGATAGCTTGATAAGTTGACTTCTTTTTCTGCAACATTGCGCTTATACACTAATATGTATCTATTTTTCAATTAATGCTTTAATATTTGAACGTTAGATCTTTTCAATAGGAAAGGCATTAGTCTTGAGATATTTATGTAAGAAACACATAGATAAGCTTTAAACACTTAGACTGTTTGGAGATAGACTTACGCTTGGACGGTCGTCATATACAAGTTTATTAGATGCTCGTAAAAACTAGCGCATTAGACGCCTTAATATAGACACACTTTGGACGCTTGTAGAAAGAGATTTTTCACAACAAAAACTTAAAATTGAATAAGTTTGTTATCTTTAAATTTGAGGGACTAGACACTTCATATGTCTTTGGTTCCAATAATCCACACTAGTCTTTGTTACTTTAAGAAACAAAACTATATTTAATAAGACTTGCCCTTCGTGGCATTATTGGTGCTCTTATGCATGTCCAACTTCAATCACACAGTTTTCCTGTATCAATTAAATAACACTAGAAAAATTATTATTTACTAGATAACATATATCAACTGTAACACCCTTACTTTTGCCTATTGAACTGTCTTCCTAATTGTTCTATATTTATTTCTGGAGAACCAGATAAGAATATTAAAAATTTGATTCCTATGGTTACGTTCGTATTAGTGAGTAGTACTTAGTTTAGATTTTTAATAATTTTTGCATAATGAAGCCCAAAAATTGGTAAAATAACTGTTTCATCCCTAAAAAACCAAATAATAGAATTAATAAACAAAATAGTTAGAAGTGTTAATAATTTTTTAAGTCATCAATATACTTCGAATAATTAATAATAATTTTAGAAATTTTTCAGAAATTTATTGAGATAATTTTTGTGAAATGACAAAAATACCCATGGTTGACTACGAGAACCAACTAGACTTTTTGACCTCAAAATATTTTAAAAAATTTATACTAAGTATATTTTAATTATAAAAAATTTATTTTAAAATAAAAATAGTGAAAAAAGTAACACCCCTATTTCAATTTTTTAACTCTTCTAATATTTGATGATTTATTTATGAAAAATCGAGAAGAAATCTCAAAATTCTGTGATTTTTAATAATTCTTTCGAGTCAGAGCCTAAAGAAATTAGAAAATGATGATTTTGTCCTTATTTCTCAACATTAATGGTTGACCTGAGAAAAAGATTCAATTGACATTAAAATGTCAATTTTAGCTTCAAATTATGTCATATATGTTAAAATATAATTTTAAAATTTTTGAGATTTTTTCAGAATTTTGGTGCAAAATGACTAAAATACTCCTAGGTGTTTATTAAGTTAAGTCAATATTGGTTTAACATTCAAAAATGGTAAAAATGATAATCTTAGTTCTTTTGTAGGTAAAATATTTAATTTTAGAATTTTCATGAAAAATTTGGGAATTTATTGAATTAAAATGGGTTTAATATGAATTTTCTAGCTTAAAAATACAGCATATATATAATTCGAAATAAATTAATAAAATTTACAATTAATTATTAGAAATTTATTTTTGATAAAAAATAATGTATTTGCCGAATTTCACATAAAAATGCATTATTTTGACTTTAAAAGTTAAATTGTTCAAGTTTAGGCGATTTTATTAGTACCGATTAATTTAACTATGAATAAAATTTACACTGATAAACCTGGATAGCTAAGGTGGGCACATCCAAGCCCTAGAAATAGCTTATTCACCACTCTAGTTTGTTTATGTATCCTAAATTTAATTGAAAATAAATGAAATCCTTATTTATGACATAATGGATGATATCATTTGTTGGCCACCTAAGCTCGTACCCTTCTTTATAAATAGTCATGGTTTTGGACCATTTTTTCCTCACCTCTTGCTCTCTCAAGCTAGCTAAAAATATTAGAGAGCTTCTCTCTCTAGAATTTTTTTTTACTTTATTTTTATGTTAAAGATATTACTAGTTTTCCATCAACTAGTAAAATTCTCTTCCTTGAGCTTTGCACCAACAATTTTATCATCTTCATCAACTACCTTAGAGGTAATGGGGGAGTGGGATTGGTTCTAAATTATAGTCCTTTTACATGTTGGTCAAAAGGGTTTTCCTTAAATCCATTTAGGCATAAGTTTTATTACTATTATTATTACATTGTTATAATATTTGATGTTAAACTTTAATAATTGCTAAGTTGTTAAGGCGTGCCTTTATAAATGGACGTGCTAAACTGTTATTTTGTTCCTCAAGCATGATGAGAATGTACCATGTGATGATGTTGAGAGAGGTATATGTACTCCCAGTCACTTCGCGATTCTGTTGAGAACTATTACTCACTAATGGGGAGTATAGGTCCATACCGAATCTAGGATAGTCTAGTATAGCTTAGAATAAATCCTAGGTATTCCTTTATTATAAATTGTGTTTTATTTGTATTTTATGGTAAAATTCCTACTATACATGTGAAAGTGATTTTAGAACAAATCACCTCACTCAATTGTTTTTCTTCCTTGTATGATTGATCGTGATTTTTGAAGAAGACAGTAACACCAATGATGTTGAGGACGAGTCAGAGGATAATCCTATGGATGAGGATTTGTAAATCTACTTTATAATATTTTCTTTTGTATGAGGGATAGGGTAGATTGATACTACTATGTATAGGACCTTTTTAATGTATATGTTGGGTTATGTAGTGTCTATCTTTTGATGTACTTTTGGTCTTCTGTATTGTCTAACTGTTATTTATTACCAAATCATGTTGTACAGTTTTACAACACACACACATAGAGTCTTATCTTTCATCTTTTACTACTATTTCCAAATTTTGTAAAACTTATAATTTTTCTATTATCAAAATCGGTAAGATTTTACCTGTATTTTCATCAATTCAAACTTAATTACTAATTAAGTAATTAAATAAGTATAGGTTATGTACAATGTGAACGGGTGTCACATCAACTAAATATCCACACTAGTTTATAAACACACTAGCAAAATAATAAACACTATTACAACGATAATTACTCCCATTCATTATTATAATTTTCACTTGGATTTTGGTTTAAATTATCAATACTTACAAAAACACTATTTTCATTTAGTTTATTAACAGGATTCTTGTATGTCACAATCAAGACAATGGTTCAAGGCTTTTCAACTCAATTTTTTCAAGATTGCCATAATATAATTCTTTGCACAGAAGAGTCAACAACAACATTAACCAACATTTTCTCAGTTGTATAACCAAATTATGTACCAAAAAAAAAACCATACATATCATTGTCACTAAATCTAAAACAAGTAGTTTGACGAAAGTAGATACTATAAATTGTACACATGAGTGGTTCCCCACTAGCTACAAACCATTCAAGGCCTCTACCAAACACTATTATTAAACACATTCAACACAATTACATGCTAAATCGAACTCAACCTGTAAAGACAAAAATAATACGACCAATGTTATTCAAATCAACATTACAGGATGGTGTCTACCATGCACATCACAGGATAGTACAAAACAACAACAAAACTTTGTTTACCATCCTCACAGCAACAAACAACATCACAATCATTAACTTACCAAAATGCAATCCTATCAAGCATGTCATATCTACATGTACTACAAATACACATGTCACACCATATGACTGAGGATATTCTCTGACCAATGCTCGTGATGAACCTTTATGCAAAGCTTACCATAATAATGTTGTCAATAACACCAAAAGTTTTAGAATCACCAATAACAAATGCCTACAATAACACAAAACATCGTTACAAAAACATATATCCAAATCAAACTCAAATACAACCTACCAAATAAAAATGTGTGCTATAAACTGATTTTAAATGGCAACTACAGGCAATGCAACTATAAATTACAAGCAACAATAAACTTATTAACCTTAAACAAAGAACATCAACTAAAAATCCAAAAAATGGCTAAACAAATCATACAAACCCAAAACCATATGCGTTTCACGGGCAATAAAACAAACACCACATAAGCAATAATTACGGCTAACAATTTACACAACAACAAAACCACCTTAAATAAAAAAAAACAAGACCAAACACATCACATTTGCATTGGAACAATATTTCTTCCCATCACTGGAATAATGGACGCACGTACTTGGGTAACACTTCCCCTTTGGACAACAATTTGTACCAAAAGAAAAAATAAGTCATACAAAAAAAAAAATTCATACAATGGACAATTTAAATAATCTACCCAACGATATTACAAAAAAAAAGAGTAACCCTAACCTTCAAACACTACACTCATACATATTTCCAATTGAGACTTCGATCCACATCCTCTTCTTCGTTCAAATTTATTCACCACAAAAATTAGGGTGGAAACCCTCCATAATGTTTAAATCGATGTCTTTTACCGAAACATAGTATCCACTAAGCAGACAACGAATGTCGCACACCACCCTTAACATCAATATCAAGCAACCAACACAACTAGAATGCAATACACATACACATTTGCATAATGGGGAACAAACAAATGACATTAGGGTTTTGGGTTTA
Organism: Spatholobus suberectus; assembly: GCA_004329165.1. Taxonomy (NCBI): domain Eukaryota; kingdom Viridiplantae; phylum Streptophyta; class Magnoliopsida; order Fabales; family Fabaceae; genus Spatholobus; species Spatholobus suberectus. Next base: position 41,987,148 of record CM014729.1, read on the forward strand.
ATCAAGCAATATACCAAAATCATAAAGGTCAAAACAGGGTAGGTGGTGGCAGAGTGCCGACAGGATAGTGAATCGAGACTGGGATGGTGATCGACACCTACCTCTGCTCACTAACACAAAATAAGGAATCAAAACTAACCAATATTAAAGGGCTATAGTGAATTTGAATGCACATTGAATATAAGGGAAAGAAAATCATATGATCCTGCAAAGCTACCTCCACTAAGACATGACCAACTTCTGTTAATATCCCATTCGGATAGTGCCCTGTTTCCGCACTTAGACCTAACCTTCAAAAAGGGAAAGGCATAAAAAAGTCCCACTTGGAATATGATTTTTAATGCATTACTTTTTTGACACGCATGGAATATTATTTTTAACCTTCCCAACCGGTAAAGTTCAATCCATCACAACCCTCCATTTTGTACATTGAATATCTAATGGTTGTTCTGCCTTTCCCACGATGAGATGATTTGAAAAGCTTTCCCATTGTAGAATTTAGTTTATTTTAGAAACATTACATGCTCGGGCTTTATAGATTTTTCCCACTTCAGTAGATCTAGAAGTTGTTTGATAGATCTTTCGAATAAAAGACACGTGAGTTGAAGATTTTATCACGTTGTAACATATTAATAAGTAATAAGTTTAAGTCAGTGGTGAGGTTGGGATAGTATGTACAAGGTCCTAGATTCAAACCTTGTTGCTACTGTTATATACCAAAAAAAGTTTAAGCTAGTGGAAAAAATAACATGAATATAATCTAGTATATAATATTATCAATTATCAAATTGCATAGAATTGTTCAAGCAAGACAAATCTTTGAAAGGATTAATTTACCTTCACTTTAACTTATCAAGATTTTCTTTTAATAAAAAAATAAAATAAGCATATATGCTATTTATATAAATCTTTATAAAAATGTAAATATGGTTGATTTCTCTTTAATTTATTTTGCAAAATTTGAATAGAATCACCATTAGGTATTATGTAAGAATTATTTAAGTAGCTTTTTTATTAACTAACAACTAAATATGCTTATAAAAAAAACTAAGGATTGAATATATGTTTGATTTCTTGAGTCTCATGCGAGTTTTGAGTTTTATATATGAAAAATAACTCCTACTAAAAGTTAAACTTGATATATTTTGATCAAAAAACATTTTATAAAAAATATAATTATGGTCCTTAAAAAAATGACTTTTTTCATAAAGTAATACAATTTATAAATTACATTATTATAAATTTACACAATATTATAGTAGCTCTTTTGAACTTTATATGGAAGTTATTTATTTATTTATTATTATTGTTATTGTTATTCTTGTTATTGTTATTGTTATTGTTATTATTGTTATTGTTGTTGTTGTTGTTATTGTTATTGTTATTATTATTATTGTTATTATTATTGTTATTGTTATTGTTATTATTCTTGTTATTGTTATTGTTATTATTATTATTATTATTATTATTATTAGCAATTTTAACCATTAATTATATTCTTGTTTTCTATTACCCAAAATTGAGAATGTTACAAGTACATTATACATCATTTGCTAAATAATGTAAATTAGATATAAAGGAATTAAATTCTTTTAATGTAATTAAAAAAATTGTTAGCACGTTTATTTATGTTATTTTATTTTATTTGATAATAATACATTATATTCTTATGTGCTTGCATTGTAAATCAATATTAATAAATATTGATTAAGTTAATATCATGTTGGTTAATTACGTTAATATATTTAGCCATTTGATAACATTTAGATTTTTAATTTATTTTTATGTTTTATGTTACATTAAATTTAATTAATTTATTGCTATGTTACAATTTGTTTTTATAATCATTTATAATATACTAAATTTTTATAATATGTTATGTGTTTTCGTAACATTATACGTCTATTGTTATACCACTGTTAAAGATAATTTCCAGTGATCTTTTTTTATCAATTTATTATTATAAGTTATAGTGTAAAAGATTCACTTGTTCTTTGGAACAATTTAAAAGAAAAATATGACCACTAAAAGACTGTGATTCTTTCAAAAGCACATATGATTAAGTTAGATGGTTGCTTATAGTTGACTCTAATGACTGTTATTTCCATGTGTCCTACTTTCTTCCCTAAAAAGATAAAGTATAGTTGTGTCGGGATATATCTTCCACATGTTTTTAATTTCCATATGAAGCAATTTTAATAAGACATGATGCGACCAAAAATTTAATTGCCATTATATTACATTGATTAAATGGTTGAAATGAAAGAGTAAATACTCAAATAGAACCCCCTAAAGATATATAGGACATTATGTTATTCCTCCAAAGATTATGTACATCTATATAGCATAAAATTATAGTGAATTTGGGGATTAAATTGGTGTTCAAAGATAGAATAAGAATGTCACTTCTAGAATTAATCATTTATTGATTTGAAAATGTATGGAAAAATAAATATCGATAAAAATATGTTAGAAAGATATTCTTCATTTTCATGCATTTATTGTGCTCTTGTAGTAGCAATATTAAGTCAAATGATTTAAAAATATTCTGAGTTGAGTTAAAAAAATAATGAGCTTTTGATGAAAAATCATGAGGTTTGTCTGATTGGCATTACTTTATTCCTAGAAGTGAATGTAGCCACAAATGCATTAATTATTTGAATAATTAATTTTTAATATATGAGTTTTAATCATTATTGTCAACATTAAAATTTTTATTAGATATTATTATTTATAATTTGAATGTTTCAAATTAATTAAAATTACAATTCAATGGCTATTAAATGGTAAACGATTTCAATTTTGAATTGATTACAATTTATTCATATTTTCTCATATTGATTATTTATGCTCCTTGTTTTTATGAAGAATAAATGTTGATATTAAAATCAATAATGAATATATGTGTCTTGTTGACAGTGTAACAACTTTTCAAAATTAAATAAATATTTTCCTTATTTAGTAATGTAATAAGTCAATGTTAATACTATATTTAACATTATAAAGAAAATTGAAGGCTCCAAAAAAGCTGATGTACTTTTATTTAAAGGAACACAGTTACACATTTTTATTGCATTATATTCTTTCAAGTTTTATAGAAATTTATTAAGTTTCAAAAATATTCGTTTGAATGAATACCATATTGAAACATCAAATATGAGAAATGTTTTTATACCATGAGACTTATACCCAAAAATGTGTAGGAAAAAGTACACATTTTTTATTTGGTTTATACTCCACGTATATTAGTACAAACTAATACACATAATGTTGTTAACCATAAGTTTACACAAAGTATGTGGGCCCTCGTCATCTCCACATTCTATGTGCACAAGCTTTGGTCTTTCGGAATTTTTCTTGGGGTTTGGCATTTCGATTTTTTTCTAAGTGACACGATTGTTGTTGCTGGTGATTGTGATGCCTATGTTGGTGGGGGTTCTATAAACATTCTTCAGTCATTGGTCTAGAAGACATAATGATTGACTTCCAAGTGCTCAGATCTTGGCTGGACTCCCTCTTGGTTGAGGCTTTCGTCTTAGGAAGAAGCTTTTATCAGGCAGCTGGTTGTTGTCGCTAATGGTGTCGCCTGAGGGCCCCTACTATAGAGTCATTTGTATCATCATGTTCATCATTATCTTCTTATGCCTTTTCTATAGGTTTGTTTGATGTGACATACCAATCTTGATCCTCATTTGTTTGATGTGCGACATACTAAACTCTGGGTTGTTTGATCTCCAGGCCTTTGTTAGCGTATACAATATGAAGATGCTTCATAAGTCCAGTGATCAGGAATTCATAAAAGTTTCCTATCTTGTTTCCAACCAACTTTTTCATATAAGAGAAACTAAACTATGGCTTATTGATTTTCTTTCTATTCATGAAGTGAAAGAGACAGGTCGCAACTTCAGCCATATCTCTTACTCCTCTATGTTTTCAACATATTCAATTAAAAATAACTTAATCAAATGTAAATTATTATTAGTGTCAAACTCGAGCTAATAAATCAAACGAGTAAAAACAGAATGTTTAGAGTCTAACACGAAACATAATTCTTACAAAATGATAAATCACAATTTTAATTCACAAAGATCAACATGTGTTTGACAGTGCCTCTAAAAATTACTCTCTACAAAACAAAAGAAAAAACATAAAAACACTTATTTATAAACAAGCCAAAATTTTAGCTCATCGACTCTTGAATTTGCTTAAATTTTAATGCATTGAAATTAAAATTACCATACGCTTTAAATTAAATACATTATTACCGTAGAAACAAATCCCCGTTTCCCTGATAGACCTGGCTATGTTTAAACACGAATATTGTCATGCACACGCAGCTATAAGAAATCTGTATTCGCTAGCGAGCAAACTACAACAGAATAAACCCTATCCGTGTCTCACTAAATTGCGTGTCATTCAGACATCTAAAATATGCACGAAATTCTTAATGCAAAATGTTTAAATGATCTTGCGTTAAGCCACACGCACACAGATCTAGCAATCAATGGCCTGCAATGATTATGGCATTAAAAACTGTTCTCTCAATATAGCAACACTTACACTCAGGACATGCAAAATGTGAGAAAACTGGCCTCAACAACCTAGTTTCCCAGATCAAATATGACTATACAATGTGACTGACTTTATGTCTCTATCTTGAGAAGGGAATTGAGGGAAGTACTATTGAATCGCTGAGCAAGTCCTCGAATCACAAGAACAATGACATCCCGAATGTGTCGGGACTGCACCATCAAGTCTGCTTCATTCTCACTGTCCACAACTATCTTTAGACGGTGTTGATCATTCCTAAAAAGCTCCACCTAAGACATTTAAAGATCAATACAAGAAAATCAAGGATATAATAATCTGAAGTTAAAATTACATAATGGACGAGGGAAAATGAGTTTTCCAAGTCACCCAGACTCACATGGAAGGGAGGGGCATAACTACCACGAATCTCTGTAGTTGGAAAAGAAGTCTTAGTAGCCGGCTTTACCACCTTGACTCTTTTCCTGTTAATTTCAAGGATACGTCTCTCATATGTGCCCACTGATGAAATCTGAAATAGTAATTATGACAAAATTGGTAATAGTCCCTTTTTGGATTTTCCATCACTTTAAAAATGAATACATTAACATCAGAAGACTATAAATACCTTTTTTGAGGTTTGGTCTTTGTCACACAATACCTGTTACAGAAGACAAGCAATGAGCTTATGAAGGATAAAAACCAAGGAAAAATGGGGGGAAAACAAAGTTTGAGATGCAAAGCTATCAAATTTTAGATGAATGAATAACATCTCAAACAGAACGAATCAATGAGATACAGGAAGACTCCAAAGGGAAGAGACATGGCAGTCAATATATTCGAAAAATAGTTTTAACATTTCATGTACTTGGATAATATGGTTTAATCAACAAGGCTTGTTCTCCTAAACATTATGAAAGATTTCCATCAGAAACCAGAACACCAGTAGTGATAGAACTTGGAGCATTTAACCAAACACATGGCCACATTTGAGTCATCATCAAATTATTTTTCTTCCTGTTTAATTAACTTTTAGACATTGTGATAGCTATATAGGTTTCTTGTTCTATTAAGCACATATCAACTTAGTGGGACTAAAATTAACGGACAGAAGTTAATAACTAATAATCCACACAAATATATAGCAATGTTTTTATTTTATTGTTACACCTTGTGATGGGGGTAGTGAGAAGTGAGAACAAATAATCAACAAGAATTGCTAACAATACACTCTCTAACACACTTTTTACTATTGACTAAAATTTATTAGAAAATATAAAAGTATGAATAGAGGAGGCTCATTAAATAAGGGGTGAGACCCACACAATCTTGTGATTCTCAATAAATTTCAGCTAATAATAAAGCATGTGTTTAAAAGAGTGTATTGTATTACTAGTATTTCTCAATCAACAATACATTTTCAGACTATGGTAATGACAATAAAACCAAACTTATAGATATATCGCACCTCAAACTTCACTGATCCAAGATCAAGGTTCTGCTTCACTTCTTTAAGAACATCAGGCTCTGCATTGAATTAAAGGTCAGATATAATTCCAAGTTGTGTGGAAATTCCTAAAATAAATGCTAGAACTAAAGAGAATTCCAAACTATGCATATCCACAAACCAAAGAAGCAAAACTGCAAAAGACAGTAGAAAATATAGAGAGATGAAAAGATATGCCCAAAAGGAAACACCATTGCATTTTGAATAGCTGCAATCACAACTACAATAAATGACCAGACTAGGTCGCACCCCAATTATTTGGAATATCCATACCACATGACACTAGATCAACACCAAGGAACGGGTTTCCTTATTCCAGTTGTTATGAAAGGATTTCTGTGTGAACCTGAACCAGTATAAAAACTAGGCATTTTGCTCTCTTGCTCTCTGCACTTTTCGTCCTTAATCATTGCATCATAACTACTGTACGCTCACAGTTGTCTGCACTCACTGCACTACTGAGTTTTGTTGAGAAAGCAGAAACAAAAATAGCAAGAACATGTGAGGAATAGGAGGCTTCTCTTCACAAGCAAGAGATCTCAGAAAAAAAACCCCTAATACTTGGCATACAAGACCCCCCCTTTACCTATAATACTCTCAGATTTTAAGAAGGAAAGAAACTAGATGTGTTAGGAAGGTATATCAAGTGAGAGCATCGAGACTCGAACACAAAGTCCCACTGAGTTTCGAGTTACATATGATATGAGGAGAACTGAAGCAATATTTATACAGGCAAAGCATTAATAATTAACACGTTCATAATTTTTATGAGAAATAGAGATGAAAGGTGTTGAATTTAGAGGGGGGATTTGGAGAGAAGAGAGCTTAGAGAATGAAACAGGTGTTCCTTATTAAAGAGTATATATAGACTCTTGAATCTTGATAGACTTAGTGGAGACTATTCCCTAAGGTAACAGCTGATGCAACTTCCTTAGATACGAATACCCACGAACTCTAATGTTAGTATACCTTTGTTGTATTGGGCCCATAAGCCCATTAGTGTACGTTGCCTATGGAAGTGTCATTGTACTTCTTTTTCAAAATATAATAGAAGCTCAGTTTTTTACATGGTATCCAAAGCCTAAGGGTTGTTCCTTCTTGTTTTCCAGTGACTTTCTGTTTTCTGGCAAGCTGTTCTCCTTCTCCGGTGAGCCATCTTCCATTGAATAGTGTCCTCTGTTCATCTCTTTATCGCTATGGCTGCCATCTGCTCTTGGCCCACATTTTAGCTTGATATTAAAAATGCATTTCTTCATGGTGAACTTCATGGGAAGATATATATGGAGGAACTGCCTAGCTTTGTTGCTCAGGGGGAGTCCACTCTAGTTTGTAAGCTTAATCGCTCTCTTTATGGCTTAAACCAATCTCCTTGTGCTTGGTTTGGAAGGTTTATCACAGTTGTTCAGGAATTTGGCATGTCCCGTTGTGATTCTAATCAGTCAGTCTTTTATAGAAATAACTCTCAAGGAAGATGTATCTATCTGGTAGTCTATGTTGATGATATTGTCATAACAGGAGATAATCAAGATGACATTGAAAAGTTGAAGAAACATTTATTCCATCACTTTCAAACCAAGGACTTGGGCTTACTCAAATATTTTTTGGTTATTGAAATCTAATTGCGGTATCAATGTTTCTCAAAGTATGTGTTGGACATTCTTGAGGAAACTGGCATGTCAAACTGCAAACCAGTTGATCCTCCTATGGGTCCTAATGTTAAACTTCTTCTTGGTCAAGGGGAGCCATTGACGAATCCAGGAAGGTATCAGAGACTAGTTAGTAAGCTAAATTATCTTACTATCACTCATCCCGATATTTCTTTTGTTGTTTCAATGGTGAGTCAGTTTCTTCAATCTCCTTATGATAGTCATTGGGATACAACCATTCGCATTTTGAGGTATGTCAAAGGATCTCCTGGTCAAGGTTTATTGTATGAGAACAAAGGTCACTCTCAAGTAGTTGGGTATTCAAATGCTAATTGGGCCGAATCTCCTTTTGATAGACATTCTACCTTAGGATATTGTGTTCTTGTAGGAGGTAATTGTGTTTCCTAGAAGAGTAAGAAGCAGGAGGTTGTAGCTAGATCTAGTACTAAAGCTGAGTATCGAGCTATTGCCTTAGTCACATGTGAGCTTATTTGGATCAAGCAACTTATTCATAAATTAAAGTTTGCATAAGTCTCTCAGATGAAGTTTTTTTGCGACAATCAAGCTGCTTTTCACATTGCTTCCAACCCAGTCTTTCATGAGAGGACCAAACATATTGAAGTTGATTGTCATTTCATTAGAGAAAAAGTTCTTTCTGTTTGTATTGCTACTAGTTATACTAGTTCTAATGAACTACCTAATATTTTTACTAAGTCTCCTAGGGGCTCTCAAATTGTGTTTATTTGTAACAAACTTGGTGCATATAATCTATATGCTCCAGCTTCAGGGGGTGTGTTAGTATACCTTTGTTGTATTAGGCCCATAAGCCCATTAATGTAACTTGCCTATATAAGTGTCATTATACTTCTCTTTCAAAATATAATAGAAGTTCAGTTTTCTACAACTAAATACATTGAAACATGAGATACATTAACATAGTATTTTCTAAGTGTTAGATTCCATCTTAAAACCAATTGGCATTAAGTGAAGTTGCCCAACAGATATATAAGCTTCACCCCAAGAATTGAGGCAAGCGATGTGGGATTTTCCAACACCCCCGCTCCACAAATGCCTGCCAAAACAAGCAATGCCTACCAAAATAGGCAATTCACTAAAATGGGCTACAGGCTCTGATACCATGTTAGATTTCATTTTAAAACCAATTGGCATTAAGTGAAGTTGCCCAACAGATATATAAGCTGCATCCTAGGAATTGAGATAGGCAATGTGGGACTTTCCAACACTAAGTACATTAAATGTCATTATTTTCAACACCCCCTCAAGCTGAAGCTTACGAAGCTTTAAGGTTGTCAAAAAAAACTTTCATTTTTTTGTTTAAATAAAACAAATATAAAATAGAATGTTGCGGAGATGAAAAGGAAAAACATCGAAGGAAAATGTCACCAGAAAATTGCAAGAAAATTTCAGTGGTGGTGGACACTACAGTGGCAACCAAGGTTTTAAAAACGTCAACAACGGTGATTTCAGCTATAACATCAAGGTTTTTGAGGGTGTCTAACCCAACATGATTGTAATTGTGGCCGCATTTGTCCACAATTTTGCACAATATCAATAAGTGCGACAAAACAGAGACCGCAATTTAAAACCTTGGTGGCAATAGTGACCGAAAAAGTGATTAGAAGCACCAGAGGAGACAACACAGCAGAGAAAGGAAACCAGAGATGTCACGGTACAAAATACAATAGAGAGAAAACTTGGGAGAAAGAGAATGGCCAGAATTTGTGTTTTAGAGTGCTGGAAAACAGGGTGAGGAAGCAGCAGAAGATAGAAAATACCTTAAAATAAAGGAGTTCCAAATTTAAAGGGAACTTGGTAATGGAACTGTGATGGGACAGGTCACTGTATATGGTACTGCTCTAATATCATGTTGAATTCAGAGGGGGAGATTTAGAGGAAGATAGAACAGAATATTCTAGAGAGAATTTAGTGATTGAGAATGCTTTATTGTTCAAGAGAATGTGTAGTGCAGAGAATTTAGTGATTGAGAATGCTTTATTGTTCAAGAGAATGTGTAGTGCATAGGTTTTGCACTACACATTCTCTTGAACAATAAAGCATTCTCAATCACTAAATTCTCTCTAGAATTTTGATAGACTTAGTGGACTGGAGACTATTCCCTAGGATAATAGTAAGTGATAAAACTTCCCAGTCACTAATATCCATGAACACTAAACATATTGAAACATGAGATACATGAACATACTATTTCCTAAGTACAATAAATGTCATTATTTTCAACAAGAGGAATTGAAGGCTCACACAGGACATTCAACAAAGGGTTAGTGCAAAAGGACCACGGTTTAAAGGTTGTAGCTGTGGGATCCCCAAGAATAAGATTTGATGGGGATGGTCTGATACCCATTTTTCCAAGGGTAACAATACTTTGGATGAGTTGTCAAATATTTATTGCTTGTTAATCATATTTAACAGATTCATAAACATTTAGCTAAAACTAACAATGAACAAATATTTCAACACTTATCCTGGATTACTACATAATGTCAAAGATAATTTAATTATACACAAACTATGTTATTAATTAGATAACGTATTTCAGCTTACCAACTGCAATTGGCTCTGTGGATACTGAAATGGATTGGCCCTCTACTCCATCCTCTCTTACAGGAGTATAGATGGCCACCAGCCTATAGCCAACATCATCAACATTCGCTTCATACATTCTGCCTGTTTCTCCTGTATTTTAATCATTGAAAAGAAAAAGCAGTTGGATTAATGAAGACACACAACTAGTAATATGAGCAATGGGAGATGTTGAAAGGAAGAAAAAACAAGACACAACTGAATCTGTGCGTGTTACACAGCAGAACATACTATTATATACTATGGGTAATAAATATACAACTATAATTACCATCATTATGTAGATCCTAGAATAGGCTCATGACAAAAGGCCCATGATACAGTGTCTCTAAATATCTAACAGTATCTAACATAAGAAAATAGAGTTTATGTAATATTATCTATGAAGCAAAGATACAGTTCTGAGGCTGCCATACACTGTATACAATACTACACATATATTTGTGTGACATAGATGATTACTAAAAATGTAATGAGCAAGTTAAACAAATAAACAATTAATAGGTATCAATAACAACCACCCTATTATCAAGACCTTTCCAAGCACTAAACATTGAATATTTTGTTCCATGATGTAATGGATAAATTCAAATAACAAAATATGTGAATACAATAAGGAAGAGTCAGGATATCCTCCAAACTATTATTGCAGTTTAGGAGAAGAGAATGATTTTCTTATTCATTCATTAACCGAGAATTACAATGAGGGTATATGTTTAAAGAAAGACTTGAAAGAACGAGATAAATCTGAATTGTACTTTTGACTTGTGTTTATAGAGAGATTACATATGGTATTTATTGACTGCATCTCACCTAATTAAGGAAAAAAAAGGGAATAAAAATTATACAAATTAAATCTGCCTAGTTCGAAGAAATGCAAATCAATCTAATTATAGGAATAAATCTTCAGCCTAATTATAGGAATAAATTAAATTTTTCTGATTATATTTCAACACTCCCCCCAAGCTGGTGAATGGATATATATATCATTCCTAGCTTTCAAGTAAGATCATGAAAGTGCTATGTTGAAAGTCCCTTGATGAATACAGGCTAAGCTCTCAATGGAAAATAACTTGGTGAACCTTCTAGCAGTGGTTTCAGTGGATAAGAGGTGCAACAATGAAATTTTCTGCTAAGTGGCTATAATGAAGGCAGTGAAAAAAGGGCACAATGAAGGTGTCAAATGTTGCAACAAAGACAGGAAAAATGGGAAACAATGAAAGTGACAAATGATTCAATGAAGGCAACGAAAAAAAAAAAAAGGAAAATCACAACGAAGGTACCAAATACTGCAATGAAGGCAGAGAAAAAGGGGTACAATGAAGGTGTTAAATGTTGCAATGAAGGCAACAAAAAAGGGGGACATCAAACAGAAACTAATGCAGCAGCCAAACAACAAGTGAATCTTTTAAAAGAGAGATTCAAAGACCAAACAAGGTCAAAACAAAACAGCGAGAGCCAAACTGTAGCAAATGTTCACTAACAAACAAAGCTAGACCAACAATGTAGAAGAGACGAGAATGGCATGAAAGACAAGTAATTTGAAGGAAGAAACATGGAATTAAAGTAAAACTCCAAATTTTAGGGAGCTTTGCAGCGAAGTAGTTGTGGGACAAGTCATAGAGGATGGTACTGCTTTGATACCATGTTGAAAGAAAGACATGAAGAAAAGAATAAATCTGAATTGTGTGTTTATAGAGAGACTACATATGGTATTTATACATTTCATCTGCCTAATTAAAGAAATAAAAGGGAATGAAATTATATAAATCAAAAAATTATCAAATAAATCTGCCTAATTCTAAGAAATGCAAATCAACCTAATTTATATGAATAAATCTTTAGCATAATTATAGGAATAAATCTTCAACCTAATTATAGGAATGAATTAAATTTTCCCACTTATATTTCAACAGTACAAATAAGCAGAATTGGTTAGAGAGATTCTCTAGCCAATCTGATTACGAAATAATTTAAATTAAAGATAATAGAAAATCAAGGAAAGGATCATATCAAAATTAGACTTGATTTTATTCTATCCAACTTTCTGGAAAACTATTCAAATTTTGAACTATATCGAGAAATATCTATCTACCTATATGGGGATGTATCTAGTGATTAGATAATATCCAACAATTATGTAAATCCTAAAATTGACTGAAATTTATTAGAAATTACGAAAATTTACATAATTATGGTAATTAGACAATTCTAGAATTTACCATATTCTAGAATCTAGATACGTCCTCACTTACATAATTATGGTAATTAGACTAACTATGAAAAGTATTCAAACACTCTTTTGAACACACTTTATATTACTGGCTGAAATTTTATTAGAAATTATGAAAATTTGTAGGTCTCACTTCTCATTTAATGAGCTCCACTCATGATTTTGTAGGTTTCAATAAATTTTGACCATTGATAAAAGTATATTAGAGAGTGTGTTGCTAGCATTCCTCATCAAACAATAGGACAAGGAAAATTTTCAAAACATTCTATATAGTCCCTGTAGTGGATCTAGAACTTCAATCACAGTACTTCTCAATATCTTTAACTGGAAACATACCAGTTTTAAGTAAGTTTCAGGATTTAGCATACCAGGTATAGAGATCAGGTCAGGACTTCCAACCATTGATCTAAGCCACTGAACTCTACTTTTGCCTTCCTTCCCGCCACTGTAAATGCCACGAACAGCATAGAGATTGGTATGAAATCCCCTTCCTTCAATCTCCAGCTTGTGTATTCTAGGAATCCCTAAGAATGCGCACATAATACTTACACAAAGGGAGAATGCATGACAAAAAATTTAATGGAGAATCAATCACAAAAGAAATGGCAATAATGTTTAACACACTACGTTCTTCATTACATAGCAAAACTACAAGTATTTTAGTGGAAAATGATAGGATGAAGAATCACATGGTTGGGCATCAGGCAATCCAATTTCAATTTTCAAAGCCATCAGTGTATTTCCTTTGAGAAAGGGAAACGAGTTTTTGACGTGGGCAACATGAATGCCCATAAACTATGTATAATAAGGAGTTTAAAGCACTAACACAGCCACTATCACAGTCTGTGATCATTATGTCATCCATTGACACCAGAAGAAGATAAATCAAATTTCACAATCACCTAGTAAATGTTCCAAAGCAGCCATGTGGACATTGTTCCAAAGGGGCAATGCCCAGGTAATTGCAGTTTGACATTCAAGGAGCTATTCACACACTGCCACTAATCCAGTCTTAAATGAGAGGCAAGCACACTGAGGTTGATTGCCATTTTCCTATTGAGAAACTTTAGCAGAGACTGATTTCTATTATTCTATATCATGTGAACACTAGGGAACTGCTGGTTGACATGTTCACTAAAACTCCTGGTTATAATCAGGTTAATTACATTTTTAACAAGCTGGGCATGATAACAACTGTGTAACGGGCTTGAAAGAGTTCTATAATAAAATTATATTTAGATTTATTAGGCAGGGCTTTGTTTATGCTACATTTGTACCTGCTCTTGTTCTTTTCATATAAATACATAGATAGGAAGTCTAACACATCGAGTTAGTCCATCCCATTCTCCCTCTATATACTTCTCTCTACCCAACTGACTTTTTGCTGTTGTAGACATGTCAAGAAGACCTAACTAAACAGGCAGACTAAAGCCATATTCCTTTGGGTTGAAATTGCAAAGAGGAATAAAATTGTAAAACAAGAATGCTTAAGTAATCAAAGCAATTACCTGGCATTACGGGTGTTGTCTCAACACATACTGCCTCAGCTGACCTTCCAAACACATCAGTTACGATACACTCACATTTCAAATGATGACCAATATCCTCTAGCCGCACCTTATAGGAGCAAGAACTCTGATTAGATATTGGATCATATGAAAAATTGTCTCCCACTTCTGATGAACAAAACCTGAAACGATGTTAATGTGATACATATAATCAGCATTGATTAGAAGCAATGTTGAGTTACCAACTAGCATTCTCCTAATAATAGAAAAGAACCACCCCAATAATTGTTACTTAGTTAATATGTTAGATATACAGGCCATCACCAAACAGCTTCAGCATTTGGGAGAATTGGCCATTAACCTGGTACAAACTCTACTGACATGGTCAATAGTATGATCCTTGATGTCCCCACACTCATCAAATTTATAATAAACAAGATTTAGAAACATTCATTGTACAGAAGCAGTAAAAAAAGAATGTTAATTTTTTGTATTTTTCTATTAATTTTCATGTGTGATACATGCTTTGATTCCCCTGAAGCAAGGTCCTGGGTTCAACTCGTGTATGAAAAAAAAACTGTTGATAGAGCTAACCCCACCATGTTATGGATGGTCTTGGTTTAAACAAGATTGTCTCTCATAAAGGATACCTACAAGTATAATAAATAACGGTTCCCCTAATTTACATAAATACATACAACTCACCATATCTTGTAATATCCCTAATTACAATATTTGCATAATCTCTAACATTTCACTTTTTATTTTACCAAAAACTATTAGTTTCTAAGTGGATAACTTATTCAAAAATGAGAAGACATCACTGTCCATAATGATAATTTCTTTTACCTACTTATATGGCTATGCTTTTAAACTAGTTATTAGTACTTAAAGTTGATTATTACAAGTCAACTAATACAAATGATTTTTTTCTTTTTAATTTTGAATATTCAAAAAATAATTATTGTTCATTTGTTTATGGTACAGTATTTCAAAATTATTCAGATTATTAATTTTGTGGGGTTTTCATTTTTTTAAATGTATTTTCATTCCAGCAGCTATCTTTGGTGTAGCAGCCACTCCAGGATCTACTATCTAGTATAGAATTTTTAAGGTTGGCTGCTCTACACTGCCCTCCGAGATTAACTACTATGGTAAATGAATCTCCCCTGAGAAATAAAGATTCAATTTGTTCATTGAGACAAGTATCAGCATGCTGCATCAATGTAAAGTATATCCCCATACCATTGGTATCTTATATCTTTCTTGTACTTGCTCCAAACATGTTGTTGAGTCTCACTATTTGGAATCACTTCAACAGCTGTAAGTAAGTCACCTTCAACTGCCTTTCCGGTCAGAGCAAGCATCTCCACATATGGAAGCTCTAGAGGTCAATGCAGGAACCACATTTATTTTCCAAGAACAACTTTAAAATCTTGAAGGACAAAGGTGCTTCACTATTTAAAAATAAATGCAATGCAAAAAGGCACAGGCTTGCACAAACATGGGAAATGGTTACCTGGGAGAACAATGTTAGTTGGATTAGATAATATGAGTTCTCCCACGACTGAATCTGAACGAACAGGTGTATATCTGGGGAAAAAAAGGATGAAAATGTTAATATCAACAGGATATAAAGGACAAAATACAATTACAACTTAATTGTTTTCCTTGTTGAAATTACAGGGTTTGGGTGAGGGAGGAAAAGAGACAAAGGATTGTCTCAATAATGAGATATTGGATTGATACAGCATATAATGATGTGATACAATACAATCCAATCATCCTCTTTACACTAATAATTAGTTCAAGCACCACTGTAATAATACTAGCACAAGCCCAGCCCACTCATAGAATAAGAATATTAACCATAATTAAATTAAGAGTAACAAATTAGGGAACTCCTAAAATTGCTTCCTTCAACAATCAATCATCTAATAATTTATACAGATCTAAAGCAACAAATACTTAAAAGATGAAAATCATTTCTTCTTTCACACCTTCAAGTTGAAGTTTAGACAAGCTAATGTGTTTAGCATGGCATACCATACACTACCTTCATGGTCAAACATAAAAAGCTAAAAGAAAATATAGAATAATTACCCAAAAAACAAACGACAATTGTAATCTGAATCTGTAACTTCATAGACTTTAGAATTTTCCCCATTAATCAGTTCAGTGGTTCCCTCATTATTTTCTCTATACCAGCTACAGAGACTTTCTCCTTCATGTCCACCAAAATATTCACCTTCTCCAGAATAAATTCCAGAAGACAACTCTTTCACGTGTACATTAGAAACTACTGGAGGAGCTGCAAATTATTAAAGGAGTGAAACAATAGATGTGCTAAATACCACACACATTAGATGTCAGTGAGGCAAAAAAGGCTAAAAGAAATGAAAATCTAAAACATAGTAAAGCTCATTGCATGGGCAAATGCACACAAATTACAGTGGGCAAGCCCTACATCAGAAGTATGGGTGCTGAGCTGTACACACCACCAACAACAAAATAATTTTCAAACTATGTGATGAAAAGCTATAATCAGACAGTGAATAGTGAACTTCCAGCGAAGAACTGCAGAGATACCAGGGGAAATTGGGGTACTACAAATTGCAATCAATGGCTCCCCACATTTGCCATCTACACGAGTAGGCACCCAATACAAAGCCAAATAAGCTCCAACGTCTTTAAGTAATGGTTTATATGTTCTGCCATGACAAGGAAAATAATCACAAAATCCTCAACTTCAGGTACATTTTCTCATAAAAAACATGAACAATATATCAGTACTTACGGCTCTGTCCCACATATTACAAGATCAGAAGCATTAGATATATCTAGTAATTCAGATCCTTCAAGTTTATGCTTTGTCTGATACCAAATATACTCTCCAACCCCTTCATGTCCACCAAAATATTTTCTCAGTGGCATCAGCTCTCTGCCTTCACAGCAGTCAGGAATTACAAGTTCCATTCCCTTAGGATCCGCTGTGCACAGGAGATAATAAAGAAATTATATTAGGGATGCATATAACTATCTCACAAAAAATTATAGAATTTAAAAAGTAAAAATTATTCCTCAAACAAACTGTTGAAAGAGAGAGAACCGAGAGGCATTATGAGAAGCTGTATTATTACAAAGAAGAAAACACTATATTTATAGGGTGTGAGCTAGAAAGTAAAGGGCTGGGGCACACAGACAATTGTTCTATGTTTGATTTTAAAAATGGTAATGGGACAGCATAAAAGAAAGAATGTAGTACAAGACAAAACTCAAATCTTGTTACTCAGGAAACTAAAGGACAACTTTTTGTTCCATGCAAAACATTACCAAACAAAAAGACAAGACTAACTGACCCACTTCGTCACTATTTTAACCCCCTCTCTTATCAAAACTGCTGCACAGCAGTTACCAAGCTAAAATCATAAATGCAGTGATTACCAAAGCCAGCATGGCATACCCAGTAAGCAACAATCTGACATCAGAAACTATCTTGGCCTTGCCATCCTCTTCCACCAGCCTAAAATCACAAGTAATGCCAAGGCTTTGCAATAATAACAGCTTGGAATGTGGCTCTATTCCTCAAGAAACAATGGCTAACAAGCATCTTACTAGAGTTCCATGAAACCAGTAAGGCACTCCAGCATCAGAACCAAACCGAAGAACAAAGGGCAAAAATCATCATTCAAAATCAACCCAATGTTAATCCATGCAATATACAGCCTCACATAATCCAGCACACCAGCAGAAAGCTCCCCATGCATATTCCTATATATGCAAACAATATCTCTATGAAATAACTTTTATTTTTGTATCTTTTATTATGAAATATACTTTATTTCATTTAAAAGTACATTAAAATTATTAAAACTTTGTCCTGTGCATTATCATTGTTAAAGATATGGTTTGATTCACTGTAAATAGGATAACTAAGAAACTATTGTATAACTGATTCTTAGGGATCTTGATTGTATTTCCTTTATTATGTAATTCTATGATTAAAAATAGATCAACTAGTGTGTGGGTTAAGACACAGTTTCTGTAACCTCTTCATGGTATCAGTGGGTTCGATCCCCTCTCCGCCTTTCGTGCGAAACAATTTTCGCCAGTGAACAGTACCGCACACCTCATCTACCCTTGTTTGGCAACTTGCTAATAATCTTCTCGCTGGTAACCACCGCCGACCACCTTCGCCCCTTACTGACAACCCCCGCGTTGCCCACCGCGCCGCTGCACGCGGCCCCACTTGCGGCTGCTTTTGGCGAGTCAGATTCACTTGGGCGTAGCAAATTTGCATGTGATGTGTCTTTTGCCACTACCCACTGGTCGACGACCCTCCTCTAGCCCTCCTCTACCTCTGACGACCCTTCCTAGCCCCTATTTGGCTACTTTTTCATGGCCTCCACCGACTCCTCTGTTGCTTTTGGCTCCACCGTCACGTTTACGAACGCCCCTCTGATCCCCTGTGAAAAATTAAGCAGATCAGCCAATTACAGTACCTGGGCAGCCACTATCCAACTATGGTTCCATGGTCAAGGCCGTGCCGACCACTTGACCACTAAAGCCATAGACATTCCCGAAAAGGATCACGTGTTTGGCAACAGATTGATGCCTCTTTATGCAACGTCTTTGCTTCTCTATTGCTCCCAACCTTCAACCTCAATACTAGGTTTTCCCCACCTGTTATGAGGTTTGGACCAAAGCCAAGAAAGTCTACTCCAATGATGTCTATCGTCTCTACAGTGTGGTGACTGCTATGATATCCACCAAACTTGAGAATATGGACATGCAGACGTATCTTGGTAAACTTGATCGTTTGATTGCTAATTTTAATAATCTAATGCCCTTCACTAGTGATGCAGAGACTTTTTTACAGCAGTGTAATCAGTTCTTCATGGTTCTAGCCCTCGCTAGTCTCCCGTCTGATCTTGACTCAGTACGTAACCAAATCCTCTCAGGTCCTACTATGCCTACCTATGACATGATTGGTGAACAGCTGTTGTGTCTCTCCACTCCGCATGCTTTTGGACATCCATCTACCTCCTCTACTAATTCCTCCGCCCTTGTCTCCCACTATTCTCACCATGGTGGACGCGACAGGAGCAGTGGTGGCAAAAGTCGTCCTCATTGCACTTATTGTCACCGCTATTGCCGCATTGACGCCGAATGTCACACCAAGGTCAGGGGACAATCGAAATCAACTAATGTGGCTCAAGCTGTCGGACCTGCTCCACCTGCAGATGTTACTATTTCTACTGCTAAGTATCATGATTTCCTCCAGTTCCGGGCAACCCAGCAACCTGCCTCACTTATTATTGCCGTGGCTCAATTTGGTAATCCTGTTGCCTTTGTCTCTCAATCCTCCTCCCTTGAACCATGGATCCTTGACTCTGGTGCCTCAGATCATATGACTGGTAACTAATCTCTTTTCTCTCAGTTGTCTTTTTCCAACACCTTCTCGTCTGTTACCCTCACAGACGACTCTTAGATTAAAGTTCATGGCATTGGTCAAACCCACCCACTTCCTCATCTTTCTTTAAATTCTGTTTTGTTTGTTCATGGTTGTCCTTTCAATTTAATCTCAATTAGCAAACTCACCCGCTCACTTAATTTCTTTGTCCTGTTTGTTAATAATTATGTCCTTGTTCAGGATCAGCGTACAGAACAGATGATTGGAGCAGGATATGAGTCTGGAGGATTGTATCAACTCTCACCACCAGTTACTTGTGTCTCCACAACCTCTTCGGAACTTGCTCATCAGCTCCTCGATCATCCTAGTTAGGAAAAATTACACCTTTTGGTTCCTAGTCTCTCTTCCCTTAAGTTCTTAGAGTGTGAGTCATGTCAGTTAGGAAAACATGTTCGTCATTTTTATAGTCCTCGTGTCCATAAAAGTGTTGCGTCACCTTTTACTTTGGTTCACTCTGATATTTAGGGGCCTAGTCATGTTTGTTCATCTTTAGATATTATTATTTTGTCACATTTATTGATAATTTTTCTCGTTGTACTTGAGTTTTCTTAATAAAAAATCGTTCTGATGTTTTTCATGTATTTCAAGGATTCTCACATGAAATTAAAATCAATTTGAATCATCCATTAAAATTTTATGCACTGATAATGCTAGAGAATATTTGTCTTCCCAGTTTCAGTCATTTCTAACCTCGCAGGGAATTATTCATGAAACGTCATGTGCTCACATACCACAACAAAATGGTGTTGCTGAATGCAAAAATCGTCACCTAGTTGACACTGCTCCTACCCTCCTCCTTCACTACCATGTTCCTCTCTGCTTTTGGGGTGTGTTAAGACAAAGGACGATTTTATAACCCTCAAATGTTTTGATAATAACAAACAATTTATAAATATGTTTTCACACAATCGTTTAATCATCCGTAATACATTCATGAGCAAACCGTCTGATAATTTAAGCCCATATTGTCTTTATCTTTCCTTTAGATAAATTCAATATCTAACTTTCAAACGATGATCTAAACGATTTGCACATCAATCAGAGCGTAGTTATGTATGAAGCCTAAATACCTACTCTCGAGGAAAGTTATCTTTATGCTAAAAAGAAGGAATGTGGGTGCGGATGTCAAAACGGGAAAATAGATGTGACTACTGTTACAAGATTGAGTACAAGAATAGTAAAAATAAACAGACTGTTTTATTTTATCAAAGTGATAAGTTGGTGAAAAGCATTAAATACTACATTTAATGCTCCAACAACTCTCTTCAACAAACGAAGGTTGTCTCCTGCAAGCACTCACAACAGATACTTTTAGAAAAGCCTATATATATATAGAAGAAGAGACCTCAATCGGGAGTTGACAAATCATAAAATCTTTAATTGCTAGAAAGTTCTCATTGTAATCTTTATATACTTCACGTGTAAAACATTTTCTTTGTACTTAATTGTATATTCATCTGTTAAGACGTTAAACTCAGTGAGATAACTCACAATTAACCTTTTTCTCAAAGAAATTGGTGGAAGCCTAAAGAGACTTTGATTTAAAGCATACTTGAGTTTTTGCTTGGAAAGGCAAGTTAAAAACTGCTTGGGTTGAGCCTAAAAAGGCTTGTTGAAAGAATACTTGTAACTTAGATAAGTTAGTAGAACTTGATAGTTACCAAGAACTGGACGTAGTCTCTGAGGTGAGACAAACCAATATAACTTCTGTTTCATTCCAGTTTCTTTTTCAGCACTCGCCTATCTTTCAAAACATTCTTTTTTTTTAAATTCTTTTATTTAATCCTTCAAACAATACATCTTTGAAAAAGATTTTGCAAAAATTTGCTATAACACAATTCAACCCCCTATTTCTTGTGTTATCTTTGTGTTTTATAGGGTGATGCACTTCTTACCGCCTGTTATTTGATCAACTGTAGCCTTTGTCTGTCCTCAACAATCAAACTCCGTACTCCATTCTATACCCTAAACAAGACCTCTACCCTGTTTCTCCTCTTGTCTTCGACTACACCTATTTTGTCCATGATCTCACTCCAGGTAACATACTATTTGCTAAGTCCCTTAAATGTGTTTTTCTAAGTTACTCTAGCCTCCAAAAAGGATAGCGTTGTTTCTGCCCTCAACTTCAACGATATCTTGTTTCTACTGACGTCACTTTCTTTGAGTCTACTCTGTTCTTCTCTCTGCCCACCACCAGCGATGCTCCTCTAAATGTTCCACCTGTTGTTCCAACCCCGATCGTTATCTCTACTTACCACCACTAATTATCTATCAACGCTGCCCACGCCCTCCATTGACGGCCCCACCTACTGATCCCCTAATATCATCTCCTACTCCAAACGCCGCTCCACCAACGTCTCCTGCACATGATCTTCCCATTGCCCTGCGTAAAGGTATTCGGTCCTCTCGCAATCCTCACCCATTATATGCTTGTACTCTTCATTATGACTGCTTATCTCCTTCCTATTTCTCTTTTATCTCTTCTTTGGATTCTGTGTCTATTCCTAAGTCTACAAGTGAAGTCATGACTGATCCCCATTGGCAGCAGGCGATGCTAGACAAAATGGCTGCTTTGGAAGCAAGTGAAACTTGGGAGCTAGTTCCCCTGCCTCCCGACAAGACCACTGTTGGTTGTCGCTGGGTTTATACAATGAAAGTTGGACCGAATGGCACTATTGATCAATTCAATGCTCGCTTGGTGGCTAAGGGCTATACTCAGATCTTTGGCCTTGACTATGGGGACACCTTTTCCCCTGTGGCCAAGATCACTTTTGTTCGACTATTGATTCTTATGGCTGCCATCTGCCATTGGCCGCTTCACTAGCTGATATTAAGAATGCCTTCCTGCATGGTGAGTTACAGGAAGTTTACATGGACCAACCCTATGGTTTTACTGTTTCCGATAGATCTCACCTTGTTTGTCGCCTTTGACGTTCTCTCTGTGGCCTGAAACAGTCTTCCCGTGCTTGGTTTGGCCATTTTAGCTTTGTCTTACTTCAATTTGGCATGACTTGCTGTGAGGCAGACCACTCTGTTTTTTCCTTTCACTCTCCGTTTGGCTTGTGCATTTATTTGGTGGTCTATGTTGATGACATTGTCATCACTAGAGATGACTCTGATAGTATCTACCGGCTCAAATCTTACCTTTAGCATCAATTTCAAACAAAAGATCTGGGTTCGCTCAAATATTTTTTGGGCATTGAGGTTGCTCAATCCATTTGTGGCATTGCCATTTCCAAGAGAAAATATGCTCTGATATTCTCACCGAGACTTGTATGCTTGACTGTCGCCCTAGTGACACTCCTATAGACCCCAACGCCAAGCTTTTAGCGGGTCAAGGGGAGCCATTTGAAGACCCGGGAAGATATCGCAAACTTGTTGGTAGACTCAACTACCTCACTGTCACTAGGCCAGACATCACATTTGCAGTGAGTGTGGTAAGTCAGTTCCTTAATGCTCCTTGTGATGGTCATTGGGATGCTGTCATGCGCATCCTTAGATATATCAAAAATGCACCAAGCCGCGGACTCTTATATGAAGACAAAGGAAATGTCAAAATTGTCTGTTACTTTGATGCTAATTGGGCAGGGTCTCCATCAGATAGGAGATCTACCTCTGGCTATTGTGTTCTCATTGGAGGGAACTTAAATTCATGGAGAAGCAAGAAGCAGAATACAGTTGCTAGATCCAATGTCGTAGTTGAATACCGTGTCATGACAACAGCTGCATGCGAAATTATATGGCTTAGACAACTTCTCCAACAGTTACAGTTTGGAGACACTCACGACACTAAACTTATCTGCGACAATCAAGCCGCCCTCCACATTGCATCTAATCCGATCTTCCATGAATGGACTAAACGCATAGAGATAGATTATCACTTTGTGAGAGAGAAAGTGCTCTCACGATAAATCACCACCGATTTTGTCAACTCGAGTGACCAAATAGCAGATATGTTTACTAAATCTCTCAAGGGGTCCCGCGTTGACTATATTTGTAACAAGCTTGGTGCATGTGACATATATGCTCCAGCTTGAGGAGGAGTGTTAAAGATATGATTTGATTCACTGTAAATAAGGTAACTAGGAAACTATTGTATAACTGATTCTTAGGAATCTTGATTGTATTTCCTTTATTATGTAATTCTATGATTATAAATAGATCAGCTAGTGTGTGCGTTAAGACACACAGTTTCTGTAACCTATTCAATCATAATGCAAAACATTGTACAACCCTTCGTATATTGTAGGAAATTTTTCATAACTATATTCAATACTATGCATATCAAACAACATACAAGCATTGACCACCAAACAACATACAAATAAAAGTGTGATCTGACTCAACTAGTTGTACTATGTTGTTCTACTTGTACTGTCCACCAATGTGCATCAAATGCTCTCATAGGAGGCAGTAATAAATACAAAGATCCTAATTAGTTACTGTAATTGCATAAACTGATTATTCAAACAAATTGGACCAAAACAAAATTTACATAATTTCCACACTTTCCCTCAACATGGAGCATTTAGGTTAAATGCCCCAAGCTCATTACATGTGCAACAAATCCTAAGATCTCTCAGACTTAAAATATCCACCAGCTAGTCATTGGAATTAGTGAACTGTGTCACATTGTTTACACATAAGATCTTCTCTCTAATGAAATGACAATCTATTGGTCCTCTCATGAAACACTAGATTCAAAGAATATGTAGTGCAACTTGATTAACCTAAAACGAGAGCTCTAGAAGTAATTCTAAGCCAAATGACCTCACAAGTAGTTGATGGTGTTGAGATCCTAGATCAACTAGAGATATGGCCAATGTAGTCCTCATAAGTTATAAGGCTTGGCCAGTCCTCACCTTACAAGACAGTTTTGTGGGGTTGAGCCTAAGCTCAAATCTAAGAGATGTGATGATTCAATATTCTACCTCATCACTTGACCTTGCAATGGCATGTTATTTACTTTTCAAAGATATCAAGTTATACCCTAAACTCGAAAGTAAATCTCTTGTCAACAAAGGAACCTAGCCAGTCAATATCTAACTATCCAACAATTTGTTGTGACCTTTATCCTCTTGGATAAGTAGTTAAGGAATCCTTTTAATGTACTTTAGTATGCAAATTATCGCATCTTAATGTCCTTCACAAGACCAGTTTAGGAACTAACTATAAAAGAAATGTCTATATTAGTGATTGCAAGGTAGCTCAATTTCCCAACTAATCTTTTGTATCCACCAGAATAAGCAAATGGCTCCACATGATTCGGTAGAAGCTTGGCATTTGGATCCATAGGAATGTCAACAAGCTTTGGATTCATATGGTCATTTTCTCAAGAATGTCCTTGACATACTTTCTTTGGAAAATCACTATACCATTCTGGGATTGTGCCACCATATTCCAAGAAGCATTGAAGATTTCCAAGGTCCCTTGTCTAAAATGAGAACAAAGATGTTTTAGTTGAGATATGCCAAGGTAGTTGTCATCTATAAAGATAGCGTTATTAATATACAAAATCAAGTAAACATATATGTTGGAAAGTAGACTTAATTGTAGTCACCCCTAGCCTGCCTTGGTTGCAACCTCTTTGAGGGATGCCTTAATTGCAATCGCAAGGGTGGTGTTTAGTCCCACTTCGACTAGAGAAATGGCTTAAATAAAGCTTAGGCAACCCTCACTTTACAAGTCAATTTTTTGGGGTTAAGTTCGGCCATAAACTCAAATTCTAAGATGGTATTAGAGCCTAACCTAGATCCATGGTAGGGCCACATACATTGCAATGCTCAAGTCGGTAGCCCTAGACGTGACGGAGAGTGTTGGAAAGTTGCCGTAGTTGCGGCCTCTTTGGGAGTTGCCTTATTTGTAGCCTCGAGGGTGGTGTTTAGTCTCACATTGCCTACAGATATGGCTTAAATAGAGCTTATAAAGCTTCGACAACCCTCACCTCACAAACCGGTTTTGTGAGGTTGAGTTAGGCCCAAAGTTCAAATTCTAAGAATACCCTTCAATTGAAAGGCAATAGAAGACCAAGTGGAGCAACTAACCACTAGGAAACAATTGTCAAAAATAAGGATCACCAATTGGTAGGTCCATAACGTATACACAATTGAGGTGCCTCTCTTTTAAGCTCTATATATCATGTTGAAAGAGAGAGAAAAGAAAAGTATTTACAAGAAATTGTGTTGGTATTAATTTTACAGAGTAGAAAACACAATACTTACAAGGGAGGAGTACATTAATAAATACAAAGATCCCAATTGCTATAGTTGCGTGATTTGACTATTTTTTCTACAATGAACATCTAAACAATATTTACATAGATCCCAACACAAACAACACTGAACAAAAGACTTTTACTAACCAAGAGATAGGCAAAGATGAGAACCCAATTCAGAATTCTCTAACATTGTCAGTGAGCAAGTACCAAACAAGGCTCTCCAGAAGTAAGCTATAGTAATTAGTACTATAGATGCACTAACGAAGTATTATTAATATAAGACTCCAGGAGTACAATAACACTCACAAACCTCATGTTTGCTTGAGATCATCCCTAACATAAACAGAACAATTACATCACCCAAGGTACTTTTTGCCAAAGTGAAAAAATTATCCATCAATCAAACAGCCATCTGATGGCCTAGAGAATCTAAAACAAACAAAGCATAACTTATTCAGAAATGCTTAACAAAATTGATAAATGGTCAATTTCAATGAAATTATTATAAATTTAATTTGTGAACCATTTACCAAATAAATTAACTATTAACTAGATAAAGCAGGTTAATATTTGGTAAAGGTAATTAAATGGCACTGATAACACTGGTTGTATCTTAAATTCCACCTACAAAACTAGGGCTATGTTATTTAATGTTCACAAGGTAGCTACTACTAAAATCCTAATCTGTCCAATTTCACAAGTAAAACAATTTTACCAGGAGAAATAGGATCAGACACTATGCTCTTTGGGCTGCCTTTGATTCCATCTTTGCGCACAGGAGTATAGATTATTTCAATGCACGCACCAACATCCTCAAGAGTCAAATCCAAAAAATCTGCTAATCATAAATATTAAGCATTTACTTTTGCCATCATAAATAAATAACACTTAGCTGATAAAAGAATAATACAAAAGTCACCATTGCTACTTATTTTCTCTTGTACACTATTGTCTTTTACCCTAAACCACTCATGGGTACAATCTCCTCGCTCCCTGAAAAGCAAGCAACAAAATTCCTTGTCAGGGTAAGTAACTACATGGATAAAATCAAAAGCACTAAAAGTGAAGAGACATGAAATTATAAACAATGGACAACAGAAGCCTGACCCTCCAATATACACAGCATTAAAGTTCAAGCGCTGCCCTTCTATCATTGATCCAAGAAATTCCAGACAATGACAAGTTGGGGGACCTAAATTTGCAAAGTAAACATAGTTGTATCATTAAAAGTGTCTAGCCCTGAGAAAATAAATGTCTGAAAAAATCTGTATGTCCTTATGAACAATATAAAGCTTCAAGAGCACACTGAGAAAATAAGAAATGCTTAGTACCTGGTATTATAGGTCCAATTTGTTCAGACAGAACCATGGGTCCACGAGCCCAATCACTTCGGACAGGCTCGCATGATACAGAAATGAAGGAGCCAATGTCATCAATTGAGGGCATATACGATGCAGTGGTGGCACCCGCAATTTCTTTTTTTGTGCCATCAGAACTAGTCTGCATAAAGCAATAAAATAATAAGTTGATCAATCAAATATTTAACTGACTAACTATAAATAGTAGCATCAAGACAGTAACAAGGTATGGAGGAATGTGCTACTTATGCCACAAGTATATGGCAACCACAAGGAAGTTTTTGTCTGTGCCCCTGCTTTATTATTTTACAACAGTTTATATACCCTCTTTGAAGTTCAGATCATGATATATTAAGGCAATTTTTAGACTACCA
This sequence comes from Spatholobus suberectus, assembly GCA_004329165.1. Classification (NCBI taxonomy): domain Eukaryota; kingdom Viridiplantae; phylum Streptophyta; class Magnoliopsida; order Fabales; family Fabaceae; genus Spatholobus; species Spatholobus suberectus. Next base: position 42,014,613 of record CM014729.1, read on the forward strand.
GGATTGATGACCATATTACATTGGAGATTCAAACACATGTACTCAGTACCCCAATCCATCTATAATCACCATTTCTCAGTAGCCGAGTCCAATGTTCTTAGGAAGAAGTGATATTTTAATTATTCTCTTGAAAATGGTAGTAGTTATCTATTATCCTTGTAATCATTCTTTTTACAGTTAGATCACTCTGCTGCCTGATATAATCACTCAAGCAAATTAAAAAAATAAAATCTTTGTTTCTCTCTTCACACATGGTATCAAAGCTCCTGATCTAAGGGGGCTCTGTTTCCACCAAAAAAGGGCTCTGTAGAAGGTTTGACTGGGCATTTGAAGCTGTCAGACATCCAAATATACAATTGGACTTTTCCAGTGACTGTCAGAATTCCAGCAACTCAGTATTTTTCCAGTGACTTTTCCAGCCACTGTCAGAACTTCTCCAGCAACTTCCTGCCCACCGTTAGAACTTTTCCAGCAGCCTATGGATCTGTTTTAGGGTTCTGTTTGCCACACTTTCTTGCTTTTTTGCAAGGTTCACTCTCTCCTTGTGTCGTTTACTGTTTTGCATGAACAATGAAAATTTTATCATCCAAACAACATTTAATTGATTCTCATCTCTTGATCTTTATTCACTATGAAGGGGAAGGTTGTGCACCCATCCCAGAATAATCAATATGGTGAATTGTAGAGCATTCAATATGATGAAGCTTCTTCCGGGTCAAGGGGAGCCACTAAAAGACCCGGGAAGATATCGTCATCCGGTGGCAAAGTTAATTACCTCACTATCACTAGACCAGGCATCACATTTACTGTTAGTGTGGTTAGTCAATTTCCAAATGCCCCGTGTGATAGTCATTGGGATGTTGTAATCTGCATCCTTTGATACATAAAGAACGCACCAGATCGCAAATTCCTATATGAAGACAAAGGCAAGGCTAAAATTGTCTGTTACTTTGATGCTAATTAGGCAAGATCACCATCAGATAGGAGGTCCACTTCTAGCTGGTGTTATTACTAGAGGGAATTTGATCTTATGGAGGAGGAATAAGCAAAACACAGTTGCTAGATCCAGTCCCATAGCTGAATACCATGCTATGACCCCCTCATTTAAATACTTCCCCACCTATTCTCCATGTCTCAACAATAAGAAAATAGTAACTGCAGATGACACTCTTGTAACTATAGTTGGCATAGGTAACGTCCAAATAAATCCCTAAAAAATGTTCTCCATGCTTCGAAGTTGTCCACAAATTTTGTCTCTATGCAAAAACTTACAAATAACATATCTTGCATCATTATTTTTTATAGTAATTGTTGTATATTACAGCACAAGGAATCTAGAAAGACAATAGGATGTGCTAGAGAAGGCAATGGCCTTTATTTTCTTGAGGAGCCATGTCTACCCATTACAAGAAAAAACCAATCTCATTCATTTATGTCAAAGTCTTTACTGTCAAAAAATCAAAAGATTTTACTCTTTCATTAGCGATAGGACATCCCTCTATTGAAATCATCAAAGTTATGTTTCCATCTTTGTGTTTTGAAATAAAAATTGAATGTCTTCAGTGTGGCATATGTGAAATTGCAAAACACAAGTCTGTACCTTTTCCACCAAGTAACAAGAAAAGTACATTGCCTTTTTACCTTGTTCATACTAATGTTCGGCAGCCATCTATTCCAAATGTATCAGGTGCTTGCTGGTTTGTGATTTTCATTAATGATATTACCTAAGTCACTTGGGTTTTCCTACTTAAACACAAATAAGTAAACAATGTCTTTCAAAATTTATTCTCAATGATCAAAAATCAATTTAGTGCATCCATAGAGAAACTTACGTTAGACAATGGGAAGGAGTATTTTAATCAAGTCTTTACTCCCTTTTGCCAAAAAGAGGGAATAATTCATGAGTCTTCTTGTATCCAATTACCACAACAAAATGAAATTGCAAAAATAAAAAACAGGCATCTCTTAGACCAAACCCAAGCACTTTTGTTCCAAAAAAAAAAAATGTTCCAAGAAGTTTCTAGGGGAAGATTGTTCTCACAACACATATCTTAATCAACTACCCCCTCGAATCTTGGGATTTTAAGAGTCCTATGGATGTTCTTTCCTTTTCCTATCCTAACGTGTCCACTTCTAGTTACCTCCCTCCAAAGATCTTTGGATGTGTCTCATTTGACCATGTCCATAGTCAAGACAGCGACAAACTTGATCTTAGTTCCAAAGAATGTCTTTCTTGGATACTCCTCTACTTAGAAAGGGTATAATTGTTACCATCTTCCATCCAATAAGTCTACATTTGTATGCACTTCCTTTCTCTTTTGAATAACAATCATCCTCCTGGATTATCCCTCATTCAACATTACTAATCTCCGAATTTCTTCACCACACACAGTATAGAATACCTTTGATAGTGAAGGGGACTTTTTCATTGCCCAAATTGAAACTCAAATAGGGTCGTACTTAGAATTCAAACCCTTCAAGAGAAACTAAAATTCTCCCCCTCTCAATGAACTCTGTCAATGTAGCAAAATCAACATTGCATGTCATCTTCAAACTCTGGTACTAATCCAACTTAATCCACAAGCCATTCAAGGTCTCATTCACCAAGAGACTTACTTGCTTGGTATTAAAAACCTTGCTTTCGATCTCATAACAGGTAACAATATCCTTCATGGAGTATGTCAAGGCAAGGTTCTCCCAAATTTTCGTGACAATGGAGAAGAACATACAATTCTAGCTAATCTCTGGAGTCATAGAATGCCATAGCCAAGTCATAATAGGAGAGTCTTCATTGTCCCAAGCTTCAAACCTTGGGTCAATTTTGGCTAGACCATTCCCTTCAATATGACCCAGCTTCTTGCACCATTTGAGTAATACGAATCAACTGAGCCCATTGAAGATAATTAGGACAAATAAGTCGATACAGACCCAACAAAGTTGGGAGGTCATTGAGACCTAATGAGTGGAATGAGAAACCCTTATCTTCAGCCATGGGCAGCAATAGTGTCCATTCAAAGAGGAGGACCTATTATGTGGCTATGACAGCATGAGAGCATGAAGGAGGGTTTGAAAGGAGGACCTAGGTATGAAAGGAAGGCTTGCTAGCAACCTATTATGTGGCTACGACGGCATGAGAGCGACTCTGGAAGGCAACACTCTCAAATGTGCATGTGTTTGGTTCTATCTTGTTGCACACAGCATGAGAAAGGACCTCTGACATGCCACCAAAATAAACCCTTGAGAACCAAACAGCAACATATATCTATCAACAGGAAGGCAGCACTAGCAAGAAAAAGTAGTCAAAACAACCAAGATATGTCTTAACTCTTAAATGAAAGATCCACATGGCACATACCGAATGTGTTGAAAAACAAACGAGGGGAGGTCAACAAACTCCACAAGAACGATTATGGCAATGACAACAAATGCTGAGAAGGTAGTGTGTGAAACACATAAACCAACAAGGTTCACTAGACAAACCGGTCGATTTGAGCCAAAGTTTTTAAACATTGTTTACGCAATCCTCCCCCTGAGCTAACATGTAGGGTTGATGTAATGACGGAAGATCAAATAAGAATTGAAATAATGAACGAAGGAACAAATGGATAGTATGGATAAATCTCTATATATATTCGAATAGATGGGACTTATTACAATGAAGAAGAAGGTTGCTATGCAACGATAGCAACTACAGAGACACTAGAGAGGAAAAAACAGAATGCAACAATAACCACCCCCCCCCCCCCCTTTTTTCTCTCCTCCTCTCAAATACTATATAACTAATTGCTAGCTCACACATAATCCCTCATGCGTGAATTGGCCATCCTCATCCTTGCACTTCTTCGGTTGTCCCCAATCATAGTATCACTTGAAACCTGTCCATTCTCCCTAACAGAATTATTCTCCTCCACGTCCATTTCCTGAATTGCCCTTATGTTATTTCCACTTGTGATAGTTGAGTTAAGCCCAATCCATTTCTAATAGACTTATTAAACTCAATATAATAGAACCTCCATTTGTGTAATTAAAACACATGGATTCCACCATTGTCACTTGTTTTCTTTTTCTTTTAACAATAACAACTACAAACATATGGTAAGAACTCAACAAAGGAGCAAAATCTTGACAAGTTGGTTAGGGACATTCTAATACCAAGTGAAAAGGACTTTTAAAAAAATCTAACAGCAAGGAAAGTAAGAAAATCAGCAGTAATTTGAAGTTTAATTAGAAACATAAATGCAAGTTCACTATTGTCATTATTAATAAATGTAAGACAATACCTTACTAGTTCAAACATTCACAAAGTAAAACATAAGACTTCAATCATTCCAAATTAAAACTTAAATTCAGATCAAAGACTTTGACAGCACAAAAGGTTGAGGTTACAAGTACCCTAAGCCAGCGGTAAATTGAATCTCCCTCTTCACCACCCCAATACTTTTTTTCTGTTCTTAGAATTGTTCCTTCAACAGCATTTCCAACTATGCGTAAAGAAAGCAATCTAGGGCTTCCTGATCACCAAGAAACAACTTCACTATATGAGAATCAAAATATAGAGCAAACAGAATGACCTCAGATAAAGCAAAAGGCATCACTAAATAATGTGACCAAAAAAGTGAAGTAAATCTTATCAATTACTATTATCAATCATACAGTGTGGATGAGATCATTTGGTGAGATAGGAGAGATGAAAGTATCTAATCCTTATTTACAATTTGCAGATAATAATTGACAATTAGAATGTTTGAGGACAAAACCATACGACTAATAAGTCAAAACAAGTATATATTTGCACTACATACTATATTAATTACAAGAGAAATATTGCCTAAATTAGACATAATCCCTAATCACCTATAAGTCAGTAACAGCTTATACTACTTAAATGCATGTACTTAATTTTAACCATTATTTTTGTTTGGCGTTCTCCTTACTTGGGAAATGGCTCTAGTTTTTGGTTTTGGAGGATAGGTGAATGGCACAATAAAATCCACCATTTTTACATTCTTTACAATCCAGTTCCACTTTCTATCTTGCATAATGTCCTAACTTTTGAAATCCAAATGATTGTGAGGATTCAAATTTTGTTTCCTTCTTTTGTATTCTTGGTTTTGTAATTCTGGTTTCTAGGTTTTAGATCAATCAAGACCTTTTCCACCAACTATTTTTGTTTGTTTCGTATTCATCACTCTTCATTACATTCTACCATAATAGCTTCTTTTTTCAAGGCCTAAGCTTCCCTAATTTTGGACATTGGAATTTGATATATTAGGATTAACTCTCTATTGACTTGCACAGATAACAAACTAAGAGGCCACTTTTCCCAATTTTGGCATCATGCTTCAAAAAATTAGAAATAATGTAAATAGGGTAATTATGGGCTAATTGTGCTTTATACATGATTGTCAAACTCGCAAAACTTGGGCAAGTTTACGAGTCCAGGTTCAACAAACCGTGTTGCCTCACTAGGAAACTTGGACCTCATCAAACTCTAGTCTTCACCTTACAAGCCGATTTTGTAGAGTTGAATTAAGCCCTAAACCCAAATTTTAAGAAAATATCAGAGCCTATCCTATATCCATTGTTGGGTCACTTGCATTGCCACTCTCCAGGTCCATAGCCTATATCCATTGTTGGGTCACTTGCATTGTTGAGCCAATAGCCCTGGGCATGAAAGGGAGTAATGGAAAGTCACCTTAATTGCGATCAGCCCTAGCCTGCCTTAGTTTTGACCTATTTGGGGGATACTTTAATTGCAGCCTCAATGGTGGTGTTTAGTCCTACATCAACTAGAGATATGGCTTAAATAAAGCTTATAAAGCTTAAGCAGTCTTAATTTTGCAAGTCAATTTTGTGTGATTGAGTTAGGCCCTAAGCCCAGCCCCAATTTGGTTTGGCACATTTTTTTAGATGTGTTTACCCTTCAACTTGTTCCACAAACCACTCCACTACACTCAATTTCAATCTCTCACTCATCAGTTTCTTCCCACACATCATTAACCCTTAATAAAATATATTATTCCTTCCCACTACTTACTTTTTAAAATCTCTTAATATTATTTTTTAGATTAGTTTCTTCCGGCATTTACAATGTTATTAATTTTAATTAATAGATTTAAAAATATGAAGTTGTACATACTTAGCAAAAAAAAAAGAATTTAAATTTAAACTGACATACACATCAATTGAAGTGTTTAAGAAGTGTCCATGAAACATTGTTGAAGTGCCCAAATCCTAAAATCATAGAAAAGAACAAAAGGTGTAAAATATCTTCTAGACATTCTCCATTCAAAAGAAAAACAGATGAGAATATGTGCAAGATGCTTGTCAATATTCTCAAGCTTAACTAAGACACAAATGGTAGTGGGTAGAGTGAAGAAACTTGACAATCACAAAGGGGTTGGAATGGAACTAGCAAGAATCCAAAAGAGAATTGTAGAACCAAAACAAATACAATGAGAAAGAAGGGCAAAAAGGGACTCTACATAATCCAAAGATAGAGAACCTGGGATGGTGTTGGAGAAGAAAAGAATTGGGCTTAAGAACTAACTTAACCCCACAAAACCAACTTGTAAGAGGAGGACTACCCAAGCTTTATAAGCTCTATTTAAGTCATCTCTAGTCGATGTGTGACAAAACACCACCCTTACCCAAAGAGGCCGTAACTAAGGCGAGCTAGGGATGACCATAATTAAGGCCGCTTTCTAACATTATTCAGTCATTTTAAAGAGTATTGGACATTTCTACCTAATTAGTAAGGCCCTGTTTGGATAAAACTTCCTAATAAGCACTTATAGGAAAAGAAAATAAGAAAATAAATGAATTAAACTTTTTCCATAAGTTGAAATTAGCTTATGCATAAGCTAATTTATAAAAGCTCTCATTTAGCTTCTCCAAAAGCTTATTTTAATTAATCCATAAGTTAATTTCAATTTATATGAGAAGCTTAATTCATTTTACCTTTTTATTTTCTTTTCTTGGAAGTGTTTATTAAAAAGTTTATCCAAACAAGGCCTAAGTCATGTTCCTTATTCATTGTAAATGTTTTGTACGTAGAAAGAATAGAGAGCTTTCACACTGTTTACTTTAGCTATAGTTTGGTATATTTGGAAGGAACATAATACCAGAATTTGTAGCAATAATAATCTCCCTCCACATATTTATCAGATAGACTTGTTTTTCTGCAAATAAATATTTCATGTTTTTCCTACGTTAGACTTGCAAAAGAATTGTGCTTCTCTTGTATAGTTTCTTTTTTTTGTAACTTATGGACGATTCTTGTCCCTCTCCAATTTTTGTATATTTTCTCTCAATAGGTACTTACTAATATCAAAAATCTCTAGTACATATGTCATTAATGTGAATTTCTTTTTATATTATTCAAAGAATAAAACCAAATTCATATTCATATTTTCCAGCATAGTGCCATAAATGTGTTACCAGGGTGAACGCGCTCCTGGCCCATGCAAATTCGTAGGTCACCTACAACACCATCATCACGCACTGGAGTACACTGGAATGAGATGAATTTTCCAATGGCTTCTTTGGTAATACGATACTGCAGTCCTGAAACCCCTGGTATCAAAGAACCTGAATCCCCTTCAACCTGCACATACCAGAAGACATTTAGAACATAAATTTTCAATTTAAAGGACATTTTGTTACTAATAGGAATATTTTTCTATTTATTTCCAGTAGGTCAAATCTACACCTATTTTTCAACCCCTTTTACTTCGATTAAATTTCTCAATAGTCAATCCATTTTATTCTTTTCCATTAAATGCAAGAAAAACTAGAGCCAAAATGAAGTAAAACATGAGACAAACAAGTTTACACAGACAGTTTATTAAGGAGCTTTCACTCAATCACAAGGAAAAAGTTGAACATTTATCCAGAAATTGTCCACCCGGCATCCACCCAAACACATGGTTAACTACATGTGTAAAAAGGTTAATTTTACGTCACAAGTGGTTAACAGTAAATGAACGTGATTGTATACAACTATCGATGTGGTTAATATTAACCAGTTTTAAGGCACAATTAACTGCTATTAGTCATTTAAATAACCTTGTGGCACTATTAACCATTTGTGAAGCCAAGTTAATCACCATTAGACATTTCAATAAATAACCTCATGACACTATTAACCACATATCAACAATTGTACACAATCACGTTCATTTACTCTTGACCAATTGTGAGACAAAGTTAATCATATTTACACATGTAGTTAACCACATATGATGATCAATAACCTATGACACTATTAACCACTTGTAAGGCAAAGTTAACCACCATTAGACATTTCAATAGCCCCATGACACTATCAATCATATATCAATAATCGTATACAATCACATTCATTTACTCCTATAACCAATTGTGAGGCAAAGTTAATCATATTTACACATGTAGTTAATCACGCATGACAGTCCATAACCTCATACACTATTAACCACTTATGAGGTAAAGTTAACTACTGTTAGACATTTTAATACCTTATGACATTATTAACACAAATCGATAATTGTATAAAATCATGTTTATTTACTCTTAACCACCTATAAAACAAAGTTAACCATATTTTCACACATAGTTAACCACATGGCAGCATGAACGTTGGTAGGAAAAACCCAACAGTACATTAATCGAGACTCCAATCATAATACATAATTTCAATGATCTTATGTCCCCCCCCCCCCCCCCCCCCCCCCAAAAAAAAAAAATCAAGGATGTGGTGGTGAAGATGGAGTACACAAATGAAAATATCCACCGAGCATTGTCAATGTTTGATTGCAAGCAAACTAGCATTGTGGAAATATGGTCCATGCCGGAGTTTTCAAACCCAGACAGCAACACATTGCCATTGAGCCCAAAACTCCTAATAATAGGATGGCCATTTAGAAAGTCTTTAAATGCAAGTAAAATACTTTATGCTACACATAAATCCAATAAACAATCATTTTCCCCTATGTAGAGTTGAGTAGAACAATTGAGCAATGACATGACAACCTATTATAAATCATGTCTATAGTCAAATTATTGACTTCTAAATCCTTCTTAATTGTTTAGCCTATAACTTTTTTTCTGCCACTACCTCTAGCGGTTGGGCTTATCCTCCATCCCATCTACCCTCCTTAATAGAACTTCTTCTACAGGTCCTTTTCATACATGTTGAAAGCACCCACGCAAGATTCTACCATCTTTTTTACAGGTGTTATCCCATCTTTTCTACACAAATGCTTGGAATGGACTATAGCGACACTTTCTCTCCAATAGATAAAATGGCTATGACAAGTTATTTTGGTCTACGACTACTGAAGGCCACTGGCCACTTTACCAATTTGATATCAAGAATGTTTTCTCCATAGTAATCTCATAGAAAGAGGTTTGTATGAATCAACCTCCTTGGTTTGTTGCTTAAGGAGAGTTTTCAAGACCAGTTTGTCATCTCTAGAAATCCTTATATGATCTAAATCTCCTAAGGCATGGTTTGACAAGTTCAGCTTTGCGGTCCAACAAGTTGGTATAGACCGCCTAATTTTCCATTACCATAGAGTCGCAAGGTACATTTATTTGGTTGTGTACATCTATGACATTGTCATTACAAGTAGTAATCATCATGGCATTTCACTAGTAAAGCAGAATCACTGTCACCATATATTTATAAAGTTACTTTTTTATTCAATATATATTATGATGTCATATCATTTTAAATGACAATTTATTTTTTTGTAGGAGTTATAAAAATTATTGTTAATTCAAATAAATCAGAAGAAAAAAGATTGTTATTAAGCTTTAGTAAAAAGTTAACTCAGAACAAGAAATCACTAACAGTCAAACATTGTAGTATAGATACAAAAATGGTAAGGCTGGTATAGTGAACAGAAATAGAATGCTTAGTTGATAACTATATTTAGGTCAAAAGTCAAATTAGGGACAGTCCTTAGCCAATTATTGTTGAGCTTTGGCACATATTTTTTAAAGTGCATACATGAGAAAGAATTTACATTGTTGCTAAGATAAGGATTAGACTCCCATAACTTTAATTAAAAAAGTTAGACATATACTGTGGAACATTGATGTAAGTACATACCTCATGAATATACCAACTGTATATACTTTTTCCTTCATGACCTCCAACATATCCATATGAAGCTGTCAATATTCCATCTTCACTGTAATCTCCAATGATAGATAAGAAATTCAAGCTTGGGGGAAGAGCTGTAAGAAATGCAGAAAGTGGTTATGATAGATGATTTGAGAAGAAATAAATATGAAATTTGAGGGAAAATTCAACTTATATAGATTATGGAATTTATATTCCTGTTACCAAAGGGATTTATATTCAGTTTATATTCTGGACAGAACAAGAACAAAGTTGAGTGAGAAGAAACAAGTACACCTACTCTCAACTGCTTTATCAGATATTACAAATGCTGGTTCACCAGAATCACCATCAGGAGTCATGGGTGTAAATTTTGCCACAATGTAATAGCCAACAGCTCCAAGAGGTATGCGGAATGCCTGAATTGGTCAAAACCCAACAAGAAAATTGAAACTAGATGTAAAGGGGGCAAAATGGTGCCCTGTATTTGAAAAATCATTAAGTAACTATAGGATCCCCCCTCCCCAAAAAAAACGGGGGGGGGTGGGTGGGTGGGTGGGGAAACCTACTTTAGCAATTTTGGAAGTACTTAATGCTTCAAGACTGTTTTCATCCAAAGTTGATGAACGTGTTTTATACCACTGAACTCTGCTAGATCCTTCAGTTCCTCCGGTTACAATACCAGTTGCAGTGACCTTGCTATTCTCTCGTAGATCACCAATTATTTGACATTCGTTACTTTTGGGGGTGCTGAAAACAAAACAGAAGCATCATAGCCATCAAAACTGTTGGTTTAAATCAGCAGCATTTGAAATTTTTAAAATCATCACCATAAAACATTTCATCATGTTACCAAAAGAATGGAAAAGAACTAAACACGTAAGCAAAAGAGTATGCATACAATACATTTAGATTCTTAGAAGAATGAATCGTGCTGCATCAAATATGTAAAATTATTTTCAGAATGCAAAGTGTTAAAGGTGAAAGCCTTCTTTTCTGGGATGGAAACAGAAAAATCCATAGAGGAAGATATGAAACTGAGAATCAATATAAAGTGAAAAGAGAAAAGGAAAATACTAACAAATCCCTTATAATAGAAGGATTAAGCATACCAATATGCTGAGATCAAAGCAAGATGAATAACTCTAACCTATCACAAAATAACAGTAGCATTATATTGCCTAGATCAAGAGCCAACAATCACACATTAATTGAAGATGAGTGTCAAAGACTAACTCTCCCAATGGCTTAAATTATTAGGTGGAGGCTCAGCATGGTTTATAAATCAAAATAACAAATACACCCCTCATGTGAGAGTTGTTTGTGCTTGATATGTTGACAATCTATAGGCTCTTTGAACCTTATATTGATATTTAAGATTGAATCAACAAGGATCAACCTCCTGACTACTGTACACAGAGGGTCAAAGGACAATTCCAATTCTCCTTAAAGCTTAGGTTGTTAGGTGGAGTCTTGAAATGGATTTATACCTCTAAGAATGAGAAATTGGTACATGACAAAGAAATTAATACCATTCAGAGATTAAAATAATAAAAGATCACCTGCCAGTGCCACGTACAACAAAATGGCACCAGCTACTAGTAAAATATTATGCAATGGCACTGTTGGACAAAACAGAACCAAAGTACAGCAGACATTGCTAATAGTCATCAGGGTACCTTTTTTCACAACAGGAGACATTACTGACATAGATTTTCCTTCCTGACCTGAAAGATACACAAATGAATATATTACAAAAACACTTCACAAGTATTTGGAAAAGATACATTGATCAAGTCTGGATGGTAAACCTTCAAAATTAATGGGTATGTACACAAAAGACAAACAACAACCAACATCCTCTTTGGTCAAGGCATACTCAGATGTACCCGCTGACACTAACAAAAAGCCTCTGCATAGATTTGCCGCAATGAAACAAGAGTAAAGAGCTTAGTAAGTGTAATAAGGGACTAAAGAAAATAAAATTTTAAACAAAATAAAAGCAGGAAGCATCCCCAAAGCATTGTAATAAATGCAGCAATACACTTTCCAAATTGCAAAAGCACAAATCAGAAGTCTTGAATAAGCGAATTTATTTTTTAACTTGATGCATTCATGCCCTTCAGTGAAGCATGGCGAAGAAAATACTGACCCAGAATCCCTGTTCTCCCGTAACCATTCAAACTTGCTGGGACCCTCCCTTCCACCAAAATAATCACCAACTCCTTTGATGGTAATTCCCTCAACTGCATCTCCAACTATTTTAACATTACTGACAGAAGGAAGAGCTGCCATATGAGAACAATCAGAGAACAATTAGACAGTAGCATGAGAATTGAGTGGTTCAAGAATACTGGTGACTACATGATCTCACTTCTCCAATTTTGAATCATTGGCAACTTTATACTTCCCTGTCATACAATTAATCCCGTGTTGACAACATCAATCTTCAAATTCAGTCAGTTCTTTCATAATGAGCCATTAATCCATCAAATATAAGCCTATTTTTGTTCATCTATAAATTTCCAAGACTTCACAAAGCAGCACATAAAAAGAGTGTTCAGAACAATAATTAATAAATCAATTAAAGGAGTTCTGTAGAAAATACCCAAATTTTAAGTGTTACATACCCCAATCCAAACATCAGCAATCTCGGGAGCAAATCTTACAAAATATACATGCTGAAGCAATATATACCGAAATATACCAAAAACTGCATAATGTAATAAAAAAACTAACATATGTCAAGAACAATAAACTAAAGACTTAATTAGACTCTTAATCCCTTTAGTTTGGACTATGAGCAATTTTTATTCCCCAAATTTTTTTCAACTCAATTAAGTCCCTCTAGTTTTAAAAATGATTAAATTCAGTCCCTTTGTCGATTTCTTTTTACCTAAAACACTCTGAAAGTCTAATTTTCTATCGAAACATTTTATGTTTATGATAGATCTGGAAATGAAATAATTTTAAAAGTCAAATTTAGTAAAAACTAACAAAATTGAAAGGATTTTATATGAAATCGGATTAGGGTTCAAAGAAGGAAAATTTTAAGATTTTATTTTGAAAGAAAATTCAGGTTTTGGTTGGTCAGTTTCGAGCAAAGAAAGGTTTAAAACAATTTGATTGATTCAATTTGTAAAGATTTGAGTAGAAAATAAAAATTGAAAGGTTTTAGGTAGAAGAAAGTCAATAGAAAGACCAAATTTGCTTAATTTTAAAAATAAAGGAACTTAATTGGCTAAAAAAAAAAACTTGGAGGACCAAAATCACATATTCCATACTAAAAGAACCAAAAGTGCAATTAAGTCTGCCATAATTCATAAACTTAAGACAAAGTCATAAGTCTCACAAGTCATAATAAGTTCGCTAGAAAGGAAAAAAACCATCAAGGCCAAGTAACAAGAAATTGATAGAAAACAAGACAAACATAAATTAAGACATCACGAGAATAAGAGGAAAAGATTATATCATTTTTTTGTCTCCAAAGTTCAAGTTTAGAGTTAAACTCTTCCCTTAATTCCATAATCAAAATTATATCATTTGCAAAAGGAATGCATTTAGGGATAATCTTTTGTATGTACTTGATAATACATCTTAGACTAAATTTAACAAGGACTTAAGGCTGAGCTCTAATGTAAACCTATCCTTGTAAAAATGTCATTAGTCTCGCATTCAAGAGTTCTCCCACTAATAGTTACCCCATCATACATGTCTAGCATAGCTTGCATATAAGCCACACAAACACCATTCTTTTCCAAAGTTTTCCTTAATACTTCTCTAAGCACCTCAACATGTTTTTTCCAAGGTGATAAAAACTATATGTAAGCCTCTTTCTTTGCTTTAGTACCTTTCCATCAACTCTTGTAGAAGATAAATAGCTTTTGTCATATACCTTCCTGGCATAAATCCAAACTGATTCTCTACAATCTAGTCTCTTCTCTTAATCTATGCTCAAGTGCCTTTTCTCTTAATTCCAAATTGTGGCTCATAAGTTCTATCCCTCCATAATTTACATAATTTTGAATATCTTTCATGTTCTTTATATAGGAACAAAGTGTTCCTCCTTCATTCATTTGGCATTTTCTTATATCTCAAAATCTCATTAAATAACTTAGTGAACCATATGATATCATGTTCTCCAGCACATTTCCAAACTTCAATAGAAATACCATTAGGACCAATAGTTTATGATTATCCATCCTCTTAAAACCTTCTTTTACCTCTCCAACTCAAATTTTGGAATAGAAAGTTAAATTTTATTTGTCCTCTTGGACTTAGCAATAACATCTTTGTTGGTAAGTAGCCTTAATTGTAGTCACCCCTAGCCCACCTTAATTGCAACCTATCAGAGTTGGTTGCCAATGTCTCGAAAAGGGCTACCCGCGAAGGGGCTGACCAGAGGTTGAAGTAAGTATCATAGTATGCAGCCATTGGGATGTCGACTCCTAGGCATTTGAGATCTCACTTCAACTAGAGACAAGGCCTAAGAAGTGCTTATAAAGCTTGGGTAATCCTCACAGTACAAGCCAGTTTTGTGAGGATAAGTTAGGCCTTAGGCCCAAAATCTAAGAATCTTTCTTTTTGCTATTACAAAAAAACTTGGATGTCTCCATTCAATATGACACATACTAAAGTGAAGCCATTGATCATAAGGAGAACTTATCCAATCTACAATTTTGTGTGTAACAAATGACAAGTGTAACCTCTTCCCTCACATTTTAGTGATCCTTTCCCAAACACTCCCTTAATATGAGGGATGAATCACAACATTCAAAAGTACAAGGATTGTAAGAATTGGCAAATTATACTCATGGCAAACGAAATACATGAACTAGTAATTCTGAGGTAATTCAATTTCACAACAATTCTCTAGTATATGTAGGGTTTGATCAAAGGCTACCCCTATCCTAATAGAAAATTTGATATTTGGATCCATTGGTGTGTGCACTAGGGATGCCACAGCAAAAGATATGAAAGATTGAAAATGACCAAAAAGATGGAGGTGATTTTTAGTGAAGTTAAACAGGGTTTTTGGCTTCCTAAAGAATAGCAACAGCAATGGCCACCTACATCTCATCATAGCCAACTATTGCAATGCTCCACAACAAACCAGTGAAGTGATCTACTACAAGCATTCAATAGGACCACAAATCACTACAGCCACTATTGCCAGTGCCACTAGGAAGGGAAAGAACAGCAATGATAACAGCATTGGAAGGAAACAAATGCCAAGGTGAGTAGCGTCACTACTCACTAGTGCAGCTTGTGAAGGTGTGTGGAAAAAACAAACAGGAGGGAAAACAAAGATTCCAGTAGCCAAATTGGGTTCACGTCCAACAGCAAGGAGAGATTCACAATACAAAGACCTTTGGAGAAGAAAATAATTGGGAATTAGGAGGGAAAACAAAGATTTCAGTAGAATTGAGTGCACATCCAACAACAAGGACAGATTTACAAGACACACCACTGGAGAAAAAAAAAACAATAGGAGATCCAAACCTTTGGAACTCGGCAATGGAAAGAGTAACAGACTCAAATCAAGTGGGATGGAACCACTATGATACCACACTGAAACAGAGTATTTGGAAGAACTTGTGTGTCTCTATCTCCTATCCATAAGAGCATCTCCAATGGTGCACTTAAAGCAAAGGTTCTCAACTGAGTTTTAGAGGGTCCAATCATGCACATCAAATTTAAGAACTTTTAACAACTTTCCACACCATTGGTGCAATTATCTAATAACTTAAAATAGGTCTCGTATATTATCTCACAAATGTTTTTTTAATCATGAAAAACAGTTGCTTATATAAGAATTGGTTCTTACAACAGGAAGCCATGTCAACCTCCTCCAATGGTGATCCTGAGTAAGAATCGATTTGTAAAATTAAGAACCTCACAAGAACTGCCATTGGAGATGCTCTATTTTAAGGAAGTAAATTAACAGATCAATGGCAAACTTAAAGCCAAATTGCTCGCTAACAATAAGATATCATAATTATCATTGACCATATCTTCTAACAAGAGCTAAATATGTTGATGAATCTAGATTAGTATTTTGGCAAAGGCTATCAAGTATATTTCAAACAGAGCTACAAGAAAAGTAGAGAACATAAAAATGGACAAAATTCAATGCTTACCAGCTTTTACAAAATCTGTATATTTGTATTGAGGTTCTCCTTTGGCACCTTCTTCTGTTACTGGTGTGTACATGAAAACTAAACTTGAATCAACATCATCAATGGTTAGCCGATACTCTTCATCTTCTGCCCCAACAATGACCACAGGACTGCTATTCCACTTTCTCCGTAACCAACTAAAGCAAGAAACAAAACAAGACAAATGGGATAGTTGTATCACACCATTTTTATAACAAAAAATATTTTGTACATAGTCGTATGCTATACACATGATATGAACAGACACATGTACAAATACAAGGAATGTCATCTCACCTAGCAACACCTTTTCCTGGTGTTCCACCACACCATGCAACCTTAGCACAACCCCTGACAATACTTCCTTCTACTAGTTCCCCATGCACTTCAAGGTTTACAACCTTCGGAATTCCATTCCCTGGACAAAGTAGATGTGTAAAATTATTAATGATGCACGAAGAATGTACATATTAAGAAATTATTAAAAGAAGACATCGATATGGAACCCTGAAATCAGACAAATCCTTGTTCTTTGGCCAGTAAGAAAGACAGGTCAGTCAACAATAATTCAATGAACTTTGAACAGTGTAATGGAGTACAGCTAGAAAATTAGACAGCTCATATTTTTCTCTGCATTTAATGATGGGGAAATTAATTAGGATATTACACAATTAATACAAGCAAGATGGATAAAATGGAGAAAGGCATCGAGGATTATTTGTGATCGCAAAGTACCTACCAAACTCAAAGGTAAGTTTTATTGTACAGCTATATGTCTGGCTATACTCTATAGTAGTGAATGTTGGGCTTTAAAAGGGAAACACGAGAAAAAGGCGGGAGTAGCAAAAATAAGAGTGTTAAGATGGATGTGTAGATACAAGAAAGGACAAGATATGAAATGACTATATACAAGATCTTGGTGTAGAACCAATTGAGGAAAAGATGAAAAAAATCGATTAAAGTGACTTGGACATGTACAAAGGTCACTGGAAGCCAATGAGAAAATTATATTGATGGTTTTTAGTCCTGTGAAAAGGGGGAGGGGCAGACCAAGGACATTAGGGGAAGTTATTAAGAAGGATCTCATAGCAAATAACATCTCTGAAAATCTAGTCTTTAACCAATTCAAATGACATCGTGTGATCTATCTAACTAACCTCACATAATGGGAAAAGACTTTTGTTGTATATTTTTCCTTACATTTAATTTTGATCCATTAACAATGTGGACTTTCACACTATCAATGAACCATTTGGTACCACACATATAGTAAGAATGCTAAAATATTTTACCAAAAGTAAAAAATTATGGTTTTTACAATGAGCCTTATAGTCCATCTTCTCCCTTGTCAATCTCTACTCTTTCTCATGTCATATCACCTCCCACTTCACCTTCTATTTCACCTCTTGCTTCCTCTCCATCCCCATCCCTTTTTGTCTGTACTTCTGCTCAACATCAATCCCCTCCAACTCCCAACTCATATAACTACTCCAAGGTAGTGTTTGGATAAGGGATTTCACATTTTCATGGAATTTAAAATGCATGGAAATTTAATTACTTCAATTAAATTCCTTTCATTTTTAAAATACTTTGTTTGGATAAAACAATTTAAATTTCCTGTATTTCAAATTCTTTGTTTAGACAGAGTAATTTAACTTCCATCATATGCAAATGTCATTTTTTAATAATGATAGCTTTTATTATTCATAGAAGCATAAATGGAGAGAAAGAGAAGTGTAGAAGAGAGAGAGAGAGAGAGAGTACATCAAAGCTTTGGGTTAAAGTGTTTATAGCGAGACCATGAAAAAGCTAAAGAATTTACAAATTCTTTCATTTTAGGTGTTATTTGAAATTCCCATTTTGCTTGAAAAAAAATCTCCAATAAAATTCCCATCATTTTGAAAATTCTTTGGATTTGATATCCAAGCAAATCATTTTGATGTATGGTATTTTAAATTCACTTAAAAGTTGACTCCTCTTTCAAAATTCCCCATCCAAAAACACCCTAACTTTTCTGGTTCTGCTGATTCACCCTCATCTTCATCTCCTCATGTTTCTAATTCTGTTCTAGTGTTTTATTCTGATTCCCCATCCTCCTCCTCTTCCTCTTCTACCTCAACTTATTTTCATCCATCCTTTGATAGGAACTCCAAAAACTAAATTCCTCAGCTAAATGTGAGAGAAGAAAAAGGGGAAATGGGAATCTGAGAGATGTAAGATAGAATTCTCATTCAATGAAAGGAGCAACAACAGAAAAATTGCTCTTCATAACGGTATCACTCCATTTATAACTGAATAAACTCAGTTTCTGACAAATTCTTTTACAACCCTTTCCCACTCCTTTCCCACTATTTTATCAAACCAAAAACGCCCCCTAATGGCAGCTGTGACTAAATGCAACTGACTCTAATTGCTGTAACCAACCCATTAAAATTTCTTCCTCCATAGTATACTTTCCAGACCTTATCTAACACTGCCATTCCATTCACTACTCCCTCTCTCCATCGCACAAACCAAATCTAAGTCAGGCATCCATAAGCCCAAACTTGCCTCTACACTGTTATTATAGCCCATTCGGTGCATACCACTGCTGAGCAAGCCTCGGCAGACCCACAGTGGCAGACCACAATTCAAGCTGAGTATGCTGCATTTCTTGCCAATCAGACCCAGTTTTTAGTACCCTTGCCTGCACATCACCAGGCAACTGGGTGCAAGTGAGTGTTTCAAATTAAGGAGAACCCTGATGGCTCTGTTAATAACACAAGGCCCGGTTCATTGCAAAATGGCTTTCAGCAACAGCCTAACATTAACTACAGAGAGTCAGAGACCACTTCTCCTGTCAGCCAGCTACAGTTCATATCTTCCTCACTCTTGCTCTCACATGTAAGTGGCAAATTTAGCAGTTACATAAAAACATTGTCTTCCTCAATGATTTTCGAAAGAAAAATTATAAACGTCCTGCCGAAAACGTCCACCCGGCACAATTAACCACTTTTAAGGCATAGTTAACTAACATTAGACATTTCAATAACCTTGTGACACTACTAGCCATTTGGGAGGCATATTTAACCATTAGTGACCACTTGTGAGGCAAAGTTAATCACCATTACACATTTCGATAATTTCTTAACACTATTAACCACTTATGAGACACATTTAACCATTAGTGCCATAAGTACAGATTGATAATTGTATATGCACATTCATTTACTCTTAACCACTTGTGAGGCAAAATTAACCACCATTAGACATCTCAATAACCTCATGACACTATTAACCATCATTGCCACAAGTACAGATTAATAATTGTATACAATCACATTCATTTACTCTTAACCACTCGTGAGACAAAGTTAACCATATTTACACATGTAGTTAACTACATGTGAAATGGACATTGGGTGGAGAATTCCCAACGGTATGTTAATCACTACTCTTTTCTAAAAGACGAGGTTTATATGCAACAGCCCCCAAGGTTTGAAACAAGTAGCAACTTAGAAGTCTCTTGGTTGCAAGTTGTTAGATTTCATCTCAAAACCAAATGGTATTAAGTTAAGTTGGCCAATAGGTATATAAGTTACACCTCAAGAATTAAGGCAGACGATGTACGACTTTCCAACATCCTCCCTCCATAGATGCCTACCAAAATAGGCAATACACAAAGATGGGCTATAAGCTCTATTACCATGTTAGATTTAATCTTATGTTAACAAATAAGAGAGAATTGAGAGAAAAATAAAACCAACTATTATTGATGGATTTGCAAAACTTATACAAAGAGAGGTACAATCTGATATTTATAATGCTACAGACAGTTGGGCTAGAACCTAACAGAAGAATCTAGATACAGATGTCATACTGACAGCTGTGTAACCAACTAGACAGCTTTCTAACCACCTTAGTAACTGCCCAAGAGTCAGTTAGATAACTGCTCTCCGTACAATACTCACATCTTAAAACCAGATAGTGTTGCCCCATAGGTATATAAGTTGCACCCCAAGAATTGAGACAGGCATGTAGGGCTTTCTAACACAAGTTTCCCAAGGCTTTCTATGGGTTGAAGCAGAGTCCTCAGGCCTGAATTGAGTCCTTCGCTAGGACATTGCTAAGCTTTGGCTTCAAATCCAGCAAATGTAACCCCTTCTAATTTGTTTTTACCATTTCCCAGTACAGCCTATGTGTCCATGTGTATGTTGATGACAGCATAGTCAACAGCAGTTCTCCATGGTTACTTCAGCAACTTTACTAAACCACATTCTACCCCTGTTGAAACAGTTAGAAAATTCAGACTTCTGGGCATTGAAGTCCAGCACCTTTCAAATGGTTCCTTGCTGCTGTCCCCAGCCAAGTACATCCAGGATCTCTTAGCCAAAGCCCAAATGTCCGACGCCAAGGTATATCTACACCTATGATTGGGGGATGAAAATTGTCTAAGTTTGGGGATGATCATGTTCAATATCCACACCTCTATATATGAATTGTAGGTGCATTGTGGTATGCCATTTTAACCATGTCAGAGATAAGCTATAGCATGAATAAGGTCTGTCAATTCCTTTCCCAGCCTCCTGAGGAGCATGTGAATGTGGTCAAACATACTATAGTGCCTCAATATCACCATCCATTATGGCTTGTTTCTTCAGCGTTCAGCCTGCCAATTCGCTTCAGCCATTTTCCTTCGAAGCGTATTGTGATTAAGATTCCACCTCAGGCTCATACCCTAATGGCAGGAGGTCTATGTCTGGGTCCTGTGTGTATCTAGGACCTAATCTCATATTGTGGTGGTCCAAGAAACAACCCTTGTTTGCCATATCCAGCACTATAGCCAAATACAGTAGAAGACACTATTAGCAGACTTGTTATGGATTCTTTTGGAAAGTCCCACATTGCCCTCCTCAATTACCGGGGTGTGGTTTATATACCTATTGGACAACTTCACTAATGCCAATTGGTTTTTAGATAGAATATATGGTATCAAAGCCTAGCCTATTTCTATTGCTCTGTAGTCTCTGCTGTATATCACCTGGTCCAGCAAGCATCTGCTGATGGGGGGTGTTGGAAAGTCCCATATCACCTGCCTCAATAGAATGCGGTTTATATACTTATTGGACAATTTCGCTTAATGCCAATTGGGTTTAAGATGGAATCTAACAGATTCAGACTCTAGTTCAAGAGTTCAAGATGTTGGCTCTCACTTCTATCATCTACTCTGATAACCTTGCAATTGTTTCCCCCTCACATAATGCAGTCCTTCACTCAAGGACAAAACATAAGGAGCTGGATCTGTTCTTTGTCAGACAGAATATCATTCAAAATAGCAACACAGTCTACCACATTCCTGTTCAAGATCAGTATGCAAATATTCTGACTAAGGACCTAACTTCAGACGGGTTCTGTGAACTGCCTGACAAACGCAGTGATCTTGATCAATTTTCACGGACAAATCCACACTGAATTTGATGGGAGAATATTAGAGTAACAAAGCATGTCAGTTACAGTTCTGTTAAGCTGTTATTACAGTTGTCGGATAAATAGTTAGATGGTAAACTCTCAAACCAAAGAAGTATCAGAGAACACTATAGCTCAGTCATTTCACTCTTTTGTGTTTACAGTAACAACTTACCCACAACTCTCTGGACACTTTCTCTTACTTTCTTACACTTATTCTCTCTTGGTTTTTAATTGGCACCCTTTTCCCTTTAAACTTTAAAATCCTTTCGGTGTATAAAATATATATACACCTATTATAAGACTTGAAACTGAAAAGATTTGAAAGGAGGAAACTGAAAATTAATTTTATTTCTAATATGATGATTACAAAATGGAGAAAATCACTCCTATATATAGACTTTATCACATTTAATTCAGGAACCCCAAGAGACAAAATATTTACAATTCTCAATAGCCTAAGAACCTGTACAGACTAATATTAAATTCTATTAATTATAATACTACTACTCTACATTACAACAATAAGAATGGAAGTGCAGTGCACAACAAAGCTTCAGCTCCCTCATGCATTTAGATTTTAAATTCAACAAGGATGTTTGAAAGCATATTTGGAAAATGCATACAAACAATAACATAAAGAGAATATGCATGTCTCAGTTTCAAACAACAATAAAACCAAATAGGAATATGAAGAACACAAACAAAAAAAGGAATCCACAATACATCATTTTAAGTAAATATTAAATGTACTTCCACAGCTATATCTAATAAAGTATGTGGGTCACTTTATACATATCAGGCTAACTAATCTAAAAATTTTAGCCGTTCATCTAAATATACATTATGGACACAAGACAAGCCTACCTCGTGAAACACGGGAAGAGATGGCAAATATAGGAGGATACTCCATTTCTCCCAAAGTGGGAGTGCATTCCACTTTCAGAACTTTCCCAATGTCATCATGCTTTGGCCAGTAAATCTAAAAATCATACTAATGTCATGAACACAAATAACAAACAAATATACAAACAAACAAAAATATGAAGCAGCGGTAATGATCTAATCAACTCATTACCTCATCAGTAGCATCTAGAATAGGGACAAAGTTTGAAAGTGATATATCACCATAAAACCATTGATATTTTAAAACTAATGGTGTGTCTGTACTAGCTGCATCATCATGAATAATTGTGAAATGACAACAACACATATCTTCTTCCACAGGTTTATCTATGGAGGCTTCTTTGAGAAAAAACCCAGGAGGAATACGGTCCTTCCATTTCTCAACTAAAAAGTGGAAAGTTGACTCTGCAGCATGCTCAGGACGGCTAAACTCCCAACCATCTCTAATGCACAAAGCTGTATGCACAGGATAACGCTTTGCTAGTGCCACTTCCTCCCGAGAGAGATCTGCAAAACTTTTCATATTCAATAAATAAACTATCTTCATACATGAAATAAGAGTTCAAAGATGCCAATAGAAATCACTCAAAGAAAACATTTATGGTAGGTACTCCTCAACCTATGTAAGAATTATTCATCTATCAGTTCAACCAAAAAACAAAGATACCAAAGGCTAAGAATAACTTTACCACTCATACCTCTATCATTGTATTTTTTCAAGGTAGGTCCAACTAGCAATATTGAGGCTGCTTCCAAATGAGGCATCTTAAGTATAGGATTCTCCTCCACTCGCAAATGCTGCAGTACAGTAAAAATCATTGAAAGTAACATCAACCAGTCTACATTTATGTATGCATCCACACGTGTATATATAACATTAATTTAAGTCTCTGAAAGTTACTTGAAATTGAAATTTTTAGGTTTAATTACTATGTTTATCCAATTTTAAACTAGTACCTATATTGTGAAAGTTTCCAATTAGATTGCATAATTACCAAATGTTTCTAATTCTGCCCCCACCCTGACCAGTCTATCATATGATTGAGTTTTGACCTCTAAGAGAAAATTATCACCTGCATCATATGACAAAATTAATGGATACCTAAGGTCAATGTGCAAATCCAATTAGAATCATTTTGGCAATTGTAAGAATCCAAAATAAAATGAGTTTAATTTTGATACATTATCTGTGTAATGATTTTTTCATCATCAGTCAATTAGAAATCACCCAAAATATGACTTCTAAAACAACTATGACAAGTCAAACAATTTTCAATTATATGGCAATCCATGATTGGATGACAATGTAAATAACCTTTACATTATCAATGTATTCCAATTAAATTAATAAAAAGTTTTAAAATGTAAGGAGGGACTAATTTAAAATCTTGGTGAGGTGAGAGAAACCCTTGGTCTGAAAACACAACTTTATTCACCTCCTGCATAGCAGAAATATTTATAATTTTATTTTAAGAAATAAAATTCTATACTGAACTAATGTTTATAATCTATATAATGGTTATCATCATGCCTACAATGATGTTAATATAATGGTTAATCAAGTAAGGTCAACAAGTTTGATCCCAGAAACTCTGATAATATTTAAAGTGAACTTCAACACAAGGCAGGCATGTACTTCACCCTCCAAAACCAAAAGGGCTTTCATGTGTGGGGGACTATTAGACATATTAACAAGAACACTCAACCATATGAAAACATAGGTTCTTGGACAAAGGGAATCAATGATAAAATTCATGACAATCTGAGCCCAAGACATCATCTGTGGAAATGATGAACATAGAACCTAGCCACACATCACATCACATGACAACTCATACAATTTCCTCGGTGCTTTTCTCATAAAACCAGCAATTCACCAAAACAGAAAAACACAAACCATAGAATTAAAATAAAGATTATAGTGTCCAAAAATCACTAACGTACTATGTGCTTTGAAGAGATAACTAGACATCTCCCACAATGACTAGGATAATTTATCAGACAATAACACAAAATGATGAACTACATCCATGAGAAAGTCTACTAAAATAAAAGTGTGATGATGCCTGAGCACTTAGGCTAAATAAAAATGGTTTCATACTAACCTCAAGAACAGGTAAATATGGAAAACCCTTAAGAGTAGAAATTTTGTTTTTGCTGGCAGCTAAGACCTGCACCAAATTATTTCATTCATAAATAATTCAGTTATACACATGCATACACAAACACACAGAATACATATAGTCAATATACTCCATTCAACTGAACAACCTGGAGTCGAGGTTGGCTTGCCATAGTGAGAGATTTCAACTTATTCTGAGCTACTGAGAGGAACTGCAAAAATGAAATATAACAGATACAAAAGAGTTTTGATGAACACTGAAGTTGAAAACCTCAATAAGATCTGAATTAAAAATAAGAGATGGCAGGGTTTTTTAAGCTTGCCTCCAAATTAGGAAGCTGAGGGAGACTTGCCAATGATGTGATTTGATTTCCAGCAAGGTAGAGTTGCTGCAAACAAGTTAAGGATTTGACACTGCTTGTATTAAAGAAGTATTCACATCTTTTAACTTTCTTATCTCAGCCATAAGACAATAACATCCACACATAAAATAAAAATAAAAAAGACAACATACCTGCAGTACTTTGCAATTTTCAAGAGGCTCAAATCCAGGCCCCTTAAAATCATTAAAACTCAAATCAAGAACCTGACAAAGTAAATAGTTTCTTTCAATCAGTCTGTAAAAATTCTGTTTGAAATTATTCAAACATAACACCCAAATCTAAGTTATTATATAAAACCTTCACTCTCGTCAATATTTCTACGCCTTCCATTGTAGACAAGAGATTGTCCCGGAGATAAACAAACTGCCAATAAGAATCATAAGTTAAATGCTATGGATTATGAAAATCCTCAAAACAGAAACAAACCATGTACATCAAAATACAACTTGAAATTCTCCGTCAAATTCTGCAGTCCTTGCAATTAACCATAGCAAACCAGAAATTTTCGTTTTATATCTTAATGAACAAAAAGTAAAGCCATTGACAGAACCAATTGCAGCTGAACCAACATCAGCTCACTGAGAAATGCTGAAATGGACCGTATGCCTAAACAAATCCAACCACTCAATAAAATTGTAGTTATCAATCTTAGATAGCAGTGCATAACAGCTGGCTCTGAAAACTGTATGGTAGGAAGCAGGATGACTGCTATTTAAAATATTATAATACAAACTAAATAATTTATACTACACATAAATACTCAAAAACAAAAAAGAATAGAATTAAAGAAATACATGATAAATGCTGAAAATCAGATCAAATATTCTGTATTTATTTAGTATTGATTGTATAGGCAAAACAAATCTGATTTACAGAAACAAAATCTCCTATAATCAATTGTATTTATTGTCATAAGCCCATATGATACAATCACAGCTATGTATTTGAGACACAATTCAGCAAACCTGTCCTTTGTTCTCCCTTTTTCAACATGGTATCTAGAGCCTAATAGAAGCATCCCTAAAACTGTGCCTACCTTGGGGACCCATTGTCCTCCGGTGACAAACTTTTTTGCAAACCATGTCATTCTCCAGTTTTCCCTTTTTCGTGATTTTCCAACGCTTTTTTCGACATTTTCTTCGGCAGTCACCTTTTGCTGACCAGTTTTTCAACAATCTTTTCGGCAGCCAAGACCTCAACGGGGTGGGCCTTCCCCCGATCTACGTTGTCGCCCAAGTTACAACTCCAAAAACACCTACACGCGCCCCCACGCGCGCATTTTTTTCCTGCACCAAACAATACCTTTGTCAAAGCTTCTCCAGCAAGTCCGACCCCACTCCTTGCATCAGACTCATTGAACCCAAGCCTATAAAGCCCAATCACTTTCGGGTTGTTCCGTTATCATTTGACTGGTCCCACTTTGTTTCCCCCTCTTCCAAGTATTGTACTATTCCTTTTGCCTCGAGTTTTGTGCTAACGGTTGCTTCTAGCCCTACAGATCGACCTAAGGCAAAACCTCCTCTTCTC
The DNA here is from genome assembly GCA_004329165.1 of Spatholobus suberectus. Taxonomy (NCBI): domain Eukaryota; kingdom Viridiplantae; phylum Streptophyta; class Magnoliopsida; order Fabales; family Fabaceae; genus Spatholobus; species Spatholobus suberectus. Next base: position 42,041,262 of record CM014729.1, read on the forward strand.
TCCAATTTTATTCCATCCACTAAAAAATTGGAGGGGTCCAACTATGCCACTTGGGCCTCTAATATTTTGTTGTGGATTAACGGTCAAGGATACAAGGAACACCTCACTAATACTACTAATTCGGTGGCTGTCCCCAATCATGCCAAATGGGAAAAGATTGCTGCCTAGCTATGTAGCATCATCAAGTTCACCCTCCATCCGTCTATCAAACTGATTGTTCGTCCTCATATCACTTGTGAGTCGGTTTGGTCTGAGGTCTGTGCACTTTACACTAATGACATTAAGTGCCTCTATGGCATGTGTCACAACTTGATGACTATAATCACCCCACAAAAGTTTAATGGTCCTATGTCAACCTATCTTGGTAGGATCCATGTTGCTCTTCATGAATTTAATGAACTGTTACAACCTACTACCATTAATCCAGTAAAAGTGAAGAAGGAACTTGAAAACCATAGCACCTTCTTCATGCTATTTGCACTTTATGGCTTGCCTCCAAATTATTCTGCACACGTGATCAAATTTTTGGATCCCCTAATGGTACCCACTATGACCAAGGTAACCTCTACCCTTTTTTGAATTCCTTCTAAGGCCATGGCTATTAGAGAATAGTAGAGAGTAGTATTAGAATGTATCTTTCATGCTTCCATTGTAAAGCTTTTCTTTCTTTTCTATTTTGATTGTTTGGGCCCAACCTATCTGTTGGCCCATAGTTAGCTCTTGTGATCTATAAATAGATGACCACCAATTGTTGTAACTAACTTTAGCAAAATTAATAAAAACAGTTTTACATTTCAGTTACACAAACTCTCTAAATTCTGTTATGGTATCCAGAGCATGGTTCGAACCCTAACTTTTTCTCCAGCCCTATCTATGCATTTCCACTTCAATCTGTTCCCACCTAAGTTGTTTCTACTTCAATGTCGATCTCATCCAATGCATCAACTAATTTCTCCCACTCTATTTATAAGAAGCTTAACACCAAAATTTACTTGTGGTGTCAACAAGTCAAACCAATTATCAAAGGTCATCAACTACACCATTTCTTGGTGAATCCAGTGATTCCAACAAAGTTTCACACAGTTGAAGATCGTAAAGCAAGTCGCGTCTCTGAATAATTCCTTGCCTGGGAGCAATATAATCAATTGATACTTTCTTGGCTCTAGTCATTGATTTCACGAGAAATGCTACCTTGTGTTATCAGATGCAAAAGTGTGTGGCATTTGCGGGAGTAGATTTATGTGTTCTTCCATTAGCATACCAACGCTTGTGCACAACAACTTCACATAGGGCTTTGCAATACGACTCTTGAAGATTGTTGAATTTCGAAGTATTTTCTTCGCATTTAGTGCCTTGTTAATGCACTCTCCACTATCAGTGAACCTGTTTCGTCAAAGGAGCATCTCGACATTGTTCTTGAAGGCTTGCCTGAAGACTGAGTCCACTGTAGCTCTTATCAATAGTCAATTCAATCCTCTCTCTATTAAGGAAGTTAAAACTATGTTGCTTGCTCATGAGTCTCGACTTAAGATGTTTCATAAGAAAACCCTAGTGTCCATCAATGTTGCTAAAGTTCCACCTCCAAAACCTCCCACCACACCTCAACCTCAAATCAATAATGTGTAGAATGCTCAAAACCAACATTCAAGTGATTCACGAGATGATTTTGCTCCATCAAATGACTACTCCAATTATCGTGGTGGATTTGGTGGTCGTAATGTTGGGCATCATGGTCAAGGTCACGATCATAGCAGTCACAGTCAACTTCCGTGCCAATTTTGCAATCGCTTTGGCCACACTACCTCAATGTGCTTCCATCGATTTGAACCTAACTTTGTTTTGCAACAATATTCATATTATCCTTACAGCTCACCAAATCCTACTCAGTGTCAGTGGCCTTCTGTACAAGTTAATCCACCTTGGGTTAATTTCACACCATACTAGCAATTTAAACCCAATGTTCCAGCTCCTGTGGCTCAACCTAGTGCCACTCTTAACACTCACCCTCAAGCAATGTTTGCAAGGATCAATGTCAACCCTAATGTTGCCTGGTACACTAATTCTAACGCATCACACCATGTTACCTCCAACATATAGAACATCTAGCAACACATTCCCTTTGAAGGTTCTAATCAAGTTGTCATTGGAAACAATCAAGGCCTAAACATCACATCTACAAGTTTCACCACTTTCCTTTCTCCTATAAATCCTAAAGTCTTTCTTTCCCTTAACAACTTACTATGTGTTCCTTCCATCCCAAAATGTTAGTCAGTTTACTCATGATAAATCTATATTTTTCGAATTTCACCCTAGTTTGTGTGGTTAAATCATAGGCCACATATGAAATCATGCTCAAAGGCTCAATGGAAGCAAATGGTCTATACCAGTTACCCTCACTGCTAAAGCATTCACAACCAACAAATGAGTTTTCTACTTTTTCGAAATTTAGCATAGGTGCTACCATTCCTACGTTACATAATATTTCTCTTACAAATGTAACGTACTCACTATGGCACTCACGCCTAGGTCATCCTAGTCCTGATGTCCAAAAATTGATATTCAAACTTTGTAATATACATTCAATAAATAAGAATGCTACTAATTTTTGCACTTCATGCTGTTTGGGAAAGGCATCACCTTCATTCTCCCCAATCCTCTACAACTTATACTTTTCCTCTTTAACTTATCTTTAGTGATTTATGGGGACCAGCCCCTCTTAAATCCAATTTTGATTTTCTATATTACATAACTTTTGTAGACACCTATACACATTTTACTTGGATTTATCTTTTAAAACAAAAATCTAAAGCTTTAAATGTTTTCAAACAATTTCAAGCTATGGTTGAAAAACAATTTAACACCCCTATTAAAGCCGAGCAAACAGACTGTAGAGGGAATTTAGATGCTTCTCCCAATATCTTGCTCAGTTAGTTAGAAGTCTCACATAAACTCATTTGTCCTCTCACACACTATCAAAATGGTGTAGTTGATAGAAAGCACAGACACATTATTGAGCTTAGCCTCACACTCTTGGCTCAATCTTCTCTTCCATATAAATTTTGGGATCATGCTTTTCTCACAAGTGTTTATCTTATTAATAGGCTTCCAACTTCATCTTTAAATTTTGCAATTCCTTTTGTCAAACTTTTTCAAAAGCAAACTGACTATCACTTTCCAAGAGTTTTTGGATGCTCCTGTTTTCCACTACTTAGACCATACAATAAACATAAACTTACCTTTAGGTCTTAAGAATGTGTTTTCCTAGGCTACTCTGTTTCCCATAAAGGATACAAGTGTCTTTCTCCCACAAGTCAGATATTTATCTCTAAAGATGTTATTTTCAATGAGCATTATACTCTACCCTTTTTCCTTCCCTTGTATCCCAAACACCTACCCCTACTCCTTACCCTCTATACCTTTCATTTCCTTACCTGAACCAACCTCGCCTACCAGCATTTCTTCACCCACCACAACCTCTATCACTTCATCACCTTCCCCACCAACCTTGCCTCCTCGTAGAAACACTCACCCAACACAAACACAAGCCAAATCAAGGATAGTTCAAAGAAAAATTCATCCAACATTATTACTAGCTCATGTGGAACCCAAATCCACCAAACAAGCTTTGGCTGACCCAATTTGGCTAGTTGCTATGCAAGCTAAGTATTCAACTCTTATTGCTCAAAACACTTGGAAACTCTTTACTCTACCGCTTGGCCATCAACCTATAGGTTGCAAATGGGTATTTCGCATCAAAGAAAATCCTAATAGAATTATAAATAAACACAAGGCCAAACTTGTGGCTAAGGGGTTTCACTAGCAGTTTAGTCATGATTACACCAAGACCTTTGCTCCAGTCATTAAACCAATGATTGTACGTCTCAAATTACCTTGGCTCTCACCTATCATTGGCCTCTCAAGCAACTCAATGTTAACAATGCATACCTCAATGGATTGTTGGAAGAAGTATACATGTGCCAACCCCCCAGTTTTGAGTCTGCAAACAAATCCCTTGTTTGTAAGCTCAACAAAGCTATTTATGGCCTCAAACAGGCTCCTCGGCCCAGTTTGAAAGACTATAGGCTACATTGTTACAGTTTCATTTCAATGCTAGCAAGTGTGATCCCTCCCTATTTATCTATACCAAGGACACTTCCACTGTCTATATTCTTATATAGATGATATAATTGTTACCAGCAATCATGAATCTCTCATTCAGACAATTATTCGCCAACTTCATTCCACGTTCTCACTCAAGGAACTTGGCAACTTGGATTATTTCTTGGGAATTAAAGTGCGACCTCAACCTGATGGTTTTGTTTACCTTACTCAATCCAAGTACATTTGTGAGATTCTCTTCAAAACTAACATGTTAGAAGCTAAGCCTATCTCATCTTCCATGGTGGGTGGCTACAAATTAATGAAGGAAGGCTCTAATGTGTTGACTAATCCTTCTTTCTATAGGTTTGTTGTGGGCTCTCTACAAAATGCAACCATCACTTGGCCTAAGATTAGCTTTGCTGTTAATAAAGTCTATCAATTTATGTCGCACCCACATGAAGACCACTAGGCTACAATAAAGCGTATTCTTCACTATCTCAAAGGCACCGTTGCATGGGGCCTTCATCTCTTGCCTATCTCCTCACCATGACCATTCCCCTTGATTGCCTTTTGTGATGCTGACTAGGCATCGAATCCTAATGATAGTCGTTCTACCTCTGGTGCCTGTGTGCTTCTTGACCCCAATCTCATCTCTTGGTGGTCCAAAAGGCAAACTGTTGTAGCTTGCTCCAACACAGAGGCTAGATATTGAAGCCTTGCTCTTGCTACTACTAAAGTCACCTGGATACAAACATTGCTATCCGAGCTTGGTGTCAATCACACCTGTCCTCTAATCTTCTATGACAATCACAACACTATTGCCTTAGCTCACAATATTGTCCTTCAAGCATGCACCAAACACATGGAATTGGATCTCTTTTTTGTGCGTGAAAAGGCCTTAGCCAAGCAAATTGAAGTCATTCATGTTCTTACTGAACAACATGCAGATATCCTGACCAAGGCACTTTCTCGTACTCATTTCTGCAGTCTTCAATCCAGGCTTAGTTTGGATGACTACTCTGCCTCCTCCCCCACCTGAGCTTGCAAAGGGGTATTAGAGAATAGTAAAGAGTAATATTAGAATGTATCTCTCATGCTTTCGTTGTAAAGTTTTTCTTTCATTTCTATTTTGATTGTTTAGGCCCAGCTTATCTACTGGCCCATAATTAGCTCTTGTCATCTATAAATAGATGACCACCAATTGTTGTAACAAACTTTTGCAAAATTAATAAAGTAGTTTTACATTTCAGTTACACAAACTCCCTAAATTCTATTAATGGTTGAGCCCCTTACTACTCCGATTGGTGACACCTCTACTCTTGCCTCCCAAAGCAACAATTCTAGTCGCTCTCGAGGTGGATCATCCCACTCCAAGAATCATCCTAAGTGTGATCACTACCATCGAATAAGACACACCATTGATCATTGTTGGAAATTGCATGACAAACCTTCACACCCTGCTACTGTTGCTCAACAACTCCACCTGACACCCCGCAACCCATGGAGCAACTTAGGCCACCACTACTGTGTATGAAGAATTTCTCTACTGGTATGAGAACTGCCACGACACCACCACTTCAATAGCACACACTGGTATTCTCCATCAGACATCATGTGCCCATACCCCTCAACAAAATGGGGTTGCCAAACACAAAAATCAACATCACATCAACACCACACAAACACTTCTACTCCATAGACATGTCCCATCTCATTTTGGGGGCAATGTTGTCTTAACGGCCTACTACGTCATCAATCACATGCTATCTTCTGTCTTGGATGATCAAGTTCCTCACTCGGTCTGCTTTTTCCATACACCACTTCATCCACTTCCACCTCAAGTCTTCGAGACCACATGTTTTGTCCACAACCTCTCTCTTAGCCTTGACAAACTTTCAGCTCGGTCAATCAAGTGTATCTTCCTAAGGTATCATCAATCACAAAAAGGTTATTGTTGTTTATCTGCTACTCATTACCGTTCCTTTATATCTATTGATGTTTTCTTTTTTGAGTTTTTCCCTTATTATGAGTCCAATCCTGTATCTCCTAGTTTGTTTCTCATATCCCTCATACATTTGTACCTCTTCATTCTATCTCACAAGAAGTTCCACATGAGATTTTCCCAATAAAGTAGCCTCTACAAGTGTACCAACGCACCGATGACCCACTATGGTGCCTAAACCTGCCACTAGTCCTGCCAATGAGGCCATGCCAAATTCCTCTATACCACCAACTTCTTTATCGAACTCGACCCTTCCACATGATCTTGACCTTCCCATTGTCCTTCGAAAAGGTAATCGCTCTACTTGTAACCTATCACTTCATTACATTAACTTGAGTTATCATAGAATTTTCCCTTTGCACTACACTTGCCTATCTTCTTTGTCTTCTGTCTATTCCTAACTCTCCAAGTGAAGCTTTATCCCACCTAAATTGGGAACAAGCAATGATTGACGAGATGTGTGCCCTTCAAAGTAGTGGTACTTGAGAACTAGTTCCTCTACCTCCTAGCAAGTTTGTTGTTGGCTGTCATTGGTAATTTACTCTTAAAGTTGGTCCTGATGGATTGACTGTTTTAAGGGCTGTTTGGTAGCTAAGAGATATACTCAAATCTTTGGACAGGATTACACTGATACCTTCTCCCCTATAACTAAAATGGCCTATATTTGACTCCTCTTTGTTGTGGATATTCACCACTAGCCTCTGTTTCAACTTAACATTAAAAATGCTTTCCTACATAGCAATCTTGATGGGGAAGTCTACATAAAGCAACCACCTGGGTTTGTTGCTCAAGAGGAGTCCTCTACCATGGTTTGTCAACTTCGCAAGTCCCTGTATGGGCTTAAGCAATCTCCCCAAGCTTAGTTCAATAGATATTGTGCTGTAGTTAGTAGTTTGATCTCATTCGCAATGAAGCCAACCACCCTATATTCTATCATCACTCAACCCAAGGATGCATTTCTCATTGTATATGTGGACGATATTGTTATAACTGGCAATGATCAACATAAAATACATCACCTATAACAGTATATCTCACAACAATTTCAGACTAAGATCTTGGTAAGCTCCAATATTTCTTAAGTATCGAGGTAGCTCAATCCAAGGATGATGTGGTGATCTCCCAAAGAAAATACGCTCAAACTTCTACCTAATTAAGAGGAGCCATTATCTAATCCAAGGAGATATAGAAGATTAGTTAGAAAACTAAACTATCTCACAGTCACACAGCTAAACATTTCCTTTGCAGTCAATGTGGTTAGCCAATTCTTGAATTCTCCGTGCCAGAACCATTGGAATGCAATGATATGAATCTTGAAATATATTAAAAGTGCTCTAGTCAAAGGACTCATTTATGAAGATAAAGGGCATGCCCAAATAGTTGGGTACTCAAATGCTAATTGGGCCGGTTCTCCTATTGATAAGCAATCCACTTTTAGGTATTGTGTACTTATCGAAGGAAACTTGATATCATGGATGAGTAAGAAACAAAACATTGCAGTAAGATCTAATGTGGAAGCTAAATACAGAATCATGGCATTAGTAACTTGTGAACTAATTTGGTTGAAGCAACTCCTGAAGGAGCTTCGTTTGAAGAAACTATGCAAATAACACTTATCTATGATAATCAAGCAACTTTGCATATTGCTTATAATTCAATTTTCCATGAAAGGACCATACACATAGGTGAACTATCACTTCATCAAGGAAAAGATTGAATCAGGGGAGATCTCCACCAACTTTGTCAATTCAAGAGACCAATTGGCAAATGTCTTCACCAAATCTCTACATGGCCTTAAAATTTGTTAAATATGTAACAAGTTTAGTACCTATGATTTATATGTTCCAACTTGAGGGAGGTGTTGAAAATTATATCATATATTTTGTATTTATTTAGTATTGATGTATAAACAAATCATATCTAATTTATAAGAACAAAATTTTTATAATCAATTGTATTTATTGCCATAACCCTATATAATACAATCACCGCTGTGCATTTGAGACATGGTTCAACAAACCAATCCTCTATTCTCTCTTTTTCAACAATAAATAATAAGTCACATTTCATACACACAATCACCATCAATCTAGGAGTCATAAGAACATAGTAATGAAGTCAAAAAAATGAAACATGATGCTAAAATTAATAGAAAAAGAACATAACAAATTAGACAAAAGATAGCAAAATGTGCACTAGGAAATCTAAAGAAAGGAACAAGAAAGAATGGAACTTAAGAAAAGTAACAATCTTAAAAAGTGTGAAGGAATTGAGATCAAAACAAAGGTAATTTTTTGTGGAATGGCCAAGGAAGAAGGGTTTCAAATCCTACTATGTTTCTAATAGCAAATGGGAGAAAAAGCACAATTTTACCCAAAAAACCTTAAACAACATTGTTTCAAGGGTAAAAATAGGTTTTTAAAGAATATATCATGGTAATGCTACTATAGCAAGCAAAAAGCTACTATTGTGGCCACAATGGTCACTATTGAAAACCACTCTGCTATTCGAACCCCATAACAGCCCAAGGCCACTCCACTCTACTATAGCATGCTAGAGATTATTGAGTAAAATACAAGTAATGCACTATGATGCACAAACACTTCTTCCTTAAGGAGTTAGAGTGTTGAACACATCTCTGACACCAACACCTCCCTAACACCTATACAATATTACAATTCGTGTCAAACACTCCTCATCAAGTGTCCACTTAAAAAAACTATGTTTAATGGTCAAACACTTGAGAGTCAACTCCTCCATATGGATGGACACTACAAGAACTCTAGTATTATTTAAAAAAAAATTAAAGCATTCAAAAGGCATTTGTTTCAAGGTGTGGTATTGCATTCCCAAGAATCACATTCCTAAGAATATTATAACCAAAAAAGTTATTTTTGGGAACATTTAAAAATATGTTCATTTAGATTTTAACATTCTTAGGAATATTTTTAAAACTTTAAAATAATCAAAAAAAAAAAGAGTTGAAATGAAAATTATAATTGAATTAGAAAATAACATCCCACATTCCCATAAAAATATAACTTTCTAACCCCTCATCAAGAAAATAAAAGTAAAGTAAATCATGATATTACTACTTTCCTAGAAATTAACAATACCTAGAAATCATTTTTTAAAACTCATAACAAACATGGGAATACCACATTCCCAAGTTCACATTCTTGAGAATTAGTTTTTAATCCATGAAACAAACACACTCTCAAAGTAGTCAGCTTGAAATGTGACATAAAATAGTTAAAAAAAAAATAATGTCTATCAACATGTTTTTCTAAGGCTCACTATCATGGTTCTAAATTGCAAGCCGCAACACCTATTGCAGCCGCAATATTGTGATTGCAAAGCTACCCACAACAACAACAGACCACAATTGCAATGTGAATTAAAATCACAAGAATTGCCGCATCAGAACTACAACACCGTTCTATTCCACTTTTATGTCAAAAAATAAGCAAAGATTCAAACTTAAATCTTCTATTCTAATGGGTGTGGTCATGTGGGATGTTTGGGAGGGGAGGGAGGCACCTAATGGTAGTTGGTTGGAGTACTGGTAGGCTACATGATGCGTTCAAGGCAGGGGAAAGGGTGAGGTGATAGAGGTAGGCCAATAGAGGAAAAGGGGAATTAGGTGAGGTACTAGGAGCAAGGGAAAAAGTGAGGTGCAAACATATAACAATGTCCATGCTGCAACGGTCGCAATTTGCATCGCAGCAACCACAATGTTTGCAATCACAATGCCTACAACCGCGACTACAATTTAGAACCACGCTCACTATCATAAGGTAAATATACAAGAAAAAACAAACCTTGATCATTATTTTAGATTTTTTGTTGTGTCACTTATACTAAACTCCGTGTGATATACAACACTAGACACAACATTTGATATATATTTATATCAGTATCCTAGTGCCCTATATTTTTTTACATTGGCCATGTCAATGTCGTGTTTGTGCTTCACAAATCATTGGTAATTATTAATGAAGCACCAAGAAAAGAAAAACAAACTGAATTCCAAAATATAAAGAGAAAAGGAAAATAATCGAAAATAATCAAAGCAGCTAATAGAGAGCATAGTCCATATAAATCTATTCATATCCTGAAGCTCATTTGCTCTATAGGACTTACATAAAATGTGGCCATTACCTGACATAAATTAAATTTTATTAAAACATTGCCATAAACAACTTTGAACATATTCTCTAAAATAAACAATGAGCCAAACAGAAGATTCATTTACCTCTAAGTTTGAGGATAAGTTTAATCCACTGGCATTGAGACTGCGAACTCTGTGTCCCCTAAGATCCAGCCTCTGATAAAATATCAAGATGGATCAAAAATTAGAATTACATAATAACTGGGTCTGAAAACTCCATCATAGTTGCTCAATATACAATAGAAGTTTAGCTTCAAATAAACATGAGATACTCGCAACTACCCCCCCGCCCTCAAACGAAAGGAGGCAATAGGGTTAGTTACCTACACCACTCCAATACACCAACTAGTATTAGTTACCAAATAGTGAATAAAACACAACCGGGTCACTCTCAAATTTCAACAAGCGTGATTGTGCACGCTACTATATTAAATCCACCGTGGACCCTTTTCTCTATTGATATCCCAAGAAATAATTCAACTAGCATATATAATTCCTTCTTTTTTCAGCAATTATTTCACTTCCACTGTTCCACACCTATGCAGCTATAATTCCTTCTTCCTCCCCCAATCATTCCACTTCCACAAGACAATCAACAGTAACTCACTAATGACATCCTAAACAGTAAACTGAAAGTGCCACCATAATCTCAAGTCAAAACTCACCAAATCATCATTGCCCTTAATCTCAACCTGCGGAAGAACAATAAACCGCGAATCCCTGCTATCAGGAGTCCCCCCCTTCCTCCTCCCAGACAGTGCAGAAGTCCTATCCTGCGACGTCGACAGAGACCCCGCCTTCAACCCGCTGGACACCGTCGGCGACGAAACCCTCGAAACCGTCCTCCGAGCAGAACTGCCACTGCTCCCGGTGCTATCAACCGATGAAGAACTAATCCTTCTCGAAGACAACGATGAAGCCGAAGCCGAAGCCGACAATGCCGGCTTACTCACCTGCTTCTTCGCAACCTCCACCTTACTCGCACCGGAAGTCCTCGAAGCCGAGCCCGCCGGCGAGGCCGCAATCGACTTTGCCACAGCGCCGGCACGCGAAGAAGTTAAGGAACTGCGCCTGGAGCTCCGGAAGCGACCTCCGTGCAGGTTCGGTCGCCGACGAAGCGCCGCTCTTAGCTCCGGCGGAAGAATCTGAACCGGTTTTTCTTCTTCCATCGGAAATCGACGCCTTCTGAAGCAATCCTCCGGTGCTGCTCCGTCTCGGCGCAGAAACCGCACTCGCGGAACCTCCGATTGAACCCGATCTCTTCGTCGCAACCGAACCTGAACCCGAACCAGTTCCTAAACCGGTTCGCGGTTCGACTTTCCTTTTCGCAGAAACAGAACCGCCAGAATCCGAGGCGGTTCTCGCAGCTCTTCTCGAAGCTTCTGAAACATTCTTCTTTGGAGAACTCTGGGGCTTTTCTGGTGCCACGTCTTCGCCAGATTGCTCCGACGACACCTCCATTCAACCGCGAAGCTTCTAGAAACTCGCACGAACTGAAAAACCAAAAAACAAAGTAGCACGTTAAGCAACTAAACAAACTACTAAACGCAGCGTTTTAAAGCGTTCTGGCTTGGATCTAAGAGAGAGGCGAGAATAAAAAGAAACGGTCAAGGAAGGTGAAGTGGGAAGCATAATGTGAGCGATTAAAGAGTGGTTGCTTCACGAGGCGTACCTAGAAAATGCAAAGATCTAGAAGAGGGTGGAGCTGAAACCGAAGGAGAGTTACGGAGTTAGAGTAACATCTGAGTTGAACGTGAGAAAGAGGATGAAAAGAAAGAGGGAGTGGGTAGTGGGGAGCAAAAAGCGAAAGGGGTGAGAGGGACAGAGGAGCTGGAACCAATAAACGTGAGTATAGAAATGGAGCAAAAGTGGAAAGCGACACTAGTGGGGTAGGGTTCTTAAAAAAATTTTAAAAATTTGTCGATAAGACCCGCCCGCGAAGGGAAGGGCGCGGACGGAGCGATTTTGGACAGTGGAGCGTAATTTGCCTCAAATTTAGCAAAGGATAAGCTAATGAGGTACTCTTTTTTTGTCTTGGACCGGCTCTGATTTTGGTTCAATAATTTTCATCGCCGTATCAATTAAAGTTTGAATTTACTACAAAGCTTCATCAGTTTTAGTATTTGTAATAATAACGACAAAACATGATCTGTCTTAAGTCTTAACTCATTTTTTTACTGTCTTGACTTTTGGTAGAAATCGTGTATGGCTTACAAAAAGTTACACTTGAAGTATATTTTAAAGACATTAAAGTTATTGCATGTACCCATAACCCTTCTAGTGTAGCTAGCTTAGGAAATCTCTAAAATAAATATTATAAATTATATTTGAAATATATACATATATATATATATAGTTTATTTAAAATAACTTAGATTTAAAATAAGAAAAATTAAAATAATATTTGTTTTTTAAATAAAATTAATTAAGAATTTAAGCCGCTTTCAAGAATGCATTTTAATTTTGTATACACAGATGGATTGTTCAAAAATATCTAAAATATTAGTACAACCAATATTAATGCATTTTTGTCCATCAAAATTTGATATTTAGTTGAGCAAATAAATAAAAATTTCGTAGGAAATTAATTAGATACTTCATTTGTCTAATTTGGATTGGAGATAAAAAAAATTATCTAAAATGTTCTATTAATTTTTATAGACCCAATTGCCAACTTCTAGAGTAGAAATATTTGTCAAAACAATGTCATTTACATTTGAAGACTTTAATTTAACTTCCCCCCTTCACATTTGCTAGGGTTTCCTTCATGATGACATAAGTGTTTCTCCCAAGAAATCCTTCTTGATATTCTAATCGTGTTTGATCATATGTTAGGTGTTTTTGTTTATGGTGATTGGCTTTGTTTGTTACTATTCATTTCTTTTCCTAGAGTAATTATGATCTCTAAGGGTATGGTTATTTGAGATGGAGCGTTGGAAAAACCTAGAATTCAACAATGATGAGAGCCCAAATACTCATTTGATTTTGGAGGAAGGCATGGTAAAGTTGTCTATGAAGTTAAAGGAGGCATGGCTTGTTGGAAAAGTTCTCACTAATTGCTCAATCAATGTGAGAGCCTTCAAAACTACTATGGTGCAAGTCTGGCGGGCGAAGAATGGAGTAGAGATATGGCATGTTGGGCTAAACCTTTTCACATTTAGATTCTTCTATGAGAAGGATAAGGATCTCATTATACAACAAGGTCCATGGAACTTTGATAACGAGTTTGTGGTCCTATGAGACTTAGATCATAACTTGAGTCCAAATGAAGTGGACTTTGGCGTGCCTTTTGGATTTGTGTGTGTGACCTCCCACTCAATATGTGAACCTAAAATGCTGATAGGATGATTGCAGACTCGATGGGAAGATATATTACGTGGGATGATTCAGATGAAAACAAGTTTGGAAAATCTTTATGTATTAAGGTGGATATGTTGCCCACAGTTGAGAGCATCCCCAATGAAGCCGATAATGGTTTCAGGATTAAAATCGAAGGTGATGTATGGCTCTCTAAAGTAACATGATCATTCGAAGAAAACAAAGGTAAGGGACATAGAACTAAAATTGCAGGATGCTCGAGTACCCATATAGGATATTGTGGATAGTGTGGTCATTTCATTTAAGGAGTGTCAGGTGTCCTTAAATCAAAAAGTGTGGTAGGTAGAGTTTGTTTTGCACCAAAACTCAAACGTGGGTGAGAAAATCGAGGAAAGTGTGGGAGATAACCATTCAAAAGTTACTCTCCCTCCTATTGAGAACATGGGGAAAGTGAAGATGTTAAATGAGGGGAAGGAAAGGATAGTTGTTATTGAAACAATACCTAAGCCACCCACAAACACACCTAGATCGCAAAAGTGGAAACATTATGCACTTGAAAAAGCTACAACAACTACCCAGGAGCAGCAAGTTATAGATATCCCAAAGAAATGGAAACAACTAAAGGAGGATGGAGTAGTTGATATGAAGGTAGAAGGGGATAAAAGAACAAAGAAGGCAAAAGAAAACATATTGGCGGAGGTTTAATCCCAACCCCACCAAAAGCCTTCAATATCATAAGTTAGAACTAGCAAGTAATGGTTATCTCTCTTTTGCAATTTGTAGATGACACATTATTTATTACAGAAAACTCAGTGCAAAATTGTTATAAAGAGCATTCTCAAGTGCTTTGAGTTAGCATCTTGGCTCAAAATTAATTTTCATAAAAGCAAACTGGTGGGTATCCAAGTAAGAAAGAGATTAAGAATGAGATATGCTGCATTATTAAATTGAAAATCATTAAAGATCCCATTTGTGTACGTAGGCTTCCCACTCGAGGTGAATCTAAGGAAAAAAACTACTTGGCAGCCAATTGTGCAATAAATTGTCCTCGTGGAAAAAGAGGCAACTCTCTTTTGATGGACGTGTGTGCCTCATTAAGTCTATCCTATCATCTTTACCTTTGTTCTTTTTGTCTTTCTTCAAAATGTCTTATGGTGTTGCCAAAAAACATCGTAAGTTTACAGTGAAACTTTTTGTGGGGTGGGGAGGAAGGAGATTAGCATGGGTTAGGTGGGATAAGGTGTGCTGCTCAAAGGAGGGGGCGATTTGGGGATAAAAGATATACAAAATTTTAATGTTGCACTCTTAAGAAAGTGGGGATGGAGGATGTTGAATGAAAATAATAGGCTATGATGCAAGGTATTAGAATCCAAATATGGGCCATTAAATGACTTAAGTGAGGCAATGACATCAAACAAAGGGTCAATTTGGTGGAGGGATGTACGAAAGGTTTTGAGGGGTGATACACAAGAGGGTTGGTTTGGAAAAAATTTAGTTTGGAAAATAGGGGATGGGAATAAGGTGAAATTTTGGCTAGAGATATGGGTAGGTGATAAGTGCTTGTATAAAAAATATAATAGGGTGTATATGAATTCAAATCAAAAGAAGTGTATCATTGGGGAAATGGGTTAGTGGGAGGAAGGAGTATGAAGTTTGGATTTTAAATGGAGAAATGAGTGGTTTGAGTGGGAGAAATCCCTAGTGGAAGAATTCATGCAAGTTATTAATAATATCCAATCTCAACAAGGAATTGGTGATAGGAGGATATGGGAAAAGGAAAGTACAGGAATCTACTCAATAAAGTATGCCTATGCAGTACTACAAGAACCATATGAACAGGCCGATGCTATCTTTTTTCACAGGTTTTGGAGTATACGTATGCCTTCTAATGTGTCAGCATTTGGATGGAGATTAATACTTGATAGAATTCAAACAAAAGCCAACTTGAGGAAGAGAAACATTATGATACACAACTTTGGTATGTTAAGCCCGTTCAGCCATTTGGAAGAAGAAATAGTTGTACATATCATGTTTTCGTGTAGGTTTTCAACCCATATTTGGAACTGTTGCTATGGTTGGTTTAGGATACAAACAGTGTTGCCAATGGAGACCAAATAGCATTTTATGTAGCATTAATGTGGATTCTTGGGAAAGAAACCTAACATGGCATGGTGTTTAGTTTGCAACTATTTGGTCTATTTGGCTACATAAGAACAATATTGTTTTTAAACAAGAAGTTCCTAATTTTGAATTTGTGCTTGAGTTAATTGAATATAGATCATGGTTATGGATGTCCAATAACGTGAAGAATTTTTCCTTCTCTTTCATTAGATGGTCCATGAATCCCATGGAATGTTTGAAGGGATTGTAGCATGGAAAGTAGTAGACACTAAAAATACCTAGCGTCTATAATAATGTTAGATCAACATGGAGATTGCAGGATATGCTGCTAACACTGTAGAGCGGACTATGACAAAGGAAAATTGTTGGATCAAATTGGCTTGGACAGAAGTGGCAAAGATATAGATGCAAATTTCATGTATATAGCTGTTGGATAGTTATGTAACTACTAGATAATTATGCAGGGCTTTCTATTGTATGATGCGGTTGGATAAAATAGACGTTGGGTAACTATGAAGGGTCTACGGGCTGTTTAACAATGTAATAGGGACAAATTAATCATGCAGATTATTTGGACTGCTTACAAATGTAAATGGGGGATGTTTGTTGTAAGCTGGATATGTGTGTAGAGGTTTGGCTTAGTATGTAAACAGGGTTGGTACCCCTTGTACCATGTGTAAATAAAATTTCTTTTGGCTGACAAAAAAAAAAAAGGTTAGAACTAACTTAGGCTTAGGAACCCACATGCATTTAGAGCTTTGCAAAAACTCTTTACATCAGAAGATCCTAATTTGGTTTTCTTATTGGAAACTAAAAAAGTAGCAGTGGATTTACAATGTATTAGACAGGTGGCACATTTGAATAATATATTAAGTGTGGATTGTAATGGTCATGGAAGGATAAGAGCCGAGGGTCTCATTATCATGTGGAAAGACAACATTCAAGTGGATCTATCAAGCTCATTACACCATATTTAGTTGAGTATTTTTATAGTTAACATTTCTTTTTAGTTTCATGTCACAAGATTCTATGGCTACCCTGAGCATAACAAAATACACTTATCTTGGTAATTGCTGTAGTCACTAAATCCAACTTATGGTACTCCATGACTTTGCTTGGGGGACTTTAAGGAGATTTTGAGCCTTGTAGATAAAAAGAGAGGTGGTGAAATTGATTTTTCAAAGTATGGTGATATTCCAAAAGACGTTGGAGGAATGTAGTTTAAGTGAACTAACTTGTTCTGGCTATCCTTTCACATGGTCAAATAAGCAAGTTCCATTAGAACTAGTGGAAGAGCATCTTAACAAAGATTTAGCAAATGAGTTATGGCAAGATAGGTAGTCCACAGTATAGGTCTCTAATCTGACTCAACACAAGTTAGATCATAACCCTATCAGAATTGCTTTTGGTGTGAAAAAAAAAGGTGAAAAGAAAAAAGGAAAAAGATTAGATGTACAATTTTGAGCAAATCTAGGTGGAAGATGAAAAATGTAGAAATATTATAGAGACTTCTTGGTGGAATAGAGCTAGTGTGCTTTCTAGCTTAAAGCATACTTGTTCGTCCTTACAATGTAGGGGACAAAAATGATTTAAAGACCTTGGGAAGCGTATACAAGCTTTAAAGATCCAAATAGACAAGCTCCAAGGTAAGCAAGAATTAAAGGAGGATGTCAAAAGGCTCATTGACCTGGAGGGGCAGTTAAATTATTTATTACTTTAAGAAAAAATGTATTGGCACAAAGGTCGAGAGCAAATTAGCTAAAGCATGGTAATCAAAATACAAAATTTTTCCACCACGAGGCATCCCAAAGAAACAAGAGAAATTCTATTAATTCTCTAATGAATGAACGGGGGAAAAAGATGAGATTGGAAAAATTCTAACAAAATATTTTTCAGATTTATTCACTTTAACTAATATAAAAAAATCAAGTTTTTTATTTGATCTAGTTGGAGGAAGAATCACAAGACTTGAATGAAGTGTTGGAAAGGCCTTTTACAAAAGAAGAAGTGATCAAAGCCTTAAAAATGATGTATCCAACAAAAGCTCCAGGTGTGGATGGAACTCTTGCTCTTTTCTATCAACAATTTTAGGAAGTGATTGGAAAAGATGTGAAAAAAATTTGTGCTCAATATTTTAAACGAATGGGGTGATCCATAATAAAACTCTTATTACTCTTATCCCAAAGGTGAAGAAGCCTATGAGTGCTAGTGAATTTTGACCTATTAGCCTTTGTAATGTTCTATTTAAGATAATCATCACATAGACAATGGCTAATAGATTTAAAATTATTCTCCCATTAATTATCCATGAAACCCAAAAGGCTTTTGTGCCTAATAGATTAATTACTAGTAATGCTCTAGTTGCTTTTGAATGCTTTCATCATATGCAATCTTTGAGGAGGGGAATAAAGGATATATGGTTGTTAAATTGAATATGTAAAAGGCTTATGACAGGGTGGAACGGAGTTTTTTACAAGATGTTTTGACACATATAGGCTTCCCAAGAAATTTGATTTCACTAACAATGAAATGTAGTACATCTGTCTTTTTTCTAGTCTTGTTGACTGACCAACCATGTCAAGAATTCAAACCTTAAAGGGGCTTGAGACATAGGGATCCTTTATCCCCTTATCTTTTTTATCCTGTGTACAGGGACTTTATTTGTAATACTATTAAATGTCATAAAAAGGAGAAGTTTACATGGAATAAAAATTTGCCTAAAGGCAGTTGCTAATCTCACATTTATTTTTTGCATATGATAGTATCATACTCTCAAGGGCAACAAAGGAGGAGGCACAATGCATTATAGAGATTCTGAAATCCTATAAGGCAATTTTTGGGTAAAAAGTCAACTTGCCAAAACCTAAACTCTTATGAAGCAAAAATGTACTCAATACCAGAATTTAGGTAGTAAAGAGTAATGATAAATACTTAGGTCTAGCTACTATTGTAGGTAGATCAAAAACTCAAGTGTTTAACTTTGCTAGAAACAGAGTTTGGAAGAAGTTGAAAAAATGGAAAGAAAGAGTGCTTTCTTAAGCAAGGAGACAAGTATTAATTAAATATGTGGTGCAATCAATACATTCTTATGTTATAAGATATTTTATGCTCCCAATTTCTATATGTTCTCAAATTAACCAAATGACAACAAAATTCGTTTGGGGAGGAGATGTTGATATGAAAAAAATACACTAGAGAAAATGGGTGACACATACTATATGGGAATTGAGTATTGTCTAGATACGACTTGTAATTGGGCTATATGGGAATTGAGTATTGTTTGAAGTTTCACTAAGTCGGTGATTAATATATGTTTGTAATGTGGTTAGTGAGGTGGAGAGATTAGTAATAATCTTTTGTGGTTGGATGAACCCTAACTCAAGGCAATTAGCAAAATTGCTTAAAAGCACTTTTGTTTTGTTATGTTTTGTGTAAGTGTGATCATGAGTTATGATGTATGAATATATGAATCTTGTAACACCCTAAATTTCAGGTACTAGAAATAAACCATGTGATAGCCCTTATTAGGACCATTCCTAAGTGTTATTAGATAAAAGACGCCTTAAGAGTTATTGTTATCACATATCTTATTATTATTGTCCCTATTATTGTTATTATTATATTTATTGTTGTTGTTATTGCTATCATTATTATTATTATTAATTATGTGCTATGGTGTTGTTATTATATTATTATTATTATTGTCATTATTATCCTAGTGTTATAAATTAGTAGAAATGTTATAATAGAACTCAAAAGAGCATCTAGGGCCTAATAGGGGATTAAAGCCCACTAAGCTACATACTCACCCACATGTTATAAGAAGGGACCAAAGAAGGAGAATTAGGTTTAGCCGTCACAAAATAGAAGAAGAAATAAGTTAGAGAGAATAAGGTGGAAAGGAAGAAGAAGAGGAAGAGAAAGAAAAGGAATAAAAACTGGAGAACCCAAACCCTATAACTCAGCTTTGCGTTCCTAGAGGTGAGTGCTCTTTCTCGTGTCCTTCATTGTCTTTTATGTTGTGCTTATTTATTTATTTACCTTTTCTCACTCCTTATCCCTAAGTTTAGGGATTTGAAGGGATTGTCAGGGAGTAGGGAGTTTATAGATTAGATTGATCAATTATCAAGGTAGAAGAATGATTAAGAATTAAATTATTTATTTTGAAGCATTAAAGACAATAGGAAAAATAAATTAATATTTGTACCTCGGATTCGCCCCGCAAGGTTAGATAGCCGCTAGGCGACTTTTTTTTAAAACTATACTCTGACGTAGGTTGGGTTTCAAGGCAGACCCACCAGACGGGATGCACAACCTGCTGGCGCGGGTTTGGTTTTGACGTGACTGTTGGGCGAACCTCTTGTCCCGCCAAATGGATTTGACCTTGGCTATTCTGTTTTTGTGTCTGTGAACTCCTTTTTCAGTTTTTAACTCAATGTTGCTTCTTTTTTTATGCCTTGTTGAGTTTATATTGTGCTATTGTTATTTACCTTGAAAAAACTGAGTGTGATATGAATTTGTGCCAATGTTTTATGATAAAAGCCTATGAAAAGCTATAAGCATTGTATGTAACCATGCATCATAACATATGAGTTATGTGATGAGGAAAGTATGTAGGAATCTGGTTGGTGAAGGTCGTGATGGGTTATCTAACCTTAGCCTTAAGGGTAGTATCCGGTTGGAAAACTCCAATAGTCCATGTTGATCCCATAGAGCCAGGCTGCACTGGCAAAATTGGGTAATCTTGACTAGTCACTGAAGGATATCATACTAGTTGAGGATGCAAAAGCTGAAGGCCAATGACGCTTCTTATGGTCGTGCATTTACTCCTAGTCTATTTTCTGACAAGTTTAAGTTGGTAGCACGTGCATGAGTAGAGATTTAAGAACATGGCATGCATATGCATCCTGTTGTAGTGTGATACGTTGGACTGTGCTACATTGTAACTGTGTGAAGTCTATGTGACCTTGTTCATGAGCAATTAATGTAATGTGTACACATTTGAAAAAGTAATTGTGTCTTGTGATAAAGTATTAAAGTTGTGGATATGTGATCATATCATGCACATGTGTTGTTCTTGTTTGATAAAACAAAACGAGATGGATGTCTAGTTACTAGGCAAAGGATGTAAAATAAATGTATGCTTGTAATTAGAATTATGTTTGCTACCTTAAGGATAAGCGAGAGGCTAGACCTTAGGATAGTGTCATGACAGTTCTAGTTGGATAATAATAGTTGTGAATGAGATAGAAAAATGGTGAATTCCCATACGGCATAACAGAAATGTATAAGACAAGTAAGAGAGAACAAAATGAGAGTATTAAGGTGAATGTTAAGGGAGTGTCAAGAGCATTTTATAATGTCTGTGACCTTAGACTTAACCCCTAGAAGATAACTTTAAATATCAAAAAGAATAAGAATAAAATCTAAACATAAAGTGTTTAAATACTATAGAGGGTTTTGGGTAAGAAAGAGTTCTTAGGTTGAGGATGAGATAGTAAACCAATATAACAGTTGTGAGAATGAAAGAGGAGTTAACTGGAAGTATTAAAGATTGAAAGGTATAGACCCGACCATAGGTATGAGGAATTATGAGAGACCTAGTGAGGCTTAAGCCGTGAGAGATAAGTGATGAAGGTTGTGTTCGAGTAGAAGAGTCTAACCTAGCTGTAGAGTCCTTAGAGCACTCACTGAGACATTATGTCTCACTCCTTTAAGTTTTACCTTTTTCAGGATACAGGTGAAGACGTGTGCAAATGGAACTCGGAGTCTCGTGCAGGAAGATGTAGTTTAGTTTACATTGTTTCCTTGTATTCCTCTTTTTGTTTTGTACGATACCTTCGGGTGATAGATAAGGTGTATTAGGCATGTATGCTAGTATTATTCTTATATAAATATAATTATATTTATGAGTAGCTTCCACACATTGTTTCTATGTTTTTAAGTCTTCTTTTTTTTGTTTTATTCTTAGAAATCTTAGCTTAGTTACGGTAATACCCTTTAGGGTGTTACAAATCTGGAAATGATGGAATCCAAATCTGGTATTCGTGCCATGATTACTTATCTGTCTAAGTGTGAAGTTTCTTAAGTAAGGTTGGATATGAGTTAATGTATAGTGCAATATGTGATCCATGAACTACTTGAGTATGCACATATGATTGAGTATACATGCGAAGTAGCTACTGAGTTGTGATGATGTAAAATTTCATTTGTGCCCTGTTTCAAATCTATTTCAAATGAAAATTATTAAAGGAATTCATCCATTGGAGTTATACTTGAAAAATAAATGCATTAGGGTTGAATTCGTTAGCTATGATTGTGTTATAATTCCTTTGTTTTCAAAGTTAATGTGCAAATTGTGTAATAAGAATTTAAGCTTGATATTTTACCACCTTGTAGCCATGTATCTTAGCTATCAAATCCAATTAGCCTCACTTAAATAGCTATTTTATACAATATATAGCAGTATTTTCTTTGAGGCAAGTTTTATGTGGTTTTGGGTTTGGACAACTTAGATAACATGTGATTATGAGGGGTTAAATGGAGCCTAAATGTGTTATTTGAATTGAGAGGTTACAGTTCTATCTTGGCATGTTGAAGCAGCACCCAAGTTTGAGTGGTTGAATCTTGAATACGATGTAATTGTGGGCTATGTTTGATGGATATATGATGAGTATATGCATTATTGTTTTGTGCTGCCAAATTTTGCCCTGTCTTGTGAAAATTGTTGTAGTGGTTACAAGCCTTAATTTGACATGTCCTTTGTTGGAATTGTAGATATATGTGTCTTCTTTATAATGTTATTAGTCTCATCTTTTGAATTTTTTGTGATTTATGGCAATTTTTCTAGTGCAACCTGTTTGTGAAAATCATGAATCTGACTAGTGAGTAGAAATGCACTATTATGTATTTGTTTGAGTGTGATGATGGTTGCACTACATTTTTATGTGAATGTGGACATCTTAATAGTGCTAAGGAGTTGGGATCAACTCAATTGCATGAGTAGAGAGTTAATTATGAAATTTTAAAGACGAGTATGGAGATGGAATTTATTTTGAGATTCTATTTTGAGGTATAAATGATAGAGGTGTATCTTTGGCATTTGCTGAGTTTATAATATTATAGAAAAAATCTCACTGACTTCTTACAGTTTTATGAAGGTATTTAAGGAGTCTTGATCCCAATTATTGAGTTTTCTATTTATAGGATTTTTTTTTCACCCCAGATGGTTTTAATGAGCATTATGAATGTTTTGATTCTGAAAAGTTGGTTTTCATGTGTTTTGGCCTTTGGATATCATTGGGCTAAGTCTTCAAGATATTGTGGCTATAGCTATATTGAGTATGTTTTGCTTAATCATTCAAAGTATATTTTGATGTATGTATGCTTTTCTTACTAAAAGGAAACTTATAGTTTTCTTCTTCCAAATTTCTAAACTATATTCTTGTAATGCTATATATTTTCCCATATTCATGTATTTAAAACTATTGAGATTGGTTTCAGAATTTTGGATTCTTTCTATTAAATACTTAAAGGTAAGAAACTCCATTATAAGGAGGAAGGGGCAAGAAAAATTGAGGATTTTGTCTCATCCATCTTATATTTATAATGCCAAAGATAAAAGATATGAAAATACTTATGCCTTATGACATTAAGGTTTGTGAATAGTTCTTTATGGACTTATAAGCCCAAAGGACAAAATGCCTCATACCCATGTGTATGTCCTATAAGGACTTATATGAGGAAGTCTCATAATGAGTCGATTTAATTATATGAGGAGGGCTCATAATGAGTTGAGACATTTTGAAGAACACCCATAGGGTGGAAATGCTTCGTATAGAATATAAAATACCTAGTATGGGGTGTATGGTATTGGATTATGAGGTATGGGTACACCATGCATATCCATGCATAAATAAAACAGGTAAAATTGATTGAGGCAGGTTCCATGAACAGCATTTATATACAGAACTAACCCCTATGATGTGTGATGTAATTGATGAGTAGGCTTTGATGTAATAAGTTGACTGTATGTTTACTATATGTTTATGTTCTTATTGTGATACAGAGTACATGTATGGTAACTTGTATGCTATTATCCTTACACATATGTATGTATGTTGTTGTTTGTAACTTGGTATGAAGGAATGCATGACTCTGTTTATATGTGTTATCTTTCTTGTCTTCTTTCATATGTTATCAAAACCTCATTCTTTTTTTTGAGTCTGTCTTGTGTTTATTTGTTATAAGCAATTGAAGGACGAAACAAGTAGCGAGAAGTCTAGCCCGGAGAACCCGAGGGTTGTTAGATATCACCCATGAGCATTGTGTGCAAGTGGATCTTGTTGGGGCCCTTTTCTTTTGATGTCTGTGATGTCTATGTATATATTTCCTATTTGTTACTACTTTTAATGTTGAGGACCTTGCCAGAGTAGGTCTTGTGTTTTGTTGATTATATATATACATATACATATACATGCACACACACACACACACATAGATATATATACAGTACTTATGTTATGACGGCCAAGTAAGGCCATGTTCCTTTCAAAATATATGCTATTATTATGGCATGGGTGTTTACAAAACTATTTATATTATGATGTTTGCATGACTTACTTCCCCACATCCTTATATATGTGTGTGTGTGTGTGTGATGAATTGTATGAGATTATAAAATAAGTATATGATTTTGATATACAATTGTTTATTAACTACCTGCTGACACTTAAGCCAAACTTCCAAATATTATGTTACGCATGTTGTGAAATTAATAACTATGCCTTGATTTAACTCCCGTAGTTTTTAAAAGTGTATTCTATAGCCTAGTTATTTTAGAAAACATCCTATTTCTTTTTATAAGACGTAAAATGCTTCAGAAAAAAAATTCCCACAAATTTTTATACCTTTATCAACAACATCATGATTTTCTTACTAAAACTTGTTAAAAGGTTACGTTATATTCTCGACAGGGCGGAGCACCACAATATGCAATGGCTAATATTATTCGAAGAAGTTTGCTTAGGTTTTCCTATTTTTGGTGATCACGTGAAAATTACGTGATTGATTCCTCTCAAGAAAAAAATTATCACGACATTGATAGATCAAGTGATGCATTTGGGTAACACAACAACTAATAAGTATAGTCAAACTTATTGGTTAATAATTTTTTTGGTATTGAAAAATTTAGGGGGAGGGGATGGTGCTCTAGTCCAAGGTAGGAAAAGCCTCTAGGTTGAAAAAAATGCTACAAAAGTACTTACATTTACTTCACTCTAAGGAGATAGGTAGGGCTCAAACTAGAGACTTGTCAGATGCGAGACCCTTTTTTGCCCCACTTGACCAACTCCTTGGAGTTATTTATTAATAATTTACCATGATTATTATACTAATGCTAATTGTTAATTTAATTATTATTATGTTGAGATTATTGTGTTAATTATTATTGTTATTATGCTACTTACTATGCCATTTATTATTATTTTGCTACTTATTATGTTAATTATTATTATTAAAAATATTATTGTAATTATTATGTGTTACTTAACAAGGTTAAGGCGACACATTAGAGGTTGAAAAAAAATACTTTAAGATAGAAAAGGGAACATGTATAGTTGTTGTGATGCATAACATGATTACAAAGATTGAGACGCCATGTAAGAAAAGTATAAATGCAGTGGAACATAGCCACAAATACTCCATTCTACATCAAGTTGCAAGGGTTTGTATCAAGGAGTGCATTGAGTCATTCAGTTGATGGGTATAACTATAACTGAGTTAAGATCGTTGGTATTGATAGTTCTACATGTGGCTACACAGTAAATTTTGAGAATAAATATTAATTAGGGATATTTTTTGAACAAAAAAAAATAAAAATAGATAGGTTGTGTGTTTGAAAAATTGGATGGTGTAAAAAATAATTATCTAAAATTAGGTGGGTATTCAAGCCAACTCACCCCATTATGCATAAGCATACAAATAAAACTATTGCTTTTTGCACTCCATTTTTGTTAGCACACTCCCCTTAATTTTTGTAATTTTTCCCAATAATGCTCTTATCAATGAGTATAGTTTCATTCTCTTATAATTAGAATTATGAAAACCAAAATGAATTTTGAAATTTAAAATCCAAAATGAAAAACAAAATTATTCTTTTATATAATTATCCAATGATAAATAAATGAGAAGTTAATTACTTTATTTTGTTAGATTATATTCTTCAATATTAGTTTGAATGTTTCTTTTATATATATATATATATATATATTCTTAATAGTTTGAATATCTCCAATACTAGTTTGAATATTTCCTAATATATAATTTGAATACATTCTTCAAAAATATTCCTTTTGACTTCTGTATTAATTAGGTTGAATACTAGTTTATTCTTTATAATTTGAATTTTTCTAATATTAGTTTGAATATTTTCTATATATAGTTTGAATACATTCTTCAAAATTATTGTTTGAATATATCCAATATTAATTTCAATACTACATTTATATACTTTGAATGCATTCATCAAAATTATATTCCTTTTGACTTTTACATTAAATAGTTTGAATATTAGTTTATTCTTTATAGTTTGAATATCTCCAATATTAGTTTGAATATTTCCTATATATATTTTGAATATCTCCAAAGTTAATTTGAATATTTCCTATATATAGTTTGAATACATTCTTCAAAATTATATTCCTTTTGATTTCTACATTAATTATATTGAATATTTCCTATATCATTGAAATCCTAAATTAAGGCAATTCATATTCTTGACATATTACATTATATCGTTTATTTTTTCCTATATTTGTTTTTATATATTTACCCTTTTTAGTGATTTTTCAATCAATTTATTAATTTAAAACATCTTATAATCCACAACACACATTTAGACAGTTGACTTTACATATAATATATATATATTTTTTATTGTTAATAAATTGATGCACAATTTTGTTGAGGAGTTTAAATATAACACCCTCATTTTTATTTTATTAAATGCTTGTTTATTTGTTATGTATTTATTTTGGGCAATTGAGTAAGAATTTCAAAATTCTAAGAGACACAATTCAGCTTAGAATAGGAAGTGTTACTCAGTTGTAATTTTTAATAATTAATCTAGAACAAGGCCAAACAAACCTAAAAATACTCAAAACATCTTAAAAAAATAGTATTATGAAAAAATAATAAAAATAACTAAAGGAGTGAAAAAAAATTAAGTTTAGAATGTTAATTAGGATAATACAATATAATTTTAGAAATTTTATGAGAATTTATTAAGAATTATCAATATGATAATTTTTTAATAGAAATATTTATTTTAAATTAAAATTTTAAAAGTTCAAAATTTTTATTTTATAAAGTGATTTATTTAATAATTTAACTGAAAATACATATAAATAATTAAATAAGTTATTATATAATTAATAAATATTAATAATAATAATGAAAAACTTCATTTTCTGATTTAAGAATGGGCTGGACGAGTAATGGTAGCCCAAATGCCCATTTTTATAACATAAAAGTCAAAATTTGATAAATGTAAGATTCTTGAATTAAAAATAACTAATAAATAATTAATGTTAATGTAAATAATTAAATAAAACTTTTATTTTCTCATGTAAATGAGGGTTTGGACATGGCAAACCAGCCCAAAGTCCATCTTAGTGAAAATAAATAAATAATTTCTTTTTATTACTATGTATTGGGGCATGTTCCCATGGGCTAAAGTTTCAGCCATCACAAAGTCAAATAAGCAGTGTTTTAAAAATCAACTCAAACCAGCCGGTTGGACCGAAAATCAGTGGTGTAATTGGTCTGAGCCAGTGATTGGATCGGACATGCTATTGACCTGATTTGACTCAGTGGGTTAACCGGTCGAACCGGTGAACCAGCCGATTGAACCGGTGAACCAGCTAGTCGAACCGGTCAGTTGATCCGGATAGGTTCAAAAAAAGAAAAATTTTAAAATGTAAAACGACGTCGTTTTAACTATAACTATTGAAAAAAATAAAAATGCCGACTTATAATATAATTTGCATATTTAAAAATATTTATTTACTAATAATAATAATCGCCAAAATCGTAAATGCAGGTATGCGTATGACATAAATGTCTCTTGTGTTAAGATGAATGCATAACCTTCATTTACTTGTTCTTGTTTGTTTGACCTTAATGCATAAACTCTAGTCCTTTCACCCTCATCTTAAATATAATTATTGATTGTTTATTTATTTCTGAGTTACACATCACCATTAAAATTTAATTTAATAAATTTTATAGGTATGAAATTTACATGTCATGAATATTTTCAAATCTTTTAATAGAGACCGGATCATGTGATTCAGTTAGTGACCCTCTGGTTTGACCATTGACCCAGTAACCCAATACCCTGACCGAGTTGATGACCGGTCCGAGTTTTAAAACATTGCAAATAAGTAGACAAGATCAAACAATTTCGATTTAAATCAAATACATGATTAATTAATAAGAAATAAAATAAAATAAAATAAATCAGAAAATTTAAGGAAATTACCGGGAATGTGGGTCGACCACATTGCCACAATTTCGAACATATTACCAGGATAATTACAACTTTTTAGTTAAATTAAATTATCTAATATTATTTTTTATTAACCACACACATTTACACTTATGTGTAACCAATTTTTACCATACAGTCAAATTAAAAACTCTCTCTCTTATTCATTATCTAATTCATGACACGTACACGATAATTCTCTCTCATCTCTCAACTTTAGTACCGTAACCAATAACACCCTCCCTTCTCCTCTTTTCATTTTCTATGCACCTATCTCTCATAAACCAACCCATATTAGTCAATAAAAATTATAATCTAGCCTTCTACTACCGTAGTTTATCAAAGAAGCAAGCAAGGAGTAAGCATCCGAACGTTCCTACTCTCTTCTTTCTCACTTGCTACGGTAAGGAGGGGAGTGGAGTTTTAATTTTATGATCACTTGCATGAGGTTCATGGGATGAATTTGGCCCCCAAATCCATTAGTTTTTAATTTTATGTATTTTGTTGTTTTATCATTATTATGTTTTGATTATTTAACGGTGATTATGATTTTTATGTAGTGTTTTTGTGATTTAATCAGTTAGAATTGATTCTAATCTTGGTTATTAATTTTAATCAGTTTATTTGTTAAATGAATCAGTTAAAATTAATTATATTTCTGATTTATAATATTTAAACGCTTTAATTAGTGATTTAATTCGTTAGTTTCATTTAAAAATTAATTTTTGGGTTTATTATATTTTAAAAAATAATTAATCGGTCAAAATTAAATAGAATCTAAAAAAATAGTCATTTAACCGGTTTATTATAATTGAAAGAAAGATGTGATATACTGTTTGGATGATTTAATTAGTTATTAGGTTATTTTGATTTTTATACTCGGGTATTATTATTATTGTTGTTGTTGTTGTTGTTATTTTAATTGGTTAGAATAAATTTTTAATCTGTTTTAGAAATTTTAAATGGTTTAATGATTGATTAACCGGTTATTTATAATTTAAACAGAAAATAAAATATTCTTTGAATAATTTAATTCGATAATAAATTATCTTAAATTTTTCAGTATCATATTTATTATTCTAGAAAAACAAAATTTATTAAGTTATATATATAAATAATTATATACTGTTAATATATTGTTAAAATTGGCTAACAGTATGTAAAACTGTTAAAACAGTATCTTAATATACTGTTAATTCATTAAAAACAATGTTTATATATACATTAAAAATATAAATTAAATATAAGTATGTATAATTAAAGTTTGTGTTAGTATATGTGTATAATTAGAATTCTATTTAATGTGTTCAATTTTTATAAAACATAATTCAGTAAAGAAAGATTTAAGTTTTATATAATTTTTTTTAGTGTTTACAAAACTATAAATATGTGTGTGTGTGTGTGTGTGTGTGTAGGGATCAAATGACACTGATATAACTTACCTCAACTATTACACCATTCAATAACTTTTAATATATATACTTTGGTAATCATATTTAAGAATATATATTTTATAAAATGACAATTTATTTTAAATAGTCAAATTATATATTTTATAAATAATTAGAATTTTTAAAATGATGTTAATTTAATTTAGTTACATGAATTTGAGAATTAGAATTAAAAAGAAATAAATAAGTTATGTATTTTAACTTGAAAATTTTATAAAAAGGTTGAAATATTTATATTAAATTATTTGAGAATAAATTAATTATATTATGACTTTGTGATTGATGAATTGACATATTTATGTTCTTGAGGTTTGTGACAATACCTACTTAGAGAGGTATTGATAGTTGAGTATTAAATTGTAGAGAAAAACTTTGTTAGATATTCTAGAGAGATATTTAGTAAGTATTGTTGAGTCTGACATGCATTGATGGCATGTGATGAGTTGATGATGATAATGGACGTTGTAATAAGGCATGTGTTCCAGAGATGGGAAATTATAGTCTGGTACACTGCGGGATGAAAGGCAGGAACCTATGGTTAGGTCTAGAAGATATGATATCGAGTGGTGAGTGTCCTAATGGCCAAGGTAGTGCTCTTGAGCCGAGACAATTACATAACCAGTTTGATAACCTTGACACTTGCTCAACATCACTAGGGTTGGTGTAGTGTATACCAATATATAAAGCTATTAGATCTTAGAGCTAAAAGATTGCTCATTTTTCGAGATTGATGATGATTTTGTACCTTGATGAGGAGAGGTATATGAACTTCCAATTACTTCCCAGTATTGATGATATGGATATTGCTCATCAACGGGGGTATGGATCTATACGAATCGTCAAGAGTCTTGAGTAGTTTAGAATAACTTAGGTCAAACCCTAGATTCTCTTTTTTCTCAAACTGTGTCAATAAATTTATCTTTGTGTTGTTTGTGTTGGTTAATCCTACAAATCTTATGTGAATGTGTTTTAAGAATTAGGCTAAAATAGAATTTTGGTCCCTTATTTACATTTTAGGTTTTAGTTTGATCCCTTAAATTTAAAAAGTTTCACTTTGATCCCTTATAGTGTTTTTGTTAGACCAAATTGGTCCTTCTGTCAATTTTTGGTACTAACGGTAACAATTTTGGCTGACGTGGCACCTCTCATAGTTTGCCATGTGTCACTAAGTTGACCAAATTAATGTAATAAACTAACAGAAGGACTAATTTGGTGTAATGGAGAAACTTTAAGGGACGAAAGTAAAGTTTTTTAAGCATAAGGGGCCACAATTCTATTTTAGCCTAATAATTAAATCACCTCACTCCTTTCATCTTTTTGTTTGTATATGTTTGTGGTACAACATCGTTGCTGGCAGTTGGCAAAGATAGATGATGCAGACAATGCTGACAACGAAAACATTAAAACTGGAAAGGACTTCCTCTAAGGATACTATTTTATGAGGGCTTAGCTTTTTGGCACCTCTGGGTTATTTTGAAAATTGTAGATAGTTCACTGCTTTGATGTAGGCCTTTTTATTTTGGTTGTATATATAAGCAGGTAGTCCAGGCTTTCTTTCTAGTATGTATATATAATATGGCATTATTTACATTTTAGTTACTTGGATGACTATATGTTTTAAAATTGTTATTTATCTTTTTACCAATATGTCTTAAATTATTTAAATAACTACCTAGTTTAATTTCAATTTTAAAAAAAAAAATCTAAGCTTTAAATTAAATGAAATATAAAAGCTAAATAAAATCAATCAATTGGATATAATTATTATAAGTACTAGATTTTAGACTTGTGCATTGCACGAGTTTGTTGAAGTTGAGTGATTAATCTCGCAGGAGTATACTATCAATATTGTGATTACAAAAAAGAATAATAAGTCAAGTTTAAGTTTAAGTTTGATTGTAGATGTAAATAAAATAAATATTTATTAAAAATATTCAGATATGTATTAGGTGTAATCACATTGTATATACTTCATTGTACACTACATTTTTAGTGTAATCTGAATAATTCTCATTTTGCTCATTAATAGGAATTTTCAATCCCTTTGGTGAAGTCACTCTTGATAATGTAACATATAATTGTCCATGACTAAAGACAGGTTTTGACAAATATAATCCCATGTAATTCAACGATTGACCTTGGCTTTTATTTATTGTCATTATATAACATACCTTTATTGGGAATTGCTTCCCATGCAAGACAAAAGGCCACTTTGGGTCAACAGCTTGTGAGGACTATTCGTGGAATAAGTATTTTGGCACCAATGTTGCTTGCTGTTATTATTTTTGCCTTTATTATCCAATGTCTTAAATGCACGATAAGGAGTCTTGTTCCATTGCACACTCCTAATGCGGGATTGATATTCCTCAACAACATAATAGGCATTCCCTCTTTCAGCTACAAATAATGATTTGGAAATCCATTAAAAGTCAAGGAGTTTAAAAATTCAACTGGATACATAAGCTCCTGATCAACAATATTATCAGTTGCTTTGTTAATCTCATTAGAGCTTCTATATTCTTTTGTTGGTCCATTAATCATGTGAATCATAATATTGTTAATTTCATCAACTGTGTCATTCAAAGGAGTAAGTATTGCTTTTTCTCTAAGATATTCTTCATTCCACAATTGTTGTTGTAAATTTGGATATGTGCTATCCACAATTTGTTTGATTGGATCACCCCTTAGTTTTAGTAGATATTGTCTTGGTATTTTTGTCCATAATGAAACATTTTCTCCTTTTTTACAAAATGTTTGTATTTTTCCATCACTTAGTTGGAGAACCCATTTATTAAATTGACATGCCAAAGAGTTTAGTTCACCTAAAGGTTGACTTTCGCTAACTCTCATACTTTTGAATAGCATGAAGATTTTGCAATGATCCCATAAATAAGACCTGTTAATATATGATTGTACGATGTCATGTTTTTGACTTTTTGGCATTACGGGTAATATTTGGCAAAAACCTCCTCCCAAAACAACTGTTTTTCCTACAAATGGTTGAGTTGCTTTGTTTGGACATGTATAACCAATAATATCTGAGTGATCTATTAAAAGCTTCAAATGCAAATTTTTTTGTCATTGGTGCCTCATCCTAAATAATGAGATCTGTTTGAATGATTAGCTGAGCAAGATGAGTATTCTGCTTGATTGAGCAAGTGTTATCTTCGTAAACATGTAGTGGTATTTGAAATCTACCATGAGCTGTTCTACCTCTAGGTAATAATAATAATAATGCAATACCTGTATTAAATTTACAAATATAAATATAAATATAATAAATATCTTGTATATTTATTTATACATTTTTTTTAAATATATAAATAAAGTGATTTATATTAAATAGAGATAATTTTTAATTATTTGAAACTGATGTTAATCATTTTGAAGATTTTAATTTTAATATTAGATTTGGAAGACATTAAATTTAATTTTATGATATTGTTACCTAATACACAAAAGTAATACAAACAGCAAATAAATGACTAACTTTTTTCAATTAGCTATTATATATGGGATTTTTTTTGCTAGGTATGAAATGTTAAAAAAATATTTTTTAAAGATATTTAAATGGCTAAAAATATCTCATTTTTATAATAGGTGGATTGTATAAATCATTTTACTAAAAATATTAATGAAAAAGTATAATGTGATATAAGCGATAATAGAGAAACTTATAAAAAAGCATAATAATGACATGAAATAACGATAAAACGGAAGTTAAAATATCACAATATTTAATGTGAATAATTGTCAAAATATTTAATGTTTTATCAGTTGTGACAAAGTAATATGAGAGAGAAAATATTGTTAATTATATATATATATATATATATATATGATGGTCAAGATTAAAACACACAAATCACGTGACATTTTTAAAAAAGTCACATGACATTAAATCCTGACCATCTATGTATGGTTATATGGCCCAAATTTACTCTTGTCACTCTTATATAAAATTAGCCCTCTCAATAGATATGCCCCCTATATATATATAGAAAGAGAGAGAGAGAGTATTTATTTATACATGAAATTTTTTGAAAAATATATTTAGTTAAAATAATGTGAGTTATATTAAAAAGAGTTTTTTTAGGGTCATTAAAAAGAGTTGGTTTTTAATTATTTTAATGCATGTGTATGCTACAAATCATTATATTAAAAACATAATGAAAAGAATATAATGTGATAAAAGTGATATTAGTAAAAATATTTTAAAAAAAGTGAATAATGATACTAAAAGATAAAATTAGACCTTAGAATATCATAATATTTAATGTCAATAAATGTCATAATATTTATGTTTCATTGGTAGTCTAAGAATCTAAAAACAATTACAACATTGTTCCTTAACAAATCATAAATAAATAAGTTTTATAGAAAAATTAAAAGCTTAACAAATTGATTAAAACAAATAACTAAAGAATAATTGTATCAGACTATTAGTAGAAATTAGAATATTTGATTTTCTTGATATGTTGATACCACAATAAGTATTGTGTAGTTAAATTTCAAATTTAGTCCATAAAAAGTATTTTTTTGATGTTAGTGTTTTACCTAATGATGCAATAGTAAGAACAATTTTTTTCTCTGACTTGAGTTTTGCAATGATTGTCTTATAGAGAAAAGTCTTTCCAATTCCTCCATGGCCATAGACAAAGTACAATCCACCTGTATTATTGGTAACAGCACGAATAACATGTTCATATATCTCATTTTGTTGCTCGTTCAGCAATGGATAACATCTTTGATGTTCCTTTTGTAAATCTTTAACATTATAATTAAGCTTTTCTCTAATAAGTCTATTATCCATGGCTTCTATGGTTGAGTTATTTGGTAA
Source organism: Spatholobus suberectus (assembly GCA_004329165.1). Lineage (NCBI taxonomy): Eukaryota > Viridiplantae > Streptophyta > Magnoliopsida > Fabales > Fabaceae > Spatholobus > Spatholobus suberectus. Next base: position 42,075,813 of record CM014729.1, read on the forward strand.
TGGCATTCCATCGAAATCTGAGAGATCTTTCACATTTTTTGTTAAGATCTTGTCAATTTCTATTAGGCAATATGTTTGGATTTGTTGATTAGTAAGCTCTAGACCATAATGATGAAATAGTTGTCTTTTTTGGTACACAATATCATTAGACAATCGCTGCTAATTATTTTCTCATAATTGTCTCACATTTGTTATTTCACTGAAAAGAATGATAGTTACAAATAATTTTCTCAATTGAGAACTTGTGGCCTAATTAGTAACCTCATTCAATGCATCATTCCACTCTTTGTCATCATTCAACAGTCCAAGAGCATAACATGCTTCTTTAAAAGTTGTATATGTAATGCCTCCCATTGTCTTAATCTATGCATAATTTTGTGGTCCTCAAACAATATTTAACAAAATTCTCAAGTAATATCTCTCACCGCATGTTAGGTGTGCATAAAAATTCTACCAATTGTTCTTCTAGCTTGTCTTGTTCTCCACAACCTTTTTTTTCATTTCAAACAAATTTTTTTGGGAACTCAGAATATGTTAATTGGCGTGCTTCTATGCTTATGCAATTCATTCTCATCCATTAAGTAAACATTGTTTGTTGGATTCTTTCTCTTGCAACGACTGTTGACAATTGGTCTGAATCTCTCAGTGTGATTGAGTTTTCTCCTAGTAAATGAAAGCTCAATCTCATTACTGATGGTGTTCTATAATGTATATCAAAATTGAATATTCTCCAAGAAGCTTCACATGCAGAGACATACCTACAAGTGATTTGATATAATAGATTAATTAGTTATAATTTAGTAAAATATTTGTTTAATTTAATAGTAATTTTGATATTATAATTTTTTAAAATTATATACATATACATACATACATATATATATATATATATATATATATATATATATATATAAGTAAATATATTATTAAAATAGAGAAAGGAAAAATAAATAGAATCAAATAAATATAGTTTCGATGCAAGTAATTGGTTTTGGTAATGATTTACATTTTCTATCATGATTTTTATAGAACTTCATTTGGTAGGAGAAAAATATAAAACAAAAGTAAATGAATATATAAATTTCATTTACACGTGATTTGCATTAATTAATTATCTCACACAAATAAGGTGTCATAATTTTTTTTAATTAATAATATATAAAATTTTAAATTTATTATAAAACGTGTACGTTATATATATATATATATACACATGTATACACACATGTGTATATACACATATATACACATGTGTATATATGTATATATAGAGAGAGAGAGAAGATTACAATATATATAGAGAGAGAGAGATACATCTGCTTAGAACTATTTTTATAAGATGTATTTATTAATTTTATATAGATTATTTTAAAATTCTAACATCTGAGTATAAAATAATTGAAACATAATTCAAGGATGTATACTTATAATGGTAATATTTTATTATTTTAAAAACAATTTATAATTATTGTTTCAATCATTTTATGTTCAAATAGTGAGTAAAATATTTTTTAGTATTGAAAGACAAATATGATTATTAAAAATATTATTAAACTTGAAGCATTAATCTTAAATATAATTATTGCTTCATATCAATTTGAAGACTAAATTGAAAAGTATATTAATGTGAAAAGTTATCTAATTATTGAAAAATATTAATGTTTGAATATTAATAAGTTACTCATGCATTTGTAGCTATAGTTTAAGGATGTAAGATAAATATTTGAAAATAATTGAGGTGTTATTTAAAATATTTGACATTGGTAAGTATAAGATATTTAATTTTGAAAATAATAACCATACTACTATATACTTGCTATCCAAATGTGTTTTGATCTCATCAACTTCTATCATGGCAAGTTATTTTTTTGTACCATGGGCAAAAACATTTTCTTCTATTAACAATGTTGCTCTATCTAGGCCTTTATGGATATACTTGAATAGACACTTTATGGCTCTTGACTTGTTACACCATTCAACATTTAGAAGTGCCTGAAATCTTTGTAATAAATCCCAATTATATGGACAACAAATCGATTATCTAAGTTTACATCATCTTTTTTCACATGTTTTACATTGTCCCTACTTCTATATGTGGGAAATCCATCTTTATCTATATTTGTTTCACTGCAAAACTTTTTTGGATTTTTTTTTGGAAAATCCATCAATCATGCATGGTGCATTTTTATTTTGAAGCTCCACATGGTCCATGTAACATGAATTGTATTACAGCATTAAATCTCATTGGATAATCTACTTCATATCGTATTTCTATTGTAATTATTTTATCTATGTCTTGTGGTGTTGGATACTTATTACTTTGGTGCAACCATAAAAGAATGTGAGCATGGGGCAAACCTCTTGTTTGGAACTCTATAGTTTATATAGCTGGATAAAGAAAAAATGAAATTGATAATTAATAAATGAGTAACAAAATATTAAAAACATGCTAAAGAATTGAATATATAACATTATATTGATTTTGTATAACTACATTATAATTAATATGAATGAGTCAAGTATAAAAATATGAATATTCACCTAATATAATTTAACCAAAATGTTGTTTCTCCACAATGGATTTCATTAATTGGGCAAGTTTCATCTTGAAAACTCCAGTCTTGATATTTGGTCTTTCTTCAGCAATTTTTCTTGGTACTTGATCAAGCATATATTGAATCTCAACCCACTTTGGATTGACAGTAAATGTCATGAAAAGATCTGGATTATCAAAAGTGCGACATATAGCCATAGCATCTTGATAGTTTTGAACCATATATCTAGGACCACCTGTAAAAGAAGAACGCAATACAATTCTTTCACCAGTAGCAACAGCTATGGTATCTCCACGAACTACTGCATCACATACATTGTTATATAATTCCGTGCATAGCATTGCTTGATTTTTTCTAACCCATCGTAGCTGATCTTCTTCTATAGTTGTGTATACATCAACAATATATTGTTGGAATAACCGACTAGTATAAATAAGTACCTTTCCTTCAAAACTTCTTTGTTGTATTCGATATGCATAAAATTCTCTCATTGTTGATGAAACCAAAAGATGTATGAAGTATCCAACTCCTCAAGTTTTGAAGATAACAAAGTTATTAAATTCTTGAAAATCTTACATATAAGCCTTTAGCATCCAAGTATCGCCCTTTAATTAAATAAAAAGTGCTTTAAGTATGCTTTATTTTATTTGGCGTCCAAAGCGCCTTGTTAAAATAAGAGTCCAATACTTGATACTACCTATGCATTTTCTAAAGACGTCCAAAGTTCTCTATTAAATTGATATATTTAAATTTGTTTATACTTGTATGCTTCGATACAAATGATTCAATTCCTTTCTAAGCACTAACGTTCAAATACATCCTGAATTAAATGAAAATAAGATATATGTTTGTGTATAAGTGCAGCGTTGCAGAAAAAGGAAGTCAACTTATCAAGCTGTCAAACCGAATAGGGAATACTTAGAAAAGCAACTCTCTAACATAGTACTACACCTTCCATTTTAGTGCAAAAATAATTTTTTTTTCTATCTCTACTACAAATTTGATATACGTGCACACATGCAGAAGAAACGTTGAATCTCTCTTGAAGACTAAAGCCTGAAACCTCAATGGCTATTTTCTAAAGCCTATATATATATATATACATATATCAGTTCAGAAGAGAAGAAAGATAAAGAACGATGATGAACTTTGTGGACGACTCTGAAAAATCATCAAAATCTTTTGTGTAGAAAAGCTCTTGTACTACTCTTAAACTTTCATACCCTCACATTGTGAGTTAATTGTCAACAACTGTTTCACTTTGTGAAAGCCTTGAGAGGCTTAGTGATTAAAGAATACTTAGGTTGTTAAGTGATCTGGGTTGGTCATTTTGTAACGCTTGGAGAGGCAAAAGAAAAATACTTGCTTATAACTAATATATTGGTTAATAGAAAACCTTTAGGATGAAGGGACTAGACGTACCTCATATTGGGTGAACCAGTATAAATTTCCTTGTGTGTTTTCCTTTCCTTATCCATATATATGCCTAAATTAATTGTTTCCTTAACTGGTTTTTTTTTATTTGATTAAAAAGTTTTTGAACACATAATTCAACCCTCTTCTTGCATGTTCTTTGTTCTTTCAATTGGTAGTCAGAGCTTGGCCTCTTAGGGTAGAGTATCTAACAGTGCATGGGTAAAAAGATCTTGAGTATACATGAAAAACAAGGGACAAATAGTCAACAGACCACCTCTTTTCAAAGGTCAAAATTATGACTATTGGAAACAAAGAATGATAGCCTTCTTCGATGCATGTCACATCGATATGGGGGATGTTGTGGAGATAGGTGATTATTTACCTGTTAACCAAAATGGAAAAGAACTGTCGAGAAGTCAATGGACAGAAGCACATAAACAAAGGTATATGCTTAACTCCAAAGCTCGAAATGCTATTATGTATGCTTTTTCTAAATCTGAGTATGAGAAAATGCATCGTTTAAAAAGTGCTAAAAAGACGTAGGATACTCTAGCTCTTGCCTATGAGGGTACCTCACAAGTAAAAAAATCTAAGCTAAGTTTGCTTGTAAGACAATATGAGTTATTTAGCATGGAAGACAATGAAACTATTAAACTTATGTTTGGTAGATTTCAAACCATTATAAATAACTTGAGATCTTTAGGTAAAAATTATGACAATTATGATCATATTGACAAAATATTGAGAATTTGCCTAGATAGTTAAGACCACAGGTTACAGCCCTGAGAGCATCCTAGGACTTGAAAACTATTTCCATGGAAGAGCTACTTGGGACACTCAAGGTTCATGAGTTGGAACTGAAGAAGGATGAAGAACTAAGAAGAGGAAAATCCATTGCTCTAAGCGCTCAGCATCCAGTGAAAGGATCATCGTCTAAAGCTCTAAACGTGGAAGAATCCTATGAGGAGGCATCCGAAGAAGATGACTCTGATGAGGATGAGAGATCTTTCATATCTAGAAAAATACAAGCAATGTGGGGGAAGAAAGGAGGATCCAAAACTAGAAACTTTACTAAAAATCTTAGTAAGGAATTTAAGGAGAAGAGTCCACTTATCTGCTTCAAATGCAAAAAACCTATACATTTCAAAGCTAATTGTCCAAGCCTACAAAAGAAGAAAAAGAAAACCTTTTTCAAAAAAGAAAAAGAAAAAGAAAGGACTCGTGGCAACTTAGGAAGATATGGATCTATCTTCCTTGGAAGAAGAAGGAGAGGAAGAAGTAAACCTATGTCTTATGGTTGAAACAAGTCTAGAAGGCTCAAAAAATGAGCATGAAGAAGAGGTAAACTTCGATAACTTATCTTCTCTTAAGGAGGCTTATAATGAACTACTATCTAATTCTTCAACTCTCTCTATTAGTTATAAAGAATTGAAAAGGAAGTTTTCAAAAATGTCAAAAGAATTTAATTTGCTTGAAAAAAATTATGAAAATCGTATGAGAGAGAATGAAAAATTAAAGGACAAATAGATTAGAAAATTTCCTTGAAGTGAAAACTCTTTATGAAGTAGTAGAATTTCAGAAGGAAGTAAATCACTTAAAAGAAAGTTTGTCCAAATTTGTTAATGGAACTGAAAATTTAAACAAAATTCTATCTTATAGACAAAGTCCACATGACAAATCTGGATTTAGCTTTGTTAAAAAGCAAAAATCCTTTAGAACAGCTAAAGCTATTGCTTTTTGTAAATACTGTGGAAAAAGTAGTTATAAATCATCTTGATGCATTCATCATCCAGCTACAAAGGCATCTAGTCTAAATCCATGATTATTCCTGTTGTAGATCTACTTGACAATAGAAAAGAAACCCCAGTCATGGTACTGGACAGTGGTTACTCATGACACATGACAGGAGAAAAGTCTATGTTTCAAAGCCTTCAACAAAAGAATGGTGGATGGGTCATTTTTGGAGGAAATCAGAAGGAAAAGATGAATGGAATAAGTAAAATTGGTAAGCATCCTTTACCTTCCATTGATAACATTTTGTATGTTAAAGGACTCCAACACAATCTTCTGAGCATAAGTTAATTATGTGATAACGGACACTGTGTCTCCTTTAACAAAGATGAATGTATGGTCAAAAACGTGGATGGATCCATTTTTTTTCTGTAAAAAGGCAAAGCTATATATATAAGATTGACTTAAATGATCTAACAAATCAAAATGTATCGTGTCTAGTATCCATCAACAAGAATTAATGGACTTGGCATAAGAAATTTAGACATGCAAGCTTGAGATTGATCTTGAAGCTAAATAAGCATAACCTCATAAGGGGTCTTCTAAATCTTATATACAAATCTGACGTTCTTTGTGATGCTTGTCAAAAAGGGAAACAAGTGAAAAACTCTTTTGATTCAAAAAATGTTATTTCCACTGCTAGACCTCTTGAACTCTTACATATTGATTTGTTTGGACCAACTAGAATGACCTCGCTCAGTTGAAAATGATATGGACTAGTTGTAGTAGATGACTATACTAGATGGGCATGGGTTGTGTTCCTAATACACAAGGATGAATCTTTCGAAATCTTTTCTATATTTCGTAGAAGAGTTCAAAATGAAAAAGGTGTTTGCATGCTTCAATCAAAAGTGATCATGGAGAAGAGTTTGAAAATGAAAGTTTTCAAAGGTTCTATGAGGAGAATGGAATTCTCCACAATTTCATTGTACCTCGTACACCTCAACAAAATGGTGTGGTAGAAAGAAAGAACAGGTCATTACAAGAAATGGCCAAAACCATGCTCAATGTTAACTCAACTCCTAAACAATTTTAGGCTGAAGTTGTAAACACAACATGTTATTTACAAAACAAAATATATATTAGACTTATTTTGAAAAAGACTTCCCATGAATTGTGGAAAGGACGAAAACCCATCATATCATATTTCCATCCCTTTGGATGTCAATGTTTTATTTTGGACACTAGGGAAAATCTTGGAAAGTTTGACTCTAAATGTAACAATGGAGTATTGTTGGGCTATTCTGAAACATTTAATGTGTACAAAGTCTACAACTCTAGAACCTTGACAGTTGAAAAAGTTATTCATGTTAAATTTAATGACAGTAAGCCTGATAGAGAACTATTAGAGCTGGGCAAATCTTTTGTAGATATGAAGTTGGACGATACCAAAGAACCAGTGTCTAGGACTACATTGGATGATTTAAAAGAAGAGCAAAAAGAACCAACCGGATGACATTGGCAAATGAAAAACTATCATCTAGAAGATCAAATTTTAGGAAATGTACACGATGATGTCAAAATAAGATCTACCTTCAAAAAGCAAGCACAAACTGCCCTAATCTCTCAGACGAAACTAAAGACGATAGATGAAGCTATACTGGACGAAGGATGGATTTAAAGCCATGAAGGAAGAGCTAATCAATTCGAAAGAAACAATATATGGAAGCTAGTTCCTCTGCCTAAAGACAAGTCAATAATAGGAATAAATTGGGTATTCAGAAATAAGTTGGATGAGGCAGGTAAGGTAATGAGAACAAAGCTAGACTTGTAGCTTAAGGTTACTCACAACAAAAAGGTATAGATTTCACTGAAACTCTTGCACATGTACCTAGAATAGAAGCCATTTGCATTTTACTTTCATTTGCTGCTCATGGTGATATGAAACTCTATCAAATGGATGTAAAAAGTGCATTCCTTAATGGTATAATAAATGAAGAGGTTTATGTGAAACAATCTCTTGGTTTTGAGAGTGATACTTTTCATGATTATGTTTTTAAACTCAAAAAGGCTTTGTATAGACTCAAGCAAGCTCCAAAAGCTTGGTATGAGAAACTAAGTTCTTTTCTTTTGGAAAATGGTTTTACAAGAGGAAAAGTAGACACAACTCTATTTTGCAAAAACATAAATTCAAATTTTATCATTGCATAAATATATGTGGACGATATCATACTTGGCACTACTAATGAAGCTTTATGCAAGTGAATTTTCTAACCTTATGATGACAGAGTTTGAAATGAGCATGATGGGTGAATTAAAATTCTTTTTAGGATTACAAATAAAACAAACAAACAGTGGCATATACGCACATCAAACTAAGTATGCAAAAAAGCTACTCAAGAAGTACAAGATGAACGATGCTAAAGAAATGAGGACACTCATGCATCCATCTTTAGCGCTTAGACTGGACGACACATCCAAAAAGGTAGATGAAACCATATACTGAGGTATGATTGGATCTCTACTATATCTTATAGCGTCCAGACCAGATATTATGTTCAATGTATGTCTTTGTGCTCGCTTTTAATCAAATCCTAGATAAATTCATCTCACTGCTGTTAAAAGAATATTTAGGTATTTGAAAGGAACCACTAACCTTGGTCTTTGCTTTAAGTCGAGTAAAGAATACAGGTTAGATGGATTCTGTGATGCGTACTATGCTGGAGACGGAATAGAACGAAAAAGCACCAGTGGAGGATGTCACTTCATTGGTGGCAGCCTTGTCTCTTGGATGAGAAAAAGGCAAGGAACAATTGCCTTATTCACAGTCAAAGCGAAATACATATCGGCAGCGTTTTGTTGCTCATAGCTTCTATAGATCAAGCATCAACTAGAAGACTATCGTATCTATGAGAGTAAAATTCCTATTCTTTATGATAATACTGCTACCATAAATCTTTTGAAAAAATCCCATACCGCATTCCAGAGAATAATATATTGAAACTAAACATCACTTTATAAGAGATTATATTCAAAAAGGGATTGTTGATGTTCAATTTATTAACATTGCAAATCAATTAGCCGATATATTTACAAAACCTCTTCTTGAAGAAAAACTTGTCCATATGAGAAAAAGTCTTGGTATGAACTTTAAAAAGGAATGAACAATTTCACTTGTCCAAAGGATTGATCGTCTAATGGATTGTAGCGTCCATTTGCATCTTAGTGTCCATTATGTTTGTGTTTTCTTTTTAAAATGATTTTAAGTTTTCTTTTCATCATTTGCAATCATGCTTTTACTAACAATAATTTGAAATAAATGCTTTATTCCCTATCTAAGTCAAGTCTACAGCGTAACTGTTATCAAAACTGTAAAACTACCTGTACCAGTATTAAAAGCACCTTCTCACTCATCAAAAATTCAAAATACCTCTAAATACACAAAACCCTTCAGTTGCTCCTAAACCCTATATTACCTATTTTCGAATATCAATCCCTACCTTTGCCTATAATCTTATCTATCTCTCTCCTCTGTTGCTCTTAAATCTCCTAAAACCCTAAGTCTCCTTAACTATAATCAACAATGGCTAGCAAAAAGGCTAAAACCAACTCAAAGGCTGTGGCTAGAGTAGAAGGCTTGAACTGAAGGGAAGCTGTTGTTCTTGTAGAATACAAGTTCGACATCGACTCTCTTGATGACATGGGAGTGAAGGTAAAAGACAACCTCCTGAGAAGCGGAATCCTGAACTACTTCCACCTGAATGAAGTAATATACCCAAAACTCATTTGACGATTCTAGAAAACTACTGAATTTACAAACAACAATGTAGTGGGCACTGTTCTGGGAGTCATGGTCACTGTTGATCTTACAAGCATTACAAATGCAATCGGGTGTGAACGTGCTATCTCCTACATCAAGAATGGCTGGGAAAAGACAATGGAAGGCATGAAACTGTTGATGCAGCTTTGATGGGTCTTGATGCTGACGGACATGTCGAATATAGCATACTAATCAAAAAAGGGAAGGTATTTCAACAGTTTTTGAACAAAGGGATTTTTCACAAAGCCGGGTCAAAGGACAACGTCACCTTCCTTCACCGCTTCGCCCTTTTTCACAAGATAACCAGACAATAGTTGAACCTTCCACACCTTATATTGAGCAATATCTTCTGAAACATGAAAGGCAAAGAAGTGATTGATCAAATCACTTATTTTAAGCTGCTAAACAGATACTTTTGGATGCAACAGGTTTACCATGAATTCTTCTCCCTGCTAGGAATCGAACAAATGAAGATTAGAGAATTGGGAGGTGGACATAGAATCAACCAACTACCTTTTAGATGGAACAACATCAAGCAGATAAAAGTTGGGTTTACTCTGAAACCCATTGAGAAGGATTCTAAGGGCAGCAAAGTGATAAAGGAAGAATTGGTGGAGTTACCTTCTCAACCAACTGAAGAGACAATAGGACAAAGTGTCTAGACTATGGAACCATGAGATGAAGAAGCTGTCTTTGTCCAACCTGTCTTCATGGCAATTAGGACTGCAACATATAGAGGACAGTCAACTAGGAGCAGGACGTCCAGACAACCTGCACCATTCAAGGCCACTCAAGCCAAACCTCAACATGAACCTGTTCCACCTTTGTCTGCCCTACCTCCTCTTCCCCCTTAACTGACCAAACGCAAGCTGAGGTTATAGGATGATTTTGATGATGTGGACATTGGATCAACTGTTGTCTTACTAAAGAAGCAAAAGATTGAGAAAGCCGCAATTCCTAAACCTGATTAAGTTATTGCTGAGACTACAATAACCAAAAAGAGATCATCCAGAGTCAAGACTATTGCTGAGAAGAGCAAACGAAGTAAGATATTTGCACCTAACTCTGATGATATTGTTGAAAATATCTTTATTGAATTCGTGATTGTTGAACCACAAGCCCAAACAGCACCCTAAACACAAGCCCAAGCCCTAACCCACACACAAACAGATTACCCTTTCTAGTATACACCAACTCTTACTGAACCTAAACCAAACATGCTTATGCTTGGTGATGAAGATTATGTCTGCCATATTCTTACTCCGAGAATTGTTTTGCTATATCTATCCATCAAACCACCCAACCAAAAACTAATTTCATACATTGAATGGTTCATTCCATGACCTATTCCTATTACTGGTTTAGACTTATAATTGGCATCAACTTAGACATCGTTTCTGCCTTTAACGGATGCGCATAAAGCTGGGCGGAATGTAAAAACAAATGAAAGCTGCTTTTTAAGAAACAAAATAAACAAAATATCATGGACACCAATCTAATCATTCTATAGCGAGAAGCATATCCTGAACCAGAGTGTAGCTTCGATTACTCCCCTATCCCTGAAAATCCATTCGTTCATGACTTCGTCCATAAATAATCTGAAGCCTACTTGTCTTTGTCGCCTGATGCAATTACATGTCTCCTTCTCAAATGCTTTATCAGAAAATTATATCCAACGATGATTCCTGCTTGGCGTCTAGAAGCACATCATCCAAGAGTACTTCAACATAGAGTTCTTCCCTTGGATGATCTGGAGACTGTTAAGCAGAAGAAAGAAAGAGGCATGGGACAACATATCCATATTTGGCCATCAAATTTGAAGTTTAGGCCACTGAATCCAACGAAAGTAGGATTCTTTCCTACTCCTTATGAACAAATGTTCTGTACATCTTTAAAACCATTTGCTGCTTTGTGATTGCAGTTGTTCATTCCTCCCTCACAATACATATCTCCCAACATAACCATTTGTATCCAACCTGATAGAGTTTGTCCAAGCTTTCTTACCTTGGACGAAAATAAAAAAGAAGACCAAGATTCTATCAAAGTCACCAAGTTACCCCGCACCCTCCTGAGTTGACATTCAACATCATAACCAAATTACTCAGGAGTGGTATATGTTGAGGAGGCTGACACAGCCACCGAATGCTGATGATGCTGAAAGATTCTGGCATTAACATATGCAGACGTGTGAGCAAGAAGCCTCTGGAAGTGGATTGTCTGTTGATGACAAAGTTGCCACGCCAACCATGTGGGATGGTAACTTCACGCAGTGTCCAGCTTGTGTAATTAACTTCTCTGATACTTCAGCTGCTTTCCTCAACTCTACTAACAACCATCCACTTCTCGGTCCTAAAACGAAACTTCCCTATGCTATGATGGACGCTCTTACCAACCCCTAATTCCTCAAACCACCCTTTCCTTGGGAATCACTTTTCCTAACTACCAACACCCTCATCCATACCATATTCAATACTAGAATCTCAAATTTCTTGAAGCCCCAGCTCTCTCATTCCCTGAAACACCATATTCCCCACCTCACCCTCCTTCACCCATACCTCCAACCCCACCAACACCTGATTCTCAAGCCTTTGCTAGTATTCCAACTATCGTTATCACCCCTCAACCAACTCCTTCCGTTAACCCAGTCACCCAAGCCCACATCCATGCCAAATTCAACCTATCATGACCATTCTCCAACAAATTCTTCACAACTAGCAAGAAATCCTGAATACTCTTCGCACATCTCCACGTCCTCCACCTCTACAATGACTATGATGTTCTTTTTCTCTCCCATTCCTTCTTTTTATGACGACAAAAGGGGGAGAAATCTTAATTAAGTTTTTTTAGTTTTTTTTCAAAGTCCTTAGCTTTTATGTAAACTCAACTTTTTCATGCATGACATACATGATCTCTATATATCTGCCTTGATCTATCTTATGCCTTACACTCTTTGCTTTAATAGAATGTTAAACTCAAGGGGAGTATGGTCAACATATGAAAGCAAGCTAATCTTCTTCTATGCCTTATCTATGGTAAAAACTTGAAAATTTAATAAAGTTTGTCATCATCAACAAGGGAGAGATTGTTGAATCCAAAGGTGTATGAAGCCTCTAACTCAAGTTTTAAAGATAACAAAGTTATTAAATTCTTGAGGATCTTACATATAAGTCTTTAGTGCCCAAGTATCGCCCTTGAATAAAATAAAAAAGTACTGCAAGTATGCTTTAATTTATTTGGTGTTTAAAGCACCTTTGTTAAAATAAAAGTCCAATACTTGATACTACCTATGTGTTTTCTAAAGACGTCCAAAGTTCTCTATTAAATTGATATATTTAAATCTGTTTATACTTGTACCCTCCGATACAAATGATTCATTCCCTTTCTAAGCACTAATGTTCAAATACATCATGCATTAAATGAAAATCAGATATATGTTTGTGTATAAGCGTAGTGTTGCAAGAAAAAGAAGTCAACTTATCCATATGTCAAATCGAATAAAGAATGTTCAGAAAAACAACTCTCTAACGTAGTATTTCACCTTCCATTTTAGAGCAAAAACAAAAGCTATTTTTTTGTCTCTACTACAAACTTGATATACATGCACACATGCAGAAGAAACGTTGAATCTCTCTTGAAGACTGAAGCCTAAAACCTCAATGACTATTTTCTAAAGGCTATATATATATATATATATATATATATATATATATATATATATATATATATATATATGTTAGTTCAAAAGAGAAGAAAGATAGAGAATAATGACGAAATTTGTGGATGACTCTAAAAAATCATCAAAATCCTTTGTGTAAAAAAGCTCTTGTACTGCTCTTAAGCCTTCATACCCTCACATTGTGAGTTGATTGTCAACAAATGTTTCACGTTGTGAAAGCCTAGAAAGGTTTAGTGATTAAAGAATACTTGGGTGGTTAAGTGATATGGGTTGGTCATTTTGTAGTGCTTGGAGAGGCAGAAGAAAAATACTTGCTTGCAACTAATAGATTGGTTAGTAGAAAACCTTCAAGACAAAGGGACTGGACGTAGCTCATGTTGAGTGAACCAATATAAATTTCCTTGTCTGTTTTCCTTTCCTTATCCATATATACACCTAAATTAATTGTTTCCTTAACTCGTCTTTTTTATTTGATTAAAAAGTTTTTGAACACACAATTCAACCCCTATTTTTGCGTGTTCTTTGTTCTTTAAATTGTGACATTGTTTTGTTTTGTCTTTTTTTCCCATCATTTTCACAATATATGATTTCTAAGTGAAAACCATCCTCACCATATGGAAATAACAATGGATATTGCATTGCCATGAAAGAAGGATGTAGCTCAGATATTCTTTGTAGGCCTTCTATTTTATGCTCTATTACTATATCTCTTCTTCCATTAAATTGTCCAAAATTGCCAATAATTAGAGCAGCAATTTATGTTGCTGTGGGTCTTCTATATTGTTTTCTTTTTGTTGATCTTGTACCAATTAATTTGATATGTACATTTGTTGTGTCAGATGCAGATAACCTATCTCTTGCCATTTAGAATACTTGGGCAATGGGATTATGCATGGCAAGCATATCTTTTAACTCCTGAACAATGATCACATCAAGATTGTCTACATTTTTTCCATCTCCTAAACAACCCAGTCTATTTTGGACTTCATTCTCGTATCATAGACTTAAAGTTGAGAAAATTTAGGTTGTTTTCCCTCTTCAGGTATGAGTCCTCCAATTATGTGGTAATTTTGACCACTTATCTTGAACACATATGGACCTAGTTGTAAGTTGATTTGGTGGTCTATTTTTGCACCTATAGATGTGAAAGAAAAAATATGGAATTATATGCCCAAATTTTTTGCTTAAATTTAATAGAGCTTTGACCACCTTCATAACTTAAAAATCCTTTCAAAATCTCTGGAGGTACTTCAAGAAATAGCAGTTTTACTTTTCCTTGTTGGCAGCAAAAGGAATATTTTGGTTTTTTGGGTCTATATGGTTTATCTGTTCTTTCCTCATACCACATAGAGCTTCCACAATGTTCACATAAAAAATTTGGAATGCCAACATCCAAATAAGTTGGTCCATCATCTACAATTTGTTAGTATAAAAATAAAATTTAGCTATTTACATTAATTTGTTTCTTAATAACTTTACATATCATGTTTTAAGAGAGAAGTAGGAGTTGATTTAATTTCTTTATAATATTATCATGAACCACGTTATTTTAAGAGAGAAAATGAAAAATTATATACAATGATAGAATATTTTTATTCTTATAATAGAAATAAACTTTTTTTTTAGAAATAGATATACATTATTTTTATTTTAAAATGTTTTATATAAATTATTTTTTTAAATGATAATAAAAACTAAAAAATAAGGTATATTTTATAATATATAAATGAAAATTTTCATTGAATAAATTATTTATGATATATATAGAATCATATGAAAAATAATATGTTTAATTAATATATATCTATATATTACAAGAGTTTAATGGTCATGCACTGACAATATAAAGTAATTTTACATTGTCATACAATCACAAACCATCATATATTGTAAGTTTGTTGACTTTTATAATAAATATTTTAAAAGACATATTAATGGTATTTTCTGATTAGATGACAGTGTAAAACTTTTTACACTGAAAAAGCATGACCATTAAACTCTATATTATAATATTATACTTAAAAAATATATTATAGTTAACAAATATAATATTTAATAATATTACGTATTATTTATATAATAGTATTTAATAGTTGATAAATTATATACTATATTTAATGAATACGGTAATTAATACTATATAAGGAATAAATATTTTACTTATATATTTATTTCAATAGTACATTAATACTTATGTTATATATATAAAAAAAAATACATTAATTTTTTTGAATAACACACACACACACAAATACACACACACACACACAGAGTATAAGAAATAAATATTAATTTCATCTATAAAGAATACATATTTTACATATATATTTATTTAAATAGTAAATTATTACTTATGTTAAAGTAGTTATATATATAGAAGGAGGGATAGAGAGAGAGAGAGAATATAACTTACATGACTTAATAAAAAATTATATATCTTTATTTTTTTAAATAAGTATCCAATTTTATAATATATAGATAAATAATTTCTATATATATGCATTTTAATGTTAAATAAATTATTGTTATTTGGTTTGTAAATGGTATAAATATGTTTATTGATTTTGTATGCATCTAAACAATACCATTTAGGTAGAGAAGATACAATTTACAAAAATATTAATAACATAAATACTTGAATTCTGGTTCATATTTTTGATTGAATATTTAATACCAAATTTTCTACTTTATTTCTTGAAAAAAATTCACCCTTTCTTCATCTTCAATTTTCTTTGTACTACTATTTTTTCCTTCACATCACCAAGATTGCGATGAACTTGGTTTCCTGCAATATATAAAATTGAGCATGATTTATTTATCCAAGATAAAAATAAAATTATGTAATTTATGCATTTACATGGATTATTGCTAAAATAAAGTTTGTGTGTATCTATTTTCAATAAAAAAATTTATCAATTAAATAATAATATACTTGAATTGTAGATATGAGGAGGTGCTTTGTTCATTGACTTGCTTTGTTATTCTTTTGTTCAAATTATGAAAAGGCTGAAATAATCAAATATTAAATTATTAATAATTTCAAAAAATAGTAAAACATAAGTTTTATCTAAAGAAATGTTTATTCTATTATGAACGAAATAACTAAATAACCTTCACAAAAAAAAACTAAATTTTCATAATTTTGAAAATATACTTACTTGATAAAAGCTATTGTATTGATTTTTCCTTCAGGTGGTATGTAGACTTGCAATTTTCAATTGCTACAGAAACATTTATAGATGTAATGGTTGTTAAAAAGAAAAATAAGGTGTTGTATTGTTGTCATCTTTTTAATACCATAAGTCGTTATGATTTTTTATGAAAATTGATTTTATATTTGGCTGTTACAATTGTGAAGAAATTATATTTATTATTGTTGTTATCATAATTGATGTTTTGAATTTGAAAAAAATTATATTCAACTATATTTATTATTGTTATTGTTATAATTGATTGTTTTAAATGAAAAAAAAATCATTTTTATCATCATTAATCAAAATTAATTTCATATTTAGCTACTACAACTATTATGATAATTAACGATTATAAATAAAAAGCGATGATTATTATAAATAGTATTTAAAGTTTGATTAAACTAATCATTAGTAAGAAAGAACTAATAGTATTTAAGAATTATAAAAGTAAAAAATAGCTAAACCCTTTTAAATAATATTTTATTTCATATTAATGTTTAACCTGATAAATTATTAACAATGTTATGCATTATGATTTCTAATCAAAATTAATTTCATATTTGTCTATCTTATATAAAAATTAATTATGATTTCACTAACCTTTCTCAATTTAAATGCGGTGTTGGTGTGTATTCAAATAGCAAAAGTGGGACATGCGCATGCCTATACTCATTGTTAATCAATGAAGAATTTTATGAATGTTTTAATGGTTATGGTTTATTTTGAACAATTGTATGTGTTGCAAAAGTGTGTATTCAGATATTCTATCTTATATAACTAAATAAATTATTGTATTGAATTTACTTCACTATATTATTTGTTTTTGACTAAGTTAATGATATTATCTTCGTATAGTAATTATTATTATTATTATTATGATAATAACAATGATAAATATATTTAAATATAATTCTTTCATATTCAAAACCATTAATTATCATAACAATAATGAGTAAAAGTTGATATAAATTTCTTTCTAAAAACTCTTTTTGCTCTTAACTTCCAAAATCTCCTTTTGTTCCTTAACTTCCAAAATGTCCTTTTGCTCTTGCACTTCCAAAAAGTCCTTTTGCTCCTTATTAGGTGATTCTTCTTCATCTAGTTGCAGCCTAAAAAAATTTAGTAAAAAAGATGAAGGATATATTTCATATGCATTGAAATATAGTGTATAATTAATTTTCAAAATTCTTTAAAATTTACAATTTGCATTATACCTTAATCTCCTCTTTTTTGGTAAATTTGTTGCTTCGTTAGTTGGGGACTCACTCGAAGAAGCACTTAAATTCCCTAAGTTTTCTTTTTTTTTTTCAACCTAAAAATTATTTAATTATATAACAAATATATATTAAGAACTTAAATATTTCAAAGTAATATAAATTGAACATTATTGTAGTCACTACCTTAACCACTGGGTTCAAATTTTCATTTGCAGTGAAACTTTGCTTCCACGACTTTCAAAATAAGTTCTCATTTTAACTTGAAAGATATGTGTAGAGCCTATAATTTTTAGAAGTTGTGGAGGTAGATTGGAATCATCTTCATTTTCCTATATAAATAAAAGAAATGGATTAGTACTAGTAATGTTATTTTTTGGTTGTAAATAAATTTGTACTAGCATTATCAAAATAAATTAAACACAATACTTACATTTTCAAAGAATGAGGTATGTTCATTTAGTTTCACTTGTGCTAATTGTTCAGAAACTTCATCAAACAAACAAATATGGTTGAATCTGTGGATTCTTTGACGTCAAGCTCCAAATGAAACCGACAATATTTAAAGATACTTGAGAATTATTTATCATGTCACCATTTTTTAACAACATATAAGGTTTAGAATGATATGTTTACCTTGTCATTGGGTAGTCCACATTCTTGTGACAAAAATCACAATTAAATTTTGTAGTAGTAGCAGATACCTTCCTTTTACAATGAGGTCAAGACACATAATACCAATTATTTTTTACCAAATTTTCATTGACTATTGCAACACAATAATATACAACATCCTACATTTATTTATTTTAAAAAAATAATTGTTTTTCATTCAATAATAAATTAAAAAGAGAGAATTTCCAAATTATATTGTTTACTATATTTTTCTTTGATGTTGTCATAGCCTAAATTTCAAATATAGTCTTCATTTTGTCCATTTTAGGATCAGGTGGAGACTTGATGATATTAAAATTATCAGTTATATGTGTATCATTTGAGTCCCTATATAACATAATAACATGTAATTTAATTTTTCATTTTAAATATAAAAGAAAAATAATAACATTATATACAATTTTTTAAAATTACTCACTTGAATGCTTAGATGAGGTCATTAACACCTGGTGTGTCTATGTTGACATAAATCTTTGTTGATCTTTAAGTTGAAATATACAACTCTGCTATAAATACAATTATATATAATTGTTTAAATAATAAATGTCTCTTATATTACCTTAATAAATATTTTAATTGAAAAACAATAATATGATATCTTATTTTGAAATTCTTTAACTATGGTTGATGTGAAAATTACAATATTTGGTTTAGAAGCATTAAACATTTTAATTTTCAATGTTTGCTCAAATATTTTCACACATTCATCCCACATCGTGACTTTCAATGTATTTTTGCCACCAATATTTTAAATTTTAAATATTCGTTAGCATCAAAGACTACATATTTGTAAATGCTTAATTATTTTAATTTTTAAAAGTACGTGGTTCCTAATGCCTTTAAGTTGAAGTGTGAGCATATCAACTTTGCCACGAGGAGTTGTCTTCTCTTCGATTGAATCCACATTATTGATAACTCTAATCACATCTAATAAAAAAATAAAGTTACATAATTATGTAAAAAAGGAAAATAGTTAATAATGTATTTAATGATATTAGATACTATATTAACCTATTAATACATCTTTACCACAACAATTTTACAAATGTTCAAAATTCACAAATTTAAAAATATAGTTAGGAATGATGTTATCATCACATAATTGCTCCACAATTGTTGTAGCATAAAATTGTAACATTAAAGTACTTTTTTCAACCACAGGAAATTTCTCTTTATTCTTTGAGACCACAAAATTCTTAACTGTGTATATTTTTCCTTCTTGCAAGATTTTCTTGAACTTATGTGCAACATTTCTACCTATAGTAGCACACACATAATTGCTCTGGAACAAACAATAAAAAATGTAAAAAATTAGCCTAAAAAATATATTTCATGATTATAGGATAACTAAAGAGTAATATAGAAATTGATACATCTTCATCAATTAACATCATATCTGTGCTAATTAAATCTTTCTTTCGATAAATATTCAAACTGTCCCACATTCGGGAAACTTGAACCTTTACAATGCTTTCATCAATTGTAGAAGATAGATTACTGAGCAAACTATATCTGTCAAAACAATAAAAATATGTAAATTTTGTATAGAATTTACTTTTTAAGAATAAATATTATTTACTTAATTCTTCATAGAATTGGTGGAAGTTGCCATTGTTTGTTGAACATCATTGAAAGATGCCATTATTTGCTAACAGAGAAGGTTGTTAACAAAATGCGTATATAGTATTAAAAAGGTGAAAGAAGATAAATCTTATAGGTTCGTGATACTTATAAGGGTGTTTTTTGCAAAAAAAATTAATAAATATTGATTAAATATGTTTAATGTTACAAACATGAATATAATATAGATTATAGTATTAAATATAAATAGGATAATATTTTCTTAAATATAAGCGTAGTATAATGAAAGGTCTATAATTCTAATTAAATTTTCTTAAATACGAATGTAGGATAATGTGGTTTGTATAATGATTAAAAAAAGTTGGTTTAAATATTATTAAATATTTAATATAAATAGGAACCATTTAATGTATATAAATAGCACAATTAAATAGGACCTCATACATTGCCTAATTGAAAGGTTCATTAATTTTTGTAATATAAATAGGATAATTGAATAAATATATATTTTAATCTCGTCATAGAAAAAGAAGAAGACCATATTCTTATTATTAAATATAAATAGGATAACTAAAAATCCGTTTCACTATTAGATAATGTGAGGTTCATTTTAGTTTTTAATATTATCTATAACAATATATAAAGTGGATTCCCTCTCTTTGGTCTCCACTTTTTTTAGACCATTATACCTTAATTATTGTAGATGTCAAATGTAATCACACAAAATTATACCTTTACGTTCCATCCTTCAACCATCGTATAGTAACTGCTTAATCCCACTTAAGATTTGTGCAATTTCCTCTAGATTTAATAACACCAGTTGAAAGGTTACCATTCACACACATCTCGCTTCTCATCTCCCTCTCACAAATCCTCAAACCTTATTCTTCTCACATATCCTTACCCTCCTTTTCCAAACTCATACCAATTTGTTGACTCTCCACTACAAGTTGTGATTCCAAAAGTGTCTGTTTCCATTCAAGTTTGCGTGAATTGGAAGGATGTTGTGTTTGGGTCATGTTGCATGAGTTTGGTTTCTCTTAATTTTATTTTTAATTTTAATGTCATCTTTAACAATTCTCACAAAACTCAAGTATTATAATTTTGTTGAGTTTTTCTTTTATTTATTTTATTATTTTTTGGGTATTTAATTCTGATATGAATATATGATAAATTTTTGTATCACTTCATAGCAATTTCATGCATGATTCAAACAAGTGACAATATAGAAGGTTTTGCAAGCAGGTTCGAAAGAACTCATTAATTTGACCACCATGAAAAGGAAAGGTACATGTAAATTTCAAAAAAGTGAAAAAGAACTAAAGTCATAGACAGGTGGACATGCGTTAAAGAGTGAAAATAGAGAACAAATGAAGTACGAAAAAGGGCCCATTGATTTGTTTTTTATTTTGCTATTATCTTCTTTTTGTTTTACTCTTACACTTGTAGTAAATAATAGTTTTTTTTAATTAAGTATGGTTATAATTTCTATAGTAGGATATCCCAGCAAGCAAATAACTCCTCCAAACCTAAGTTGGATGGTGTGCAAAGGGTGCTTTTAACTCTGTGTACTAAAGAGACTAGCCAATTGTTCTATATGAATGACTTCAATTGGATTTTTGATTGAAGTTTGAGAAATTCCTAATTAGAGTCAGAAGTTATATTCAATTTGTTTTTTTTTTTTTATGAAGCTACAGAGGTACAGTTGGACACACATAAGAAATCAATTTTTGCTTCATACAGGTATTCTAATATTTCTTTCATTTCAATCATTGTTTTTATAACGTTTGTTTTATTTCTCTTCATCTATTTAATCTTATATTTCATTATTTAATTTAGAACATAAAAGGGGTTTTCTAAGTTTCTTTCATGGATTTTTTTGTTGTTATCTGGTGAATCTCCATAAAGCTCAAAGTTAAGGTCTTTTAAAGGTTGGAAACATAAAAGAAATTAATTTTTGCTTCATGTAGGTATTCTAATATTTCCTTTGCTTCAATCACTATTTTTCTAACTTTTGTTTTATTTCTCTTCATCTATTTAATCTTATATTTCTTTATTTAATTTATTTACAAATAAAAGAGGTTTCTTGGTTTCTTTTTTGGAAATTTATTGTGCGCAACAATATTTTTTAATCTCTACTTTGTGCTAAATCATTTTTTAAAATTTAGCTTTGGTTAAAACCAATGTTTTAAAACTTAGATCGGTTATCGACTCGGTTAGGGTACTGGGTCAATGGTCGAACCGAAGGATCACTAATTGAATCGCATGACTCGGTCTCTATTAAAAAATTTGAAAAATATTCATGACATGTAAATTTCATACCTGTAAAATTTATTAAATTAAATTTTAATGGTGATGTGTAACCGAACAATAAATAAACAATTAACAATTATATTTAAGATGAAGGTGAAAGGACTAGAGTTTACGCATTAAGGTCAAACAAGTAAGAACAAGTGAATGAAGATTATGCATTCATCTTAACACAAAAGACATTTATGTCATATGCATACCTGCATTTATGATTTTGGTGATTATTATCATTAGTAAGTAAATATTTTTAAATATGTAAATTATATTATAAGTTGGCGTTTTTATTTTTTTCAATAGTTATAGTTAAAATGACATCGTTTTATGTTTTAAAAAAAATATTTTTTTTGAACTTGTCTAGATCAATTGACCAGTTCTACTGACCGGTTCATCGGTTAATCCACTGAGTCAAACCGGGTCGATAGCATGTCCGATCCAATCACTGGTCCAGACTGGTTACACTATCGGTTTCCGGTCCAACCGGTTTGACTGGTCGGTCCAAGCCAATTTTTAAAACACTGGTTAAAACCATTTAAAAGCTGCCATTTTTTAATTTTTAAACCCTACCAATTAACAACAAACTAATTTTTTAAAACCATTGATTGTTATGAGATTGATTTGTTAATTGTTTGATTGGATAAATAGGTTTTTTTTCCCACTTTTTTAAGGATCAATCAAGTAAATCACTACGTTTAAAAAATGTCAATTTTTTTGAATTTTAAAATTCCAAACTACCTCATTGCTCTCTTCTTGGCTTTTTAAAATAAACTACTATTGTTTAAAAACTTCAATTTTTTTTTGTAATTTTAAAATTTTAAACTACCACCACACTACTCTCTTCTTAGATTTTTTTAATACAGCATATATGGTTTGACAAGTGGTAACTATTATTGGATAAGACGTGCCTTAAAAAGGTGAAAAAACTTTTTTGTTACCTATTGAAGCTATAGAAAGCAAGCGTTGCCTCAACAACCACGTCTTTGGGTTAAACCATTTAAAAACTGCCCTTTTTTAATTTTTAAAACCTACCAATTAATAA
The DNA here is from genome assembly GCA_004329165.1 of Spatholobus suberectus. Taxonomy (NCBI): domain Eukaryota; kingdom Viridiplantae; phylum Streptophyta; class Magnoliopsida; order Fabales; family Fabaceae; genus Spatholobus; species Spatholobus suberectus. Next base: position 42,099,021 of record CM014729.1, read on the forward strand.
TAAACCATTTTTTTGAAAAAGAAGGTTGATTCGTTAATTGTTTGCTTGGATAAAGAAGTTTTTTTTTTCCACCTTTTTAAGGATCAATCAACCACTATATTTAAAAACCGCCAACTTCTTTGAATTCTAAATTCCAAACTACCCCACCTACTATCTTCTTGGCTTTTTAAAATAAAACTACTGTTATTTAAAAAACTGCCTTTTTTTTTAATTTTAAAATTTCAAACTATCCCACTACTCTCTTCTTAGCTTTTTTGAATAGAGCATGTATGGTTTGACAAGTGGTAACTATTATTGGGTAAGGTGTGCCTTAAAAAAGTGATAAAAATTATAATAATGATTGATGTTTATATTACACTAGCGGAAATATTGGAAAAAAAAGCTAGTGAAAACAATTTATTTCGCTATTATTGGCTTTATCATGCAAGTTGTTAAATCTTCCATTAGTTACTTCTCTACTGCTGGATGCTGATGTTTTTAAAATTTGATGCGAACATCTTTTTTAGCAAATAAGAGTATTTATAAAATTAGATATAATATAATTTTTTTAATGTTGGTAAATATAGTTAAATTTAATTCTAAATTAAAAAAGGTCAATATGAGTAATTTTTTATATAAAATTAATTGTGTTCATAGATATTATCATGTCATGTGTTATTTGTTTATAATTACTTATATGATATGTATAAAAAATATGACATCACTATTAAAACTTCATAAAGGACTATTGTTAATTAACACATGACATTGTCATTGTTAAGAGTATTTAAAATTTATAAAGCACATAACTGATTTTTTTAGTGAGGAGGGGGGAAGGGATCATGAGAAGATTCATATTTGTAATGTTGGGTGATTACTTTTCATTTTCTGTCAAGTTCCTTCATTTGGTGCTGTTTTGGTTCTTTGTTTATGATTTATTCTTATTTAAGTGTTTGAACATGATCAACATTGTATGTGTTTTGACCTTGGAAATTTTCATAATCTTGCAGATATTGATATAGGCCTAATTGGTTTCAGCATATTTTTCACATTTATTGGCTTAGTTCTATTCTTTGACCGTGGTTTGCTTGCTGTACATGGGAAATGTGATGTTTACTTCTAGGATGTAAATCTGCTTAAACTTTTCTTTTGAATAGAGGTTGGGTATAGCCTTAATTTCGACTTTGGCATATTCTATTCAAGAAACAGATTTTTTTTTTCCTTAGTAAGGAGAAATTATTACATGGTCTTAAACCATCATCGTCCTGACCAATCTCTACATAATACATAATTATGCTTTATTAATTCTTTATTATAAATTGAAAATTTTGACTATGTCATATAAAGATTAATTAAGACTATAAACTACGTGGTGGTCTTACCTAAATAATAATTTCTCTGGCAAGGATACCCATTCTGCTTGCTTGGTGTTCCACGTGGGAATTTTTAACCAATATAACAAACTATAAGGTACTCTTCTCTTCCTCTCTCTCTTAATATTGATTAGTAGGTACTTACTTCAATTTTTAGGCCTCCTCTTTGTGGATGTAATTTGGGGTGTATGTAACAGGGTGCTATTTCAGACAGTTGCTTAATTTATAATGATCACCGTTTTTTATTTTTTATTTTAATTAATTTTTTAGTAACATTACTTCTTCATTTTATTTTATAATTTTTAAAAAAACCCCATATTCGCAAAGTTAGGTTCTATTGTAATGAAATGAAAATGAACATATGAAAGATATAATGCAAAGAAATTATATAATCAAGCACATGTTAGTCGTAAGTATAAGCATACATAAGCTTTTTTGTTTAATTGACTTTCATCTTTTCAATTAATTATCTTTTATCCAACTTTCTACCTCTGTGTCGCATTTGAATACGTTATGTCACAACGTTAAGCAAATTAGACTTAATTATGTTACTAATTTTATATAAACAATTATTTGATAAATGTGATTGCACAGGAAACACATTATTTAAGCAATGAATTTAATTTTTTTCTTTACCTGTCAAATAATATACACCACAAGAAGAAAATAGATTTTATATGTTTAGAAGTAAAAAAAAAATCATATATATAAACATATTGCATAGAAAAATATCAAACTAAAATTAATACACATATCAATATACAATAAGAAAAAATGTTATAATATATCAAATTTAGCATAATAAAAAAAAAGGGTTAGCGCAATAGAAATGAGGATACACAGAAATGACAGTGCCTATGTTTCTGCTAGTTATAAATAGGGTAATTAAATACCCGTTTTACTTTTAAAATATGAAAGGCTTATTTCAATTTTTACTATGATTAATGTGAGCAATTTAATTCATCATTAAATAGAAATAGGTCAGTTATATTTGATCACCTCAGATCAACAGCTATGGATGAATCTGATTCAAAATATATATTATTAACTTAATTATAATTATAAAACTATATAATAAATATCATTAATGCGATCAATTAATTTTTAATAAATACAATTAGGTACATTAATTCTGATCAGATTCGATCAACGGCTATAGAAACTTCAAGTCTCCTTTACATATATACTAGATTTTAGACCTATGCGCTACATGGGTTTTGTGACATTTCATATACATTAATACTAAAATTTAACTTCAAATTTATAAGCTAATTTTTAAAAAATAACATTTTATTAATTCAAAGTATTGCAAAAGTTAAAATTTGTAAGCCATCTATTATTTTTTCTTTTTATCTTTTTAATTAACATATAAAATTGAGTAAATATTTTTTTAGATTTTATTCAAATTAAATTTATGTTTGATGTTAACAATAAATTGTTATTATGATAATTGATTATTTTTAATTAAAATAGTTATTATTATTGTTATTATTATAACAATATCTATATTTAATATCATAATAAGTCATTATGATTTTTAATTAAAATTGATTTCATATTTGGCTATTACAAATATGAATAAACTATATTTATTATTATCATTATTATTATAATTGATGGTTTTGAATGTGGAAAAAATTATATTTATCTATATTTATTTATCATATTGAACTTCAATCATAAAAATAATTTTACAAACGAAAATAATGTTTTATGAAATTAGGATATTTCAAAAGTCAAAATTAGTATGTCATATATTAGTTATCATGATTTTTCTTTGTATTTTTTAATCGAATGCATAAAATTAAGTCAATAATTTTTAGATTATATTCAAATTAAATTTTGTGAAATGAAATAAAATTCATGCAAATTGAGTCGAATTTGTGTAAACCTTTTACTACAATAATATGAAAACTTTCATTGTTTATAGTATCTAGTAAAATCTAAGTAAAAAGTTTGATTATGTAATTTTTTTTTACTAATTGGATAATGTTTTTGCTTGCACAAACATAAACATGTTTATCATTAATAATTAATTGAATAAAGATTAAAAGTTGGTATAAATTTATCTTTTTTTTTCATATATATCTAGAAATGCCAAAATTTCATTCTTTACTCCTTGTTACATAATTCTTCTTTATTCGATTGCAACCTAAAAAAAATGTAACAAAAATAAAGGTTATATTTCATATTTACGTTAAGCATAAAAACAATGAATCAACACCAAGAAAATAACTTTAAATTGTTAGAAAAAAAAGAGTGTTCATAAATGAAATAAAGTTGTGCAATGATATAAACCACTTCCTCGAGTCATTAAGATGAGAACTAACATGAAAAAAAAAATTAAATCTAATTTTGTATTTCATTAGCACTACCTAAACTTAAAAATGAATAAAAAATTATACTACACACCTTGGAGTTAATATATGTGCCTTTTTAATGTAGGTCCATAGTTTTGAGTGGAAATTTGTTTATACAAAAAAAAATCTATTTTTAAAATAAAAAGGTTTTGGAAGGGTCAGCCTTATTGACATTGTAATTTGGTATGAGTTCTTATAGTGCACACTTTTTCTCATTGATATTGTCTCTTTATCCCTGTATAAATAAATCTCAAAAATTGCTACAACTTTTTACAACAAATAAGGACAATGACACTAACAATAACGCACATTGAGATTCAAGCTAGACATTTACACAAATAGGTCATATGCATGAAAAATAAAATAGTTTTCTTTTTTAAGGATTCTAATAACATTACCTTAGTAAATGGTAAAGGAAACAAAAATGAATTTTATAAAAAAGTGTAGCATCTAATGTTATTAATACAATTAAATTGTAACATAACTTATAACCAAAAATTAGTGGAACAACTTATTCATGAAAAATAGAGCTTTTTAAAGATAAAAAGAAAAAATTACCTTACCAGATGTTATAAGTCTTTCTCCTCTAGTATGATTTTCCTTTATGACTTCTTTAATTGGGTGAATTTTTTATTTAATGTCATTTTTTCACAACCATATAAAATTCAAGAATGCAATGCATTCAAAAAAATTTAAGCAACCCTCATGGATTTTTTGTGTGAAAAAATACGAATCTAATGAACAAAAATAGGGAAAAGAAAAGGAAAAAATAAATAGAAAAGATATAAACTATTCACCCAAGAAAGCAATCCCAAACAACATGACAAAAACTCTCAATAAAATCAAGAATTAAAAAAAAAACACAAACTAATGTATGGAACACAAATCAAACCCATGTATAGAAGAACACAAACCAAACCCAACAATTGCAATCAAAAGAAAAAACAACTCACTAGAATCATAGGTAATGCAACATTTCGACAAACACAACTAAAGAAGAAGAAAATAAGAAGGTAAGAAGACAACATAAATAAGAAAATTACTTAAAATCAAAATGATCAAAAACCTTTTACATGTACCCCCAAGTCCTATTAAGGCTAAAACTATGTGCTAATGTGTGTGATAATGAAAGGAAGAAATGGAGTGTGAGAGCTTTCACCTTTTATTTTGGAGATCAAACCTAATTGAAAAGGTTTTTATTAAGAAGGAAAATAGTGTAGAGACTAAAAGCCATGATATAATTGCTATTCATATTAGGTTATAATGGAGAGATGTTAATTAGAATTAGAAAATATGCATTGATTTTCATTTTCAAAAATAAAAAAACAATGCGGTGGAATGAAAAGTGGAAACAGAAACAGTGCATTTACCTCACAATTTAATAGTTTTAATTATATGAGAGGGGATGATTTCATTGAAATATTCAAAAAATTTATTATTTTAATTTCGACTATTTGAAGAATGTGCATGATTACGTATTATGATTTATTTTAAACTAACTATATATTTATAAAATTATTTCTTTTAATTATCATTGTTTGTGAAATATATTTTAAAGTAACTAATTTAAAAAATAAATAAATTTGAGGATAAACATTAATATAATATTTAATGTTATTATTATAGTGTTTATATATCTAACCTTTTCTATTATTTTTTGGTTTTGAAATATATATTATTAACTTACAATTATAAAACATGTATAATAAATATCATTAATGTGAGTAATTTAATTCATTTATATATCTAACATTTTCTATCATTTTTTGGTTTAGAAATATATATTATTAACTTATAGTAATAAAAAATGTATAATAAATATTATTAATGTGTGTAATTTAGTTCTTTATTAAATATAATTAAATCTGTTGAATTTGATTAGATTTGATCAATGGTTATGTAAAGTTTCAAACTTCATCATACGATTATACAAACTTCAAGTCTTCTTTACATATAGATATAGATATAGATAGATTGGGTTAAGAGTCAATGTAACTTGTAGTGTTACATAAAGCAATTTTACAAGCATTATTTTGTGTCTATAAATTGATGTTTATTTTTTTTGGAACATCACAACAAGAATTTAACATCTATATTAATTTTGAGATAGATTGTAAAGACTTAGTAAAGAGTTATGGCAAAGAATAAGATGAAAATTGTTGGAGTTGTGGTTATGATCATGATTATGTTAGGTTTCATACAAGCTGATTACAATCCTCCATTTATGCAAATTGAGCCAAATAGTGTGTCTAGTAAACTCAGTTGTCATGCCCGATGTGTCCTAGAATGTTCAGATGCATTGAATTTATTAGACTATCTATTTTGTATTACTGTTTGTACTACACGAGGCTGTCATAAAATGCCCAATGATGTTGCCTACAATTGTATTATTGGTTGTGGCTTGACCAAGTCCATTGACGTCAACATTGGTATTTATTGTATGGTGAACACAAGAATGCATTTCCGATGAGCTCCCACAGTAGTCGTTGACTTCTCCGGTGGTAGTACCTACAAGGACTTCGATACCTAAGTCAGTAAGGATACCAATATGAGTGAGTATGAGAGAGCATGTGTACCTGATGGGTGTGGAGTCCTTTATATAGTGTGTTTTGGAGGAAAATTTTGTTAGAGTTGGGTGCCACGTGGCAGTATGCGTTTGGGTGTCTAACTACACGCGTTGCTTACCGTTAGGCGCTTCCCATGCTGTGCCGGAATAGAGGTGGAGTCGATTCAGGGTAGCAGGAGTTTATGAGCCAGGATAACCAAGGTTGTGCTAACCAGGATAGGTGACATGGTAACCGACTTAGATTGTGGGTCTGAAAAACCTCTAGAACAATTGCCCCCAATCCGACGATACTTAGAGAAACATCGTCGAATTAGGAATCTACGTCAGCCCCATAACAGTATTCATTCTTACATTGGCTTCTTTTTAAGGTTTTATAATTAATCTTTATAATTGAATTAATTATGTTTACACGCTTTTAATAATTGACAGGTGACATGGTAATCGACTTAGATTGTGGGTCTGAGGAACCTTCAGAACAGTTGCCCCCAAGCCGACAATACTTAGAAAAGCATTGTCGATTAGAAATCTAAGTCGGCCCCATAACAGTATTCATTCTTACATTGGCTTCTTTTTAAGATTTTATAATTAATCTTTATAATTGAATTAATTATGTTTACACGCTTTTAATAATTGACTTTACATGTCAGATGATTGTGGTCTTATGGCCTATGCGGTAGATTCTTGCTTACAAGAGTGCCAGAACAAATAATATTTTGTTACAACAATGTTCAAAAAAAAGTTTGTTAAGATAAGTAATACTCATACATAATTGTAATAAACAAATCTTAATCAATCAGTAACAACTTTCGAAAATTTAAAGTACACATTCTGAAAACAAAGTTCCAAAAATCTATTTATACATTCTAGAATTAAACTTCCAAAAAGTTCACAAATAGACTTCCAGAATTTTATTTCTAGAATGTGTAACAAATAGGCTTTTGGAAGTTTAATTCTGAGATACAAAATTTGACTTCCAGATTTTAAATTATGGAACAATGAAACCAAACTCGTATAAAAATATTATTAGAATAAAAATTGACACAATAAAATTGAGGGTGCGAATAGCAAAAATTGTAGTGCAAAAAGCAATAGCCTACAAATAAATGGGCTAACTCGCTAGAATCTATATTTTAATTGGACCTATATTTGTGTGGCTCGCATAAACTCCCATGTTCTCGAGCCTATCAATGAACTTGGTTGTGAATTTCTAGTATTTTAAAAATATTTTTCTAACTAAAAATCATCTGCCCAATATGTGCATTTAACTTAGTTAAAACTAATGATTAAATCATATGGAAAGGAAAAATTAGAATAAATTGTGTTAAATGAAAGTGTATCGTGGTTAATCTGATATCGAAGGGTAGAAAATGTAACTAGAGTAATAATTAATGGGGAGAGTGCTTTTTACCCTAAATTGATTCTTATTTGACAACATTGCGAACAATAAATTTCATTTATAAACAAATAAGAACAATGGTACAAGACACCAAAAAAAAACATATCACAATTTGATACAACTCAAAGGTGGGCCAGACGAATTAAAGTGGTAAGACTACTTACCAATCCGAGAATCAACAAAGAAGTTTTATCATGACAAAAATTCTGACAAAAAAATTTCTATCTAACATTTTTCAGTAATTAATTCTAAAATATTTGATTCAAAACACCCATCTGGGTATATCAAGCAGGAATTTCAACCTCTGCAATCAGTTGACAACAACCACATTACAAAGAAATGTCACTCTAGTGCGTAATTATCAAGATGTCTTGGATGAATTGCAAATAGGCCATGAAACAAACCTGACATATGCCACACCTTCCAGGAAATTGGAACTTCATTCAAAAATAAGTTCATTTGGAAATGGGAAGGAGACGAGTGTGCTACGCAACTAGCTACATCAAAATCTTGCTCGATTCTTCAGAGGTTGCTAGTTCCTACTTGCGAATGATGCTCAGCAGGTACCACATTAAAATAATACTCAGGCTGTACTAGGACTCCTGAGCAAAGCTGCTAAAATCCAACTCGTGAATTCTTAACAGTCATTTCATGGCACCAGAAGAACATAAATATCGCAGCATATATTCATTGGAGGAGCATGTATCTGCTAGATCCTGATGAATTCTAGTGATTGCTTTCTGCAAAGATTTTAATGATGGCAACAGATTTCTTGAGTTCTGCTGAATAGAATTCCCATGGGCTTTGCAGAGCTCCTGTCATATCAAAGATAAAGATCATTTTATAGAACAACTATGACCTTAAGCAAACTTACGAAAAAACTAAGGACAAAACTTAGTTGCAGTTCTATATGTGTTGTTGGTGCTGTTTTCTAATTAGAATTAGAGTTTCACCTCAATAATCTGTGTAATAAAGAATTCCATTAAATGTAAATGCAGATTACCGAGGAGAAATTCCAAGTCTAATTAGAGAACAACACTAACAATACACGTGGAACTGCCTCTAAGTTTTGTCCAAAAACTAAATCTAAGCAAGTAAAGAATACCTGACACCATCTAAGTATAAATTCCAAATGCGGGCAATTTTCTAGAAGATCTGCAAGTGCCTCAACTAATCGTTGGATATATTTGTAAGGGATTGATGTGGCAACTGCTGGAATAACTGCTGGACTAACCGCAAATATACATTTTTTAATGAAAGAATCCTCATTTAGGCGAAGACTAAGGATCAAGGCTTTACTAGGTTGATTTTCACTAAGAGCTTCATCAACAGCCTGTTCAGCAATGCCAACCCAAGTTACTAACGACATCAAAAAAAGAAAAAGTGCAGTGAAGCAAGAACAAATACAGCTAGATGGACTGAAATTAAAATTATATGTGCTGCATATTCAAGCTGCTCAATGTTGATTTTGATCCCTTGTTTTCATGATTGAAAAGGAAATATCGGAATCTAGGAAATTGTTATCTTCATTTAAATCAAGTGCAGAAATTTTACCATTTTCAATAATTTGTTGAAAAAAGAAATTATACTTTTCTTGAGTTTTATGTTGACTGTCATGAATAAAAAAACACTGGTGTGAAAAATCCACACTATAAGAGGAAAATTGTATCCTCTTCTTACAAGCATAAGTCAATTACCACCATAAAAATTCAAACACAAAAAATTATTGGAAGACAAATGGTTGTTTACTTATTTTCAAAGCAAGTGTTCTCTAATCATTTCCTACTATAGAAAATAGTTTCTGCAACAATCTTATATTCTTTGAAGTAAATGAAGCCCTAGTTATTTCAAGAATATATAATACCTCTGGTGTAACATTTATGTCTAGGTCAGTTGGATCAAATATGAACGATTCATCAACAGAATAAACCATGACTCCCACAGTTGTTGCTGCAACAAAACTCCGCCCTGTAGGTGCAATTCTCAGGCATTTTGTCTGAATAATTGGCCTTCCACGGTTAGGCATAGATCCTGGTAAGTCTAATCCTAGTTTCCCTCGTGTTTGTTTGTCAACACCTTCTTCAATGTCACTGTTGTCATCATCAATCAAATCTAGGGGGCCAGCTTCTGTCATATTCTTCGAGTTTAAAATATCAAGCACTCCATCTAATGAGAGATTGTGAGTTATCTGGAAACGTCGAAGTAAAACCTGTACAAAAGAGATCCCAATTAATAAACAGAACTGTACTTTGATTATGTAAACAAGCAGGACAGAACAGTCCATTTTAAATATGCATCCACATCAAACACCCCATAATTTTCAATACACAGACAGACAAGGGATACGGATAACAAAATCATGTGCAGATGAGAGAAGACTTTAGGAGTAACATACTATAACCACCAGATACATTAACATTCAACATAAAAAAGAACATAGAATCTTCTAAGTCAAAAGAGATTTCTGAGAATAAAAACAAAAAGCTTTCCTCAATCTTTGCATTACATAGATGGTTTCTCCCTCTACAAGAGGAACTGATTTGCCTTTTGAGAAACCTAGGTGTAAAACAAATAAAAAAGGGGGGAGTTATGAAAGGTAGAAAGATTATAACGAGGAAAGGTCCCCATGAAAGGCACACTTCACTCCCAGATGTATTCCCTTCGTGTGAAATCCCAACCAACAAGATAATCTTTTTTCAGATATCCTATAGCTCAACAAAGGAAGTTCCTCATCATCTTCTCTATCTTTTGAGTCATAACATTTGGAATTGGAAAAAGTGAGAAAATAGACAGGAATACTGGACAAGATTGACCTAAGGAATATACTGGCACTTGGAAATCTTATTGATGATTGGATCCTGGAAAAAAGTAGCCCTAGGATTGACATCTATAGAAAACAAAGCGGTTAATCAATAATAGAAATGCCTTAACGAAAACTACAAATTGAGCAAAAACAAATCTGGAAAATAATTAATTTGTAGTGGAAATGCCTGGTTACAGCTTAAGTGAAGGAGGTAGAGAAACACATTGCCATAAAGGAACAAAAAATTTTCTTCAATCATGGATTTATTTTAGAAAATATCACAAGAATGGAACAACATTGTGAGGAAATCAGCCTTTCTCTACAAGAATGGATCAACTTATTGAGTTCATCAGCCTTTCACTTATATATTCATTTAACTAAGGAGTGAGTGCAACGAGGCTCAAAAGTTTTCACTTTGCAGCATCTAAGCTACATCACAACACAAAGTGTGCTCGGTAGGGAAGGTGCAAAACGATATGCATCTCAAATTTTCAACCTATCCATTTACTAAAGGGCGTTTTGCAACAGTACATACTAACCCAAGGCAGCATTTAAGCCTTAATATTTAGACAAAATGTTATGATAAATAAGGCTTTAACATTATAGATATTGCGTGTCTGTGTGTAATGTGTATCATTATAATACAAAAGATTGTAAAATATTGCATGCTTTATTTATGTTTATGAATTATCTAATTGCCCTACATCCAAAGCAAAACTGCTTAACCTATAATGTGTTGGACTCAACTAAAGAGAAAAAACTCACGGAGTGTATAACATTAACATGTGCTGTGAATCAATGTAGAAGCTTTCTAGAGCATAAAATTTTCAGAAATCAATTAACAGTTGATATGCTGTGACTTCTAGATATGTAAAAATCAACCAAAGTGCATGCAGGCCTACCTGATCTGCAACATCATACATGCAGATGTATCTGCTACTTCCCCCAGCTAATATGTAGCTTCCATCAGCTGAATAACACAAGGCTGTGAAGAACTTCCCTGAAGTTGAGTTAGCAGCTGATCTACGGTCAGTCATAAGACGCCCACCGGCAATATCTCTAGAACCTTCTATGGTGTACATCAGCAAACCATCTATTGGGTCCCAAAAATGAATTTGCCCATCCAATGTGCAGCAAGCTAACTGCCTTCCATCTGGACGATAAACTACTGTAAGAACATCATGTGTGTGAGGAAACGTTTCAACTGTGCCTTTTCCATCAAAGACATCCCACAACCGAACAGTTTTGTCATATGATGATGAAGCCAAGACAGCCTGCAAAAAGTGAAAGGAGATGAAGCTAAGTTTTTTTTTTTTGTTTTTCCCATTATAACAAATGTAAAAACCATAAAAAAAATACAAACTTTAGTAGTTCCCTTCATCACCATATCTCATGAGACAATAGTATTGATATTTGATAATACTACAGGCTTAGAAAATAATATTATTTTATAAATTGCAAACAATGAACCATGGCTTCACAGAGATTTCTAGTAACAAGGTACTACAGCAACAGAAAATTGAAACCAACTAAAAATACCACAGAAGATAAGACATTTACTTATGCAGGCAAATATCAGAGAAATAAAATATAACTAACATTTGTAGGAGAAAACATCAGCGCATGAACAGGAGCTTCATGACCACTAAGCACATCCAATAAGCGGCCCGTTCTCATTGACCAAACAAAAATCTGTTACACATATCATCGAGTAAAAAGGGTGAATGGTAAAAATAAAATAATGATAGTCAGAATCAACCTAATTTGTGTGAAAGCATACCTCAAAGGAATCTGAAGTGCCAGCGCATATCACTTCACCACTTTGATCAGCTGTCAAAGAAACAAACTGCCTCGAAGAAGGGGTTGTAAACGTCCTAAAATTCCGGTAACGTAATAAATCCCATGCACGAATGGTCCCATCAAGAGATGCACTAAGCAGGCAATTGTTACTTGCCATAAAATGTAGAGCCGTAACAGCATTAGTGTGCTCGGAAAACGTAACAAAGCAAAATCCCGAGGAAAGAGTCCACACCTGTAACACACAAGTACAAGACATTCACTTCAATTCCCTTTCAAACATTCAATTTCCAAACCAGTCCAATACACACATTATCAAAGGCGTAACGCAAAGCAAGCAGTCAAAGACCAATCAAATTTCAAAACCACAACCACAAGCCAAACTCAATCACCTTCACTTTATTATCATCCGCTCCAGTAGCAAGGAGCTGCGAATCCGGCGAATAAGCAACGCAGTTCACGTCAAAGTAGTGACCCTGCTGCTTCAAAATGTAGCTCTCGGACCGCCACTCCCACACCAGCAGCTGCCCCAATTTGGCGCAGCCAAAGGCCAACCAGTTCCCAAGCTCATTAAAAACAGCAGTGGTAATCTTCTCCCTCGATATAGACAACAGGTGAATGCACACGAAATCCGGCATCTGATACAAGCCAAACACACCATTAGAAAATCCAACCACCACCATATCCAGCCCTCTATGATAATCACACGCGGTCACCTTCGCCGAACCCTGCATAAAACCATCCTTCCTCAACAACTCCCACTTCCCTCTACTCAAGTAACCCTCCTCACCATCAATTTTCTTCCTCTTCCTCACACCATCACTCTCACTAACCTCCAAATTCCCCTCCACATCCCTCTCCGGCGTCCCCGGTGATGGCGGCTCCGAACCCTCACCCTCCCCCTCACCATCATCAAAACTAAAACCCCAGCTAAACAAATAACAATCCCTAGTAACAGTATAGGCCTTACAAACCCTATTAGTTTTCGAATTGACCCCAAAGAACGAACCTACAACTGAATCTCTATGCCCTAAGAGCAAAAAAGGCCTTTTCTTAACACCGCCATTCAGTTTCTTCAAGCACAAGATTCTCGCGGTTAGGTCCTTGGACCCAACGATGAGGTAGTCCGAGTCCGGGCTCCAATCGAGGGCGGTGATTTTCGCGTCGAAGTCGGCAAAGGTCCGGACGAGCTCGAAGGGGAAGTACTCCCGGCGGAAGGCCGGCGAGCGCCAGATCTGGACCAGCTTGCCGGCGGCGACGGCGATGAGGGCCCCGTCGGGGCTGAACTCGACGGCGGCGACGCGGTGCTTGAAGGTGATGCGGTGGAGGAGGGCGCGGCGGCGGAGGTTGACGAAGAGGCAGCGGTTGCGGTCGTCGACGGCGAGGAGGAAGGTGGCGTCGGGGGAGACGGCGATACGGGAGACGTTGGAGGAGGACTGGACGGGGAGGGTGGAGGTCTCGGACTTGAGGAGGTCCGTGACGGCCACGCGGTTACCGACGGGGGAGAGTAGCACGGTGTTGCTGGAAATGACCGCGTTGCCCCCGCGGTAGGGGGCTCCCAAGAGGTTCTGGAACCTGAAGTTCATCGCTTTGGGGAAGCGGTGGGGAAGTAGAACGGGGGCGTTCCCTGCATGAACTGCGAGAGGGCACCGTGTGTGGCGGGAATGAAGGTTTATGAGTTTAGGGTTTTAGGGATTCTGCGTCGTTATGACGAACACCAAACGGTAACGTTTTAATACGTAAAGATTAAAAAAAAAAAAAAAAAAAAAAGGAATGCAGGTTTGGGTAACACTGGAAAAATTTTAAATTTTAAATTAAAAAATTGGAGGTTATTTTTTTAAAAAAAATAGGCTATGTACTAAGTGTAAAGTAGGTTTACAAAATCATTTAATTACAATTTACCATAAATGATAAGTTTGTTGACTAACCTTAAAAGTCATATCAATGGTAATTTTTGATTGGTTAACAGTGTAAAACTTTTTACACTGACAGTGTATACCAATTAAACTCTTTTTTTTAAATTTTTTCCAACCAAATAAAAAGTGAGATTAATGGTTATACACTGTCAATGATTTTTTTTATATTTTTAACTAATTAAAAATTATTGTAAAAGTCAACAAACTTACTATACATGATAATTTGTGATTAGATGACAGTGTGAAATTATTTTACATTGTTAGATAAAAAAAATTATTGTTATCTTTATTTTTTTGAAGAATGTTTTTCTTGTCTAAAGAAACGGTAATAAAATAAAAGGAAAGGTAAACTATAACATTTTTTTTGTTTTATACATTCTAAAAGTGTTTTTTGTACTATTGTTTATTCATTTTTTATACTTTTTGAATTAATTTTTTGGAGTTATTTTTTTTTATGTCACTTTACTCTTTGTATGCGAGATAGACTTTAAGAGAGAGCAAAAATAGTCTAATCCTCTCTCAATTTTTTCAATTAGTTTAATCTTAAATATATTTGTGGTCCGACAATTAAGCATGATAAACAAACTCACACCCTTAAGTACTTGTCCAAATCTACCCCAACTTTGATGAAGAAAACCCGCTTTGACCAAGTTCAAGTTTTTCCAACTGCCAAAGTTGGGGGTGGGATGTTACTACTCGCCCCACCCTTGCCCCTGCCTTGCCTCTGCTAATAATAAAATTACTAAAACAACCTTATATGATATTATATATATATATATATATATCTTAATCCTAAATTCCTAATCAATTGGAGGACACTTAAAGCATAATTTTTTATGAGGTGAATTTATTAACTTGCTTTTTAACTTTTTTTAAAATTTAATTGTTATGATTTTTTCATAATGTGGAGATTGGGGCAGGACAGGGAAACCCTGACCCCCAATGAGGGCAGGGATGGGTACCCAACTTGTAGCCTAAACGGAGATTAGGGGCGGGGATGGCAAAACCTTCCCCCGTCCTGCCCCATTGCCAAGCCTACCTGTAATATACTCATTATATACTTTTGGTCTTTATAAAAAGATAAATGCTAACAACACTCTCTCAAACACTTTCTTTCTAACACTCTATTATTGGTCAAAATTTATTGGAAATTACAAATTTTGGTAGGTCTCACTTCTCATTTAATGAGTCTTTCTCCTAATTTAAAAATGAAACCCATCAGAATTTGTGATTTTCAATAAATTTTAGCCAATAATAGAGGGAGTATTAAAAATAGAGTGTTTAAAAGAGTGTTGCTAGCATTTCTCTTTTAAAATAATTGTCTCTTTTAGATAATATTAGTGGATAGTCGTATCTTTTTTAGTTTTTGTTGTTAGGATGCCTTTGTTAACTATTGAGTTGGCAAACAGAGAGTCATGCCAGCTTTATATGTGGCATCCACATAATAATACATGTCAGATTGATTTAAAAAAAATGAAAAACACACATGAGTGAGGAAACCAAAAGGTTTCATCTTGTAATTGGTGGGTTTTGACAATTAAGGGTGGGGAAATGTTGTTCTTAACGGTCATATGCTTATTTCCTAGCTTTTTTTTTTGTTATTCCTGTGGTGTTGGAGAAAAAACTCTAAGAGAAAGTAATCGTTTTTTCCTTTCAGACATCGAAAGAGTGCAAAGTACTAGCCACCAAGAGAATGCAATTGTTTGCAAGGATAATAACCCGCTAAAGAATTATCGCCTGAGACTTCGTAAGGAGTAAAATTTGTTATTGTTGGAAAGAACAACTTTTTATTAAGGTTTTTTAATCTTGAATTGCAAGAGGGCAGTCCATGCAAACATGAGAAGTGGAGATACATTCCTTATCAAGGGTAGACGCATTTAACAAGATAGGTAAAGAAGTGGTAGATAACTTCAATCGATGTACACAATCATAGGAAATAAAGGAATAAGTTGCCCCAAGTCATATAATATAATCAAAGGTTCTTGGTTCAAGAAATAGATACCTTGAATCAGGTTGTCACCCCCTTTTGCCTTTTCACCACTCAAGGTGTAGACCTTTCCTTTAGTTTGGGGTGCTGGGTCAGGTGCTCCTCCCTTCTTCAATAGTGGACATCCCACGACGAAGTGTCTTGGTTGCTAGCATGTAAAATAGACATTGTGGCCTGACAAGCAAGCCCTACCATGTACCTTCCCACATTTAGGACATCCTGCCACCTTGGAATTCCCGAGAACTATCATTTTTTTCCTTAAAGTACCTTTTCTTGAACTTTTCATTCGGTATAAACCTCCTATGTTCCCTCTTTCTTTTAAAGGTTGATTGTCGGTCTACTTCCATCTTGCTCAAGTTTCCCTCCACTATGAGGCACTTGTTAACCAGGGTGGAATAGTCTTTCATCTCCAAAGTGTTGAGGCAACTTGTGGAGTTAGGCTAGATGTCTTTGTGTTTTGATGTGCCTCACTGGAGTGCAATTTGTATTATAATTCCCTTTGCTTTATGTGTTTGGTGTGTGTGTCTTATGGGTAGGTGAATCCTATATGATGATATCTAGACTAAGTGAGTGATCCATGGGTTAAAATCACGTTTTTATAATAGACTAAAACATGATCACTAAAATGAACTTAGAAAAGATATAAGGGTTTTAGAAGTCACTTAAAATTTTAAGAAAAAGGGTTTCTAGTAGTAATAATTGGTTATGAAGAAGCCATAATCGATTATTGTGCTCTACCTCTTAATTTAGAAAATTTATCTTGTGATAATAATCAATTATTATTAGTGAATAATTGATTATTATAAGTATGTGTGAGACATGCTCTCGCCAATAATTGATTAACTTAAACAATAATTGATTAATTTGATTAAACCGAAACCTAGTGGTTCTTAGATCAAAATAATCAATTATCACATGTCAATAATTGATTATTGTAGAAAGAAAAAAATACGAGGCTTACAATAATAGATTATCTAGGTCAATAATCTGTTATTCTGTTCATATTTGATACCCAGGTATCTTCAAGAACAAAATAATCAACTATCCATAGATAATAATCGATTATTACAGTTTTAACTATAAATAACTAACTTCTAACCCTTCCCAAGATGTGACTCTCATTCCTAATTCAAGATTACATTTCTGTGAGAGTTCTGTGAGTTGCAAAAACACTTTTTAACAACCTTTTAAAGATCTTTTCATCAAATTACTTAAATTCTCATGGATCTCTGAAAGAATTTTGGAGTCATCATATGAAGGATTGATTAGTGAGCTAAATTTTCTCATATACATCATATACATGTGATTTCTTTTCTTTTTGTATTGTTTTGTGTTAATGCTTCTTTGAGAGGTTTTCTCAAAAGGATTCTTGTAGTGGGTTCTACAAGAATTGGACAGGGCTTTTGTGGGTTTCAAGAACCTTAGGCATTTTTTCTTTGTACTGTGTGTGCATGTGACTGAGTGTTTGTAAAAACAATTATTGTTATAGTAATTGTTATAGTGGAATCTTAATTGGGTTGATTAAGAAACTGGATGTAAATCATAGTGGTAGTGATCGAACCAGTATAAAACTCTTGTGTTCAATCTTTTCTCTATCTCTTTTCACAACTCTGTTTCTAAATTGAATCTTGATGCGCATTATACTGTCATGATATTCTTGTTCATAGTAGCACATTAAAATCAATTAAATCAATCCTACTTTATCAAATATTACGAAATCAATTTGATTCACAAAGTTTTGACAACCAAGTTTTACCAATTTGAAAATAGTGTGGGATTCTTGAAAATATTTGTGTTGATCCAATTCATCCCCTTCTTGGTTATAGCCCTTCCACTTAATACAAAGCCTCAATAACATTTTGGATATTGGGTCGCAAGTAGATTTGGGTAACTTTAAGAGAGGAAAGAAAATTTTAAAATTTAAATTAAAAAAGTATTTATATTCCTAAAAGTCATTTTTTATTTTTTTAACCAAATAAAAAAATATATTGTTATTTTTTTTCTTCTTTCAATTTTTTTCTTGTCTAAAGAAATTATAAAGAAAATAAAAAGAAAGGTAAATTATACTTTACCATTTTTTTTGTTTTATACATTTGTCGATGGTGAAAATTTGTTTCAATTTAAGTCAAATGTCCAAAAGTTAACTTTATACTTTTGATTTTAACAAATATATTTTTATGGGCCCATTTGTTACAATTTCTTTTACAAAAAAATCACTTCTTTTAATGTTTCATGTGTTCATTTTAGCTTTTCAAAATAATCAAAAGCTAAAAAGAATCTAAAATCTAATTAACACTACTATAGAAAAGGCTTTTTAAATCAGTTAAAAATGGGTTTTTAAATTGGTTTGACAACCGATTTAGATACAGTCGATATAAAAGAAATTGACATTTTAAACCGTAAAACGAATCAATGTAAAAAAACTTTTTAAATCGGTTCTAGAGAGAACCAATTTAAAAAGCTAGACTTTTTAAATCGGTTCCTTTTAGAACCAATTTAAAAAGTCCTACTTTTTAAATCGGTTCTCTCTAGAACCAATTTAAAAAGTGAACTTTTTACATCGGTTAATGCATAACCGATTTAAAAAGTTTCATTTTTTTTAAATAGCTTCATTGTTTTCACAGATACAACCAAAACCTGATACAGACAGATACCACAGAAACAACCAGAGAATTCATTTATCAGAATTCAGAATTCATTTATTAACCAACAAAACTTCATCACATATTTGGAACATATGAAATAAAAACTACTATTCTTTTCCCTCTATTGTCATTCTAAACAAACTATCTATTACTTATTTCAACAAAAAAATTTGCCCAATGTTGACGGATGTCTAGCAAGTCCTTATGCGGAAATGGTTCCCTATCAATGAATAACTGTAACATAAAAAAATAAGATAAATCATTAGTCAACCACAATAATAAGTATTATTGTAACTTAAAAAAAAATTATATTACCTCATCCTATGAATCCACAATATTTGCTGAAACTATGGTCAACATATGTTTCATAACATAATACCCACACTCGTAGCTCCATACTTGTTTGTTAGCCTACCATATGAGAATTTTTTTAGAAATGATTGTAAAAACAATTACAAATTGTAATAGAATATGTAGTTGTAAATTACTTACATAAGAAAAAAACCAATTAGGCTTCCTCCGTAGTGACACGTGCCTACCTACTAATGTTTGATATCCAATCATGACTCTGATTAAAAAATAGACATACAAGACATTTTATAGGTTTCATAATTACAATATAAAGCATGAATGAAATAGATTATAAATGAAGAATTACCTTTCTATTAGTTGTTTCAAATCTTTGTTAGGCTTCTTATGCAACGAACACAATAAGTCCACAGTATTGTCCCTAGGACAAATAATTAGCAATTGCTAATGTGAGCTGCATTGCAAAAAGAATATATGTGATGAGATTCAAAAATCATTTAAAATAATTTGGGTAAGAAATAGCTTATACTTACCAATACAAGTATGGTGCTAGGTAACACCATTTTTGTCCATTATACATCCAATTCTGAATGTAGGCCTGAGAATCTTCATTCTTATTTCCTATCTTCTGAATAGGCAATGGGTCTATAAATCCATATACATTCTCCCGACCCTTTGAGAGACAGAGACGATGCATATATCTAAAATATACAAATGAATGTTAAATATAATATTGAGATGCGTATTTAAAAGATTAACAAAAAAATCAAACTTACAGCAACCATAATTAAAGAACTGAGATATTTAACATGTCATTGCCAGTACAAATTTCCAATACATTCTTTTGGGTGATCCCCAGGTCTACACCACTAGGTCTGCCAAGGAATGTCGGTTCTCAATCTATTTGAATAACATCTGTCCCCATACTAGATGCCACTTGCCACAAGCGTGTTATTGGATCAACTTCAGGTTCCGATTTTTTGGGTGGAACATCTTTCTTAGACAATTGAATGTCCTATAAAAAAAAGTAAATACAAAATAAGGTTATAAAATACATTCAAGTTATTTTAATTTGCAATAGAAAAAAAATATTTAAGATGACTTATGAATATACCTTGACTGATGTGACCTTTATAAGTCGTCTCGGCCATTGAATGAACTGTTTAGGTGCCTGTCCAATAGTCTAAACCTCCTCGGTGGGTATAGGAACTTGAGCATATGCATCTCATATTTGTTCAATTACCACCCTTGCCATATCATCCTCAATAGTCATATGGTGTATGGTAGGCCCCAAGTTATATACTCTCCCAAAGGCCACTAAATGAACAGGCTCTCCATCAACATATAACTGACACTGCTCATGGATATCAGTGTCAGTCTCCTCCCCAGAAGGATCAACAGCAGCACAACTTCCCTTTGTGCTGACACGCACAGCAGGTGCAATGGCGACGGAGCACGTGGCAGGCGTGACGGCAACGGTGATGGAGCGGATGGGGAAGAACAGAGCTTCAATGGAGCAAATAAGGGGCGGATGGAGGAGAAGAAAGCTAGAATGGAGGAACTGGGGAGGAAGAAGGCTGCGGGAAATGAAAAATAGAGGTGTGCGAATGTAGAAAAATTGACTTTTTAAACCGGTTCTTTCTGTAACCGGTTTAAAAACTGACTTTTTAAATCGATTCCATCGAACCGGTTTAAAAAGACCCACTTTTTAAACCGGTTCCACTGGAACCGGTTTAAAAAATTGGCGTGCATATTATTTTATTTTTAAAATTGACTTTTTAAATCGGTTGGATTTGAACCGATTTAAAAAAGTTTGTTATAATTTCAAAAATGCCACCGCGTTTTTTTTTAAACCAGTTTGATATTAACCGATTTAAATTCCTACTTAAAAATCCATTTCGTGTAGTAGTGTAAAATCAAAAGTTGTTTTCAATAGCTTCTCATAAAATCAGTTGCTTTTAAAAAATTGATTTTTATGATTGTAAACAAACATAAGTTAGTTTTACTTTTTAAAAATCTCTAAAAAATAATTACTAGATTATTTTATACCAAAAATACTTCTTTTTACTCTAAATCTAAATACATGAATGTAAATGAAAGTATTTAACGTGAGAATTATAAATGTGCAAAAAAGAATGCAAAAGCAATTCAAAATGAAAAGTACTTAAAAATGTAAAAATGCAATGAAAATTAATTTGCAAGAATGTAATTTACTTGAAATCTAAGTGAACACAAAAAAAATGCTAAAAATGTAAATCGTAAAGGAAAATAAAAAGAGTAGAAGGAGAAGTGAAAGAAATTAAATAACTTGAAAAGTAAATGACTAAAAGATAAATTGAACAAGAAAAAAGAAAAATTGGTAGAAGTGCTAAGACTTTTATTGAAATATGGTTGGAAACATACACGTTACTTTTGGAACAAGTAGTCATTTTGATGTGTGAAGCATGTAGGTGTTGCAAAGTGTTTTGTATAATGTGTTTCAACAAAGAAAATGGCTTACAAGGGCCCCTATATTTATAGATTTCTAACTCTAATAGTCAAGAAGTTTGATACAACCATGTGTCTAAGTGCCTAGGATTGTCTATTTAAGATCTTGATATCTGGCTTAATCCAGGGGACATAGATAACCTCTAGTAATTTCTTTGTGACTTGGACTTCTCAAATCCTTTGTCTCAAAATCTTCTTTTCCTTAACACTTAATCATTTCCTTCATCAGTCTTAGTCACTTGTCTTTGAGCTCAAACTCGAATTGGCCCTTCCTTGAAATCCTTATTACTCATACATATAACTTAGATTAATTCAAAACTTCAAATAGCATGTCCTTTCGAGAAATCGAATTTTGGTCAATCTTGAAGGGATGCTTCAAACACTTCAAAAAAATTTAAGTTGACACTGACGGAAGTCCCCAAAAAATGTTTATTAAAATTTTAATAAATAAACATTTTTTATTCAACCAAAATATTTTCAAATTTGTACTATTTGAATATATAGGATTTGAGATTTTAAAAACTCTTGGTCTTCTTAAAAACTTGCTCGGCATATTAAAAGTACTACATTAAATCATTATTAGTTAAACACATTCCCATAAACTGATGTGACCACAATTTACGTTTCTTATATGACCATGGTTAACTTGAAAAACCTTTCCATTTCCCACGATTTGTAGTGTTCCAAGGCTATAACTTCATTCCAAAACTTCTATAAAAGGGAGTAAAAAACCTTTTCTGCATTCTTACTATTTCAGAACTATCCTTCTTGCTCCTAAGCTTTCGTATTTTATTTCTCTGTAATCCACCATTTTCAAAGCTCTTAAAACCTTTTTTATTTTCTTTTCTTCACTTTAACCCTTTGTTGAACCATTTTCTTTTCGGAAGTTGTTTCTAAAGGGAAATTGGTTAAGGGTGGAGAAATCCCTTTAGTTCTAGAGTCAGGCATCAAAGAATAATGCAAAAAGACATGGAAATCTCAGGTACTAGTTTTCTTTTCTATTGGCGAAAAACATTATGCTTTTTTAGGCCCTATCATCACTTATCCCCTAGTTAGCACCTTTGATTCTTTATTTCCTTCCCTTAAGAAATAATTTGCACTTACTTTTGACAAAGGTAATCAAACTATTTTTTTAATATACTAGCAATATTTTTTGATATTCCCAACCAATGAAGGAAGATACTTACACCAAATGGCTTGATTGAGTCAAGAAAAGCAAGAAAGATCACTGAGTCAAGTTAGGGATTTTCACTTCATTCAGCTTAGTAGATACAATTTGAGTGATGATCCTACCATGCTGGTGGCATCATTTCTTTTTTGAAATAGAATCAACAACACCTTCAAGATTCCCTGTAGTATGATTGCTCCCGCACTTTTCGAAGTAATTGCAATTACTGACCTCAAACTTGGAGACCAAATATTTACTTCTTTAATGTATAAGGAGAACTTGAAATTTGACATAGATTAGTCAAAGCTGACTTATAACAAATTTATTGAAAACAACATGGCAAAAAGGACATAGAGGTTTTAGATTTTGAATATGTGGCCCTTATGTTATTTTGGTTTTCTGCACGTGTTTTGTTTGAAATCTCTACAGGTACCCAAATCCTACATTTTTTTTACTCAAGGTTTGCACAAGGGTGAGAATATTTGTCTTAGCCAGTTCTTACTTATAACTCTTTATGAGTCTTTCGGAGAGTCTTTCAAAGCTCTCCGTCAAGCTAATCTTGTTAAAAATTTAAGTGGCCCTTCGTGGCTGCTTCAATCATGGCTGAATGCCATCTTTAAGAAGCATTTGAAGAATGTTTCAAGTTTGATCGTCTCAAGCATTAATCTCAAAGGAGCAAGGCCGGCCTACTTGACTCCTAAGAAGAAAAGTTATTTAGAAACTTTCAAGAACTTTATTCCCCACCTCTTTAGTCTTATTAAGCTTCCTGTTGAATTGGCTCTTTTTATTAAGAGGACTCAAGGACCAAAATGGCTTACTAAAAAATTCCTATGCGAAACTCATGGAGAACAAACAAAGAGTATCGAGATTGAGACCAAGTTTCCAACTTAGGGTCTTATTTTCATTGGTTTCACCCTTAGGGAACCAGATTCTTCACCTACCAACCTTAATTGTTCACTCAACAATTTGGGATGAGTCAATAGTGTCAACCTTAATATTGAAAAAAGTTAGAACAATATATTGTCAATGTTGTGATTGACAAAGAAGATGACAAGGACCTTTTAATTGAAAGACTTAATTCCTGATAGGCCCTCTCTCAACCCTATCTCTTTTAAGCATTCTTATTACTGCACCCAATCTTATAAAGATTGGTAGACTACTTATTACTCAAAGAGAAAGACTTTTGTCGAGGATTACTTCAACAAATTGATCAACTCTCTCAACTTTTTGTAAGTTGATGAAGCCAAAACTAAAGGTGGGCATGCTCTTGAAATTGAAAAGTTCGCAAGGTTCTTCCAAATTTTTTTATCAACTAAACGATCTCCCTCAAACTATCTATGATGCAACTAAAGTATTAAAGGAAAAGGTAAAGAAAAATCGAGATAATAGGAAATTGATAAATCTTAAGGCTTCAATTGGTTTTAAAAAATTGATCCCAAATTTATTAGTGAGAATCTTTACTAACTTATTTTCCTTTTTTACTTAATATTTATTTTAGTCTTGAAAGGAAAGAAAGTCCTAGAGAAGGAAAAGAACTAGAAGAGCAAGGAAAGAGAAGAAGAAGAAGAAGCCTTTAAGGCTTTGAGGAAAAGAAAGGTCAAAGTAAAATCTAAGCCTTTAACTATAAAGAAAGTAACTCTTTTGTAATCTATTTTGATTTTTTTATTAAAAAGTCTTCTTCCTCGTATACAACTTTTGATGTTTTAGTCCATAAAAGTTTTCAAGACCCCTCCCAAAATGAAGAAAAAGGTCGAGAAAAAAAAAGAAAATGAGAAAGAAAAAGAAATTGTAATTGAAGAATCAATGGGAAATTAAGAAAGCTCTTTAACTCTCCACTTTTAATTCATTTTTATGAATTTTGAGAATTTGTTTTTGATATTTTCCTTTTAAGGCAATTAAGGATATTTTTGCTCAATAAGCATAGTTTGAAAAAGAAACAATTAATTAGTACTAAAGACAACAATAAACCTTCTCCATCTGAGGTGAAGTCAAAATTCACTTTGAGCAGCCCATATGCTCGAAAGGTAAATTGTTGACTTATTTTCATTACTTGAAATAGTATTTTTTATATTGATTTCTTTTACTTGCTTATTTGATTTTTAGGCTAAGAAACCTAAAAGAAGTTGAAAACAAAACCTCAAGGTCCAAATGTTGAACAACAACAACTTCCATCAACAAATTAAGGTATGAATCTTTATTATTTTGAATTTGATATCATTCTCGAATCAAAATAATAGGCTCAACACTTGGTTACTTCTGTTTTTAGAATGTTGATAATAAAGTAATTTCATATCTCATTCCGAAAAAGAACCAACACCTGAAGCTATAGTACAATAAGTAAGTTTGATTTTTTACAAATTTGAAACTTTAACTTTCTACTACTTAACCAAATTTAGGTTTCTTTTTTAGCAATAAATAGTTACACCAAAAGATGCAGAATCATCTTTGAGTTAAGATGAATAAGAGGATCCAGGTGAAAGAGTTTGAATACATAATTTTCTTAAAGAAATCAAATCAATACAGTATGCTTTATTAATCATTTCAAAGCTTGTTCTTTCGATTTTAACCCAGGCAAAAAAGAATCAAATGTTGCAACTTCTGCTCCTAAAGAAATTCCATAGAAAGCTCACCAAGAAGATGTCAGTAAAGAGCAAACCATGAGGCAAGAAAGAAAATGAAAATAAGATGGAGTGGGGAAAAGACATTTTCATGAAACCTTAGTGCCAAAAGAAAATGGAAAGAATAAGCTTACCTAACTTTGAATGGGTGGAAGGAATCATGGTCTTGAAGTAGAAATGATGATAAGAGATGTGAGCTCTAGGCGTTGGAGTCGCCAAAGCAAGAAAATAAAAAAAGAATGGGTGCCCTAGAGAAGCAAGAATGGCTCATCCATTTTGAGGGAAATGAGAGAAAATGAGTTCATGAAAGAGAGATAAGGTGTCTCATGAGAGCGAGATTAGGGTTTTTAGGTTTTAACAATTGTTGGATTTCAAAATGTCATTAATTCAAGCTTTGATATAAGCAAAATCCTCCCCTTGATTTTTGAGAGTCTTATTAGAACGAGGTAGCCAATGGGTGACTTTTGTCTGAAATTTTGCTATTTAGATGTAGAAAAAGGATTAAGCATAATGTAAGTCTTTTACCTAACTATTTTGGTATAAGTTTTGAAATAATTAGAATTAATGTGCCTAATGATCTAATATGGTGGGTGGTTCTTCATGTATATCTTCTCTAAAATTTCTTTGTAAAGCATGCATTCAACACTTGACAGAATAATAATATTTTAATTTAGGATGTCAAAATTAACCCAAAATTTCATAAATAATTAATGGTGACTAATCATATTAAGTTTTAGTTGAATTAACAGCTAAAACTTATACAAAATACCACAAAATTTCTATTTAATTAAATTTTATATTTTAAACAACGTTTTCACTTATAAATTGTGTCAATCAAATTAATAAAATATTAGCAGAAATATAGATGTTATAATAACCACGTAGGGTGATCAAGGAATGCCCTATAGATGTCTAAATTGTTGTAACATCCTTTCCAATAAATGCATATGTTGGAATGAGCCATATTTAGTGTAGCTTGAGTACAGGGAAATGTCTTAAAAAGTTAAGGCCTCTAATCTCTATGAATTGCACATGGCATACAAAACACGTCATTCATTCATAGCATATCCAACATAGTGTGAAATAGGAACACCTTACTTACACCCCTGACATGTGTCTAACGACAAGCATAAAGTGCACTCTCAATATATCAGAACATCAATTGGTAAGAGTCAATGACCACAAAATGCTAAAAAAATATATGTCTATAACAAGATTAACATAATTAATTATATTAATATGAGTAAATAATGAAACTAAAGAAAATAAAATGCAAACTTTGGTACTTGTAGAAGAGTCATATACTCTCCCATCTTGCGTGTATGATGCATACTAGCATCATCAAAGTGCTTGTACAAGTATGCTAAGGCAGATGCACCCCATGCATACCTATTGTATGTCTAAAGGTTGTTGAATAACTCTAAGAATGCCACATCAACACATATGGCATTCTTATCAACAAAGATGATGCAACCCACCAAATGTGTGGAAAAGCTCTCGTTGCATATTCAAAGCGTTGGTCTTGAATGCGTACCCCGTACACATCCTACAACTTACTCAAAAACATGCGTGCTCTTTGGGTCACAAAAGTCTCTATGAGTACCTTTTAGATGGTCACCTCGAGTAGTTCCAGTAGGTATGCACAAGCGATGTCTCTAGATATAGATGGGTATGAAACACAAGTTGCTAGATATCGGCAAATGTAAGAAAGATGACACTTAATCCAAAAGGATAGTCATTTTTATAACTGAAAGGTGGAATAAGTTGGTGCTCTTATGCCACTGCTCAGTAAAAGTAGACAAGAGGCCCTTGTCAACTATGTCGTAGATGCACTGTAGAAGTGGCACTAACCCATACGTCTGAACCATGATATCTACCTACTCATTGTCCAAGCCAATTTCATCACTTTTTGTCCACAAGTGACCTCCTTCAACTCACGAAAGTCTTGCATAACTACAAGCACATTTTTAAAATAAATGAAAAATGTAACATATAGCATAATAATTTGAAGCTTTACTACTTCTCCTATTTAGAAGCGAGTGACAACATGATCCTTAAAGGACCTAAGGATAGAACCTCCTTGTGTTGGTCTAATGCTGCAATATGAACCTATTGTTCTGCAACATGTCTCTGAGTTGAAGCTATCGATTATTGGTGATCAACATCATCGCATTTTGTATGTGTCAGACTTGTGTATTTGTACATTTTTCACAAGATATGTCAACATACAATCAACATATCACACATTCTGAAAATTAGTTTTCAAAATGTTGTACATCCTAAAAACTAGTTTCCAAAATACACTTGTTGGTGTTCTAGAAATTAGTTTTCGAAACACAAACAAGTGCATTTTGTAAACTAGTTTTTAGAATGTACAATAATAGTCCAGAAACTAGCTTTTGGTAAATCCAACAAACTAAAAACAGTAAACTGCTCACACTCATTAAGCGAGATAACAAGGATGGAGAGGGTAACGAAAGATAAAGGAGTGCTGGAAGTGAGAAGGAGGAAGGCGAGAGCAATATGGTGGTGGGGCATGAGGAAGGGAAGACGTTGGGGGGATGAACGAGGAAGGCTTTTTTAAAATGGGGGTGGGGGGTATTTTTGGAAAAAAAATAAAAAAATTATGGGTGTATTGAAGGGGAAAAGGTGCAAAAAGAAGGCTTTCTTCCAAATTAGCACCCCACAAATAAAGGGATAGATTAGTTGTCACCCTCCACCTAACTTGAAGTTGCTATGAATAATGAGATGCAATAATTTTCAACCAACTAAAAAGTCCCTAACTATAAAGAAGCACAATTAATTTTGAAATTGGTGTAAGGGCAAATAATAGCCAAAAATCATGCATGTGGTTTTTTTTTTTTTTTTTTGGTCTTTTATGGTTTTTCATATAGATGTAATGATTGAATCTTCTATACATATTTATTTCCTATGTGTTGAACATTAGAAATTTGTAGACCACATGTTTAGACCACAATATGACTTAATATTGTTAGGATCAAAGTACATGGCATAATAGAAAGAGTTCAAAAACTCAAATTATTAAATGTGATTTTTGTGGAGGTGACCATGAAAATGGTTGTTGTGAGGCACCCTCATAAAGTCAAGGGCAAATCAATTACATGAAAAATTTCAATAGGCAAGAAAGAAGGTAGGCAATACTCTAACTCTTATAATCAAAGTTGGATGAACCATTCTAACATCTATTGGAGGCACCATCCCAACCTCTTTAAAACTTTGATATACATGATTAGAAAAAAAAAAATCAAATAATTCAATAGTTAAATTGATTGATTTAATTTGTATTCTACAAAAAAATATTAAGGATATGTTTGACTAAAGTAACTGATAAGCTAGTTGAAAACAGAAAAGCTAGCTATAAGATGAAAGTTGTGAGTTGAAAGTTATTAAGCTAGCTTATTGATTTCCAAATGTTTAGTAAAATTATCTGTTAATGTTGCTGATAAATGTAAAACGATAGAAATGAACATGCTTATATGATATTCTATATAAATTTAATTTATTTTTGTGGATAAAAAATATTTTTAGGTAATTATAATTTTAGTTTTTTAATTAATTTTGAACTCTTGTAAGTTTTATTTAAATAGCAATTATATTTTTTAGTTTCAATTATTTAAGTTTTTTACATTTTGCATTCTACTATTAATGTTATATCATACACTTTAAAATATTTCCAACCAAGTTTAAAATAAGAAATATAAACTTAAATAGGCACCATACTTTTATTATGTTGATAAGTATGGTAATAGTATTACGTACTTTTAAATACCATTGCATATTAATATTGCTATAATAATTCATTAACAATATTTTGAAGTATAATGCTAAATAATAAAATAAATAAATAAATAATATAAATAGTGTAATAGTTAAAATAAATTGTGTAATATAAAAATATATATGTAAAAAATAATAGCAAAAATAAAATAAACTCATCATCTAGCATTCCACAATAAATTAGCAATATCGTAAAAAGAATAATAAAACTCTATCTTATATAAAAGGGTAAAAGTATATTTAATAAATATTTTAAGAATAATAAATATATAAAATGAAAACAAATTAGAAGTTAAAATACTACTTGTTTACCACTAATTATCATATATTACTAATATATTCAAACAAACTCTAAATAGTGTAAGTATAGAAGTTCGATATATGATATCAATTGATCATGTCTTTCTCTCTCTCTCTCTCTCTCACACACACAACACACCCACCCACCCACATACATATACGTATGTATGTGTGCATGTATCTAAGCATTACTAGAAAGAGAGCAAGTAAAACTTTTTCCAGAGGTATATAAAAGGAAATGTAAAAGTATGTAATGCCAAACAAATATTTTTCAAACATAAAAAATATTCTAATTAATTTTTATTTTTCATACTCTAATATTTATACCGTGCTCACTTTATACTTTTTTTTAATTTCTTCTTTTCTTTTCCATCAAACTAAATATTTATTATATTTATTACTTTTTCTCCCATTCCCTTCCTATCTCTCTATTTTTCAAGGTGTATATAATCATTAGAGTGTGAAAACACTGGTGCAAAAATGGGATTACATTAGTTGATTAACAACCGATGTAAAAATGCAATGACATTTTTGTAATTAGGTGAAACTTTTTTAGATCGATTTCAATTTAATGATGTGAAAAAGGCTTTTTACATTGGTTCAAAATTAACCGATTTAAAAAAATGCTTTTTATATAGGTTATATTTTGAACCAATGTTAAAGGCATTTTAAAAATTGTTTTGCAAATCCACAAAATATATACATCCCTTGCAGCACATCGACCACTCCCAAACCTAAGCCTTCATGTGCGCTCCTTCAACTCCCTCACCTCCCCGGTCGCCTACTTTGACCTTCCTTTCCATCGACCCACCTTTTTTTCAAATGCATCTTGAACTTTATCATAAGGCATCAAAAGCCAAGGAAAAAAGGGAAGCGAACTCAAACCGAGACCCACCACGATCCTTTCGGAGTCCGTGCGGAGCAGACCATGAAGAAGGCATCCGCCTTGCAGACTGCAAAGAAGGTGCGACAGGATTTCGCTAGGGAGATCCCGAAGTGGCATGTTGTAGAGAATCACTTCTGAAAAAGCAAAAAGAAGAATTGTTCTTGCTCCAAGAAGCATGCTTGAGTTTTGATGATTTAGTCTCTTGATGAGTGCAAAGTTGTATTGGGTTTATATGTGTGTGTGGTTGTGTGTCATGCATGATTGATCTTTATCTTTGATGATTTGATGGTGATGGAACTCTTAATCTAAGACTTAATGGATTAACAAGTGATAACATGCTTTCATAAGCTTAAAATTGAATCCAAGATGAAATAGATATTTAAATTATGATTTTAACTTGATAAAAGATGATAGCTCTATGTTAAAGTTCTTAAAGGATTCAATCTTGTGTTTGAAAACAATTTAATTTGTTAATTTGGTTAGGTAATCAGTTAATTTCGTTATTGTTTATGTTAGAAAGCTGATTTGAATATGAAATAACCAGTTACGTGATTATATAATTAGTTATTTTTTAATATACTGAAATATGGCTATGCACGAATAATTGATTACATAATTATGTAATCAGTTATTTTAACTAACCTGAAATAAAAGCTATGCGCAAATAATTAGTTACGAAGGAAAATAACTAATTATTTTCCTTCGTAACTAATTATTTGCGCATAGCTTTTATTTCAATTATTTTCATTCTAAGTTCATTTCCAGATTTGCAAAGAACAAAATAACTGATTATAAGACCGGATAATTAGTTATTTCAATTTTTTCTCTACAAAATGCAAACCTTATTGACTCTTTTTACAAGGCATTCAATCCCTAAACTTTTGTGAGAGTTTTTCAAGAGAGAAAACACATTTTTCATCATCATTACAACAAGTTTTCATCAAATCAAGAGCTCATACATGGATCATCTTTGTGGATAAAGAGAAGTTATCTTATTGGGTAGATTTGTTTTGTGCTTCATTGCTTACATTCATCACTAATTGAGGTGACATCTAACCCTTACTTTTGGTATAATTTTCATTCATGAGGAGGGTTTTCTCAAGTTTCTCTTGTGGTAAAGTTCCACAAGAATTGGTTCAAGTTTTCTTAATAGGTTTTCAAAAAACTTGGTGTTTGGGTTATGTTTGTGTGTGATTCTTTTGTTTGTGCAGTGTGCTTGTAAACAAATTGAATTACATAGTGATAATACCAATCAGTTTGATTGGTAACTGGATGTGGATCACAGTGGTGGTGATTGAACCAGTATAAATCTTGTGTGTTCTTCTCTTTTGTCTACCCTTCCTCACATATACTGAATCTTGTTCACTTTATCAATTGCATATCAATTCATGATAATCTTGTTCATAGTTGCATAATAAAGACAAGTTAATTGTTCTATTCTACAACATTCATATCACCAAATCAAATTGATTCAAGATTTTTCAAAAATTTAGTTTTTCATCTTTGAAAAGGCTTTAGGGTTCTTGAAAGTTTTTATAACCTCCATCCTCAAAAGCAGTTCCATGGGCTCTAGAAGCTCGACCCAATCATTCTTGCTGTGGATTTCGTGCCATGCTTTTGGGAATCACTTAAGGTGTTCTTTTAACTTAGGCTTGTAGTTGTTTCTCTTTATGTGATGCGTTGTTCCTTGTTTGTGTTCCTGTTCTCTCACGATGGAGGTTAGGGAGTTATTGCGTATAGTGAGTTTTATTGACTTTTGGGTTTGCGTGAAAGGTGATGGTATTGTTAGGAATTTGGAGTAAGTCAAACTAAATCTAGGGCGAGGAGGAAAATGGCGGCTTTTTACATCATTCATGAAGGCATTAAAGGTCACAGTGGTGATAAAGAAGCTTGAATTGGGTAATGGGGTTCGAGAAGTGAATGGCATTTGGGATTCGAGAAGGAGTGTGTTGTGCACGCCATTAGAGACATAACTTTTTACATTGGTTATTTACGTAAACGATGTAATAAACTTTTTTTTAACAGTAGTTCAATAACCGATTTAAAAAGTCCTAACTTTCTATATCCCCTAATTCTATAACAAAATTTTAACTGATGTAAAGTGTAAATTTTAACCGATGTAAAATATTTAATCTACAATAGTGAAAAAGGCATTTTCTATTCTAATATATCTTCTTTTGACCTTTTATATATTTTCCAATAAAAAAGTGTAAAAATGATTCAAAAAAATTAAGATGCAAGTAACAAAACCGTAATTTTTAACATAACATTTCTAAAGGGTTAATGATATTTATACATTATTTTCCATACAATATTATCATTATATTATTACTTTATTTTTAATTGATTATAAAAAAATAACCACATTCTAACACGTACTTGTTGTATATTTTTGTTCCAGTATAGGGATCTCTGGTATCACAGAGCGTGCCTAACACTAAAGCACTCATGGTAAGTCTCTATGTGTGTTTTGTCTATCTAGGGTTCTTTTTCCAAGATATACAAGATAGATCATGACTAACCACTCTTTGAATCCCTCAGGGTGGTTTTTGCCTTGTATCACGAGGCGTGGGGAAATCTCAACTTTTGCGAGATAATGATGATGGTCGTTGGTGCCTTTGTATTCCTACCTCTTAGTGTTTTGCACACCTAACAACATATTTATTGGTGACTGATTGACCTGACCAACAGGGATAGCCCAAGTTGCGATTTGGTCATTTATAGAACAACTTGACCTTGGATAGTACATAGACTCCCCAAGCTTGAGTTTGCAAAGTGAAGAGACTAACTCTTGAAATCCCCCGATGGCCGAGCTAGCTGACCTCTCGGAGGGTACAATTTTATTGACAAAACAAGTAAAAGGTAAACATGTATAACTTTTTCTATTTACAAATATCATTATACATTTATAGGGTAATTCTAGCTTAACTAGTGGTATCGAATTTGAATTCTAGATATGTAGCTACATTAAATACTCGGAGGGAGAGTTTTGCTGCTCATAATGGTTTTACCTAACTCAAGCAGAATTACCTCCAATAAAAAATACTTGTGGTATCTACCAAAAGAAGATGAAGCACCAAAAACAAAAAAAAGTCTTGATGGTAAGCACAATTCTATAATTTTAACAGTATAATTGCAAATCAACGTCACTAATCCATAAAAATGCATACTAAATAACTAAGACAACTTAGCTAAAGGAAATATTTGAGGAAGCGTCTAGAATTTTGGTCAATTACATACACCCCATTATCTTTTCGGATTATACTCATCGAAGGATTTTTTCCCTGACCTTTCTTTTAGATTAATGATACTTCTACATTCACTAGTGCAAAAATGACTTTTTATATCAGGGTTTTTAAATTGGTTATGTGAGAACTGATTTTTAAAAAAACACATGTGACATTTTTGAAATTATTTGAAAATCTTTTATATCGTTTATTTTCTAACTGATGTAGAATCACTCTTTTAGATCAGCTATTTGTTTACCTGATTTTAAAAAAACTATTTTTAGATTTGTTACTTTTCTAATTGATTTAAAAAAGTAACCTAAAATCAGTTTTGTGAGTTCAAAATCCTCATTTGCCTTCGTGTGTGAGCTCCACTCTATTCGAACTCCCTCATTCTCACCTGAGCTTCCCAACTCCCTCATTCGCATTCGTACGAGTTGAGAGCTCGTATTCTTTGCATTCCTAACTCCTAGCAAGTAAACACATTCTTCTTCTTCTTCAAACTTTGCCTTTTCTTTTTCTTTTGTGAGATATGTTTCCACTTGCAAGTAGGAAACGCATTTTCCACTTCAAAAATGTGTTTTCGTGCATTGGGTTCATAAGTACCAAATGCATCTTCCATTGAAGGTACCAAATGCAGCTTCGTAAATGTATTTTTGTGCATTTCTGTTTGAAAACATGTTTTGATTGTTTGGGCATTGAATGCATTGTAAATAATGAATGCGTTTTTGTTCTTTGTTTTGTAGGTTGGGTTTTAATCATGTTTCGTGAATTGGGTGTTACAGTTGGTATAAAGCCATAATAGGGTCACACTAAGGTAAGTTTTGCTTTGCTCATTTCTGGTATTGTTTTTGAATATGTATTGCTTTGTGCTCACTGAATGTTAATGTGCTTGGACTGTTAAAAAATTGTCTTGGTATTTATTTGTTTATGGGTGCTAAATTGGTGTATACTTAGTTAGGAAAAAAAATTGAGCACTTTGTGGGTGGGTGTTGGACCATGAGATTGAAAAAAAAGCTAATGATTCCAATTTTGTGTTCAAAGTGGGGGTGGAAAGCTTTGGACATGAGTGCTGTTGACTATGATTATTGGGAGGGCACTTGTGCAAATATTATGAAAACTCACTTTCCTTGGCAGGCCTAATACTATTTTATGGGCAATGTGTATGGGCAATGAGTGCTAAACATCTCAATTCTACAATTACAATTGATGTAAGTATGTTTTATTTGTAAATCTCTTAACTAAGTATCAAATTATTATAATTAACATTCATTTCAATATTTTAGGTATTTGCATCGCCTCTGTCTCTCAAAGGGGAATGCATATGTATATGGATTCATTGACCTTCTCCTTATTCAAAAGGTAGGGAATAAAGGAGAAGATCCTTAGGCCTACATGCAGAGATGGATGTATGAAAAAGGAAAACAGTGTTACCTAGCATCTTACTTGCATTCGTAAGTACAAGTTTATGATTAATTTTGAATTATATGTGAATTGTCACCAATTGTTTTCCAATGCAGATCCATTGGCAATTGCTAATTATTTGTCCTAGGGACAATATTGTGTTTTGCTTGCGTTCATTGCACAGAAAGCCGAACAAAGAAATCAGGAAGCTAGTAGAATTGTAAGTTTTTATTTGTAATACATTTGCTTTGTGGTTTGTGTTACAAGTCTGAAACGTATAACATACTTTGCATGAACATTTTTTATTATTATAGAGTTATAAACGAATTTCATGTGTTGGTGGGTAGACACTCGTCAAATAGAAAGAAGCCTGTGTGGTTTTTCCCTTATGTGAGTAATTTAGAGCCTGATATTCAATTACAAATTTTAATAGTTTTAGTAACTCATTATATTTAAATAAAATATTTGTTTGTAGGCTAATAAAAAACTTGGGGGCTATGAGTGTGGATATTATGTCATGAGACATATGCTCACCATAGTTTCAGCAGACATTGTAAATTCACGAGATCAGGTAATATAATTTTTAACAAGTTACAATAATTATGGTTTTTATAATTGATGGGCTAATGTTTTATCTTATGTTTTAACTTGCAAATATCCATCAATAAGGAACCATTGCCTGAAAGGATATGTTAGAGATCCGTGAATGTTGGGCAACATTCTTCTTTAACATTAGTAATAGCTGACAGTGGATAGTTTGTTTAAAAAGTTTTTAGGTACAATAATAGTAGTTTATAATTTAAATGTTTTCGAAAGTATATAAGTATGTAATGTTTTAGAAAGTAGCTTATAATTATTACTGTCTGTTTGTGTGGTGTTTGTTTGTACATTATAGGGATGGAAGGAAATAAAACAAACACAATATTTAAAAAAAAAAAATTTTAGCTCGGTTTTACTACTTTCTAGATTGGTATGCATAACTGATTTAGAATTTTTTTTTACATCAAGTCAATATTCGATGTAAAAAATGATCACTTTCTATATCGCTCGTATCTAAAATGTTTCAATAATCAATCTAAAAAGTCATTTTTAACCTATTTAAAGGTCTTGTCTGCAGTAGTGACTATTTTTGCAATGTATGGACGAAAGAAAGAGAAAAAAATAAAGAAAAAGAGAAACTTATTAATATAACAAGGGATGTAATAAAAAATACAAAGAGAGATTAAAAAAAAATAGAATAAGATATAGAAGAAAAGTTGAGTGTAACTCAATATCAACTATGTATGAGATCTGTCTATTTATAGTGGAACCCACTTGCATCCATGCATGCTTGATATGTTCATTTCGAAGAAGAAAATTCTTCCATAACTTCGTAACTTTTGACAAGTCTTATACATTTCATCCATGTATTAACTAGAGACTACGTAGAAGACACTACTCCATCTTCCAACTTGTTCAACTCCTTTTCCGTACTACTTTGTGTCTCAGACTCCTTAGCCGTATCATAAGAAGCATGTAACCCGAAGAGGATATAGTAAACCAAGAGAAACACTGTCCAGATAGCAAACCTAATAAACGAATCTTTATCTATAGATCCAAGAAGGAATATGTTAATAAAAATAGATATCGAAGGTAGCCATGGAACCAAAGGCACCCCCCAAAGTTTCGGCTGCTTTGCCTGTGGAACAAGAAGCCAAAGCCCTCCAGTAGCCAAAGCCCAAATTGGCCCAAATATAGCATACCCAATCCATCTATCACTAAGGGCCCAATAACACGAAATCCCACATGAAGAGCCAATAATCAACAGAATGAACACAATGAGCTTGATTTGGTTCCCCTTGGTTGTCACCCCACTAGAGTAGTACCTACGCACAAGGAGAGCAACTGCCACAAACATGAAGATAAAGAGAGTGGAGATTGACAAGAGGTTAGAGAGAATCTGAAGGTCAGTGAAGAAAGCAATCACAGCAGAGGCCACAACCATTGCAATTGTGGCATTCACAGGTGTGCCAGTGTGCTCATCCACAAGAGCAAACCAAGGAGGCATCATGTGGGTACGTGCTATGTGGGTCAG
The DNA here is from genome assembly GCA_004329165.1 of Spatholobus suberectus. Classification (NCBI taxonomy): domain Eukaryota; kingdom Viridiplantae; phylum Streptophyta; class Magnoliopsida; order Fabales; family Fabaceae; genus Spatholobus; species Spatholobus suberectus. The sequence continues at coordinate 42,136,114 of CM014729.1, forward strand.
ATACCGAGCTTGACCCACCGCACTCACCAACAACACTGTGGTCATTCCCTTCAAAGCACCCAATGCAACAATGTACTTAGCCCAGTCCCACCCTATAGCACTAAACGCAGCTGAAAAGGGTGCATTTATGTCAATAGCACTATATGGTTGCATGAGGCATAGTGTAGCTGCAAGCGAGCAATATGCCGCTGTGGTGATCAACATTGAACCCACAAGACCAATTGGAATGTCCCTTGAAGGGTTCTTGGTCTCTTCAGCCATGGTTGCAACAGCATCAAACCCCACATAAGCAAAGTAAAGCACAGCTGAAGCTTGAAACACACCTCTAGCACCAAAGGGGGCAAAGGGTTCATAGTTTTGAGGCTTGGCATGGAGAAGACCCACTATGATGATGAAGACAATGATGACCATGTGTACCACCGAGGCAATGTAGTTGAAGACTGAAGAGCCTTTGGTGCTGTAGACCGCAAGGATGCATATGATTGCAAGGACTAAAACCGCAATAGGGTCAAGGTGGCCATAATTGGGGTTCATGTCATGGACCACTATGCGGAAATCATTAGGGTTTTTGTTGCAAAGGGTGGCGAAGTATGAGGTCCATGACCTTGCTACGGCGGCGCAACTTACTATGTATTCGAGAAGGATGTTTCCCGCGGCTATGAAGGCCACAAAGTCTCCTAGCTCCACTCTTAAGTAGGCAAATGACCCACCTAAAGAAAAAGAGAAATAAAACAAAGGTGAAGTTGCTATCAAATTCTTGACATGCATCAACTAAATGACGTATATGGTATTATAAACTAATAATGAAGGTTTATATATTCTCTGAATTTGTCGTAAGCATGCTCCTGTAGAAAGTATGGATAAATGAGCAAAAGGCCGAGGATTAGTCAATTATAGCCCACTTTATAGAAAATTAAGTATTAAAAGGTATGAAATGATTTTTATGAAAATACATAAAAGTATGAATTCCCCCTCTTGAAAGAATATTTCTCTCTCTTTCTAAATACATACGCAGAATTCGCGGGATCCATGTACAGTTTGTATTGAGTTTTTCACGTGGCAAATCTAGATTTACATATTACACCTTTCATTAACAACAGCTCCAAAAGATAAATGATTTGGGCCTTTTAAGTGTTTTAATTTTCTAAGAAAAAGTAATTTTAAGTTTATTTTAAATGAAAACTTATAAAACAGTTTAAACGAAGAATATATGAACCTTTACTTTTAGCAAGTATATAACGTATTGCATGTCGATATTTTAAAATTTTAAAAAATAAAAAGTAAATTATGGAGATTTATAATTAATTTAAATGAAATTTCAAAAATATAAAATAAAATATTTTAAAATTATTAAAATTTTATAATTAAATTTAAAAAGTTAAAAATGGCATAACATTATTTAGAAAAGATAAAATTAAAAGATTATGTCACTCTCCGTGCAACACTCTAGTATAATAGATTTAATCTAATCTCTTCTAATAAGGATATGATTTTATTTGTTTCATTTGATAAGGATATGATCTTGACAGAATATTAAAACTAATTATAAAATCAAAATTTCTCTTGTTTCAAGAATCTTTCATCTACTCTTAAAAAAACAAATCTTTCATATCTACTTATATAAATACTCTCATGTGAATAAAATAAAACATATATTTTTTTTCTACATATTTTTCCTTTCTGAACTCTCTTTCTCTTTTTCTTTTTTATATCTTTCACCTTTATTTACATTGTTCAATAATAGTTTTTGTAAAATTCACAAGTCACAAGAATCAATCACCTTGATTCACATACAAAAAAAATCCTATATCACTAATCACCACTCACCATTAGTTATAAATTTTCAAAAGTTAAGGCACGTATGTATTTGACTATAAAATGTCTAATTTACAATAAACTAAAGGGTAGATTAAAACCAAAACATTAAATAACAATAAACCTATATATTCTTAGAGTATAATTTCAATATTCTGTGAGTATAAAAAAGTTTTATATTGTTAACTAATTAAATATTACAATTTGTATGATTTTTAAAGTAGTTAGTGTAAAAGTTAACAAACTTACCATTTATAATAATTTGTAATTAGATGAAAGTGTAAATTTTTTTTACATTAACAGTAAATATATTATTTACTTATATTGTTATATATCAAAAATTTAATTTTAAATAATTTTTTCTCTTTTAATATATATTTGAAGTAATATTCGAATAGATCTTTTTTTTTTTTTGACGAACGAAAAACTAGATCTTAAAAGACATTAGTATGTTAAAAATATACTATTATGGCTATTTAAATGTATACTTCATCAATTAAATTTTTTTTTTGCTGATAACTTCATCAATTAAATTAGTCCCTAAATTATATAGTTTGTCAATTAAATTAATTTTGGAAGTTGGAAGTGTGTATGACATTTATAAGCTAGTTTCATCTACAAGCTTTTTTAATTGTTTTTAAGGGTTAAGTTGAGATTTTATTTAAATTAATATTCACATTTATTTATAACTAATATTTTAACTTGTTTAATGCACAAGATCAATGTTTACTTTTATAATTAAAATTTATAATAAATAAATATTTTTAATATATAAATTATATTTTAGATTTACAATAAAAAATTAAATTGTGATATAAGATTATTTTAACTATTTATAATTTATTTTAAAATAATTATTAAAATTTAATTTATAAATAGAGAAAAAAGAAAATAAATTGAAAAAGATAGATACTTAAAAAATCAAGTATACACAATAAAGATAAAACAAGAATAGTCTGATATGGTCAAAAGATAATTTTTTTTGCCTAATAGTAAAAATAGTGTGTGAAATGCATATAAACAAAAGAAAATAAAAAATATTAAAAATGTTTAATTGAGAGATTGAAAAAAGTAAGAGTATGAGTTCCTAACTTATGTATTCTAATTTAAAACATAAGAGTAGATTTTAAATAAACTTTCTTGTTCCAAATTTATTATAAATTTTTAACTACTTAGATAAATTAAAATAAGAGTTTAATAGTCATGCACTATTAGTGTAAAAATTTTTATACCGTTATCCAATCACAAACCAGTATTAATATGACTTTTAAAGTATTTATTATAAAATTCAACAAACTAACAATAAATGATGGTTTGTGATTGAATGACAATGTAAAACTACTTTATATTGTTAGTACATAAGCAGTAAACTCTTAAAATAATAACTTAAATGTTTTAAGTAAAAAAATCAATGAAAGTACCAAACTTACTTGACTTTAAAAATAAAAGGATTTAACCATATAAAAAAAATTAATAAAACAAATTAACAAAAATATAAAAAAATTAATAAAACAAATTAACAAAGCAAGAAACAATCAAGGAAACGAAGCTAGTAAACAGTGAAACATGTGATCCGTGCGTACCCGCGACGGGGATTTCGACGGCAAACTCGGTGTAACAGAACACGGACAGCAAGGCGGAGATGCCGGACACCACGTACGACAATATCACCGCCGGGCCGGCGACCTCCCTGGCCTCGACTCCGGTGAGGACGAATATTCCGGCGCCGATGACGGCTCCGATCCCGAACCACATGAGGTCCCACCAGTTGAGCGCCTTCTTCATCTCGTGGCTGCTACGCGCCCTCATCTCCACCACCTCCACGCGCTCATCGGATCGGGTCAGGACCCGATCCTTCAGCCTCCCCGGAGTGTCCATCAGCGCCCTCGTGTAGTTCCCCCAACTCTTAAACGACTCCTCAGGGAGGAAGTCGTTTTTCTGAAACGTGCAACCCCTCCTCCTCCGCATAATACCCCCTCCTTCTTCCCCCATTCTCGCTTGCCCCTGAAACTAATTCGTTTGGTTACACGACGATGCGTTTTGGTGGAAGAAAGAAAGCAGCGGAACTATGTATTTTTTTTGTACCTGGGTTTTCTCAGTACCTGTATGTTTTGTTTTTCTTCTCCCACCAACCAATAGCGAAAATGATCATATAGAGAGACAAATGTGTATAGAAACAGGTATATATGACGCAGCAAATTAGATGCAATGCCATAGAAAGCTCGCTAGATGGTAACTACTATTGGTGCAGTTCTAATTTGATAGTCAGTCAACCGTTCGATCATTTATTACGTAGAGATTCTACGGTGATTACGTACCTAATAGAAAATAGAGAAGTGTAAAGATAATAGAATAAGAGAAATGTTATTTAGGGTGTGTTTAACATGCACTAAGGTATAATATAAGGAGAACAACATAGAATAAACATTTAGGGTCATTTGATGGCTAAGATATGACAAGATAAGATAGAATAATTATCTTATTCTGTTGTAATCTGTTGTTTGTTAAGTCAATAAGATAGATAATGTTATCTTATCTTTTATCTTATCTTATCGCTCTAGTGTATTTCTTATCTTGAGGGAGAAGTTGGGTTAAGAAGCAACAGAATATAATAAGCCCCCTCCTCTCTCTCTATATATATTATAACTAGAATTTTAATCTTTACAATGCACATAATAAATATTTATTTTATACTTAAATTTATAATAAATAAATACTTTTGAATATATAAATTATATTATAATTAAAATTTGTAAGAAATAAATGTTTTGAACATATAGATTATATTTTAAATTTATAATAAACAATTGTTATAATATAATGTTAATTTTTTATTGTTGATAATTTCTTTTAAAAAAAATTAAAATTTAATTTAGAACTAAAGATATTGAAGATAATAAATTGAAGAGATAAGAAGTTAAAAAATTTCTAAAAACACTCTCATTGAAGAATGACAGTTAAAAACGCTCTCGTTGAAGAATAGTAGCTAAAAATGCTCTTGTTTAAGATAGCTATTACATATAATTACATGAAAACAAATATGATATTATTATGAAATATATATATAAGATTTATATATAATATATGAAGCTATATATTATAATATATATATATATATATATATATAATAATTTTGACGTGTATATTTAAATATATTATTAATTAAAATATTAAAATAAAATAATTACTATTCAAATATTTTTTAAAGAAAATTATTTGAATAATTAAAAATCTTATATAATTTTTTTATAATTTTAAGAAAAGTAAATACATAAATAAAAAATAATATTATATACTTTAGTTAAAATTATATTTTTTTTGTAAAAATTAAAAAATTAAATTAAAAGTTACTTTAAGAAAATTATATGCAATTTTAACGAAACAAAAATTTTGTCATTTGAAAATAATTTATATTTTATTCTATCATTATTCAATTTGTTATTTGGTGTACACCAAACATTAGATAAGATTATAGCTTATCTTGTTCTTATCATATCTTGTTTTTATATCCTATCCTATTATATCCTTTCCTGATCACCAAACAGGCCCTAAGTTATAGGACAACTTTTTATCCTATACATCGTTTGGTAGACAATTGACAATACAAGCAAAATAGTGTAAAATTTATTGTAATACCTTTTTTAATATTAATTATTTTAATACAATTCATATTAATTATCTTAATACGACAATAATTATGGTGGCGACAAGAGTAATAGTTGTGGTGGTGGTGGGGCTGTTTGGGGGGGGGGGGGGGGGGGGACGGTGGTAGTTGTGGCAACGACGACTACTGTGGTGGTGATAATGATGGCAAGTGGTGATGACGACATTGGTGGTGGAGGCGACGACGGCGGTAGTGGACAATAGTGTTGGCAGTGATGATGGTGGTGACGGTGAAGGTAACGACAACAGATGCGGCGACGGCAGTAGTAGTAGTGACAGTGGTGGTGGTAGTAGCGATGACAGTGATGGTGGTGAAAATTGTGACGACGGTGGTAGGATATTTTTGTCTTTTGAGTATTTTGTATTTGAGACAAAAAAATTGCTTTGTGGTTTGTTGAGTATCAAAAAATTGAGTTTTTGTCTCGTCAATCATCACTAGAGTTGTACTGTCCCATGATCTTTTTTCAAATCAAACGTGAAACAATTATATTTTTGTGTTATTTAGTACCACACTCTTTAACAAATCAAACAAACCCTTAGACAACAATTCATACAATAACATTTATTTGTGCCTATCTTTCTCCTGTACATCATTTATTATATCTCATAATAATAAAAAAAGATAGATACAAAAATATTGTTGTACAATTTATTGTATGTGTATCACATCTCATAGAATAAACCACTAATTTAGCCTTAAAGTGTAACTTTCTCTCCTAAATAGTCAATATTGAAATTATATACGTAGTTTTTAAAATCTATTAATTTAGTCCCTATGTTGATATGTTGAGGAACTAATTTGAAAGATTTTTCAATACTTTAGGAATTATGTAATATGATATTTAATACTTTAGGAACTATTGACATAATTTTATTACTTTAATGACTATTTAAGAGAAAGTAATACTTCAGAGACTAAATTAATAATTTATTCATAAAAGATAATATGAAGTGAGAAAAAAGATAGAAAAAAAGAGTATCAATATGTGTTTGCATCATGGAAATGTAAATATACTAAAAAAAAATAAAATTCTAATCTACGTTATCATATACAGTACATCTTAGTAGCTTTATTTCTTGAGCGAAATTGAATTTCTATAACAAATTAATTTATATAATTTATCTCTATATCATAAATTCGGTTTTCATTTATATAGGAGTTATTATCTTGTTCATTATGTTACATAACTTTTCTTGTAGGTATTTAATTTTATTTTCTTGTTACATTTTTTTAATCATTTTCTAACATTATTACGTAAATTTGCCTTCATTTTAAATTTGATTTAATTTTAAATTTTAAATTTTGACACACTATGTCAATTTGAAGACATCTTTCTCTTTCAGATAAAATTGAATTTGAAAATTGTTGAGATTTTAACTAATCCTAATTTGAATTCAATTCTCAAATTTGTCACATCATATTATTTTAAGTAATATACCTATTTAATAAAATAGAATATTTAATAATAATAAAATAATAATGAAAATATTATTATTTTTCAATATATTTTTATTTATAAATTTTACTTAAATTTTAAAATATCTATGTAATGCAGACGGAAAACTTGCTGGTTTCTTTTTTCTTTTTTTTTAAAAAGACAAAAATATAAGAGAGGCAAATGCTTTTTTTTTTATTTATTTATTCAATAAGAGAGAGGAATGTGAGATAAAATGAGGGATGTGATAGAGAGGAATAAAGAAAGAATATTATAATAAATATTACATCAATAATATAATTCTTATCTTACTCTATCATATTTTTTTATAATTTTAAATATTTTTTTATTTTTATTTACTTATACATACACACACGTGTGTATATTATAAATTTTATATTTATTATATGCATTGTACATACTAAAATATTAGTGTTATTAAAAGATTCCATATATAGTTGTGTTGGGAATTATCGCATGTGAGTTTTGATATTATTGTTGTTCGATATAGCTTCAAAACCAAGGTTCACCACGCTGGACGCAAATCACCTGTCTCAACACTGTATCTCAATTCATACCCCACCAATTAAAACTTGACACATGGATTAAATAATCCACGTGTATTTCCTATTGGACTCACACAGCCTTTGACAAACCCTTAAGTCGTTTACGCCGTCCGCGTTAACCATCCTTCCTCAACCTAATCAACCTCTGCGATACAATCAATTAAAAGCAATTGGTTTCCATTTCCAATTCCTCTTTCCTTAAGCTAATTGCTCTTTCCCCTTCTTGAATTTCAAATTGCACCCAACGGCACCATCGCAATTGGCCAAAGAGTCATCGCAATTGTTATCCACGAACTGGCCTGTGAATGGTATGCAGAAATCACTCCCTTCAAAGTCTCATCCATCCATTCCAAAGCAAACTCATCCCTGCCATATAATTATGCTCACTTACACATGGATTCCTTATATTATGTATTTTTACCTTTAGCTTGTTCAAAATATACCAAGAATGGAAATCAATTTTTGCGTAGAAGCTATTTTGTGTTGAAGCAAAATTTTGCTTTACTTTGATCTTAATTGGGAATTGGGAAGCCAATTGTTTACGTACTCTGAATTGATTGTAAGGTAAAGATAGTCAACTACATAATTACGAGCTCTGAAATTAGCCAACCCTACGTGTTTGAACCTGGCCAATTACTTACGTGCACTCTAAATAAATTGTATCGCAAAGGCTGATTAGGTTGAGGAAGGATGGATAACAAACAGCGTAAAAAGAGTAAGGGTCTGTCAAAGACTATATGAGTCCAAGGGGAAATACACAGGATTATTTAATCCACGTGTCAAGTTTTTATTGGTGGGGTATAAATTGGGACACAATGTTGAGACAGGTGATTTGCATCCCACCACGCTTGCACTTTGTGCAGTTGGGATTGGACCCATGTTGTCCAGATTGTTGTTTGATGCAACAACATTATCATCATTAACATTATTATTGGGTTGTTGATTCTGATGATCAATACTATTTCCTGAATTGCAGGGGTTATTGATCTCCTTGCCTAGAACTTTCTAGAACATTCCTATTAGTCATTCTACCACTTCTTAGTCTCATGTTTTTCTCAAAATTAGTTCTAAATGTTGTTTGGCAACGTAGTGTCCCATCAAGTATGCCAATTTGTTGATGGTGAAAATTTGTTTCAAGATTTGATCTTGAATGAATATCTAAAAGATATATGGCTTTTCACGGTGATTTTAACAAATATATTTTTTGTTTATGGGACTTATCAAGATCAGTTGTAGATTCTTTTTATTCGAACTAGCAACGTTGTGTTTTCAACTTAAGGATACAAGAAAAGTTAAAGTCTCAATTCTATTGTGATCAAGACTTTAATTCGTGTACAGAAGTTATCATTCAATCTTTGATAACAAAATCAAATTTGGACTATTGCACCGTGTCTTTTAATAAGAATAAAGACTTGTATGAAAAACATTAGAATGAATTTTACATGAATTCATGAATTGATTGTGATTTTGAGTCAATAATGTAATGCTTTTAAACTAGACAAGAAGATTTCACAAAGATATCGAAGAGTATGATCCACTAATATCTTTAGTGATAAAAAATGTAACTTTTACAATGATAATAGAGAAAGACTTGTAAGAAATGCAAACAGTATAGTGTAATCGAAATAAATGACAAGAAAATTAAATGACGAAGAGAATATATATGAAGAAATGTAAGTGATTCTAAATGATAGAATGACTGGCAAAGTAAATGAACTTCAAAGAACAATGCAAATAAATAGAACAGTTTAAGTCTGGAGAAGTTGAGGAAGAAGAGTCGAGATTTGCAAGAATTAAACGAAAGCAAGTAAATTGAAACTAAAAACAATGCAAGTATGTAAATAAAGAAATAGATAAATTGAAATGTAAAGCGAAATAGGGATTGAAAGGGAAAAGGCAATAAAAATGCAATTGAAATAAAATACGAAAGCAATTAGATTGCAATAAGAGTAAATGAAAGCAATAAATCAAAATTAAAGACAAATTGCATAAATATAAAGAATTAGTATTAAAAAGTAGGTGAGAACATACACATGACTCTTAGAATTGGTAGCCATTAATGGTGATGGGTGTGTGTGGTGTTATAGAGATTTTGTGTCAGTGTTTCAACAGAAGAAAAAATGGCCACCCTAGTTTTATTTATAGACTTTTTGTTCTAATGGCTAAGTTACAAGATTTATACACGTATATAAGTGCCTAGGATTGATATTCTACAATGTTGCCATTTGTCTTGATTTGTGCCTCATCAATGCTCGAAACCGTTTGTCTGAAGGTGTGTCTTCCATCCACATGTACTTTCATTTGAAAATCCTCGCTCTTGTTGGAATCTTTTAAGTCTTTGAGCATTCCCACACTTAGCAAAAATCCCCAACTATATAGTATAAATGACAAAAATATATCAGTAATAGGACATATCCATTTCTCAGTGCAATGGTTCAAGAGACAAATTGTAAAAGGTTGTTTTGGCTCTTGCAAACTGTTCATCCTTATATACACTCTATTGTGGTGTGTAATGTAAGTAGAAAGGTAAGTAAAGTTAGGTAGTTTTTTACAACATATAAAAGTTTTTCAAGTGTGGTGTGTAATTTTCTACAGTAACATAAGACAAAATAATAATAGAAACCTATCTAAGAACACACTAATACGTAATAATACAACTATACTATGAAATGACTATTCACAAACACAAAACAGAGAACAAAAATACATTCATCAATACACAATAAGGACGTCCTAGTCACATCTTAATGCCACTCTTTTCTAAACAAGGCCAAACAAAATCACAAACTAATACACACAATGGCAAATCAAAAAAATAGAGACACCAAACATTTCTAATAAAACATATTACAAAATCACAAAATAGAAGTAGTAATCATAAAAAACCTTTTTTTTCAACTAATACCCTAACAATCCCTTTTGCAAACAAAAATCAAACTCATTTCCAATGCAAATGCAAATCGTTTTCTCCTTCTCCATGCACGATGACACGAGTAAGTCGAAAAGTCGGTCTTTTTCTCCTTCATTACCAACGACGACAAAAGGGAGATGTTCTTCTCTCTTAGTAATCAAGAAATTTATTTTGGCTCAGAGAACTTAAACTTTGGCTTAGTCCCCAGGAAAAGACGAACAGTCATTAAATAACACTTTCTCTCTACAATTTTTTTTAATTTTCAAATAACATAAAATTAAGTAGTCATAACACTTGTCTCTAATGTGGAAAGTGAAATACACATGATGGGACTATATTACTGGGCCACATTGCAAAAGGTACAAAAAACTGAGGTATCATAGTTGTCACCAAAATTTCGTCACATTTCAGTAGTCTTCCTACTTTATTATTCGGTAGGGCTTTTCATAAACCGATCCAATTTTAAAAAAAGAAACCAAAAAAATTGAAACCAAACAAGCCAAAAATTGCAAAAACCAAATTTTTTTATTGGATTGCATCGAATTTCGGATTTAATTTCGAAAACCAATCCAATTCAATCCAAACCGAACTTTTACATATGTGTATATTTTTATTTATAAATTCAAGATATCACTCATATTTATTATGTAACTTATACTTATTTATAAAAAATATATTAATTAAAAATAGTTTTTGAGTAATTATTTGAATAAAGATATATAAATGTTATTTTCAAGTTGTGTAAATTTATTTTTAATAGTCTATATTTAAAGAGTTATACTATTATTAGCTATAAAATTATTTTTTATTATGTTTATTATACATTTTTTTGTTTATTTAGTTCTTTATTCGAAGAAAAATAAAAAGAAAACTAAAACTGAAAATCGATCAAATCCAGACGACGTTAGATTAGATTGGATTGAAAATGATTTAAATCTTAAACCAAACTAATTGGATAATGAATTAAAAATCAAATTGATTGGATCAAATAGTTTTTTTCTTCAAAATTAATCAAATTCAATATGTGAATGCATTTTCTTCCTTTTCATCGAAACGGTGTCGTTAAACGCTGCTTCCCTCCTGCCAAGTGAGAACCCTATTATTCTCATCATCGGTCGTAGCAGAGAGGTGGATAGTCATAGTATAGTAGGCATGGAGGAGGAAGCGGAAGAAACGAAGAGCGCGGTGAGAATATTCGTTGGAGGATTGGGGGAAGCCGTGAGCGCCGACGATCTTCGAAGGTTATTCGCCTCTCTGGGCACCGTCCAAGGCGTCCAAACCATCCGAACCAAAGGCCGCAGTTTCGCCTACCTCGACTTCCTCTCCGACCGTAAATCCTTTCCAAGCTCTTCAGCAAGGCAAGTACTAACAATTATTTTTAATTAACTATTTCCAGTAGTTATCTAACATCTTCGGTTTTTAACTGAGACGAATGGCGTCGTATGATCCATGTAGCCGACCTCACCTAGTGGGACAAGGCTTCTTGTTATTGTTGTTAATGATTGTTTTTAACTTGGTGTTGACGTGGCAGTATAATGGGTGTCTGTGGAAGGGTGGAAGGCTGAGACTGGAGAAGGCTAAAGAGGACTATCTCGCGCGTTTGAAGAGAGAATGGGAAGAAGGCGCTCTCGATGATGCTACTCAACCAGCCGCCGTTTCTCCTGAGGAAATGCCCAACACCACCACACACACTTCCAAGTCAAACACTAAACACCTCAATGTTTTCTTTCCCAGATTGAGAAAGGTCACTACTGTATTTGTTTATGTCTTCATTTTTGAGAATATGCGTCTCAATCTTACGGGTTAATCTTGTGATGATTGGGTATGGTTGGGCTAAGGGTGATGTGCTGGGAAGGAGTTAGGTTGGTTATGTTTGGGGTCTGTCAACAGTACATGTGGAATTAGTGTTTGAGGTTTGGGGTTTTGTGCCTTTTATGGTAAGGATAAAACTTAGTGCACTTCCTTAGATGTTTTTGGTGTTGTTTTCCGATCTCTAATGCAAACTTTTATTACGCAGATTATTGAGGTAAAATTTCAATTTTGATCATAGAACAAGACCAAAAGCTAATAAGGAACTGCATCTAAGTTTTGTCTATATGGCAAAATGAAGGAAGAAACTTTCATTGAGTTAATATTTAAGAATGTGTAGGAAATCAATAAAACAGGAAAGAAAACAGAGAAGTGAGACTGTTAGGGTGGGCCCTGTTAGTTAGGCCTTATAATCTGTTAAAATAGGTACTTAGTTGGGCTGTTATAAATAGAGGAAGAAGAGGATAGGGAAGGGAGTTAGTTGGTGGTGAGAATTGATTTTGGGTGGGAGAGATCAGGCTCCCAGTCAAATTCCTGGGAGTTCATTCAGTCATTCTTGTAGATTTTGTCCTCTCTCATTGTTCTATCACACTGGTACAGATTGGCAATTAGGGATTTGATCAATAAAATCTCATTTTATTATATTTTCTAATCCAGTTTTTATCAGAGACTAAGAACAAAAGTTTAGGTTTGATACGTATGGAAATTTATTGAAATATCATAGAATGGAATTTTAAGTCTGAATGAAAGCATTACATATGTTTCAACAGACCTCATATTATCTAATACCTTTTCTCCCAGAATTTAGGATTAGAAACTAATCCAATAATGATTGAGACAATCTAATAGTAAAAATAAAATAACACCTAAGTAAGATAAACCCAGGCGGCCAAGCCCAAATAAAACCATACAACAGAATGTGGAAATTACTGCATAGCCCTAGGACTAAAATATAAAATAATGCCAAAATAAAAATTTCGTATCTTGATTATCCGCAATGTAGAAAATATTTGATCTTTACACTTTGGCTTTCTTGTTGCTATTTGCATACAGTGTTGTCACTGTTGATGCAAGATCCAATTATTAGGATTTACTTCTATTATCTCATAAATAGTGCTCCTCTCTGTTGCTGCATCCTAATAAAGGAAATGCACTATCACCAATTCTTGCACTTACCAAAATCTATGTTCTCATAATGGTAAAAATGTTGTTTTATCAGTTATGTTCAATGCATTTTCAGTGCAATGATTTTGATTTTTAAATTGGTTTATTAATCTATTATGTATAAATACATAACCGTTTAATTATATAGAAAGTATTCTTGCTTTTGCATTATGTATAATTATGTACAAATATATTAGTGTTAAATCATATGACTCAGTTTTTACATGCTACATACATACCTGTACAGGTGAAATCCATACCATTCAGTGGAACTGGCAAGCACAAATACAGTTTTCAGAATATTAAAGTTCCTCCACTCCCTGTGCATTTTTGTGATTGTGAGGAGCATTGCAGTCCTTTTGTCACTGAAAGAGAAAAGCTATCTATTGATGGGGCAGCCGAAAGTGGTGGAATGAATGATGAAGAGATTAGCATAATGAATGCCGTGATGAACAAGCTATTTGAAAAAGAAAAGGTTTCCAATGCCAAGAACCTTGGAGAGGAGAAGGATTCTTTTGAATCACCTTATGCTTTACATTCTGATGAATGCGAAGATAGTACAACAGATGAAGATGATCTCATTGTTAACATGGAGACGAAGAAAAATAAATCAGCTTTTATAGGGAACCAGGAACTTGAAAGGATCTTGGAAAATCAGGTCTTTTTTTTTGCAGGGGGGGGGGAGGGGGGGTAGTTTAATAAATTAGGGTCTAAGTGGTAATGTCAGTTTCCTTTTATCAAATAATAGGTAGTCTATTCTAATTGTTGTTTTCAATCTTCAGGAATCATGGTTGAATAAAACAAAAATTGCTAAGGAAGAACCCAACAAGAACATGCCTCGAGTGCAAAAAAGGAGTAATAGCAATCCTGACAAGAACAAGAAGAGAAAATCACTTCCCAAATTGGAAGTGTCTACTACCCCTGGAGGCGAGAGTAATATGCAGACCCTTCTGGATGAGGTGGGATCTGATGCACGGCCTACTGAGCTAGAAGATGGTTTTGGGGAATTGACTAAAGTTTCATGGTCTCAGAAGTCTTCATGGAGAGAACTTCTTGGTGATGGAGGCAATACTTCTTTCAGTGCTTCTCTCATATTGCCTAAGTTTGACTCTGGTAAGAATCAGCAAAGATCTGATGATCTGCATGCACCTGTATCTACAAACAACAAAACTGAAAACATGGAAAAGGATGGACACCTAGGGAGCAAACCTGCCAATACACAAGTGATAACAGAGCTTGCCAAAGCTCAACCAAAAGTGATAGAAGATTTTACCGAAAATCAGCATAATGTGGCACCTAATAGGACAGGCAGAGGTGCTTCATGGCTGCAAAATCAATCCTGGACACAACTGGTTACTGAGAATAACAATTCATTTAGCATTTCTACATATTTTGCCTGGCATTACTTTCTCAGAGCCAATGGCCAAGGAGTCCATTGTGGAACCTGCCAATTCCAATGATTGCAAGCATAATGGTGTAGCTAAGGATGCTATTAATGAAGTTGTCAGTGATGGGTTTAACTCAAGGGAGATTATACCAGAAAAGAGTCAGCATATTAATGCCTATGACATTGCTTCTGCTTCAGTAGCTGAGGAAAAAGTTGAAACAAGTCCCAGGGAAAGATCCACTGAAAATGTTGAAATAGGAGAAACTTGCTCATTTATGAGAAGTGCTGCATCTTTGAAGGAATGGGCAAAAGCTAAGGCTGCTATAAGTGTATCACTAAAAAGAAAACGTGGTGAGAAGTAACATCATAAGTTTCCATATGGCGGAAATATGACAGTTGAGCTATATTATCTTTCACATGGTCATGTCATATTCACTGTCAATGATTGTTTTTTTAGTGCAAGCAGATGAAAGTGAAGGGTAATGAAGGGCAAATTAATTTCCAGGCACTCGGATAAAAGCAAAATGATATTTGCACTTTGGACACCATTTTCCACACTTTTCTTCAGCGGTATCAAATCTGGCACAAACTGGTTCGATTGGGAATCGGTGATATAACTGGTCCAAATTGGTTGCTGTATCAGAAATGTTAGGTAACTGTTTTGATCCAGTATAACCCGGTCTGTTTTTCTCGTGAATCAGTGATCCGACTAGTCAAACTAGTCTGAGTGAATTGGTGACCCGGTGGGTCTCCAAGTTAATTGATGTATTGAGTTTTTTTTTTTTTAATGTGGAGATTTTTAAGGTATAGTATGGATTTTTTTAATTTTGAAATTTATAAGCTAAGAAGTTTTTAGATTTTTTTTTTATTTGGTATATGTGGTTTGACAAGTGACTTGGTTTCCTAACTAAGGCAATAACCGGTCTGAGTGCATTAACATTATTTTTCTTTACATTATTCTTGTTTAGAGGAAAAAGTAGTTCATTGAAATGTGTATTGTTCTTGTTCTCTTACCCGAAAAGGAAGCAACGGAAGAATGACGAACGAAATTACAATGATGTTAACATTGCTCCAGAAAAAAAAAAATACTCGGCTTTGATGTCATTGTTTGATTGGCGTTGCTGTATGCGAGCTGGTTGAAAAGATAATATCGGATTTTTCTGAGTCCAGAGTATATTTCAATAATCGTTTCATTTTGATTAGTCACAAATGCAAGTTCCTAAGATGAAGAAAAATAAATGTTGTTTCATTATATTATTTTTTAAATTTTATATGCATTTCTTTTTATGTGGTTTTATATATGCTTTTTTAGGATTGAGTTATATTGCAAATAGGAGGGCACGGAACATATTAATATGTAGAATAATTTTTAAGTGACTTATTTATCATTTTTTTGAGTAATGCAGTTACCAAAAAAATATTACAAGGTACATGCATGTTATGTAAGTGTATGACAATAGTTATTTCAACTTTTTCTTTTCAAAACTCGTTATAAACTTATCGTAGAGTCTTTTAGTATAATTAAGAAAAGCTTAACTGACATAGTATATCAATACACAATTATATCACAGTTGTTGATGTATGCATAGTTAGTAGTGTATTTGCCCCGTGTAACACATAGGGTGACATGACACTTATTGTAGAGTCTTAGTATAATTAAGAAAAGCTTAACTAACATAGCATATCAATACACAATTATATCACAATTGTTGATGTATGTATAGTTAGTAGTGTATTTGACTCGTGTAACATGTAGGGTGATATGACACTTATTGTAGAGTCTTTTAGTATAATTAAGAAAAGCTTAACTGACATAGTATATCAATACACAATTATATCACAATTGTTGATGTATGTATAGCTAGTAGTGTATTTGACCCATGCAACACATAGGCTGACATGACACTGAATCTAATTCATAACACAACTTTAATTAGATTTTAATTGAATTGATTAATTCTTTAATTAATAACACTCAATCTTACCATTTGCTTAACTAACACCCAACAATTAGTATATGGTAATTGCAATACTTGAATTATAAAAATAACGAATTATGACTGTTTACTATTTTTACTTATTTTTGGAATCGAAAGATTGTATGCTATTTTTGATTAAATGTGTTTTTTGGAAAGGCTAATTTTCAAAAATCACTATAAATCATATAAAGCTTTGTTTTTAATGATCTTTGTCAATTTGGAAAGCTTATTGAATGTACTTGTGAGAAAAAAATTATTTTGCTACTAAATGTTCTAAAACAATCGAGAAAAGACTATATATAGTTTGTTAGTAATTTGGTGGTTCAATTTGACCTTACTGGCTTGTTATTTTTGTATTTTTTTGTAGATTTTTATTCAATGTGATCCTAGATGTTTTAAAAAATATACAAAATTATCTTTCCAACAAGCTATGGATCACATTTTATAAAAATCGTTTAGTTGTTCAAACTTGAGAATCAAACCAAGTCATTGAATTTGGAAAAGAAAGAAATTCTGCTTACTATTTTAAACAAAGTTTTCAACTTCTTTCATTAAAATTTTATTGGCTTCAAACTAGTTTGTAAATTTTATTTAAAGTATTTTTCTAAAAAGGGATTAACCAATGTTCTAATAGTACTAAAAGGAATTCTAGAATCTTAATTCTCTTAGGCAATTTCGATCCTATTAGTAACTAAAGTTAAGTTTTTAATTTTCAAAACAAATTGGCTTTAATATTTTATTAAGCACCTAAGACCTTTAGTTTAAAATTGAAATTGTCAATTAATCATCTCAAGCAACTTGGTTTTGATAAAGTATCCAATCTTGAAATTCTTTTAAGTAACTTTAGCCTTTAAATTAGGTACTTAAAATAGTTAGATAAAATTTGATGAGTAAATACTTTGCTAATTTCTTTTAGATTATGATTATTTTCCTTCAAGATTGCCTTGTTATTTAATTACATGCTTTCTAAATAGTCTACATTAATTTAATAATTGTGTTAGATATTTCTATATAAATGTATAGTCCTAAATTATTATATTGTTATGTGAATAGAGACTAAGTCTTTGTATAATAAAGTAGAGACATTGAGAATGAAAATAGTAGTGCTTATATTTGCTTAAGTCTATTAGTAATGAACTATTTGTTAGATGAGCAATGGGCTGTGAGGAACATGCAGTTGGCATGAAACCTTGTAGGGAAAAGTCACATTTCAGTATGCTAAAGAATGGAGAGTAGGGACCCATTAACGGAGGTTTTGGAGGTATGGTATCAAGTGGTGGAAGTCCTAATGGCTAGGATAACACCCTTGAGCTGGGATACTCACCTAACATAGCTTAATAACCCCGACAACTGCCAAGCATTCTAGGATTGGTGCAAGAGTATATTTCTGTGTGGACAATGAATTCCTTGAGTTAAAAGATTGCTCGATTCCTCGATAATGATAAGGATTATACCATGATGATGATGTGAGAAAGAAGTATATATACTCCCAATCACTTTCTAGTTTGGGTGTAATGAATTGTTCATTAGTGAGAAGTATGGATCTATACAAAGTCAAATATAGATTATATAATTTAAATAAAAGCTCTAAGTTCCGTTCTTATGATTGCCAGCTGTGTTTTATCTCATGTTTGACAATAGGATTTCCTACCATCTATGTGAAAGTGATTTTGAGAATAAATTGCCTCACTCATCTACCTTTTCTTTCTATGTATGTTATTTATGGACGAATACATGAAGATGGCAATGATGTCCAATGATCATGCCCCTATGTTGCTCCAGATGATTCAGAGACTACTCAGGAAAACAAGAAGTTGTAGGACCAAGGAATCTGCTTTCTTTTTGGTTGTACATAAGACGGGATAGTTTATAGACACTGCTCTGATTTTGGACCCTTTTTGCTATATATAGTGGGTTAGGTAGCATCTCTTATTGTGTATTTTGGCTATTTCCCTGTATCTCAATAACTTTCTATGTATTCAGCTTCTATGTATTTGGCAGTAATGATGATGTACTCAGAACTTATTATATAGGCTTTGTTTACTTATCTTTTACTCTCATTTTCAAATTCTATTTTATTTTTTGTTTTTCTATTTTAAAAAGCAATGTATGCAAGACGAACGTAAACAAACGAAAAAATTTTACTCGCATTTTCATCAGTAAATGAGTGTCATAACAATTCCAATGATTGCAAGCATAATGGTGTAGCTAAGGATACTATTAATGAAGTTGAAACAAGTCCAAAGGAATGATCCACTAAAAATGTTGAAATGGGCTAAACTTGCTCGTTTATGAGTAGTGCTGCATCTTTCAAGTAATGGGCAAAAGTTAAGGTTACTAGAAGTGGATCACTCAAAAGAAAATGTGGTGAGAAGTAGGATCATAAGCTTCCATAGGGCGAAAATATGACGGTTGAGCTACATTATCTTTCACATCGTTATGTGTAGTATCATATGCACTATCAGTGATTGTTTTTTTAGTGCAAGCAGATTAAATGAAGGTAATGAAGGGCAAATTAATTTCCAGGCACTCGGATAAAAGCAAAATGATATTTGCACTTTGGACACCATTTTCCACACTTTTCTTCAGTGGTATCAAATTTGGCACAAATTGGTTCGATTGGGAATCAGTGATATAACTAGTCCAAGTTGGTTGCTGTATCAGAAATGTTAGGTAACCGTTTTGATCCAGTATAACTTGGTCTGTTTTCCTTGTGAATCAGTGACCCAACCAGTCAAACTAGTCTGAGTGAATTGGTGACCTAATGGGTTTCAAAGTTAATTGATGTATTGTGATTTTTTTTTGAGATCTTTAAGGTATAGTATGGATTTTTTTTTAATTTTGAAATTTATAAGTTATGACAGTTTTAGATTTTTTTTTAATATATTTGGTTTATGTGGTTTGACAAGTGACTTTATTTCCTATCTAAGTCGATAACCAGTCTGAGTTTATTAATATTACTTTTCTTTACATTATACTTGTTTAGAGGAAAAAATAGTAATTGAAATGTGTATTTTTCTTGTTCTATTACCCGAAAATGAAGCAAAAAAAGAAAGACAAACAAGATTACAATGATGTTAACATTGATCGAGAAAAAAAATACTTGACTTTGATGTCATTGTTTGATTGGGGTTGCTGTATGCACGCTAGTTGAAAAGATAATATTGAATTTTTCTGTGTCCATAATATGTTTAAATAACAGTATCATTTTCATTAGTCACAAATTCAAGTTCTTAAGATGAAGAAAAAGAAATGTTGTTTCATTATATTATTATTATTATTATTATTATTATTATTAAATTTTATGCATTTCTTTTTATGTGGTTTTATATATGTTCTTTAGGATTGAGTTATTTTGCAAATAGAAGGGCATGGAACATATTAATTTGTAGAAAAATCTTTAAGTGACTTATTTGTCATTTTTTTATGAGTAATGCAGTTACCAAAAAAATATTACAAGGTACAAGCATGTTATGTAAATACATGACAATAGTTTTATTTCAACTTTTTCTTTTCAAAACTCGTTATAAACGTATCGTAGAGTCTTTTAGTATAATTAAGAAAAGCTTTACTGACATAGCATATCAATGCATAATTATATCATAGTTGTTGATGTATGTATAGTTAGTAGTGTATTTGACTCATACAACATGACATAACTTTAATTAGATTTTAATTGAACTGATTAATTCTTTAATTCATGACACTCAATCTTACCATTTGCTTAACTAACACTCAACAATTAGTATATGGTAATTGAAATTTAAGTCATTGTTGGGAACAAAACTCATGTTTACACTTTATTACTTGTTTAACTAGCACACTTGTTGTAATATATCAAAACCATCTTATTTCATTGTGATTTAGCTTACACTCATTTTCACATCAACACACACACACCATCATAATAACATCACACACCTTTTGCTTTTAGTTTACAACATAAACAGTGCTATACAAATGAATTATTCCTAATTTACTTGTAATGAAATAAAGATAGAGTAGTATTATGCTTAAATTGTTTATTCATTTGATATTTGGTTTATATCCTTTTGTTCCTCTATCTGTGTTGCTTTGTATATTATGTGAATTGCAATTATATCCTTCTTAAGGCAACTATGGACAATGACATCCTTGTGAGTCACTTGGAGGTTTTCCAGGTGAATGGAAGGGGACATTATAATTGACACCTAAGAATATACCTATCGAGGATGGGTGGTGATCTGTGTTGCTAAGATGCTCTTGCCAAATATGTAGCATTTTGTTTCTCTCTGCATTGCTACATGTCCCTAATATTTCCTCTTGACACTTTCCCCTCTTCTCCCCTGCATTGAGTATCAACATGTGGTTATTTGATATCTTTTTTACAGAGTCAGTCGGTCTGTTAATTGTATATGTATGAAAAGAAATGCTAGCAACACTTTCTAAAATACTTTTTTGTCTAACACTCTATTATTATCAAAATTTATTAGAAATTACAAATTTTGTTGGGTCACACTTTTCATTTAATGAGTCTCTCTCTTGATGTAGAAGTAGGACCCACCAAATTTATAATTTTCAATAAATTCTAACCAATAATAAAGTGTTAGAAAAAAAGTATTTAAGAAAGTGTTGCTAGCATTCCTCATGTATGAAAGCTTGTTATCTTTTTTAGATTTCTTCATGCCAGTTGCTGGTTTGGACTGCCTTGGGGACTAATTGTAGAGCATGTTTTCTATTGGATACTTCACATAGACCTGGTTCTACATTTATTTTGTATTTTGGATAATGTAATATTGTACACTTTCTGTGGGATGCTTGTGCTAGCACCTAATTGATGGATATGTGAATATGATGACAATGCCATTTTCTTTTTTTGTGAAATTCAGTGAATGACGAATATGAGTAAATGCATGATTGTCCCAGTGATATTTGAGAAATGTATAAGTATGTGATTATGATGATATTGTTATGGATACAATGTAATACGTAAAGCGAGTCCGTCATGTTATAATATGTTCAACATTTTTTTGAACGGATTATTTTGTAGTTGTTTTGTAATAAATCACTATAATAGATTTGTCATATTATAGCAGGTATTTTTTAAGCGTTACAAAATTTTTGTACTTTGTTTTATAGCAATCCATCATAAAGTTATTATAGTAAGTATGCTATTAAAAGTCAAATTTGGCATAGGGATCCGTCGACCAATAATTGGAAACTAATCCAGTTTTAGCAATAGACACCACTTAAATAAATTTAAGCTTTCCTAACAAATTCTTTCTTATGCACATGACAAAAAATCGAACATTGATCAATATACTTAAAAACTCCAAACATCTACCACTTCTGTGAGTCTTTTTGGTGGATGAGATTGTCTTTTTTTATCATTGAACCAAAAGGAAAATGGTTTCACTACAAATTAGAGGGTGTAGAGAAAATAGAACAAGGAATGTCGTCATTCATCAAGAGCAATAATTATTGGCGATAAATAATCTTAATTTACCATGATGTTTAGAAAATTCATAAAGCTATCAAACGTAAACTATGGTTAGTTGTTCTGAGTTAAATAAAATGTTTGATGAAATTTAGGGTCCGTTTAGTGACCAAGATATAATAGGATAACTATTTTATCCTGTTATAATTTGTTGTTTGTTGCGTCAATAGGATTTAATAACATTATGCTACCTCTTATCTTATCGCCTCCAGTATATTTCTTATCCTAAAAGAGAAGCTAGGATAGGAAACAACATAATAGGCTAAACTCTCTCTCTCTCTCTCTCTCTCTCTCTCTCTCTCTCTCTATATATATATATATATATATATATATATATATATGTTATATATAATAACAAAATATATATAATATATAGTAATGTTATATAAATTAATATATATTACAATATATTATATTTATTATATATTTTTTATTATGTATATATATATATATAATAATTTGACATGTAAATTTAAAGTATATTATTAATAAAGATATTAAAAATTAAATAATTAATATTTAAATATTTTTAAATAAAAATATTTGAATAATAATTATAATTTAAAATTTTATATATTTTTTAATAATTTTAAGGAAAGTAACTTCATAAATAAAAATAATATTGTATACTTTAGTTAAAATTATATATATTTTTTTTGTAAAAATTAAAAAATTAATTAAAAGTTACTTTGTAGAAAATTATATGTAATTTTAACAAAATAGTAATTTTATCATTTGAACATATTTTATATTTTATCCTATTATTATATGGTTTGTTATCTGGTATGCATTAAATATTGGATAAGATTATAATTTATTCTACTCTTATCTTATCTTGTTTTGTCCTGCTGTTCGGCTTTATCCTATTCTATTTTATCCTGACTACCAAATGGGCCTTAAGCATAATACTCCATCCCATTTTTGTTGCAATACAACTACTCATTACATAAAGCTTTTTATGTTACTCTTCAAAATATGTTTCACGCTAAGATATCAGAGTAATTTATGGTTGGTTGGTCCGAGCTAAGCACAATATTGTATTACACTTAGATTCTGTCAGTAAACAAAAATAAACGAAGTAAAATGTAGTTTGCTTTCATATAAAACCATAGTTGCCATCCTTTTAGATCAAATATACATTTTTATTTAAGTTCTTTTTAGGAAAAACATAACAGAAGTTTAATTTGTCGTAATATAACTAATCCTTACACATAAAGCTTTTTATGTTACTCTTCAAAATATGTTTCACGCTAAGATAAATTAAAACGAAATGATATATGTACCCAAAAAAATAAAAAATAAAAAAAATGAGAAATGAATTTGGGAAATGAGAATCACATAACTTTATTTGTATGGCAAAGTTTTACACATGGAATCAAAGAGGCCGATGAGTAATCCTCCGTCCAATAGTAGAACAACGCCGAAGGAGTGAGAACATAGGATGGCAAGCGCTAAAAAAAGAAACACATGGAGCACAACATGAAAAGAGAAAATAACAATAAAGAGATACAACTTATTATGACAGAGTCAACATGTGGAATTGTGGATGGAGTCGGTGAATTTAAGCGCACTGGTAACCAGTGTTGTTTCTTCCACAGCTGTTGAGAATTACATTCAAGGAAACAGTGGCGTTAAGGTTGTTGCCAAGGACGCCAGCTTTGATGGCAGTGCAAAGGCAAACAGCTGGTTCAACACCAACCAGACCCTGAATGAGGGAGCAGCAGGTGGGTTCCACAATTGTAACATTGACGAGGTTCACCAAATTGGCACACACACCCAACTTAGGTATATCTATAGGACAGGTACCATTTTGAGAAGGCATTGGTGGTGGTGGTGGGGCTGAGCTCACCATAGTGGAGGAAAGCAGATTGAGGCACAGGAGTAGAGCAACATAAGTGGATGCCTTGGAAGCCATTTCACACAACCAAGTTTCACAACACTTACTTCTGGGATATGCTTAGATTAATTGTGAATGGCTGCGATGAATGTTGAACAAGTGCAGGGGGGTATTTATAGGTAACTAATTTTCTGAATTTTGGGGTCTTTGTTTTAAATTACTACAGAAAACCAGCAAACCCACGGCATTAATTTTAACTGATCGAGATGCCCCACGAGTTGGCACCCTGACTGGGTAACACGACAGTACTTGTGAGCCTAACAAGTCTAAACATTTAAATGCCATAACTCAAAATTTATTTAAATTACATAACCTTGAGCGTAAATATTCATGACCTTATACCTAACTCTAATAAACTTTTTTTAACAAGTCCAGTAACTGTTATGCAATGGAGCTGACCAAAAAGAAATTCCAATTCTTATATAAAAATTATGATAAAATCACATTTACTTTAAAGAACCTAGGCCAGTTTCATAATGAAATCCAAAATAACCTGTTTTAATTTCTTAGGTAACAATTACTCCAAGATCTTACATTAAACAAAATTAAAAATCGAACGTCATCAACGATACATTTCCTTAAAAATTACTCCATTTTGAGTAGATAGAGCTCCCAAACAGATAAAAGGTTAAGTATATTTTAATTATTTTTGTTTTATACTTTTTGTCAATTGTTAGACTTATTTTCTTGAAAAACCCAACCAAATATTAAAAACCTATCTAAATCCGTTTAGAAGAGTACTCACCATATCATTTTAGACTTGCAGCTAATTAATAACAAATTTAAAGAGCTAAGAGTCACTCTTGGCTCTCAACTTTTAAAAATAATTTTATATATAGTATTTAATTTTTATAAAAAAATATATTATAAGTAATTAACTATAGTCTATGTCAATATATATTTTTTACATTATTAATTTATATATCTATCTATTTATACTTGGTGTTATGAAAGGAATATTAACCGGTATTTAATTTAATTAAATTGTACATACTTAATTCTTTTTATATATGCTCTTAGATTGGACTCCCTTTCTCTCTCTCTCTATATATATATGGAAAAGCTTACTACATATTGTAGTGAATGTTTTCAATTCAAATAGAGTTATTTTTGTATAAAATGACACCTATGATCCTAAAAAAGAAAATTTTAATTTTGGTCATCGTCATATTTTATTTTCAAAATGTTAAATATAATTCATTGAGAAACAGATAAAATATTTATGAAAATAGTAAATATAATTCATTCAGACTATTGTTGCAATAATTAAAAAAAAGAATTCAAGAACTAAGCTTTACGCATAGAAATTTTTACCAAACTTTATTTATATTGAAAGACATTGAAAACATCCATTTATTTTGAAAGAATAAAAATAATCTACAAAAAATAGGTTAGGTTTGGAATCAATTTACGTGTAAGGGAAAGTAAAAACAATGTTTAATGTAACAGTACTCCAATTTTAATGTAAGCCAACTTAACTGTGCAAAGTTATAATATTATCCTACTTTTAAATTGAAATAAATAAAAGAAATAAATTTTATTTTTGAAATATTTTTGTGTAGTAATTATATTATACTATATTATTTTAATAAATAGATTGAAATTATTGTCTTGTTTCATGTATGTTTTTATCCTAATTAAAATGTGACATGTGATTTGGAAGTATCACTCTCTTGTTTGTTATTATTATTTTATTTTTTTTTAGTAAACAACCACTTTAGTCATTGAAAGTGGAAGACATTGTCAAATTAGTCTTTGAATTGAAGAAAATTAAAAAAAAGTCCATGAACTGTTAAATAAGTCCCTAAATCTAATTATTTATTGTCATTTTAGTCCTAAATATATGCAATATTATCATTTTAGTCACACATTTTATTTTTTTTGAATTTTGGACTATCATGGTTGTCAATTTGCATTGTCAAGGACTTTTTTTTTTATTTTTTTTAATTCAGGGACTAATGTGACAATGCCTTATAGTTTCACAAACTAAAGTGTATGTTTACTCTTATTTTGATATATGTTATGTTAATAAATGTATGTGAAATGAATTTTCAGTTAATCATGACATATCAACATCTAATGAATCTACGATGATAGACTTAAAGTGTTTGCTTTTTTAATGAGATAAGAAATACAAACTGAAACTCAAATTATAAAGGAATTTAAACTAAAAGTTAGTATATTAATAAAGAACAAAAATATATGTAAGTTTTTCTATGAAATGACGATATTTTGTCAATAATAGACCACATAAGGACGAAACTAAAGCATTTTCTTTGACAGGGGGTCGAATATAAAAATTAAATTAAATTATAATCTTAAAATTAATATATTAAATTTTACTAAAAAATAAAAAATTCAAAATAATTGACCACATCACGAAAACCAAAATTATATAAATTAAAGAAAAGATTTAAGACTATAATGTTGTAGTAGGAGAAGAGATATTTGGTTTATAAAATTCATGGTAGCAATTCTAATGATAGGAAGTTTTTATTATATTTAGACATCATGTTTAAAGTTTTTAAAGAATAA
Organism: Spatholobus suberectus; assembly: GCA_004329165.1. NCBI lineage: Eukaryota > Viridiplantae > Streptophyta > Magnoliopsida > Fabales > Fabaceae > Spatholobus > Spatholobus suberectus. The sequence goes on from CM014729.1 coordinate 42,162,752, forward strand.
TTGACCTCAAATGTTGTTAAAGCCAAATTTAATTTTTAACCTTAAAATAATAAAAATAATAAGAATAATACATTCTTTGCTTCAAACAATGAAATAATGTTCCTTTGAAAAAAAATTCATTACGAAACATTTTGGATAACAATAGAGAGACCTTAAAAAATTATTGGAAATGAAAGTTGCATACTTTTTGAGAGAGGTATATCTATCTTGAGAGCGGTAAGAGAGATGTGAAAAGGTGAGAGAGAAGTGTGTGATGTAACGGGAGATGTGATGAGAAATGAAGAGAGAAATAAAAAAAAAGGAGCTATAAGAAATAAAATTGTATAAAATCATTATTGAAAAATTATATATACATATTGTGTATATTTATGTATACATATTGTGTATACAAGTTTTGTTCTTTTAGAGGGTGACTTTATATATAAATGTATGTGTGAGAGTTTTTTTAAGGGGTTTAAATTGAATAATAGATGATAATATAGGAATAAATTAAATGAAAAATGTGATATATATATATATATATATTCTTTTTATGGTTTTTTTAAACTATATTATTCCTTTAATGTAATAAATATGTATCATTTTTAATGAAATTACGTGACCATTTTTTTATGCAATATATATTTATATTTTCAAATACTTGTATATAAAGAACCTTATCTATTGTTTAGTCTCAAACCCATAAAATGTTAGGACTGACCGTGACTGAGATGCCCCACGAGTTGGCTCCTTACCTGGGTAACATGACAGCACTTGCGAGCCTGACCAGTCTAAACATTTAATGCCACAACTGAAAATTTATTTAAATTACATAACCTTGAGTGTAAATATTCATGACCTTATACCTAACCCTAATAAACTTGTAGACTTTTTTTAACAAGTCTAGTAACTGTTATAGAACTGACCAACAAGATATTCCAATTCTTATATTCCTAGTATTAAAAACCTATCTAAATCCGTTTAGAAGAGTAATCACCGTATCATTTTAGACTTACAGCTAATTAAGAGGAAATTTAAAGAGATAAGAGTCGCTCCTGGCTCTCAACTTTTAAAAATAATTTTATATATAGTATTTAATGTTTATAAAAAATATATTATAAGAAATTAACTATAGTCTATGTCAATATAATTTTTTTACATTATTAATTTTTATATCTATCTATTTATACTTGGTGTTATGAAAGGAATATCAACCGGTATTAATTTAATTAAGTTGTACATACTTAATTCTTTTTATATAAGTCCTTAGATTGGACTCTTTTTCTCTCTCTATATATATAATGATAGGAAGTTTTTATTATATTTAGACATCATGTTCAATATTTTAAAATAATAATTGACCTCAAATTTTGTTAAAGCCAAATTTAATTTTTAACCCTAAAATAATAAAAATAATAAGAATACATTCTTTGCTTTAAACAATGAAATAATGTTATTTTAAAAAAAATTTCATTAAGAAACATTTTAGAAAAAAATAGAGAGACCTTAAAAAATTATTGGAAATGAAATTTGTATGCTTTTTGAGAGAGGTGTATCTATCTTGAGAGCGGTAAGTGAGATGTGAAAAGGTGAGAGAGAAATGTGTGATGTAACAGGAGATGTGATGAGAAATGGAGAGAAATAAAAATAAAAAAAGGAGATATAAGAAATAAAATTGTATAAAATTATTTTTGAAAAATTATATATACTTATTGTGTATATTTATATATACATGTTGTGTATACATGTCTTGTTCTTTTAGAGGGTGAGTTTATATATAAATGTATGTGTGAGAGTTTTTTTAGGGGGGGTAAATTGAATAATTGATGATAAAGAACCTTATCTATTGTTTCATCCTAAACCCATAAAATGTCAGGACCGATCCTAACTGAGATGCCCCACGAGGTCCCTAACTAGGTAACACGACAGTACTTGCGAGCCTAACAAATCTAAACTTTTAATGCCACGACTCAAAATTTATTTAAATTACATAACCTTGAGTGTAAATATTCTTGACCTTATACCTAACTCTAATAAACTTATAGACTTTTTTTAACAAGTCCAGTAAGTGTTATAGAACTGACCAAGAAAATATTCCAATTATTATATAAAATTTGTGATAAAATCACATTTACTTTAAAGAACCAATACACAAAAATAATACGTTGTGTACAATGTTCTACCGGCCAGTTCATAATGAAATCCAAAATAACCTACTTTAATTTGTTAGGTAACAATTACTCCAAGATCTTACATTGAACAAGATTAAAATTCTAACGTCATCAACCACACCTTTGCTTAAAAATTACTCCATTTTAAGTAGTTAGAGCTCCCAAACAAATAAAAGGTTAAGTATATTTTAATTATTTTTATTTTATACTTTTTGTCAATTGTTAGACTTGTTTTCTTGATAAACCCAACCAAGTATAAAATCCTATCTAAATCCGTTTAGAAGAGTAATCACTATATCATTTTCGACTTACAGCTAATTAAGAACAAATTTAAAGAGCTAAGAGTCATTCCTGGCGTTCTCAACTTTTAAAAATAATTTTATATATAGTACTTAATTTTTATAAAAAATATATTATAAGAAATTAACTATATTCTAGTTTCAATATAATTTTTTTACATTATTAATTTATATATCTATCTATTTATACTTCATGTTATGAAATGAATATTAACGAGTATTTAATTTAATTAAGTTGTACATATTTAATTTTTTTTATATAAGTTTTTAGATTTGATTTTTTTTCTCTCTCTTTATATATAAGGAAATCCTTACTCCACCATGTAGTGAACGTTTCCAATTCAAATAGAGTTATTTTTGTATAAAATGATACCTATGATCCTAAAAAAGAAAATTTTAATTTTGGTCATCGTCATATTTTATTTTCAAAATTTTAAATATAATTCATTTAGAAACAAATAAAATATTTGAAAATAGTAAATATAATTCATTCAGACTTTTGCTGCAATAATTAAAAAAAAGAATTCAAGAATTAAGGTTTACGCATAGAAATTATTACCAAACTTTATTTATATTGAAAGACTTTGAAAACATCCATTTATTTTGAAAGAAGAAAAATAATCTACAAATAATAGATTAGGTTTGGAATCAATTGACATGTAAGGGAAAGTAAAAACTTAATCTAACAGTACTCATATTTACTTTATCCTACTTTTAAATTGAAATAAATAAAAGAAATATTAAATTTTATTTTTGAAATATAATTAAAAATAAGAAAAGAACAAATGAAAACTTATTTTATTTTTACTACAACGAATGAGTGAAGAGAACATAATTATTATGAAAATTTAGTTTTGAAAACAATCTACGTATAGTGTAAATTAAAAATTTATTTGATAATTATGGAGTTATATTGAGAATAAAAAAGGATGACTTTGATTATTATCATTTTTTTAGAAAAAATGTTTTGATTTTTTTTTTTGAATTGCATTTATTTGCCACATCTATACTAGCCATGTACCAACCATACCAATTACTATATAATATTTTAGGCAATATCGTGCCTAATTACGTGAGAGTGAGAAGACTAAATTTGAGTTATATAACCATACATGAAAGGTCAAGATTTAAAGTCACGTGATCATTTAAAAAGAGTCATGTGACTTCTTAAAAAACTCACATTACTTGTGTATTTTATATTTGACCATTCATGAAAGATCTAATAGTCAATATCTACTCTTCTTATTCTCACAATAAAAAACATTCTAACTAAATGTCACAATTGAAATCAAGGCAAAAGACGATGAAAAGAAATGAAAAAGAAAATTGTTTTGGAGTTGTCACCAAATTTTATTAAATTAGGAAAAATTTGAAAAACCATTTTATTAAAAAAAAAAAAAAAGGTAGTCTATGAAACCTAAGTTAGGTTCAGGAGTCTGTTATGCAAAAGAAATGGCAGGAACTAAATTCCACTACACCCCTAATGTATCCCTTAAAAGAGTTACCTTGTAATTAATTGCACAAATTATTGATGAGTTTTAAAAATTATTTTACCCCTTTTTTATTAATAAAATGTGAAATTAAAGGTTTTATTATTATATTTTTTATTTATAAAATAACTAAAAATTTATTATTTATTTTTGTATAAAAGGAAAATATTTTTAAAAATTTATTTTGACCTCAACAAGGACAGTCCTTGCTCCTACGTATCTTCTAATGTAATAAAAAACTCAGAGTCATATAGTTTTCAAGAAAATGTTTGTGTGTTGGGTATTGTTTATTAAATGTGGCACCAACATGATGTCACAACTCAGGTGTACCATGTTTAAACGTCAAATCGACAAGGTGTTATGCTTAGATTAACCCTTTAATTGTTTTATTTTATAGAAAATAGTAATGATAATAATTATAATAATTTATTTATAACAAAGAATTGCAAGAGTGTCAAGCCATTGCAACTCTGACATCCCAATTTGAAATTACATAATTAACAAGCTGTCATGCCTAAATTAATCCCTTTAATTTTATTTTTATAAGAAAACGATAATGATAATATTTATCATAATTTATTTAGAATAAAGAAAAGCAAGACCATCAAGCTATAGCAACTCAGTCGTCCCAAAATAAAACATAGGGTTAACAAGGCATCACGCTAAATTAACCCATTTAATAATCAACAAGTAATAATGAGGTTAACAAATAACACTACATATATGAAAAAAAAAAAAAGGGATCAGCAAGGCGTCACACCTAAATTAACCCATTATAAATAACTAAAATAATACAGACCAACAAACCATAAACCAAACTACAAATACAATAAATGAGATAAACAAATAAAATAAATATGAGAAACATATAAGATTAACAAGTCGTCATGCCTAAATTAACCCATTGTAAGAAATTTAAAAATTAAAAATTTTGTACAACAATAGCAATAGATAAACAAATTAACAAAAATAAATAAAGAAAGAAGAGATTAATTAGCTTTAATTTTAATTTTCATTCACATATTTTTGAAAATTTATTTCACATAACAAAACAAGAAAAAAAAGTAGAATGAAAAAAAGAGATTTATTAATTTTAATTACTATTTTTATTAGAGGGTTGCTATTCCCACCCCATTTTTTGCTTTTTTCACCCCAACAAGTGTTTGATAAATTTTTTTTTCAAAAATACCCTTTGACCAAATCACATTTCCATTGTGTTACTATGGGGTGCACCCTAAACACATAACAAAAAAACATTTTCGTTATGTATTGCAATTTAACACATACCGAAAAGACATTTTCGTTATGTTTTTAGGGTGCAACCCCCCCCCCCCCCCCCACTAACATAACGGAAATATATTTTTGTTGTGTGTTGAATCACAATACACAACAAAAATACATTTTCTTGTATATTGAATTGTAATACACAACAAAAATGTGTTTCCGTTGTATATGTTGATAGATTGCAAATTGCATATCAGACACATATCGTTGATTATATATTAGAGACAACCAAACAAAAAATGAGACCAAAACCAATATTAATGAATATAAAATATAAGTCATTACCACAATATTAATCATCATGAAATAAGTTTGTGTGGCAAAGTAAATGATTTACTACACATTCATCTAATTACAATGAATCTCTAGTTATATCTATTACATATTCATCTCCTCTAGGTACAAATAAGGAATTAAAATGTTGTATGCGGTACAAATATGGATTTTGCCATAAACGAGTGTCGTCATTGCAGTATTTATGCCATTGTGATGCGATAGGAGGTAGGAGAGCTATATCCTTTAAATAAACCTAGAAAAAGACACAATTGCACAAAGTTAGTAAATACATTAACATACTTACAATGCTAAACAATAGAATAAGTAGAAAATGTATACCTGTACAAAGTGATAACTGTGAATAAATCTAATAGCAATAAGTTGGTGATGCCCAATAGGTGACGGTTAACTCCTAAGGGGAAAAAATGTCCAACTTTGTAGTTTGGATAAATGGACCAACACAACATTATATCAACTAGCAATAACATAACTCATGTTGGGAATGTACATCCACCTTTCATAACTTGCTATTGTGTGATGGTCAACAAACAAAGAGGTCTTAAGTTCATTTACTTGTTCTATGCCAAAGTGCTCAGCATATTCAATGTGTCACCGTTGAAGTTCTCGAATCAAATCATCATGAATTAGGGGCCAAGACTCCTCACCCTTTACCTAGTAAAGCTGCAATTGCCAAGTAACCACAATTTCTGTTTGATCCCACGTCAACAATACGGATAATATATTCACGCAACTGGAAATTCGTCTATAAACGGCACACTTTTTTTACGTTTAGTGTCACGAGAAACTTTACGAGGCACGATAGGAGGTGATGAACTATCTACAATCGTGTGCATTGCATTAACTCGCTCCCAAATCGAAAGAAGACATTTAGTGGATTTCTCTGACTTTGGTACTCCACTTGTTTTTACCTTTCTCAATAGGAGGACATATTGAAGTCATATAGGGAAATGCTAGTTCACGGACTTTAGTTTTTAATGTGATTTTTCCAGACATGTCAAGTTCTAAAAATCGCTTTAATAATGTATCAACCTCATAAGTAAGTGATAAGTCCCCCTAGGAATGAGTCATTTCATCTATAAAAAGTGACAACATCCTCCAATGTACATGAATGGACTACAATGGAGTGAAACCGAACATATTGCTATATCTAACAAGTTCGCAAGCACAAGGTAGTCCATGAGTAGTTCTAAGTGCGTAGCCACACCCACAACTATCAGCACTAATAGTGTCAACACATTTATACTCATGAAACGTCAGGTTTTGTGCTTCTGTTGACACAAAGCCTCATAGCTTCAGGTAGAATTTGTTATTAAACTTGTGTTCCACTACATTGATGCTCTTTTGAAATGACACATTTATTTCAATGTCTTGCAATATGCGCATATTATTCATTGCATCCCAACAACTACACAAGTCTTCTATGCTATCTGGAAGTAACCTCTTCAATCTTGCATGTGCACCCTTAACCTTGTTAAGAAACAAAAGTACATTATTATAAATAACATAAGACATATGTCAAGTTAATAAACAAGTTAATACAAATACCTATTAGTTGTTGTAGTACCCAAATGCATCACCTGATATGCCCATGCTGTGACAAACTTCTCCTTGTGAGGTATCAATCATATATTTTTGATTTAATTAATGAAGAAAGGAAAGTGTGAACACATCTCCTCAAAGTTTGTCATGCATTGTTTATACACATATTCATCAGGAGATAACATTAACTCATTCTGAGCATCTAACACCTTATCCCATTCCTCAGCGGGACTCATATACATCTTGCATTTTGCTCTGACACATTTAGCAATATGAAATTGACATAACAAGTTTGTTGTACTTGGAAAAACATCTTGCAATGCATTCATCAAAGCAAAGTCCCTGTTAGCGACAATAACTTGAGGCAAGACATCATCTTTTACAAATAATCATTTTACCTTAGTTAATGCCCATGTAAAGTTATCTATCCTCTCAGATTCCAAATAAGCAAATGTCATAGAGAAGGTCATCTCTGTACAACTAATACCAATAATCTCCAGTAATGGAAGTCGATATTTGTTTGTCTTGTAAATGGAATCAATAATCAACACAATGGGAATGCATTTAAAAGCTTGATGGAATTTGGATGTGACCACAATATATCTCTGACAACATCTTCATCATCAACCCTTCTATACCAGTAGATATATTCATCACGTTCCATCAACTTCATTAGATGTTGTATTTCAATTCTTGAACCCCTTTAATGTCAACGATATTTTTAGCATGCATTATATATGTTTTTGATAGTGTTGACATTCGTCTCATCTTGGCTTTTGATTATCAGCAAAATCTGACTAAGCTTCACCATGTTTTTTGTCATTTCATCTAGCAATGATTTTTCTTCGCCACTCAACGAACCCGCATATGCATGGCCCAACAATGTCTCAGTTACATCGTGGTTATGATATCCACAAACAACAAAAAGTCTCCATCCAATGCCTTTGAAGAACTTCCCTTTCAGTTTAAAGAGACAATCACATTTTTTGGTTCTGGTGGACTTGCAGGTTAACACGTCTTTGTATTGTTTATACTTTCCTCCCCTCTCACAAGACTATAAGACAAATGTTTTCTTTGGTCTTGTCTCTAACCGTTCTATGACAATAACATATCCGCACCTTTTTCCAATTTGTCGAACCACCTAAACAAATCATCACGTTCTGCAAAAACCTATATATTAATAATCCTTTATCAATTCAACAACATAATAAATATCAAACAAAATTTTAATCCTAATCAGTTAATTATTCAATATACCTCTATAGTAGTGAAAAATTCACTATAATCAGGAAACATATCTTGTGGGTTCATATCCAACCTCTTTATGACATACTCCTCATTTACTTCTGTAGGATTTTCCAAAGCATTATCACTTACTTAAAACAAATGCTCAAAAACATCATCGTTTGCTTCATTTATATTTCCCTAAACACTTGGCATATTAACTTCATCAAAAAAAATGTATTCTAACTTTGCTCCATCACGCAAATCCTGCGATCAGTTAACAACTAATAAATATATTATTTAAATCAATTAAATAAATAAAGGAAAAAAAATTAAAAATTATAACATACATAATGGAATTGAGATTCCGTTATGTATCCTACATAAATACATAATGGAATCATAATTCTATTATGTATCTAGGTAGGATACATTACAGAATCGCGATTCCGTTATGTGTCCTTCTTGGATAGATTTCATTGTGTATCAATACACAACAAAATTGTGATTCCATTAAATCTTGAAGTAAAAAAAAGGGAGAAAAGCTTACCTACGATGACAGAGACTGAAATGGCGAAGCATGGGACTCCAATGAAGTGTGGCAGCGACAAGGCGGCAAGTGGGGACTCCAAGGACAGCAAATTGAATTGCATGTGGGGAGAAGGAAGAAATGGACATGCGAGAGGAAGAGAGGAAGATGTGGCCTCCAATGAAGAATGCGCATCAAACGGTGGTGAGAAGATAGGTGGGGAAAGAATAAAAAACATAGTAAGGGTAAAAGAGTACTTTCACTATTTTTTGAAAAAAGTAGGAGGTGAAAATAGCCAAAAAAGAAAGGTGGGAATAGCTAGGCCCATTTTATTACTCTTGGGACCAAGTCCATTAATAGAAATAACGAGATTGATCAACACACAAAGAGGACCAAAATAAAATGTTGGGACTGAGCCCATGAACATAGACAATAAGAAATTCAATTGAATACATGGCAACAGCAAAATGGTTTGAAAACAATAATTAGTATGAGTTGAGCCCACCTTTCAGCACAAAAAAGAAATTTTTTGGTAAAAACAGGTGAAGTTGGGTTGAGCCTCTTTGGATCCAACAATTGAAATGTAAATAATTTAAAACTAAAGAAGAAAGAAAGTGAATAAAAGAAAATGAAAACAAAATAAAAAGACTTAACCTAGTTTCTTAAGGACATTTGAGCTCCAAAATCATTATGAAGAGTAGCCACTGGAAGCCTCGAATAGCACGAGAGGAGCCCGATGCCGGCGGTGTCAGTATAGGCTGGAAGAGATATATCTTCTTCTCTTTTCATTTTTACTTATTTTGTTTTATCGTGTTTTTTTTTACTCCTTCTTCTCTTTTCCCTTTTTTTTATTTTACTTGCAAATGTTATTCCTTATTCTGCTGCAGGTTTTGAGCCTTTTTGTTTTAGGTTAAGATTGGCTTAGAGTGTGTTTGGTTCAACTTTTTATAGTTTATTTTTTTCATAAAAGGAGAAGTCAGGTCAAATATATATTATGAAAAGCTCTTAAAAAAATAAGTTACTTGTTTTTGCAGAACAAAATTTGAAAAAAAGTAGTTTATAATTAAGTTGGTAGGAGGAGTTTTTTTCCAGCTTATACAAAGTTTATTCTCGTAATTTCCTCTTTGAATCCCAACACGACTAAAAATACCATCTTTTTATTTTTTTTAATATTTTTTCAATTTGAGTGTTTTACCTGCTTTTCTTGTTAAATAATAATTACGTATATTTTTTTATTTTAAATTATGTTTATTTATTGTAAGGTTTCAATTTGTTTTAAATTATTTATTTTAGAAAATTAATTTTTTTTTTAACTTTTTAAACATTTTATACATAAAATAAAAGAAAATTAATAAAATGAGTAAATAATATAGTTAAATAAAATATTTATATTTTACAATATTTATAATTTTTATTTTTATTATTTAAATTTAATTTGGATGCATTATTTTCTAAAAAAAATTAATTTATAGTTAAGTTTTTGAATTTTTAATTACAACAATATATTTATTCGATACTTTTTGAATTATTTATTAAATACTTTTTAATATATATTGAAATGATTGAATTTTGTTTAAATAAATTATTTTTATCTTCTGAAAATATTATTCAACAACAATATAAAAGTTTTTAAATATTTTAATTTTTGTAATTAATACTTAAATTTATTTAATTATTATTTTATATATTAAAATATTTTTAAATTATCTTTAAAATTAATTTTTGTTAATTAAATTAATTTTACTAAGACGTTATTAAAACGAGTAAATTAGATAGTTAAATAAAACTTTTATATTTAAAAATGTTTATATTGTTTATTCTTTAAATTTAATTTAGATTTTAGAAATTTTTTTTAATTTTTTAATTGTAGTTAAGTTTTTTCATTTTAATTATAATAATATATTTTTAAATATTTTTTGGATTATTTATTAAATACTATTTAATATATACTGACATTATTAAATTTTGTTAAATAAATTATTTTGTTATCTTTTTAAAATATTATTGAACAATAATACAATTTTTTTAAATAATACTTTGTAATTAGTATTATAAATAATAAAATATTTATAAATCATATTTAATATTTACTATTATTAATTAAAATAGTTTTTGAAGTTTTTAAAATTAAAAAATTTAAATTTATATATTTTAATACTTTTATATATTTTTATCATTAAAATAAATTTATGTTGATTAAATTAATTTTACATAATTGTAACTACAAATTAAGTTTTTTTATTTTATCCATATATATATTATTCTATTTAGTAAGACAATTAGTTTTAAGTAAATTTAAATTTTTTTACCAAATAACTTTTAACTTAAAAGGCACTTTAAAACTAAAAAAATAAAAATTACCAAACAATTTTTACTTTTTTTTAAGCTCTTATTTTAAACTTTAACTTTAAATTAATTTTTAAATAAAAAAAAGCTGAGTTAAATATAACTTTAGTTTGGATAGTTCGTGGCTTAGTGATGGTGACTCAGTTGGAACTTGGAAGAAAGGACTTGATGGCACAGCTTGTGGTCTAGTGGTGTTGGTCTAGGCCACACTGATCGATTGTGGAAATCTGAGATTGTTGTGCAATATGATGATAGGTTTGTTGTTATAGTGTTGGTTTGGTAGTGGCAATTTGCAATGGCTCACGGTGGAGAATTTTGGTTCAGGGGCTTGGTTCATAGGTTTAGTGTTGTGGTTGTTGTGGGTTGTGGTTTTGTGTAGCTGGTGGTTCAGTCTTATGGCTGGGTAGTTGATGGTGGGCTCTTGGTGACTGTTAGGAAATTTGGGTTGTGCAATTCAGATTTTTGCTGTAGGTTTTTTTTCTTTAAATTTTTGAAAAAAAAAAAAACCTTTGTCTGATTTTGTTTATGCTATTTATAGAAGCTTTTATCATATTTTTATGGCAACTTGCAATCTTCTTTTCACATAAGGTGGCTGAAGCAGGGTAAGTTGGTTGTTGTCACCACTGTTCTTCGTTTCCTTTTTTTTTTAATTTATTATTTTTATTTTTTGATTTTTTTTGTAGTTTACAAATTCATTTTTATTTTCCTTTTATTTTTATTGTAATTTGGAACACATTGGACTTCATGTTTTTTAAGTGGGATGAGGCCAAATTCAGTATTTCCTTGTCATTTGAATACACTTCCCTATCTTTTATTATTTATCTTTACAATGAGTTCCAGAAGTCCAAAGTAAAAAAAAAAAATGATAAAGAAAGTAGAAATAAAAAGAGAAGAAAAAGAGCTAAAAGCTTTGGGTTCAGATGACCCAATATGCAAGATAATAATACTAAAGAAAAGAAAAAAAAAAAAGAAATTAAAAGCGAAAGAAAAACTAGACGACGAAATGTATTGGTCTCAAATAGCCCAATCGGATAGAGCAAAACATGATGGGTCTATGAGGCCTAAATAGGATCCTTATAAGGCAAAATGATAAATATACCTCCTCAAAATGATAAATATACCCACTTTCTCCTTTTTTTCCTAATTTTTCTCAAAATACCCTTTTAATTTTTTTCTTAATTTCAAAACAAGCTTTTCGATATGCACATGACGCACCTCCTTCCTCTCCTCTACTGCTCTATTGACTCACCCACTTCTCGATCAGAGGTTTGTTTTCTTGAATGCGCACAATGCACCTCTTTCCTCTCCTCTATGGAAAAAGAATAGTAACGAAAAAAATAAATACTTCCAGAAATTACTTTTCGGAATACACAATTGTTTATTCCATAATGTGAAACATAGTTCCATAAATTACTTTCCGAAATACACAACTGTGAAACATAGTTTCGGAAATTACTTTTCAGAATAGACAATTGTGTATTCTAGAAAGTAATTTTCAGAATATTGATGAAAATGATCGAAGCACACTTATTTGCAAAAATAGTGCTTGATACAAGCGATAAAGAAGAAAATATTACCTAAAATGCAATCACAAAAACACAGAGTCTGGTACAAACGATGAAAATGAGCCGCGTATCACATATTCATTATCACAAATAATGGAAAAAAGATAGAGAATGAAAATAGAAGAAAAGGGTTTAAAGAATAATGGAGGTGCAAAAATAGGATTAAAGAATGATAAGATAGGGGTGCAAAATTTGATTTTTAAGAATAATGAAGATAGAGGTGCAAAATTAGGGTTTAAACAATAATGAAGATAGGGTGTAAAAATAGGTTAACATTGTTTTTATATAAAAGATTATTTTGGTAATTAAAAATTATTTTAAAAAGGAAGGGGGTATACTTATTAATTAGGGAAGTGTAATTATCAAAAGCCTCCTTATAAAAGAAAAAAAAAATGGTGATTTAATGAACTAGTAAATTTGGGCTTAGTTTGGCACAAACCAAAAAACATAAAAGAAAAGCCAAAAAGTGTCAGACTTTGTCCATTTGGAAAATGAATGGTCCAAATCATGACAAAAGAACATAATTGATATTTATTTATAATATGAAATAAAATCGAAAAATAATGCAAAAGAAAGGACAAAATTGGTTGTTCACACAAGATACATCCTTTATAAGTGTGTGTGTGCGGTAAAAGAATCAAATGAGAATTTTTCTTATTGTGATAAATACAAATTGTAAATATAGACCATTAAATTTTATTTAAATGGTAAAGCTTAAAAGAAAAATGTATATTACTTTTTTAAGTGGTTCATGAGACACTAACTTTTAATCTTAACCCACCTTTGTATGATTTTCTGGCTCAAACTTATAAATATGCATGAACATTTCTATTTGGCCACTCATGAAAAATGATGTTGAGAAAGTATGTAATAGGTGTATGCGTATTATTTGCAAGAAGGCTAAGTTTAAGGTTAATCCTTATGGTTTATATACTTCATTGTCTATCGATTCAAAAGCAGCAAGGAATCTAATTTTTTTATGGATCGGTTTTCTAAGTTGGCATATTTTATTGCTTGCCATAAGACAGATGATACTAACAACATAGCATATTTGTTTTTCAAGGTAGTAAGACTACATCACATTCCAAGAAGCATTGTTACAGACTGAGATGCTAAATTACAAAACTAAGGTAGTAAATCATACTTTTTTCACTTTACTACATGTAATTAAAAAGAATTTTAATTCTTGGAAAGAATGTTTGCCTCATGTTGAGTTTGCATACAATAGAATTGGGCATTCTATTACCAATCATTCTTCTTTTGAAATGGTCTCTGATTTTAATCCTATAGCTACCTTGGACTTGATTCCTTTGCCAATGAATAAGCAAGTTCATCAAGATGGTAAGAAGAAGGTAGAACATATTAGGCTACATGAGAAGGTGAAACAACAAATTGAGAAGAAAACAAAGCAATATGCCAATCAAGCCAACAAAGGGTGCAAGAAAGTATCTTTTGAGATTGGTGATTGGGTTTGGGTCCATATGAGAAAAGAAAGGTTCCATGCACAAAGACACTCAAAGACGCAACCAAGAGACGATGACCCTTTTCAAGTGATTGAGAAGATCAATGATAATGCTGATAAACTTGATACTCTAGGTGAATATCAAGTTAGTAGTACTTTTTATGTGGCTAGCTTATCCTTGTTTGATGTAGATAATGAACATGATTCGACATCAACCTCCTTGTAAAGGGAGGTAATGATAAAATCTATCAAGGTTCAACAATTTTAAAGATCCTTTGCAAGGAATGGAAGGTCCATTGACTAAAGCAAGAGTTAAAAGAATTAAAGAGGCTTTGTGAAGCTTAGTCATGAAAGTCCAAGCTAAAGGTTTAGTTGAACTAGAGCTCAATTCAAGAATTATCAAATTTTTACAACTTGAAGATAAGTTTAGCTCAACTTAAAGAAAACAATTTGGATAGCACAATGAGTCCAATACTTAATACTCATAATGTATTTATGGGATAGAGTTTATTTAGCTAGGTAATTAATTTTGGGGTTGAATAGTTAATTAAGGTCCATTTTCTTATTTGCCATGTAACTTTCACACTTAGTTTTAGTGGAATAAGTTGAGATGTCTTTTGATATTTTTTAAGTTAGTTTTAATTATTTTTAGGCTTCCTAAACCATTATGGTGGTCAATGGGACTTATTAAACCATTAGTGAGAATTAATTTCTAGTGGGAATAAAATGCTAAGTAGAAACTTTAGTGAGAATTTATTTCTTTTCAAGTTTTCAAGGATTAGCTTAGTCTATACGTAGGGAACACTTTTGTAATTTAGAATCAAGTTGAATTTGAATGAAATATGAGTTTTTTTTTTTTTCTCCAATTGTGACTTTCCTTTGGTTCTTTGGCAAATAACTAAATATGATTTTATTAAGACAACTTGTGGCGATCAAAATATCCCATGACTTATCACTTTACCTTTCTTAACTATTTCTTGAGTGTAGCATCAATACCCTTCGTTACAAAAAAGTTAAAATCATTCCCTAAACTTGAATTTTTCAACACAATCCGTTTTTGTGTTTATATCATAAGGTTAATCGTTGCTTATTAAACTCATCTCTTATGAGGCTAGTCTACGAGAGTATTCTAGTCCAACTAAAATTTAAACATTTCTAACATATTTGTTATACGTGTGATCCTATATGTTCTCATAATATTGGTTATAATATTAAATATACACATTAATATTTAATATCATACATAATGAGTGGTATTTAACAATGCATCACTATTGTTCAAAGAATGAGAATGTAAGTAATTTGACATAATCTATTTTTTTATGATAATATCTCATAGTTCTTCCTTTTATCCATATATCCAATTGAACACTAAGATATGGAATGTGTGACTCTTGTAAAGTTCAATTTCTTTCATTGATACCTAAATAGACTTAGAGGTATTAAATGAAATCAATATCTCATTTACTCATTTAAACATAACCATACATTTTCATAATATTTCTCTTTTAGGAGATAGAGCCAACCCAACATATATTTAGGCCTAAAGTGAACTTAAATGTGAGGCTTTTTTAAAATAATAACAATATTTTATTAAAATGGTTATATTTTTATTGAATGTTTGTCTTTCGAGCTTTTTGTGAGCTAAATTTGGTGAGAATTAATATATTAAGAGACAACTTATTTAATTGAAATTAGTGACTAATTAATTTTTAAGTGAGAGACAATAACAGAAAAATTAAGGGTCTTATAAAAAATAAAAGTGATTTTATTCCAGTAAGATTTGAACCCTATATTCACCAAGGAAAAAAGAACATCCTAGTTACCATTACACGAGACCAACTAATAATAAAACTTGTATAAATACTAATACTCCCTCCAGTTCTTTATATAAGAAACAAATAACTAATTCATCAAGACTAATAAAAGTAGTTAAGTTAGTTAATTTTAATTAATAATGTCACAAATTTAAATTTTATTCTAGAAATACCCATAGAATTAAATGGTTTAAGTAGTGATTATATTTAATGACACTAAACATAACTCAAAGGATAATTTTTTCCACCAATGACTGTGACTTATATTGTTAATAGTCCAATAAATGATTCACTTGCATTGAGAATGAGGTGTCTCATTAATAAATTTTTCAATAAATTAAGAGTATAAAAAAGAACTAGCAATTAATACATATAAAAGTGGGTCCATGTTTCTTATAATGAGGACAAAAAAATCCATTTGTTTTTTATATAAAGGACTGGAGGGAGTACTAAATAATTTTTTTCTTTTTGAGGGACTTAAAAGCAAGGGTTTGGATCACCTTATACTTGGGTCAGCCTTGTCAAGAGACCTACAGATATCACTCTTATTACATAGGAGGACAAATTAATCCATCGAGATCACTCATATTCCATTGCATGATTAATTTTATGTTCAATTACTAACTTCATAATAGCATTGTTACAAATGACATTTGATGACATTAAAAACTGTAGTGATTTTAGGTCGAAGATCTACATACATTATTATCACTCTGAGAATCATTTATGACACTTATGCAACTATCCATGTAACGTTCTCATGGTGGGTTTATCTAGTACATCATTGCTCTTAATGTGTAGTCATGTGAGGACTTAATATCTCATTTATGATATGTTAGATTTGACATCAGCTCACTCAAATATTATTCTCAACACATTACTATTGTCCTAATTAACAACAACAACAACAATAATATTGAAAGACACTTGAGAACAGTACTTTATAGGATTTCACAATCAACTTAAGTCATTTAATTGTCCTATAGGGTCAAAATTACTATTCTAAAAATTTTATTGTATTCTTATAAGGATAATATAATAAATTAAAATACCTAATATTAAATAAATATCATGATACAAATACCATGTTTAAAACATGAAATTATTCCATACACTAACAATAAAAACATTTCTTATTTTAAGCATGTAAGAATTATAAATTTAAACCATACAATCATAGAAGAATATAGTCAAGATTAAAAGTTAGCTAATGATCATTTAAAAAAATCATATACATTTATCTTCTAATTTTAACTATTCAAATAAAATCTAATAGTATATATTCATTATTCTTATTTCTCACAATAACCAAATATTCTCACTTAAGTAATTCCTTCATACACACACTATGGCATATTGATTATCATTGCCTAAAATAACTATCAAGTCTCACTACTCAAACCAGAATTTATATAATTTTTTTTTATAACCATGTTATACATACAATGTATCCACTAGTTTTGCCAATTACTAATCTCCGCTGGAAAACCAGACTACCTTTAGTGAGATCTTCCCTTCCAATCACTTTTTTTTCCATTCATAAGACTCTAACCTAAGATCTTAAGGAATATAAGTCTAATACTACTTGAACCAACAACAAGTTGATAGAATTTATATAATTTGCAGGGATGAAAATTTCAAACTTAATATATTAAATTGACTTAGACAAAAAAATATAATTAGGCCCAAATATATAATGCCCGATTTACTAATACTAAACCTGCAAAAGTACTAACCAGCCTTAATAGCATGACAATTTCCAAAGGAATATACCATCAATTTTATCACTAAAATATTACCTTCTCTCCCAAATAATTCTTAAAATAATGAAATTATATAAATAATCCTTAAAGTATTAGAAATCTTATTACATAATCTCCCAAGTATTAAAAAATCTTTCAAATTAGTCATTCAACATTATAAGCACTAAATTAATAGATATTCAATACTTTAAAAACTACTTATATAATTTCATTATTTTAAGAACTATTTAAGAGAAAAGATAATACTCAATAACCAAATTGATGGTTTTTTCATTTCCAAATCAGATGAGTTCGTTACTTACATATTTAAAACCGTCCTTGCCCCTTGTTTGCTCTTCAATCAATCATTAGATTTCTAAACATCCCTCTACCCAATGAGTATTTTTCTTTTTCTTTCTTGCTACACTGTAAATAACAGCCTTCAGCCCCCATTGAAAAAATTCAGTACGTGGGGGGTTGGAAGGGATATACAAAAGTGTTTAATTTTGATACCATCAAGAATGGCTCAACACAACTTTGTTCCAGTTTACAAACCGTCAACAACACAATTTACAATACATATATTTTGTGCTCATACCATCCAAAGCACCAGACAATAGAAAAAAATTATGTGATGCAAAATCCCTGCACTCTACTCTACTGGCTTGACTGGGTTATTGATAGCCTCAATTGCCTGGGCTGAGGCACTTGAAAATTCCATCAGTGACTGGAAGAGAGGGGGAAGTCTAGTTTGGAGTTGATCTAGGGTCATGGCCCTACTATCCTGAACAGCTTCCAAATAATTTGCTTCCACAATTTCCACTTGCTTCTTAACGGCTTCTGTTTCAGTTTTTTTAAGATGTATTGGATGCTTGGGGCTTGTATCAGCCATATCTCCATCTATTCTTTGCTGCATCTCAGCCAGGGAGTTCAAGCATTTTTGGAACTTCCTTTTAAGTTTTTGTAACCTTTTCAGAATGTTATCTTCCTCGGTCTGTTGGGCAATTATGGAACGGATGGATGACAAAAGGCTTTTTATTGCATCAGAGGTCTCCTGTAATCACACCAGAGGGCCAGCAAATTTATAAGTCTTACTATTTACAAGAAAATCCACTCATAAAATTCTTTATACATTTTGTAACATAGAGGAAAGAAAGTGTCTTCAGCAGTAAGAAGTGCACATTCAAACAAGTCATTTAATCTTTCAGACCAACTTTTGAACACAGCCACAATACAAGGAAGCAATTAATGTTTTAAAATCAAAGTTTTTGGGCAAAGAAATTGCTAGATATAAAAACATTCATGTGCATTTACCCAACAGTTTAAGCTTTTGGAACAGTTAGTTTCATGACATGATATCTGTAATTCTGTATCAGAGCTTCTACAACCATGTGGTCTAGAGTTTGAAGTTTACATAGACAGACAGGATTAGCAAATACTGGCCTGAAGCCAAGAACAAGTACTCCGTGATTGGACTGAGGGAGACAAAAGTAAAACCTTTTGAGTCACTTGGAAATGCAGAGCCAAGGCCCATGTACAGTGGTGGGTGAAAACAAGAACAGAACTATTATGAAGGCAGCATTACAGACAAAACAAAGCAGTTACAATAGTTTGAATTTTGAAAAAGAAAACATTGAGATTTCTCGGTGTTGAGAAGAAAGACATGAAAAAGAATAGGAAAACAGTTCTGACAAAAGAATTTATACTTTTCCGGTCAAAAGAATAAACAAAGCCCAATGAAAAAAGATTGACATCAAATTTTGACCAAAAGTACCTTGTCAGGTAACCCGTCAAGCCCACGCTTCCACTCTGCACAAATGGTTAGAATAGAAGAGTGATCGCTACATTCATTACCATCCCTGAGGCAGTTGGTATGCCCAATCCACTCATGGAGGGTCCTCACATACTCCCGTTGAGATTTTACAAGTTTGCAAAAGCTATTATACCAATAAGAGGCCTCAATCTCAAATTGTTTTGTAGCCTGGTGATGATATTCAGAATTTAGTATCGTGTTATGATTATCACTGAGGTTACTCAACTGCTGGGAGATGAGCGCTTGGGCTCGATGGGACTCATGCATTGTCCTCCACATTTGTGTCAACCTACAAAACAATCATGAGGTTAAAGCAAAACCCAACACAGGGGCTAGGACATGATTCAGTTATAATTATTACACTGTTTAATTGTTTTCAATATCTGACACTTACGTTACTCAATATGTATTTAGAAGACCTTCACCATAGGGCAAGAGAAAATGACATGAGACATTTAGTCAACACGGAATTTTTTGAATCTCGCATCTCCTTTTTTACTATCACTATCAATCTTTCCTTTGTTGATTACTTACATTATAAAAAAATTGAGTTTTTCTTCATTTTAATCAAAGAGGAACCGTTTTCCTTATTATTAAAGAAGAAACTTTCATAGCATATATATGTAACCAGTTACTGAAACATCTGGATTCACACCAAGTGAGCAACTGTAATGTGGACGGACAATCAATGACAGGTCCATAAACATTATAGTAATGCCACAATGGTACCTTTAGGATGTAACTGAATGAGATACACAACCACTCTATTTCTTGATACTCCCGTCTCATTTTATTTAAGGTAATGTACACATCTTAAGAAAATAATTGATTATACCAATTCCCATAATAAAATAATCTTATCAAACCAAAGTACCTTATTAACTACATTGTACAATTACAGCTATACATCTAATAGTGCATTTATTTTTTGGGAGTATTACTAGAAAAAAAATAATTAATACTTTCTTAATATCCTAAAGTGACAAATAATTTGAGACAAAAATAATCCAAAAGTGATAAATAAATGAGACAGAGGAAGCATATTTCTTCAAACATCTTAATAAGAGAACATTATTGTGAAATTTAGATTGATATTAACACATCATTAAGTTGGAATGTGTCTAATGCATCCAATTCTGAGAAATATACCCTGCAGTTAATGCAACCAGCTGAGGTAAAAGCTCCTCATCTATAATTTCCAAAATTGATGCAGTTGTTTCACTGATGCACTGCCGTAGGCTTATTAAATCGGACTCCAACTTCTCAACACTTGATCGAGTTTTGTCAATCTTGACAAAGTCAAGGTTTTCATCCTCTTGTTTACGCAATAATGAGGACTTCCTGTCAAACTCCGATGCAGCAATTCCCTCCTCCTACATTATAAGACATTTGAGCAATGAGACTAGAAGGACATTCATGCCAAAAGATTTAAAATCCAAAAACAAAGATTTCCTTTCAGATAAAAGAAAAGAAAAAAATATAATGATCAAGATAAATTTGAAATCAATTTTATAATTTGGTGCAATATATGGCAATTTAACTATATCAAACAAAGGCAAAGACTATAGTTTCATTTGCTGCATTTATATTCTTCCTCTTGATTACTAAGCCACAAAAGAATCAATGGATGGCAGTATGACTAATTCTAATTAAAAAGACTGCCTCCAATTAACTCCCTCATCCCAACGGATTGAATGACCCTGCTATGGCCTTACTGGATGCCCCTGCCTGCTTGGTTACCACATAATAAAGATGTGTGTTATTAATATATAGCAAATACAACAACTGATCTATAACAACAATTCAACCCATATGAAATTACCTTATCAATCAAGAGATTGAAGTAATTGTCAAGCAGTCACATTATTGCATTCCTCTATTTCTTTTGTACAGATTTGTACTGTATTCTTTTTTCCTATGTTAGGATAGATAATTAGGACAAATTTACTTATTTTATTCGGTTTTATTCTAGGAAACTAATTATGAGCCTTAGTCTATAGGATGAACATACCTACTGTACAGTGATTTATTTAGTGTTACACTTAGCAGGGGAGAATTTAGAGAGAATGAGAGAACTTAGAGAATGAAACAGCTTCTTATTCAGTAGAATATGTAGTGCGTAGGTTCTTCATATTATCCATATATATGGGACTCTTGATAGACTTAGTGAAGACTATTTCCCAGGATTATAATAAGAGATGCAACTTCCTAGACACTAATACCCATGAACACTGAATGCATATAAACATGAGAAACATGAACATACTATTTCCTAAGTACATTAAATATCATTATTTCCAACACTCCCCCTCAAGCTAAAGCTTAGTAAGCTAAAGCTCAGTTACAAGACTGCAACCCAAGAAAATATAAAAAAAAAAAAACTAGAAAACCCCTTTCCTGTGGAAGAACCAACTTCTCCACTCAGCCTAGCCAATATTGATACCAATTTTCCTCCCCCTAGCATATAATCTCTCTCTCTCTCCTTACCACCTGTCATTTTCTGTTATTTTCTCTCTCTCCTTCAACCACATTCACACGTTCCACTCCCCACTTCTCTCTTTATGGGCCTCACTTCACTTCCTTGCCATTACCATACCCATACATAATGGGCCCATCGGCTTTAAGCTTGTTACAAATAAATACTCCTTTTTTATATTTATTTAAATAAAAAAGAAATATAAAATAGAGCATCATGGAGGCAAAAAGGTATCAAATAAGGTGTGTAAGGAGATCCGTCCAACCAAAGTGCAAAAAATCAAAAGAGACCAAACTCATATAATGCCACAAGGAGAGTCAAGGTGAAACCGCTGGTCAGAAAACTGACAGAGGCACAACCCTGCTCCACTGGAAAGGTTCAAGCAGTGGCAGCCAAATTCCAAACTTACCGGAGAGAGGCGTAGATTTACCAGGCTTGTTGTCGGATGATTTGAACCTCCAGGATAAAATGAAGACAGCTATAAATGTTTTGGGGGGGGGGGGGGGGGGGGGGGGCGGGCAGCACGGGGGGAGCAGACAATGGAGATAGAAAAAAGATAATCCATCAGCAGAAATGGGACCAGCAAATAAAAAAAAGAGCTGAAATATGATAGGCAGCAGCAGCAACTTGCTGTATCTGGGTCGCCGGAGAACTTTCTGGCAAGGTGGATGGTGATGGGGAATGAGACCTTGAACTGACTTAGGATGGAGAGCGCAGCAACAGTGGTGATTAGAGGGAACAGCCACCAGAAAGGAGTAGATTTGCTGGAAGAACAAAGTGGATTGATGGTGGGAGTCCAGACCTGGGCTTTTGGCATCTAGTAGATTGGGTCAACACTAGGTGTTCTGCGGTGGTTCTGGCTAGAAAGGTTGCTGGAAGGTTTCCTAGTAAAGGTGGATGACAGTGGTTTGCTGGATTAGGTCACCTAGAGATGGAGATCACAGTGGTGGCGGAGGTGAGAAGGGGCACATGCCAAGGACCCACCCCCACGCCCCCCTAAAATGGAGAAAACAGCCTTGCCAGAGAGATGACAAAACCGGCAGGGCAGTGACGTGGTGAGTCTGGTGACAAAAAATGAGGAAGATCACATGGAACGAGAGAGGAAAGCTATTGAAAAACAAAATGGTTCCATATTTTTAGGATTGTGGTAGCAGAATTGTGGCAGTACAGGTCTCAGTAGTTGGTAATGCTCTAATAACATGTTAAATTTAGTAGGGGAGAATGAAGAGAGAATAAGAGAACTTAGAGGATGAAACAACTTCTTATTCAGTAGAATATGTAATACATACATTCTGCATATCATCCATGTCTATAGGACTCTTGATAGACTTAGTGAAGACTATTTCCCAGGACTATAAAAGTGATGCCACTTTCTAGACACTAATACCCATGAACACTGAATGCATATAAACATGAGATACATGAACATATTGTTGCATAAGTACATTAAATATTATTATTTCAAACATTCAGAAAAAATATTATTTGGTTTTTCTCCTTCCAACTGTAACCTACTCAGTTCATTGAAAATGTCAATAACTAAGACAAGTAGAGCAATAACCTAAAACCTTCAAATTACCCTAAGAAAGAATAACATGTGAAGGTAATTTTTGAGCCAAGAACCTGATAATTAAATGACTTCAAAGACAATGAGAAATAGACTGAAACATAGGCAAATGTAAAAGCATAGAGAAGAAAACACGATGATAGTTTCCATGCAAATGAACATAGGTCTCTAATGGCTATCATGGCTATTAGAATATCTGAAAATATCTTACAATATCTCAAATTATTCTCTGGGATTAATTTCCCTATATCCTCATCATCCCTTAGGATCGGTTACCATATTTCAGAAAATATAAGAAGGTGCTGACACATGAAAATTAGTTACTAGTAGAGCACCGGAATATAAAAACAGTTTCAGAGACCAGAGGCTAGTGGGAGTGAGTTACTAGTATTCACTATTCAATACCTTCCATTTATTATTCTATCTTGTCACTCTTTTCATTTTGAAACAGAGACAGTGCTCCCCCTATATGCCCTGAAGTTCTGTTCCTAATCTTTCTTTCAGTAGATATCTTTTGCATTAAACGGTTGTCTGTCCCTTTATACAGCCCCATAACACATGGGCCACATTAAATTGGCAACTTTCTAATTTCCTGTCTATAAAGTCAGATGGCCAGATTTATTAGCTTACCTTTACTGCCTTGTAAAGTTTCTTCTCTGCTGCATATAATTTTTTAAGTGTGGCACAATGAGCTCCAGGCTTGCATGGTTCACTACGACCAGAAAACTCAGTACCATCTTTGGTGGATGGGGGTGATTTTGAATACCTACTCCATGACAGTACACTGAAGACCTTTGCAGAATTGCCTCTCTTCCCTACAAATAACATAGCCACAGTGAAAAAAAAAATGTCACCATCCACACCACATAGGAAATGAATGATATATAAAACATAAGTCTGCCACAAAACATGGTATATCACGAAACATAACATGCAATTAAGTTTGATAGGTATTTGATGGATGAAATTCAGAAAAATTAAGAAAAAATCACAGGCAACAATGGTTATGGGATATGTTAAGTCAACTGACACAAAAGTTGACCCACATATTCTGCAATAACTTAAAATGTGATAACCTTCTAAGTTACCATTTATAAAACTGCACCCTTATCTGGTGTTCAACTAATCTAAGAACTTCCTAGTTACTGTATTGGTGTCTGAAATGTTGAGGAAATGGTGACATCATTGTACGTGACAAGAATTCATGTAACCTTACTGAAAAAAGTAATGAAGACAGGTGTGAAAGAGAACAGTTTAACGTTTTCAAACAACAGATAACATATCCTACTTTTCATAATTCATACAACTTTAATAAGGATCCAATCCATTGTTCAACTTTTCAGCAATTTTACTATATAGAAAACAAGGGGCAAAACCATAGTTATTTTAATGGACAAGTGAAATTGATGACCAACACAAGACCAATTTAACTTCTCCTGAACGCTTGAAAAGAGTAACAGATGAGATTACAACAATAAAAGCCTTATCCCACCAATAGTAACAGATGAGATTCCTTTAACAAATAAATACCAAGTCATATGCTAATTTTTATTTATTTTGGTGCAAGCTAGCTGACACAAATCCAACCAAGACAATATATTATTATTATGTCATTTGAAGAAAATTATTAACCAAGAAGAAAGGCTACTACAACCATATTTCATAAAACATAGCTTAAAATAAAGGCTTCACAACTTCAAAAGTTTAGAATTATTTACCATTGTCTTCTGTGATCTCTTAAAGATGCAACAAATACAATAATTGTAATCCCTATGAATGCAGAAGTTATTACATAAGCTGTATATTTTTTCTGGAAGAAATAACTAACCTGAGTTTTATGAGTATTAAAAGATGAATTATTATAAATATGAATATCAAATGACGGGGCAAAAGGTAAGGCCAACCAATCACAACACATAATCTATCATTATGGAAATTCCACTATCCTAAAGGGCACACAGTTTGTAGCCTTACTTTCATAACGCCCAGAATTCTGCCGCAGAAGAGTATCTCCTCCACTGATATCAATAAGAACAGCAATTTCCTTTATACATCCAGATGCTTTCAGGAAATGATCATCCAAATCTTTACCTATACCCTCCAATGTTTTCCCACTTCTACCAACCACCACAGGCATAGCTGTAGTGTCTTTTCCACACAAACTCATTGCAGAGGAATTTTCGTCAACTGGTTCTATCAACTGTTGTTTTCCCCTACGCAATTTTTCAGCAATTACAGCAGCTTCTGCTGCTGCTTCTGCTTCTTCGTCCTCAAATTCTGTTTTGGTTTCTTCCCAATTATCCTCCTCCACTGATTCTACTATTTCTTTTCTAACATTGCATCGAAACAGCCGTAACGAGCTCAAACTTGGATCAACTTGCAGTGGAGGAACATTGCTGTCATCATTCTCTAGTATTTCATTTATGTGCACTGTAGTCTTGTCAACAAGAAAAGGAGGCCGTGGAGGTGGTAGCAGAGGGGATGCGGGCAGATGGGAAGGTGGAGAAGCTGGCTCAGCCATGCCATTAGAGGCGGTTTCAAACTCAATAGTATCAGACTCAGTGAATTGCCTAAGGGTAGCACCAGTGTTCCTTAATGCTCTCAAATAAGCCAACAGGGAATCAGAAAACTCCCCTCTAATATTCACCAACTGTTTAATTGCCTTCTTCCTTTCCCTGCACTGGCCAACCTTCTCATCCTCATCAATACTTGACAAAACACAGCCCATTTTGGAATATACAAACCTCACAAGTCACAAAGGTGTCCAAAAAATCTCTTAATGGATATTCTACAATTTTTTTTCAAAATAACTATGTAACAATCTTTGTATTTCCAAGAACTCAGTTGCTATGCTTCATCAATA
This sequence comes from Spatholobus suberectus, assembly GCA_004329165.1. Lineage (NCBI taxonomy): Eukaryota > Viridiplantae > Streptophyta > Magnoliopsida > Fabales > Fabaceae > Spatholobus > Spatholobus suberectus. The sequence continues at coordinate 42,189,215 of CM014729.1, forward strand.
GATTCCAGTAATTCAATAGTCTTCACAGCATCCAATATTTCAATAACCAAAAATTGTCACCTACAATACAAAAACAAATAAATATATTTATATATTTATTAAATTACAAGGAAGACATAAACACAGCACAAAAAAAAAAAATACCCAATTAGAAATATTTCAGAGTCCTCAACCATAGCCAGACATGAAATAAACACGACCTAACTTACTTAACTCCCTGCTTCATTAATTTTTCCAACGTATTTCTTGCATGATTTGTCAAAACCCCTATAATAACTAACCCAGAATCTGGAGAACAGGACGTGCATCACTCTCTCCAGAGAACACAGAAAGCAGAAGAAAAGCACAGTGTAATCTATTTCCATGACCAAACTCAATAGGGGAAAACAAAAAAGGAAAAGGCTCCAAAGTCCAAACAAAAAATAGAGATTCCAAGAGAAGTTCGGAAGGGATATTATAATGTTGAAAATAGAAAGGAAAAAAAAATAAGAAAGAGAGAGGAAAACAAAACAAAACAAAACAATTGTTGTTCTGACAGAGAAGCTGTCCGAAACAGACGAGACTGCAACAACACGCAAAGAGAAACGCATTGCAAATTGCAACTCACCACCGGAGGCATTTGGGTAGTGCAAAATGTGAAGACAGAAAGGTGAATCTTCTTCTGGTTTTAAAAAAAAGCGTTCAAGAGAACCCCACTTTGTTCGGTTTTTACAGAACAAAGAGAGAGAGAGAGAGAGAGCTCGAAACCCGAGAGAGGGAGAAGCATCCAAAGAAGCATAGTGGCACAAAGACCACCGAAAAGAGAGAATGGCAGTTACCTACAGAGCACGTGGTTGAAGTTCCCTGCTGATGCACACAACAAGAAGATAGCGTGGAAGGGTGTGTGTTGTTGAGCATGTGGAAGAGTAGAGTAGAGCGTGATGCACTGCACTTGAGCAGTTTTGCATTGCAAAGGAAAGAGACGAGTGGGGTGGTAGCTATGAACTTTAAGCGCGTGTGTGTGTGTGTGTGTGAGAGAGAGAGAGAGAGAGTCCTTTTCGCAAAAGCTTTGTTGGACTTCACGGACATATGCCTGTTAGCCTGGGACACTGGTTTTGAGAGTAATGGTAATTAATTATTAATAATAAAGTATAGAACTATAGACAAGGAAACAAAAACAATCATAGTTGAGTTTCTTTAAGAATGTCAGGAAGAGATCGATTCTGAATTAATAATGATTTAATTACTTTTTTTAGTCTTTATAATTATGCAATTTTTTTTCTTTTAGTCCCTATAATTAGAAATAATTCATTTTAGTTTTTATAAGTGTATTTTTTATATCGGTTTAGTCAATGTCGTCAAGTGTGTTGAAATAAAACCATCACAAAATAAAAATTGGTGGTGTAAAACCACCACAAATTAATATTTTCTGGCTTTTTTATTTAATTTGTAGTGGTTTAAAACGACAGAGACCAAATCGATATCAAAAATACATGTATAGGGACTAAAATAAATTATTTCTAACTGTAGGAACCAAAAGGAAAAATTTGTGTAATTATAAGGACAAAAAAATAATTAAACCATTAATAATTATATAGTAGTACATGAAAAGAATTTTATTTTTATTGAGAAAGGATTTTTAACTATCAAATATCAATTGGGAAAGATCTTTGGAGCACACAAAATATGATCAAAATAATTTTTTTAATTTTCAATACATTAAATGTATATTTAAAGAATAAATATTTAATTTTGTCCTTGAAAATAGCAATGCAGTGAAGTGATTTAGCTTTGGAGGGGTTGATTGTGTTTGGTAAGCCGCTCTAATAGCTTATAAGTTACTTTGACTAGTTTATAAGTTAGTTTGATCAAAATAAGCTTGTTTGGTACATGAGCTTATTTTAGTAACTTCTAGCTTATTTTCATAAGTTACTTCAACTAGCTTATGAAAATAAGCTAACTTGTAAGCTACTAGTTTTTTATTTATTTATTTTTGCCCTCACTAATTTATTTGAATTTCTTTCCCTTCCTTATCAATTTAGAAATCAAATAATTAAATATATTTTTATGTCATTTTACATTCATCAGCTAATCTTACCAAACAATTTCAATTCAATTAGCTAGCTTATAAGCTTTCAGCTTTTCAACTCCTAACTTATTGCTTATAAGTTTCAACTAACTTATGAGCTAATTTTACCAAACACACCTTTATATATATAAATTTTAGTTTTTAAATTAGTTAATTTCATGACAAATTAATTTTTTTAAAAATAACTAATAAATTTATCATGAAGTTAATAAATTTGATAACTAAATTATCACAAGGTTAATAGATTTAAAAATTAAATTAACAAAAAAGAAATAATTTATTATAAAGTTGAAATATAAATTCAGGATTTAATTTATGCATATACAAATTTTTAAAGATCAAATCAATAAAAATGTCACTTTTAGTGACAAAATTGTATATTTTAATTTATTTTAACAAATAATTGTTTTTTTTACAATTTTTGAAAAATTAAAAATCATTATTACTCTTAAAATAATTTTTAAACGCATTGTAAATACTGTATTTTATATTAAATATTTTTTATTTTCAAATTCTTTCGCAAGGCAAGTGTTTTTAAGCGTTGTTAACATGATCGTAAAGTGAATATACAATTTCGATGAATATATAAAACAAGTTTCTTGAGTTATTATAAGTATCTATTTACTTTGGAGTTTTTTAAAATTGATTTTAACTATTAAATATAATTGAAATATGAACTTAAATTAATTTAAACTATATATTTATATTGAAACATGTATTTGTTTTTAGAAAATGCGAAAATTAATTTTCTAACTTTAAAATAAAGAAAGGTAAAAAAAAATTGTTCATTTAAATTGGCAGTTGATGGAATATATGTGTTAATAAATTCATAATCTCTTAAGGATAAATTTTTTAATAATTTTATTAACTAATTTATGTAAAAATCATTTTTAAAAGCAAAAATCATATAAGTAAACTTCTCTTATAAATTAAGGATTTAATTAAAATATATTAATAATATAAATTTTTTACGGTATCAATTAATCATAAATTATTATATATTATAAATTATTAGATTTTATTATAATTATTTTAAAATTTATATATTAAATATAATTTAATTAATTGACAGTTTACATTAAAAATATATCAAAAATAAAATCATAAATTAAATTCCATATATTTTCTTAATAACAGCCTTTCGTTTTGATAAGTGGGATTCCGAGGCAGCAACGAGTGTCATGGGTCATATCTTAGAGTTTAAGATACATCTAATATGTATCATTAGTCATTAGATTATTTGAATGTTGGGCAGTGCAATTATCCTTTTTAACTTTTTCGCGTCATGCAGCAAATGCACGACTAAAAAGTAAAAAGTATTACTTTATGACCTGACTACTCGATGGTAGGTAGTAGTAATATTACTGTCTTTGCATTGGCCAACCAAGCTTGAACAATAATAGCAGGCCAATTTTGGTAGCAATTTGTTTTGCTTTGTTTATAATAATATTTTTATGTATGCTGGCAGTGGCATGCTTATCCTTGTTACTTATTAGCGAAGGGAGTGCACGTGCTTTTAGTAATCCCTGGTTTCTGCATTATATGTCTCCATTGCCAGGCCGGAGGGCCCTTATTTTTAACATTCTAGCAAATTTTCTCGCAATTTCTTTTACTTTATTTTAAATTTTTTTTTTTTTGGTATCAATTTTTTTAGTTAAAATACATGGGATGATGTCCCACGAACCATTAGGTATCCTATCTTGCTATTTCCAAAAGGTATTCAAAAGAAAAAGGGTATAAAGGTCACACGAGTCTAAGTCAAAAGGGGTCATTAGCCTTTCCAAAAAAAAAAAGTTTAGATAGGCTTTTCGGTGTAGCATGTTGTATATACTCAACTAGATAGCACATGTTTAGATATGTGGTGGAATGTCAAAAATCCCGTAAATGATGTGAAAAACGAGAAACGATAAAATGTTGCTCTAATAAAAATGTGAAAACATAATTAATTTACTTTTAACTTACCGCCACTCCAAACATATCAATATATTGCTTGAAAAAAAGCTCATCAATCCAATATCAATACTCAACGGTAGCTATAATTAAGCCTTAGTCCATTACCTTTATAATTTAACTCAACATTTCAGCTCTTTCAATCTAATAAAATTTAAGTTTAAACATGTTTTTAGTCCTTATAATATATCTGTTTTATGTTTTTAGTCCTTTTAAAAATTTTCTTATGGTTTTGGTTCTATTAAAATTTTATTTTATAATTTTAGTCTTTAATGATATTTTTTTAACCCTTATAAAATTATAAACTTTTGATATTGGTCGCTCTTATATTCAAAAATATTCTTTTTAGTTCCTATTATTTAAGAAATATTAGGCTTCTTCTCTAAATAGATGGTTGTCACGTCATCAATGAATAGTAACAGGGACTAAAATCGTAAAATAAAATTTTATAGGGATCAAAACTATAAGAAAAATTTTATAAAAACTAAAAGCATAAAATTGGTATATTATAGGGACTAGAAACATTTAAGCCTAAAATTTTTGAAGAATTAAAGTTTACAATAAAGACTAAAATGAATATCTTATAAGAGGGATTGGTGTAAAAAATTTACAATTTTATAAGGACTAAAAAAGAATCATTAAGGACTAAAATCGTAAAGTAAAATTTTATAGGGATCAAAACCACAAGAAAAGTTTTATAGGGACTAAAACCATAAAATGAGCATATTACAAGAACTAAAATCATATTTAAACAAAGAATTAAATGTGATATGTTATTCTCATTATTTTTTTTTATTACCATGTCTATGATGTGAAGTACCATCAACTTTGTTGACGACTAATCTCCGTCGTGAAACTTAGCTGAACACCTTTAGTAGGATCTCTCCTCCCAACCACTTTTTTATTTCATCCACAAGACTCGAACTCAAGACCTTGCTTATGGGATCTGAGCCCAATTTCACTCGGACCAACGTAATGCTGGTTGTGATATGTTATTCACGTCTTAACATGATGGCCAAAAATATATACAAGAGTTGATAATAGTTTGCTTATCACAAAAGTTATGCTAAAAACAATACATCTTACAATTGAAATTGAATATACAACAACCTCAACACAATAATTATTTCTATTATGAAAAATTGCATAATCACAACTGAAGTTGTTAGGTTAGATATTATACCTTATCTCATACTCCTTCTACTTAAGTTGGAGAATGAAAATTAGGAACTCCCAACTTGGACAACAAGTCTTGGTAAATATATCAGTTGGTTGCTACTTGGTGGGAAAATAATCAATACAATGATGCTCAATTGAATATTCTCTGTGACAAGGTAACAATCAACCGTGATGTGTTTAGTTTGCTTATAGAAAACATGATTTGTTGTTATATGAAGTGCATATTGATTATCACAAAAAAGTGGTGTAGGTGTTCCACAAAAAACTTGCAAAGAAGTTAATAAATCTCATAGCCAAATTATGTCACTAGTTGCATGACTTTATACTCAAAGTCATTTGATGATCTAGACAATGTTGTTTGCTTCTTGGTCTTTTAAGACACGTGAAATGACCCTAGTTTCATTAGATAACTTGAAATGGATGGCTTAATAATAAGGTAAAATGCCTAGTCTAAGTCATAATATTTCACAAGTTGTGTAACAACCTAACCGTCGCTACTTAACTATAATATACTATCCTCTTATGTCTCATATAAGCATGAACGAAAGTAAAACATGTATATAAACGAAATACAGTCATCCTAAGAGATCTATCCATCTCTCCTACTGCCATACATTCATATCTTTACAACTGTCAACAGCAACATAAAAAGGGAATAACACCAGGCCATATCAAAATCAATATACATCAACAGAGGAGAGGGATACAAAACACACTTCTTATGGCTGGACACCTTATACAACCCCATCAAAAGAATAAAACAAAATACATAACAATAGGAACAAAAGCTTGGCTCCTCAAGCCAAACACCTCCAACTCGCAGCTCCATCCTCAGCGCTGAGAAGGTAGGTCCACTGAAGCATCGCCATCTGCTCCAACGCCATAAGACGCGATCATCACAGGCACACCCGCACAACAACAGCAACAAAACATCTAATAACAACAAAACAAAGCAAGGGTCAGCTTACTAAAACAACAGTCATAGCATATGAATTCTAAAATAATCAACAATCCTCAAATTCGTACTCATACACACACACATATAACACTCATTCATATGGCAAAAAGTTCTCAGTCCAAAACCCTATTTCACAACCAATCCACCACAACTATGTCAATGCATGATGACACAACTCTCAAGATATTCACAACAATTTGAGCGATCAGTTAGGTCTTATCCCCTACCATGAAGATCCAGCATTCATTTAGGAATTGCCAAAACTCTGATCCGCATATAAGCTTAGTGGTGTGTCGGGATAAGTGTATGTGGGTGGTGGCTCACCGCGACTCAAGGCCTGCACTGCCTTGGCCCCCTGCAGAATTGCCTATCCACTCATCCCCGAAGGCCTATCTTTAAGACCCAACGTCTCATCTAAGCACTACGTTGGAGGTTTGTCTGAGCTGCAACAACCATCCAACTTACGTGCCTACCCGTACAACAACATGAGGCCTATCACGCAGCCCCAACCAACAACATATGCATGAAATGCATGTATCACAACATCACACCCACTCAACAATAACCAAACGACATATATACATGTGTAGCAACACAACACCTTGTGGGCCCGACCAGCACCACACAAGGTCCAACAACAACTACCAACACCATGCAGGCCCAATCTAGCCTCAAGCATAGTCAACAAGTAAGGCCTTATCCAAGCAACCTATACCCCGTGAGGAACCTCACACCACGATTCCGTTCACAACCAGTGGAGGTCCTATCCAAGCCACCTGCACTCTAGGGCCTTATCCAAGCAGCCTACATCCCATGGTTAAAACCCAAGCAACAACACTTACGATAGGTAGAGGTCCTATCCAAGCAACCTGCCACTCTTCCCACATTCTCAACCTTAGACTTGGACTAAGAGTCCCTCTCAACCATGTTTCACACAACTACACTTTCAAAATTGATCAACTACAGAACTCTGCATTCGCTCGGCTATATACATGCTCGCTCAACAAAGACCTTCCTTACAGAGGACCAACTTCCCTTGTGAAGGCTTTTCGCTCAGCGACTATAAGTTTCACTCAGTGAATCAAGTCACTTGCTCAACGACAATTGGGGTCACTCAGCGAATTTGTTCTAGGGACTTTCTCTAAATTTCTATCAACTACATTTTGCTTAGCGAGTCATCTACTCGCTCAACGAATAGCCACTCCAAAGAGCAACCAAAATCTGTACACACTCCTCGCTAAGTGAACATGTTGTTTGCCTAGCGAACGTCTTGCAACAAAGAACCCCACTCTCTAGGGCCTCAATTCGCTCAGCGAATTGCTCTCAAGTATTCTAGAATACCCACACTCGCTCAACGAACTCTCTTCTCAAAAATTTCTAGATTTCTATGAACACTTGCTCAGCGAACAACATTTCGCTCAGCAGATTCCTCTTACACTACAGCTATTTCTACCACTCAAGAACACTCGCCTAGCAAAGAAATGGGTCGTTCAGCAAACCCTCAACCCGACAATCTCACTTCAATCTCAGGGGCATTCTCGCTCAGCGAGGCATTTAGTCGCTCAACGACTATCAAGCAGCAACAACAGAACTCTCTTTGAAAAACCCCAAAAATCCAAACTTTCTACTCATTCATACCCCAAATCGATCCCACAGAGGTCGAATACGACCATACCACAACTCACAACAACATACTCAACACATTCAACAATCCATACAACATTTCAACATAAATCATCCACGAAATCAAGGAAAACCCATTTCCAACACATTGCCATAACACTCATCCAAATCATGCGTTTTAACACAAACCACAGTAACATACATGCACTACCACGTTCATACAACATATATTCAACGCAAGTAAGCTTCCCTTACCTTTAGGAGTTTCGAATTTGAATTTTAGGAGAAGAGGGGAATGTGAGAAAATAAGCTCTTAAGCCAACTCTTCCAGAAATTCATCTTCCTCAACACACGAGCACAGGATTAAGGTTTGGAATCTTGCTACACTCTTGGTGGTCTTAAAAGAGATTGAAAGAATGAGTGATGAGAGAGAGTGAGGGAAGAGAAATGGGGGAGAATGGGTTTTAGGTAACTTAAAAACCTTTCCTGGGCCTCACAAGGGCTTTAGGCCCACTAAAGCCCATGGTCTATCTACTCACTCCCCAAGCCTCACAACTAGTTCAACACTACTGTTTCCTTCATCAACCTATATGAACATAACCAACACTCTCACTTTGGCTCAAGAACAACATTTTCCTCAGTTCCCTAAATCTCAGACAAGAATCCCAAAACAACCAACACAAAACAACACTCATACAACACAACTTATTTATTCGTTTTAAATCACCAATATCTCATATTATATTTCCACTTTTAGTTATTAAACCACTAAATCAAACATTAAGAAAAACACGGTGTTGCAAGTTGTAGTTTAATATCTTTGAACAATAGGATCTCGTATCCTAAATAAGATTTTAGGTAACATAGAATACACATAGTCACACCTTAATGTGGTTCATATGGTGCCTACATAAACTGATTCAAAATATGAACAAAATATATGACATCTAATTAAGTGATCGTAAGGTAAACTAATCAGCAAACCAAACATTTGTATTAAGATGAATATGAGTATAACTCTCTTGTGTCAAGGGATAAATTGTGGTGTTGTTTCATGGGAAAGAGACTTGGTTTGCAAGCTAACATCTTACACTCATTTAAAATACCTAACATGTATATTTGTTGGCAAAGGAACAAGTTATCAAGTCCACGAGTAGTTCAAATCTATGAAATATTTGAGTTTCCTTCAATCCTTCATGTAAAAACATTCATTGGGATATACTTTGAAGTTGTTATAGCATTTAAGTCATTAGCAACAATCATTAGATCATCAACGTATGGCTAAGAAAGTGGATCCAAAAGAATAAGTGAATAAAGTATGATCTGAACTACACTAAGAGAATCCATAAGTTAATGCTTTTGCAAATTTTGCATACTAATTTCTTAAGGCTTGGCGAAGCCCTTGTAGTGACTTTTGTAAGCAAATATGGAACTCAAACTAGGGACAATGTAACTTGGACGGATTGTTGTATATACTTCTTCATTAAGTTCTTTATGGAGAAAAAAGTGACTAACATCCATTTAGTGCAATTCTCATCATTTAACTGTTGTTGTTAACAAACATTGAATAGTTATCATCTTAGCCACGAGTATAAATATCTATGTGAAATCTCCTTCTTCAATTTGTGTGTATCCCTTCGCAATCAAGTGTGCTTTATATTTGTCAATCTCCCTATTTACATTGTACTTTATCTTATAAACCGATTTGCATCCTACTAACTTCTTTCCTTCAAGTAGTAGTTCCAACCTCTAAGTGTTGTTTGCTTCTAAAGCTTTAATCTCTTATTTCATGGCATCATGCTAATGTTTATGTTAAATCACTTGTAAGTACATTTTAGGCTTATCATGTGATGATATGGCCATAAGAAAGACCTTATGGCTTGGTGAAAAATGGTCATAGTTAATAAATAGGACTTATCAAAAGTAATCAAAGGTTCTAGTGACGTGCATGATAGGTTCTTTACTACTATATGACAATAATAATGATACATATAGTTAGGTATATGGGTTTTGACCCGCAGATAGTCTATTTAACCTGCAAATTAAACATGTTAGGACCAAGTAATATGTTGGTCCATTTAAATGTGAGCTTATTTGGCTCAATCCATTTAACCCATAGATTAGAGTTTGTGAGCTATAGGGTTAGTTTATGGACCATTTATTTATTTTAATATTAATTATTATTTGGCTAAATTATATTTTTGGTCCTTTTATTTTCTCCAATTTGCAATTTTGGTCCCCCAAAATTTTTTTAGAGACATTTAGTCCAGTTATTTTTAAAAATTTACAATTTTGGTCTTGCCATCAAATTTCTTGCATTAACCATCAGTAGTTTAATGTTGACTCTGATGTGTTAGTACTTAAATAACATTAGAGCCAATGTTGACAAGTTAGAGTTAACATTGACGTGTCGAAGTAAAGTCAATGTTAAACCACAACGAACAACGTAAGAGATTTGACGGCAAAATCAAAACTGTAGATTTTTAAAAATAAGAGAACTAAATGTCTCTAAAAAAAATAAAGGGATCAAAATTGTAAATTTTTAAAAATAAGAGGACTAACTGTATCTAAAAAACTAAAGAGATCAAAATTGCAAATTGGGAAAAATAGGAGACCAAAAATGTAATTTAGCCTTATTATTTTTATACTTATATTATTTAATATTTTATCATAATTTAGAAATAGAAAGTTTTGAGCTTCTAAGGTTGTACTTTTAATATTTTATCACACTTTTACTATTTGATATTTTGATGGCAATTTTAGACTTTTGAGCTTTAGAGGACATTGCTCGACAAGGTTAAACCCAAGAGCAAGGTTTCTCACATCGCCTAACAAGCACATAGTCATTGGGTGAGATCAATGACCATTAATCTTTTACATAATTTTCAACATTTCTACTAGTATTGCTAGGCATAAGGTTGCCATCACCCAACATGAGTAATGTTGAAGCTTACATTTCTACCATCGCTCGACGAGCTTAGTGTCACTCGGCAATGCAAGTCAAAATTTCAAGTTTCTACAATTGTTTAATTTTCAACCTTACACACCTAAGACTTTTTACTCCCCAGGTCTTAGATTTATCCTTCTTCTTTTTTAACTTAAGTAATGCCACTTATTTACTAAACTACTAAACAAAATGAAATTTCTAAGTTCTTAAACTAATAATAACTAAAGTTCTTAAAGTACTTCAACGGGAATCAACTCAATGTTTGAGTTGATCTATAGGTTCCCTCCCATGCATAACTTATTTAACGTCATTAGCTTAACACACTCACTCTCTTAAACTTCAAGAAGAGCGAGGAATGGACATTTCATTATGATGGTCAATAGCATTTCCAAATAATGTCCCTCTCCTATATCAACCAATTTCTTAGAAAGTTGCCCTATTTAATTCTCCAAGTTTTTAATGGATGTTTCAGTGTTTTTAAAATGCAATTGAGTATAATGAATGAATTGATGGAGGTAGTTTCTATTGACATTATTTTCTATTTTTGAAGGTGGTGGTTAAGCTTGTGTATTCAATTTTGGTGCATAGGGTGCTTCCTCCAACTTTGATTATAAGTGTTAGAGTATTACCTATCTCATTGCCTATTGAAATTTCCTACATAATTGTTTTGCTCTTGATTTTGTGAGGATGCCTCACAACAACCATTTTCATGGTCACTTCCACAAGAATGACTTTGGATGATTTAAGGTTAGGCTGGTTGAGATTGGATAGAATTTACTTGCATAGTGAATAACTACTTGGCAAGAGTTTCAAGCAACTACATGATGAATTTACTTTGCAAAAGCAAAGCATCTTGAGTTTCTGAGGCATAGATTTCTTTCTTAGATGATTCACCTCTTTTCATGGTCTACTTGATACTTATTAGAAGCCATAGCCTCCACTAATTCTTTAGCTTATTTGGTTATCTTGGAATTCATTGAGCCTCCATCGAATGCATCTGCATTAGCCTTATTGAAGTTTTAAACTCATTATAGAACAATTGTAGTTGTTATAAATCATCAAAAATTGTGGTGTGGACATTTTCTTAAGGGTTTCTTTTATTTATCCCAAGCATCATACAATGATTCATTTTCTTTTTGGTCAAAAGTAGTCATTTCATTCCTAGCCTTAAGGTATTTAGATGTGGGAAAGTACTTAAACATAAATTTGAACTCCAAGATTTCCCAATAGCTTATTATACTTCTTAGTTGGGATTGCATCCATTTCTTTGCATTTTCACTCAATGAGAACGGGGAAAACCATAGTTTCATGGCATGATCTCTTAAGCTGTTTATACAAGTTGTGTTGCAAATTTCTAAGACATGTGTAAGGTCAAAGTTTGAATCTTTTAAGTTGCTTCTTCCAAAAAAAAGAGTTAGCTTTATTTCAAAATTGTTAATTGTAACATAATTTTCAATAATGCTTGTTTAACTTAATTTATCATAATTACAAGTGAAAACCCTAGTTTAAATCATAAAATTTAATTGAATAATTTTATTTGATTTTTTATGAAAGTTTCAATGGTTAATTCAGCTGAAACTTAGACTACAATATGAAAAACATAGTGTAAGATTGTATTGTATCTGTGAGTAAACAATCAATTATTTCATGAAAACAATTATGATTAGCCATTATTAATCATAATTAAGTTTCTGTGAAATTTTAGATTAATTATTACACTATTGATTAAAATATTATTATTTTATTCAATGTCAAATATACACTTTACAAAAAACTTTTTTGGAGTTGAAAAAAAAAATACCCTAGACCAATCTCCACCAATATTAATGACTAATCAGTCCTTTCATGTCATTAACATACTAACTAGGTCATTATTAAAACCATTAATCTTAATTAATTCAATTTTTTCACCAATTTGAAAAATCCACTTTTTGAACCATTTTCAATTTCTTTCACAAGTATTAAAATAACATGAATCCAAGTGATGGAACCCCATTGGTTCATCTTCTTAGTCGTGGATCACTAACCCTTGGGAAGGAAGATTTATGCTTTCTTTGTGTCATAAAACCTAAATACCCACACACTTAAGTCACTTTATCCTATTTCATTTTTCATTATGCCAACACTCTCTCTTCCTCTCTTTCTTTCAACAACAACCTCATTCCCTCTTTTCTCTCAAATATTTGTTTCTTCTTCCAAGAAAACAAGGCTTCAAGGCTCAAGGCATACCAAGCCATTCATGACTTTGTTCCAAGCATTCTACTGCACTTTCTTTGAAGTTTGGTGAGTTTGTTCAATCCTTTTTCTTTCCATCTCTTCATGCCACTCTCTACCTTTCTTCTCATGTCATTCTCTTCATCTTATTTCATGAAAACTTGGGTATTGTGGTGGTGGTTGGATTTGATTTCCAAGGAGGCATTTTTTAAGGTCTAAAGCTTCTCATTTCACAAAATCTTGAACCTTTTCTTTAAGATCTTCAAGGGCAAGGGGCTCACCTTGTTTTCTCCTTTTTCCACCAAATAATATGTTGTTAAAATGATGTACTTATTATTTTGGTTGGATAAAAATGTTTGCTTGGTGATTTTATGTCCAAAATGAGCTAATATGCTTATGAATGTTCATGTATATTCATATTTATACAAATATTCTCTCTAGTGTATTGGATGTGTGGTTGATGTTTTTATGATTATAAAAATAGTTTCTTGTTGAGTTTTATGCTTAACATGCCTTATATTTACTTGTATGTTTATTCAAGCATGAAAAGTGTTGAACTTACCTTACTTTGATTTATTTATTTGCATGAAAATTATATGATGAGTTGCTAAACTTATGTGTTGAAAAACCTTGCTTTAATATGTGTTTAAATACATTTTTATGTTATATTTTGATTTAAGGTTATTGGGGGTTTATTTGGTACATAAAAACACTTAAAAACTTTAAGAATCTATAAGTTTTAATTCCTAAAATTTTCCAAGACTTGGACCATACTTCTAGACCCCTTTGCACATGATAAGGAGTTGTTGGGACTGCATTAAGTTGGACAAAATTTTCAAAGACCTAGGGACACCTTCAAAGATTCATGAGTTAATATGAAGTTTATGGACCACGAAACTTATTAAAGTTTTATTTATGCCAAAATAGTGGTTGAAACATAATTATATACCTTATAAAAATGGATATAATTAGATTTAAGTATCAAAAGTGATTAATTAAGGATTAAGAAGTTTAGAGAAAAAGCTAATCTAACATAGTTTTGAGTAAAAAAAAACCCCATCAATTAAGAAAATGGTATTTTGTAATTTCACCTACAAAAAATCATTTTTATAATATTTATGAATTATTTTCATGTAAAATAAAATTATAAACTCAAATTTGGTATTTTTAGTATTTGCGGAGTTAAAACTAGGTAAATGTAAGCATTTTAGTGGAAGATAATAATAAAAGAGTAAAACTATATTTTTACACTTTTAAAATTTATTTTATGAATTAAAATAATTAATTTTAATTTTATTTACCAATTATTTAAAGAAATTTGAAATTTTGTATTAGTTATTTCTATTCTAGTATTTAAATAAAGATTAAGGTAAAATAGTCATTTTATATAAAACCCTTTTCAAAAAATTCTAGAAAAATTTCCACTTATCAAGAATAGTATTATGGACTTTTCATAAAAATCTAAAACTAAAATAATTTAAATATAATTAATTATGAAATTTTGAAAAATATTGAAATATAATAAAGAGGGGTATTCTGGAAATTTTTAATTTTAATTAATTTTAAAATCTGAAACAGTAACATAAATGTGATATTATAAACTTAGATAACTTTATTAAAATTATTTAAGACTTACAAGTGTAATTTAATTAATTCTCTTCATCAAATTTAATAATGTGCGTTATACACTTAAACAGAAACTTGGGAACATAAAGCAAAAGACGTCCACAAAAAATTCTAAGACTTTTCCCATATATTTATACCTTAATAATAAGGTGTTAAGAGTGTTTAGTACCTAGTGGAGGGCTACACGTAGTGTGATAGATATGTTGGGACCCAAAGGGAATGTTGTTAGGTTGTGATGGATATTTGTTTGAGACCGAATGACAATGTTGTTGTTGATTCTCCACGAAAAGGTCTAAATGTTGAGATAAATTGATGGTGTGTTGATAATAAACATATTGGTTTGATAATGCATACATGGCATAAGTCTGCATTTCTATTGTGAGTGTGCACTTAATTTGAGACTAGTGTGGAAAAACTAGTGGAGATTGCTCATAATAAGGCCTTAAGGACATATAAACGTGTGATTCCACAAAGGGCTAGGGTCCTTGCAAACTCTATGTCGTGGTAGCAACTACCTCGTACGTATCCTGCCAATGTCACTAGTTTCTCCATAATCGGTATCGATGTCCATCAAATGGTTTTTGGCATGTATCGCTTTTGACCTATGGGTTGGTGATCATACTATACTAAGGGACATGACTGGCTAGTTGCTCAATGATTAGAAATCTCTATGAAATCAAGTCTATTACATGCATAACAATCAGCAATATTATATCACTTTGCATGCCTATCTTATTTAGATTATTTTGTGATGTGATATGCTTTATTGAATGATTTTTCGATCATATATTTGTTTTTATTATTATCGCTATGCTATTTGTTTGGAATACATTAGTCATGCATGTACTTTCGTACTTTCTTTTCTTAATCTTACCCTTCTACACGTGTGTTTGTGTATGTGTGATGATCGTGGCATTCGCGTGAGCAAATGGTGTTACAGTATAAGATGTCTAGATAGTTATGGCCAACTTAGGACATTGTATTTTGTTGTAATAGGTGTATTCCCCTTCCTATTTCAGTTGTATTTATACTTTGACGACTATTATACTAGCATGTACTTATTATTTTGACATACATTAGTATCTTGACCTTACAGGAAAGGCACAATACTTGCTTTATTTATATTCAATATGTATGATGTTATTATTCAACATTTATTTGTAGTTTAAGTTAATTGAATTTATAAATATTAATGTATAATGTTATAAATTTTGAATTGTGAGAAAAAATTAGCCTCATTTTCATGATTAAATTAACAAATTTTTATTTAAAATTGAATCTTCCATGTTAAATAGTAGTTAAACTCATGTAACGTCAACAGAATTTTACATTTATAGCTATTGGCGGTCCCATAATTATAGGCAAAGCATAGTTTTGGTTCCTATTCATGAAATCTCCAAAAGTTCTTCTTAGATCAGTGATGTTTTCACAAGATGGATTGGATTGAGAGTTAGGTGTTTTTTTTGTTTGTTTTCTAAGGCCTTGTTATTCCTAAGTATTTTGCGAATAGTTTTAATGGACTTCTCAATTTATAAGTAAAAGAGAAGTTACGTCGAATTAGTGTTACACTTATACTAATTACCATAACTATTATACTATATTACTATATATTTAAGCTAGTAAA
This sequence comes from Spatholobus suberectus, assembly GCA_004329165.1. NCBI lineage: Eukaryota > Viridiplantae > Streptophyta > Magnoliopsida > Fabales > Fabaceae > Spatholobus > Spatholobus suberectus. The sequence continues at coordinate 42,205,404 of CM014729.1, forward strand.
AGCAAGCAAAAATAGAAAATAATAGATAAAGAAAAGCAAGTGTTTAATCTAACACCTCAATGTTCTAATGATGTCTGTAATACCAGTGTTTTCCTAATGTGTGATTTAGTGATTTAATAATTTGAAAGCAAAAATTAAATTTATTTTTTTAATTTGTAATTAAAAGTTAATAAATAAATTGTAGATGTGTGTTTGTTTTATGTGGTGGTTGGCTTGGAATTTTCGGTTTGAATTGTGGAATTTAAGAAAATGTTATTTGAGCCAAATGTCTCCGTCGGTGGTGTTTTAGTTGGTGTGGTAAGGAGTCGTGATTCCGAATCAGTTTGGGCCTTAGAGTGTTAGAAAGATAGAGATAGGCCTTAGTAAGCCCAAGCTATGTCATAGGGCCCATGACCTTTTTTAAAGAGGTAAAGCCCTCTTTTCCTCCCATTTATTCACCATACGCGTGTGGGAGCATCTTAAATTCTCTCAAGGCTCTCCCAATTGTCCTCAAGGTTAAGGCTTGATCTAAGACCCATTTCCTTTTCTTCTTCCTCTTCTCTCGTATAGAATTTCGACTACCCCAAATTGGTGAGTTCTTCCCCTTCTCTCTTGTTTTTCGTGGAAATCTATTGGAGATATAGGGAAAACTTCGATTAAATTTGAGTCTTATTGCTGTATATTGATGGATTTTGGTGTGGGTGTTGTGATTATAAAGATCTCCCTTTGATTTGGCTCAAGGGTTCCATTCCCTTTTTCTCTCCTTTTCCATTAATTCATGATTTGGCGACTCCAAGAGGAAAGAGAAGCTTACTAATCATTATTTTTGGGTTTGATATCTGTGATTGTAACTATTTTATACCTTGGATTGATGGTTGTGTCAAAAATGATCGTGGATCATCTTCTTGCAAACTACAGAAATCCTAGTTGTCGCTAAGTGCCAGTATTTCGACGCTAAGCGATGGATGACAAAAACTATCTGGAAGTTTGATGCTTAGCGATGGATTTGGCGCTAAGCAACAAAATTCTAGCGCTGAGCAACAAAAGGCCTGATCCTCTCTATTGTATTGGCGCTGAGCGCCAGTTTTGTGGCACTAGGCTTGGATTCATCAGGGTTGGGTCCAAGAAAGAAGGTGAAGTGTAGTTGACTACCAAGGGTTTCATGTTAAGTGTGCTTTAAAACATTGGAGAAATGTTTTAGCTTCAAAAGAAAGATATATTTATCTTGTATGCTTGATTTATGAGGTTTTATGTCGTTATGTAATGGATGTGTGTGAGCTTTGTTGTTGTTGTTTTGTGATGTTGTTGTTTTAAAGGATTTTAGAATCTTGATATACTATTGAAGTGGAAGGTTGCTTAGATAGGACCTCCACTTATTGGGAGGATTTGTTGGTGAAATCCTAATGAGGTATAGGCTACTCAAGTAAGGCCTAGCATGTTCACCATGTAGGTGTTGAAATGAGCCTACATGGGGTTATTGGTGGTTGTTGGCCATGTGAGCCAATAAATTGAGCCCACATGGTGCTATTGTTAAATTCTGTTGAATCGTTGTTGTTGAATTTTATTAAATTGTTGATGTTGGATTGATAGTGGATGGTGTTGTACATGTATTCATACATGAGTCTGCAGTGGTGGTTGCGTTATGAGCAGGCACGTAAGTTGGTGGGTTGACAGGAGTTGAGGCTGAGTCGGACCTTTAGTGCTGGATAAGACATGGGATCGGATTCATGGGCCTTCGAGGATAAGTGAATGGGCAATTCTGCAGAGGGCCCATGTAATGCAAACCTTGAGTCACAATGAGCCACCACACACATACATTTATCCCGACAGTTTACATAATCTTGTCTGTAGATTAGAGTTTGGCAATCCCTGAATGGAGAAAGGCATGTGACGAGGTGCTGTTGACACCATGTTAGGGGGTGAGACCTGGCTGATCACTCGAATTGTTGTAAACCTCTCGAGAGTAGTGTCTTCATGCATTGGCATAGTGGATGGTGAAATTGATTTATAATGTGGTATGCATCATGAATGTGTTTGTAAAGCTGTATATATGTGAATGTGAATGACGATATTACATCATGGTGATTGAGGTGTATGTTCTCTTTGTGACAGACAAGTGTGATTCTATTGTTGGCTATTTTCTTTTGATTATATGTCATATTGTTTTATATAAGCTTACTCTCGCACTATTTTACACGTGTGGTTCATGCCTATGATGATCACATCGTTAACGTGGGAGTAGATGGTGAGCCTTCCGTTGATCCAACTATTCAGAGTTGATGGCAGAGCTGCCAGCTTAGAGACAAGGAGATGTGATGAATCACAATCTCACTTTTGTTGTCCTTTTGATAGTTGTCTCACTTTTGAGATTCGATGTATAGCTTGACCAGCTTTAGGGAAAGTGATTTGTATCCCCTCTCCCTTATTGATGCATATTTTGGGTTGTGGCATTGACACATATATTTTATTAAATCTTTGATTTGTACATATATATATATTGCACATATTGAGTTGGGTTGAGATAGATGGTCTCTTATGCATATGTACTTGTTGATAGTGATGTTCTGTTGTATGTCTAATAGGAAGAAGGGTAGCGTTGTCTCGTAGCAATAGTGGGTCATTACAATGTCAAATTCAAGTTCCTGGCAACAATGCCAAAAACTTGTTACACTAAAGGAAGTTATCATTCCTTAGCTTATTAGGTTTGTTAGGATGAGTGTGATGTAATGGTTTGTTGAGGATGAGAATATGACTAAGGAGAATGTGTAAATTCTAACTCAGCAAATATACTAATCAACAAATAATAAAAGTGATAAATAAAGTATTGTCCCACAGAAACTTGATTGAGCATTATGTACTAATATTTGGCATTAGTCAAATGAATCAAAGGTTAAGTTGTCACAGTTAATGGTTAGTTTCAGAAGTAAAAGGAACTCAAACTTCATATAAAAGATGCAAAAGACTTAAGGGTGGAAAAACATAAATCATGATTCCCTATCCTCAGTTCCTAGTCTCACTCACTTACAACCTTAATCTAACACCTTGATTCAATGTTTGAATGCACTTCTAATAACTATTCGCAATTCCTTGACAACTAGTCCTATAATTACCAAAAAAGAAACCTAATTCCTTAGGTGCCCTCATTAAACACTCATGATTATACTCAGTATTCTTAAGAATGCACATAACCACACCCTTCCTTTCCTAGAGCACATGCAATTATGTGTCACAAGTCAAATCTCAATTTAGCTAAAGATCTATTTTGCAAGTTAACTTTAAGCTAGCTTAAGTAGTTGATTTCCATCATACTAATAACATTAAGCCAAAATAAGTGAAATTCAATCACAAAGCATGAAATCAAAGCACAATTGAATAATTCATAGAGTGCAGAATAGAGATTTGGTCATTACAAAAAGACACAAAATGAAAATAAGAACTTAACACAAAATTAAGTAAAGAGGAGAATTCATGGAAGCATTCCATTGAAGTTCCACACCCATTATTAGAGCAAGACTAAAAAATACTCAAGACACACTAAGAAGGGACAAGAATAGAGAAAAACCAAAACAGTGAAACTAACTCAAAAGTCCTTGAAAATGTGCTCAAAACACGTATTTATAAGTTATAGGATTCAAGTCATCACCCAGTATTATCATTCCATTGCGAGGTGCTCGCACAGTTGACAACCTGGATGGGTGATCCTTCTATCATTAAATGTCCTTGTAATTGAAAACGATTATGATAGTTGAGTTAGTTATTCATTGTTATCAATTCCTCATTGGGCGTATTAACACACCGAGGGCCTTATAACTGAGCAATGAGCTTGCAGTGGAAGCATATTCCTTAATTTCCTACAATTTTTAGACATTTTTGTAGTATTTATGCAAAATGTAATTTTTAACTACATTTCTAATATTTCCTAATCTATATTAATTTTTACTATTTATATGAGGTTTATTATTATCGTGGTATTTAATTCCCTAAATTGATTCAATGAATCTTCATCAAATGGAGATTCATAACTTACACAGACAGACATCCATTCTTCCCACACCATTAGAACATTAGTGCTTAGAAAAGAAAATTTGAATTTGCAAAGGGCTAAGGATGCCTTTTAACACACACACAAAATTTACTCCCTCCTTATCACTATTATTATAGATTTTTTCTCTCATACCTTTAAATAAATTGATTCTGTTCATCTAACTATCCAACAAATAGGAATAAGAATGAGTATTTTAAAAGGAAAATGATAGAAATAAGAATGATACAAAATAAGGAAAGGATGTGAATGTAGAAAAATAAAAAGAGAGACTATAGAGAAGATGAAGATTATTGCAAAAACATGATAAAATAAAAAATATATATTAAGGAGTTATTTATCTTTTTTTGTTACCATGTTATAGTTGCAAAGTATCCATCGGTTTTAGTGATAACTAATCTCCACTAGAGAACTTGACTAACTACCTTTAGTGGAATCTCCCCTCCCAACCACATTATTTCCATTCACAAGGGTTGAGCTTGAGATATTGCTTAAGAGATCAAAGTCCAAATCGAACCAATTTAATATTGGTAAGGAGTTATTTACCTTTGTAAAAAAGGAAGAGAGGAAATATATGAAGAAAAGAAGATAGAGAGCATGTGAAAAATTGTTATAGGAGGATATTTATTGATAAGAGAAAAATGATATCTATTTGGAAAGATAAATCAGCATATCTATGTGGTGTTATAAGTTTTGAATAAACATTGGAATTACTTTTTTTATCATGTGAGAAATGTAAAAATGAGAGATAAAGTTATAGGAGACTTCTCCAAATTTGTGCCTTTGATTATAATAAGCGTTAAATGATGTAAAGTAATTTTATATGCAAGTGGGAAGTAGAAAGAAATTTGTGGTTTATTGGCTGAATAGGTACGTGTACTAGGGATGACGATGAGCATAAGTCAAGCTTAGGAAAATTTTGAACTCGAACTAATTTAAAATGGTTAGGTTAAGTCGAGTTCATTTAATTCATGTGAGTTAATCCAACCTAACTTAACTCCGATCACAATTAGGTTGGGTTAAGTTAGATTATCATGTTGAATATTTAAAATATATATAATGGGAAAATTAGAAAAGCAAACAAAATAGGAAGAAAACTAAAAAATATAAAAATTGAAAGAAAATATATATCTTTTTTTTTTTTGGTAACCATGTTATTGGTGCAAAGTATCTACCAGCTTTGTCGATGACTAATTTCTACCGAAAAACCTAGTTAGTCACCTTTAGTGGGATCTTCCCTTCTAATCATGTTTTTTCTATCTACAAGATTCGAACCTAAGACTTTGCTTAAGGAGTCCAAACCTAGTTCCACTCGAACCAACTATATGATGGTAAGAAAATAGATATCCTGTCTTAAAATTTAGATCTAGAAAAGAATAAATAAATAAACTAAAGACTAACAATAATTAAATATTAAATATTTTTATATTTAATTATAGTTAGATTATATTAGACTAGATGGAGTTTGAAATCTCCAAATCTAATTCCTGACCTAATTATTTTCGATTCAATTATTTCCAAACTATTCTATATGATTCGTTAACCTAACTTAATTTAGTATTTTTAGCTCAAATTAGATTGATCATGTCAATCCAAACCATTAATCTATGCATTGAGAGAATAGTAGTTTTTTTTTTTTTTTTAGCTTGCCAGGTATTGAATAGGAAAGAAAGAGAAAGCATTTACGAAAAATAATTTGAGAAAAAAGAGTAACCATACTCTATCCTATAAATGTTATTATATGAATACTAAAATATTTTCATTTAGATGGAATCTCATGTAATGGATGCATATCCTTGAGATTGACAAAATGCATAACATTAAAAGAATACTTGGAACATGATTGATTGATTGGTTGTTTTTTTACTAAATTACATGATTAGATGTTGAAATTAATTAAAAAATAAAAAAATTAATTCAAATAATTTCTAATTTATTTATCATAAAATTTAGATATTTCAAAATATATTTTTACTTATTTATTTATTTTTATAAATTATTATATTTATTATTAATTTGAAATAAATTTTAATCTCGATTCATATGTCTTAACTAATTTTTTCCTAAACTTCAAATTAGTTAACTATCAAGTACAAAGATCATCTCACACAAGATTATTTTAATTTAACCGCTGATCTGACTTGAGTCTTGAATATATCATTGCACCAAAAAATTAGTCATCCAAACTTTATTAGTTCAGTTAAAATTTTCAAATTGTACTAAAAAAGATTAAATTTTTCTAATTAAGATAAAAAAATTTAGAACGTTAAAAACAAGGTCCATATTATAAAAGAATAATAGTATTGGAACTGCTAGTAAAAGTCAAATTTAAAGGCGTTTCATACAAATAGACCTTTAAATAACGTTTCTTCCTACAACAACTATTAAGGCGTAGCCTTATTCAATGTTGTTAAAATCATGATCTTTCTCGTAAGATCGCACGATTTTACATGTCAAAGGACGCCTGGCGAGCTAAATCATTAGATGATGGGATCGGTCTAGGATCACGATTTACCACTTTTAATCATGAGATCATTGATCCCAGCAAAGTCGAACGCAACCAAAGTCATGAAATGTACCCGACCATGTACAACCCCATTTCATTCAATTGTCCATCGTTGGACCCCCTCTTTCTTCGCAACCGTTAAATCTATAAATCGTGTTGCTATTGTCGCCGTGCGTCATCACTGTTGTTGCCAATTATTATGTCTCTAGGTCCTGTTACCCAACGTCTAGTGGCGTGGTAGAATTCGACATGTTGACGCAAACCAGTATGAAGATCGTGATAAGGTTTTGAGAATTTGAGGATGGGTGTGCCCATTGTGTCGTTTTGTTTTTGAGATTTATAGGGAAGAATAAAATAGATGCACATAGTGAAGAAGCGAGCGAGTGCCTAGGTTTGACAAAGTGGAGAAGGAAGACTTTTCAAAGTTGCTAAAAGCCTAGTTACGACAAGGCCTTGTATTGGTGTCACCTTTTGTTGCTTCCACTCTGCCATGATTGGGCAACCTTATCTCATTCATAGCCTATTTGATTTTGTCTATCAAAATTTATATTTTACAAAAATATATATGTTTTGGCATAAATTTATAATTAAAATGAACATATTTTAATTAAGTTTCAATATATTTTTATTTCTTAAAAGATGATAATTTTTAATTTTTGTCTTTAATTTTTTTTATTTAATTAATTCTTGAAAATTACAAATAAAGATTAAAACTAAATTATCAAGTTACATATTTTACACATATGTGTTATATATTTATATTTATATTTATATATTAGTATTTTAGGTAAGAATGTAGGATTTTGCAATCCGAGTTACGATTCTTGAGTTATGATTTTTTTTCCTTCCCTCCCGATCCTAGGTAGGATCTTAATTTTAACAATTGTGGCCCTGCTATTACAATTACACAATTAATTGCAATAGTAGGCTCTCTATTATAATAGTTGAGAACCACTATTTTAGATCGACATATGGTAAAAAGTAAAAACTGTTACTGTAAGGTATATTTAACCGCTATTAAAGTTCAATTGTGCCCTATAGTAATTATTATTTTTTATGACTTAAATATGCATTTACTTCCTGTAAAATAAGTGAGTTTTAATTCTACTCTTTATAAAAAAAATTCTTTGGTTTTCATCCCTCAAAATCTGAAATCATTGTTTATGAACCTACTATTATGTAACACTTGCAAATTGTTTATGTGTTTAATAAAAGGTCAAATGATCATCCTAAGGCACACACTAGTGTCTATGTTAGTATGTGGCATATCTAAAATTTGTTCTAGATCTTTAAAATAAATGTTATTTATCTACGTTAAAATAAACGTTAGGAACAAAAAATAATGATTTCAGATTTTTGAAGGGATTAAAATCAAAGAAAAAATGTTTTATAAGAACCAAAATCAAAATCATTTATTTTACACAGACTAAAAATAATGATTTCAAATTTTAGAAGGATAAAAAACAAAAAAAAAATACAAAAACCAAAATAAAAACTCAATGAATTAACAACATATTTAAGTCATTTTGTATTGTATCTTTGTTTGAAATGATCTTTTAATCATTTTTTAACTAGAAATGCTCAAAAAAGCCTTAATACACTTCTTATTCAATATTCTCACACACACACACATTTATTCAATTTAAGCCCATTTATTCTTTTGACTAACAATGACAGGCTAACAAATAAAAAACTTATTATTGAATTATTAAAAATAAATTATATGACATTATGATTGTTGGAATTGTGCGAGATTGGATTATGCTAGATAATGTGAAAAATGATTTGATGAAATCAAATATTTTTTAAGAAAATTATGTTTGAAATAAATTAGTTATAAAGAACAATTTATACCAAAATTCCATTTATACAATTTGGATATGATATTAAGACTTATTTTAGTTATTGAAATATTCAAATGTAAAATGTAAGCATATTTATAAAAGAGATGAAAAAAAATGGAAAAAATAATGCTAAACAAATTCACTTTGTTTTATTTTTTCTACTTTTTGTGCATCTCTTTTGTATATTTCTTGATTTTTTTATAATTTTAAATCTTTTTGTTTTCTAAGATATTTTTCAAACAAAAAGCAATCAAAATACATTTTTTTAAAATTAATTTGAAAATATATGTGTTATTATATATATTAATCTTAAATAAAAATAGAAATATGTATTATTAAAATTCCATTTAGATATTTTATTTTGCTTATTTATAAATTATATTATCTTTCAAACTTCTTTTATGATTATTTTAAACTTTTAAACAAACAGCAACCAAAGTATTTTAATTTTTTTAAAATTTAAATATGTATTAATTTTGAACACACACATGTAAAGTGCTATTTAAAATATCGTACTTTTACTTATTCGTAAATTTTATTTTACATGTTTTAATAAGAAAATATTTAAAAAATATTTGTTTAGTTGATAATAATTTTTTTATTTTATTTATACTAACAATATTAAAACAATATTCATTAAATCTTTTATATGCTTTTGCTTCGTGATGTAATTTTTTATCTAATTTTTTAATTTTTAGTACAAGTTGAATTGTTTTATCATATTGAATAATACTTTATTTAATAAATAGCTAAAAGTATTGAAATTGTACTATAAAAGTTAATTCACCTAAACCTATCAAATGTATATGTTCAAGTTTAATTAACCATCATCAAAATTTAAAACTTAGAATATATAGAGATGTTCAATAAGTTAAATAAATTGTGAAATAAATTAATTGATTTCATTTTAATTAAAAATCATATCTCTTATGTATGTGTGTGTGTATAATTAACTCAACAAATATTTAATAAAATTATTAAATATTAATTATTAGATCCATTATAAAATTACATTAAATGAAAGTAATCAATAAATTATTAATTATTAAAATTATGTAAAAACGTTTTCTTTTAAATTTTATGAGAAAAATATTAAAATATAATTAAAATTCAATTAAAAATATTTTATTAAAAAAGAATAAAAATTAATATGTTGCATGTTCTATAAAATTTCACTTAATATATCACAACAATTATAATGACTTGATTTTTTTCCTTTTAAATCCTCTTTCTAAAGTTACAAAATACATATAAATATTGTCTCAAAAAATCAAATGAAAACTATGCCCCTTTACATATAAAAATAACTTATATGTATACAAAAGTCAAAAGTGTATTTAAATATTATTATAAATAAATTAAATAAAATTAGTTGACGAAGTTATTAAACTTTTTAACACAAGTTTATATGATATGAAATCATCAATATAGGTCATATCTTTTTATTTAACTTTAGCTCAACCCATCTCATGGGTGAATCAATTAAGAAAAATGTCTCGCAAACATCTAAAGTTATTTTTATTTGACCTACCAACCCACAAGTAAAATCGAGCTAACCTCATTAGTACAAAGAATGCTTTTTACATCAACAATTTATATTGGTTCCTAGAAAATTAATGTAGTATATGAGGTGGTGATATTTTAGCAATATTAAGAATGACATTTTAGATCATTTGGTAAAGAAATGATTTAGAATGTTGACATCATGTGCAACTTTTGCAAAAATTGACAAAATGTTCTTAGTTAGTTGTATTATAATCGATGTAAAAAATGATTTCTAGATTGTTTCTCAATGCACTCAATCTAGAAATTGGATAATCTAAGATTGTAAATTTGCACAACAAAAAATTATTGTATATCTTTAATTTTGTCTAAGAATATGCAAGATTGTATTTCTCATTGGTTTTTAGTACATACCTAATTACGATAATAATATGACCTCGATTAGGTTGTGTACTTGGAGAACCATAAGTAAATATTGTTAAAAAAAAATTAGATGAACAATAAAAGATATACAATAATCTAATGTGAAATTGATAATCTTGGATAGGACATGTCCCCACCCTATGTATGATGGAAAACTTCATCATCCAACTAATTTTCCTCAATGGAAAAAAAATTGATTAGTTGTTTTCGAAGTTTGACAATGAGCCAAGAAACCTCTGTCTCACACTTTGTAAGATGAAATAAATCCTTATGGTAATATTAGTAGTACACATATAGTTCATAACTTATTCTATTAATGATTTACAACCTATCTCATTGGTTGTGTATGAAACACAAGTACATTATGATGTCTATGATGATTTTGCACCTAAAATAATTACAAAACAACGTAAATGTTTACCTATAGCCTTTGATTGAAGACTAGAAAATGTTGTAAGATGATGGTGTTGATGTCTTTAGAGTCATTTAAGATGTCAGCCTTGATCTATTGTACTATAAATGACTTTCTAATACACGAAAACTTGTCTAGATATAGTGTTAATTAAGGCATAACATAAGTTCGATTTGTGGGGAAAGAAACCAATTACTATCAACTTCAACATGGAAGAAAGATAATCTACCTTGGTCATTGAAGATTTCTCAAACAGAATCACCCTTATTGTAGATTAAAAAAACTTGTCAATGACTTTTAAGAGAATGAAAATGCTTCAAAGACATTAACTAAAGAGGAAGTTTGTCAATGAGTGAATGACATTGATGTTATATTCGATAAAACTCAAAATTGCACAATTGATAAAAACTTATGGAATAAATTATTTATCTTCTTCTATCTTCCATAATGGCGTTGTCTTGATGTAAGGCACGAAATTGATGTGATGCATGTTGTAATATCCTAAATTTTAAACATAGGAAGAAAACTCGACTAAATATCGTGTACCTTGATTAAGGGCAAGTACTTAACACCTTAAGAGAGTGTAGCTACATAGACACATGTCCATGCATATATATATATATATATATATATATAATATGAATAGTCTTCTAAATTATTATGTTTATTGGAAAAACGTTGTTTGTTTGAGAAATTATCATATTAAATTATTTTTGATTCATAATAGATAGGTGGCTAGATATTTTAAAGAAATAATATTTAATTATAGGGTGTTTTATTTGATTAAAAATATTGCCTATGAAAGCTATGCTTTCTTTGACATTTATGAGTTGAAATTTTGTTTTTAAAATTATGATAACTAAATGAGAACTTAATAAAATGTTTAAATTAAGAGTATTCCAGAAATTAAAGTTGCTTTCTCAAATCATATTTATAAGTATATAAGTGTGATGATATAAATTAAGAGTTTTAACGTAAGAAAACTTTTAAAATAAATCCTTTTATATATATCATATGAGTTGATATAAGGATTACAAAATATGTTTTTATAATAAAAAGCACTTAAATTATAAATATGAGTGCTTAAGAATAAACATATGTTGCTATAGCAATTGCTTTGTAAGTCTAATTATGTATATAAGTTTTGATATATATATAACCATAACAACTAAATTGTGAGTTTAAATATACTAAAGCTTTTAAATAGATGTCGTAAGTTATCTCGTGTTCCTATAAGGAATCCTAAACTTCGTTTTCATAATATGGGTGCTTTATTAATAAATATATTTAATGAATTCTTTTGGGGAAACCATAAGTATTGGAAATTTCAATATATTTTTCAAAACACGAGATTAATGGGGTTGATTGTAACACCCCAATGTTTTTCTTTAATTAATATGGATTATTATTATTATTATTATTATTATTATTTGTTTGCCTTGTTTTTAATAAAATGGTATTTTGGGAGAAAGATATATTGGGCCTTTAAAATGTGGTTTTATAATTAGAATGTTTTAAGACCCTTGTGTTGGGCTTAGTTTTTATAAGCCCAAAGTTAGCTTTAAGAGTCCTTTAGGTTTCTTGAAAACCTAACCCTTTTCCCTCATTCTCTCTCTTGTGCCACTTTGGAGATACTATGTCGTCAAAGCCGTTACAGTCAAGAAGTGAGGAATCGTAGGAAGACGCGGCTATACCATTCACATCCTCTTGTCAAAGATAACCTCTTTCAAGGTAAGGAGAAGTGAGTTGTCTCACTCACGAGTATGGCTTTGGTCATAAGTAGAGGGGTTGGCCCTAGACCTCAATTGTATGTGAAATTGTATGATTATTTGTAAAGGGAAATGTGACTTTCCCTAAATCATTAATGTGCTTTATCAGAATTTATGTTTAATTGTGAATATGGATTGTCATGAATTGCTTTTCCTTTTCCTTTTGTACCTAAGTTAGAGATTTAACGGGTTTTGAGGCAATTGTGAGTGAGTGAAGAGTTTATAAATTAGATTGACCAATTATCAATGTAGAAGAGTGATTAAGAATTTAATTATTTGTTTTTGAGTGTTTGGGAGCCAAGAAAAGTCGTGGGTTGCACGTTTACAAACCTTTACAATCTGCAAAATCGTGATTTAGCCTTAAGTGTGAGAAAGACAGAGAGTCTTTGCTAGTTTCGCGCTGAGCATCAGAAAGTTAACGCTGAGTGTGGAATAGGCAGGGAGAAACCCAGGTCCTCTAGAGGCTTGACGTTGAGCGTTGGAAAGTTGGCACTAAGTGTGAAAGTGACAAGGAATTCCTTGTATGAATGGTGCCAAGTGCTAATCCTTTAGCATTAAGTGTGATCTACCAAGACCCTAAGTTGATGTTGTTGATCTCCTATGTCTATTTGTTATATGATTTCCATTGTTTGGATGCCTTGTTGAGTTTATATCATGTGATTGTTATTTACCTTGAGAAAACTAAATGTGATATGAACTTGTTTCAATGTTCCATGATAAAAGCCTATAAAAAGCTATAAGTATTGTATGTGACCATGCATCATGACATTGAGTCATGTAGAGAAAGAAAGTATGTAGGAATTTGGCTGGGATGCGTTGTCTAACCCTATCCTTAGGGGTAGTACCTGGTGTGGAAACTATAATGGCCCATACTGATCCCATGGAGCGGGAGCATACTGGCAAAGCTAGGTAACCCTAACTAGTCACCGAGAAATATCATACTAATTGAGGGTGTGAAAGCCGAAGGCATCGGTACCAATGATGCTTCTTATGGCAATGCAATTACTCCTAGTCTACTTTCGAGATGAACTTAGATTTGTACCACATGTGCATGAGAAGTAGAAGCTAGGTATTACATTACACATGTTATGTGTTTTGATCCTTGCAAATTAATATTATTTTAATTATGTATGTGATTGTATTCTACCTGTCTCTTATCCTACTTTGAACATGATGTGAAGTGTATCTCACTTCCTTATTTTTTTGGTGTTCTCTATCTATGTCTATGATACACAGGTGACGTCTAGCAGGACCTTGAGGAGGAGTCTTAGAGTAAAGGCATTGGCCTTATTGTAGTTTATTTTATAGCATCTTTAGGTTTTGTCAACTTTGATAGTAATGTGACATTGGGGTCTTAGTTATTTATTATTTCAGGTTTTGAACTTTAGATTAATAACTTTACTTCTTAAAATTGGTTTATTTTTCAAAGACTTGCATGGCCAATTGCAGGGCACCATCTTTTGGTTAATCAATAAAGTATCTTATGTAGTTTTAGTAAATGTGATTTGCCAATGTGATGTCCTTTACCGTGTGAAGAAAAAGATTTTAAATTATCATTTTATTCCGTAAATAAAATGTACACTACATATTTTTCATAATATTTATTTAATAATTAGCTTGGAGGTTAAGGGTGTCACATTGATACCTAGACTTGTGCACAAAGTCGGGGCATCCCTTGTATTCCTGATGTTGAGTTTGGTGATAAGACTTTTTGAAAAAAGTTTTGAGAAATCTGAAATTTTCCTTTGAGTCGCTATTGACGATCAAATGGGATTTCTAAATGATTTTGAAACCTTTTCAAGAAAAGTTGAGCTTTGTATTTATGGATAGTATTAGGGTTAAGGAAAGAGAATTTTAAGAAAGTTATGAGCTTTTTTCTATAAATCCATCTCCACTTCTTTCATTTTGGCCTTCATAAAAAGAAAAGGCTTAATAACATTCATCATGTATCATAACGTTGTCAGATTTGTTGGTAGTCTTATATGGACTTGTAAGCCCAAAAAGGATAAAATGCTTCGTACTCAAGTAGTTGTCCCTTTTATAGGGAGAGTTGTTGTCCCTTAATAAGGAAGGTTATTGACCTCTTAATAAGGTGAGATTGTAAACACCCATAAGATGGAAATGCTTCGTATGGAGGGTAAAATGTCTAGTACGGGGTGGATGGCACCAAATTAAGTCAGATGGGTATCCGTATGCATCATGAACACTAATGAAAGAATAATAAATGGCTAATTAGAAAGACATGCATTGTATGCATTTTGATTAATGTAATGTGTTGTGTTCATGATGTGGTATGTTTGATATGAGTATGGATGTGTATGTATGATGTTGTTGACATATGTTATGTACTATGATATATATGCTAAATGTTTGTGAGTAAAGCTTAATTATAATATGATGTATTGTACTCACATGTCATTTGTGCCTGGGTTATAATGGTTGTGATGATGATAGTGCTGCCTAGGTTATTGTGATTAGTGGAGGTTCCTGTGTGGGTCACTATCCAAGGATGGCATTCCCTTCTGTAGTAGTCAGGATTATTATGTCTCTGTGTAGGTCACTGCTAATGAACAGTATACCCCTTCAAACTTATTATTCTATGGACCTATGTATTGGGTCCCAACCCAGGGATGGCATACCCTTAAACTTTATTTTTGCTATACTTGGAATGTTTCCGTCTATTATCTCACCCTGTTATTTTGTTATTCTTGGTTGTGGCCTTGCTTGTCACCAAGCAGCCAATGGACGAAAGGAGTTATATGTGGATTGCTCTAGAGGATGGCAATTGGAAGGAGCATGGTAAGCATCCTGATGGACAAAACTACTGTACGTATTCTTTGAGCATGCTACTTTCTGCTATGGACACTCAGACAGTGCAAATCCAAGCCAAGCCATGCCAATAATGCAAGACATACACTTATCCATGTCTGTGGACAAGCAAACGTACCAGTTTATAGCCCTTACTCCCACCGCTTCCATTGCTTTGGCAGTTTCTGCCTCGAGGAAGGCCACACCTAGAGAGCAAATTAGAGTAGCAAGGGTTCCCGAGGTCTCAACTGAGAAACAGTGGAGAGGTCATGGTCAGGATAGGCAGTAAGGCCCTCTGACTATTAGGCCAGCAAGCGATAGGACTAGCATGACTGCTAGGAGGGCAGCGCCACCGCACATACCTACCTTCTCTTAGACTGCTACATCCTTGAGAGCTCCACAAGATACTATGGAGTTTGCTGCCCAAGCGAGCAATGATAGGGATGGTGGTGGGGATAATGATGATGATCCCCCGAGTGACTTTCTAGATGGTAGCAATTCTAGTTAATCCTACCGTGTTGGGCAGGGACGATACACCCTTAGCCGGTAAGGCTAGCTTTGGGGGAAAGTCATAGTGTCCATGGGTTTGGTGAGTATTATGTGCTTAGTTTAGGATTGTGAGTTGTTAATTTCACTTGGATTCATGTACCGTATCTTATGACGCTTTCTACTTAGTTTGTAAAACTGTACATTCATCTATTTCCTTGGTGTTTGCATGGAACCTTTCCTTTTATATTATTTATGATTATGTTTCTCCAAAACCTAGTACCCCGTATACAATTGCCATCAGGTACTGACGAACAAGAGTATTTTCTTTAAAGCTTTATTTATTGTTTTTGATTTTGAAATTTGCACTTGTTTGCTTGTCCAGATTGATTTATATTTAGAATTTAAATATGTACATAAATTGTCTATCAGATATCTAGGAACGCAACCACCTTGAGTGGCCGTCTTATGTTATTTTTATTTTCGCTATATGAAGGTATTACATGGTGTTTATTTGAAACAGGTTCCATGTTTTATAAACTACTCATACATGTTTACTTTTAAAAGTGAAAATTTTTTCCTTTTTTTTTATAAAAAAATACACTAAACGAAGTTTTAATTTAATAAAAGCAAAACAATTATTAGCTAAACTCCAATCCCAATTAGCTGGTCCCTATACATGAAGAGAAAAATGTGTATAATCTTGTTATTGGAACACTTCTCAACATATAAGGTAAGACTAAGGATGGTGTAAATATTACACCAGATATGGTTGTAATTAGATGAGAGGATCTAGCTTCACAATCAATTGGTAAAAGGACTCATTTGCCTTCAACTTGTCATATATTGTCTATACATGATAGAATGAACTTTTGTGAATGTTTACGTGACATAAAAGTGTCACAAGGATATTATTTGAATGCTAATAAGCTTATGTTGATAAAAGTTTTGAAACCAATGGACTTAAAGTCTTATGATTGTCATGACTTGATGTAACAACTACAAGTATTGATTATTTGTGACATGTATTACAAAAAAAAAAATTAAAACATACCATAAATTGCACTTATTCTTTAATGCTATATGGAGAAATGTTATTGATTCCTGAAAATTGGATAAGTTGGAAAATAATGTTGCCATTATCTTACACCAATTGGACAGGTGCTTTTCTCCTTCATTTTTTGGGCATTATAGTACATTTAATTGTTCATTTGATTAAAAAAAATTAGGTTGTGTGGTTTTGTTTATTTATGGTGGATATACCCAATTGAGTGACACACGAAAATCCTAAAAGGAAATGTGAAGAATCCACACCAACCTAAAGCAAATTAGATATTTTGTTGAAGACGTTGTTTAGTTTTGTACTGACTACTTTTTAAAAGTAGACAGTGGGCTTCTAAAGTACCATCATGCTAGAAGAGTTGTAGGGAAGTGCACACAAGGAGTAGCAATGAAGTCCATGGGTCATGAGGAAGTGTTTCAAGCACAACTACACATTTTGAATAACAGTGATGTAGGTTAACCTTGCTTATATGCTCATAAAGGCTTGTTAAGGGAAAAATACCCCTAAATAAACGATAAAAGGTTGTTGACTGAGCATAACATAACTTTCTTATCCTAGTTTAAAGAACAAGTTGCATAAGATGATAATGTGCTTGATGTAATAAAATGGCTAACATGTGGACCTAACTTCGAGGTATTCTATTGGACTAAATATGATATCAATGAGTATTAATTCTATATAAAGTCTTAAGATGACAAATGAACTGCGAAAAATAGTGGAGTTATGATAGTAGTTGTATCCATGCATTTTTCTAGTACAAAAGATAAAAATCCAGTGTTGATATTCATATCTTATTTTGAAGTTATTGAAAATATTTGAGAGATTCACTACACTAAATTTAAAGTGTTTGTTTTCAAATGTAAGTGAGTTGATAGTAATAATGGTAAACAAATAAGTTGGGATTTACATCTATGGATCTTAATAGAGTAAGTTACAATGAAAAGTCCTTTATCATGACAGTCCAAGCGAAACAAGTGTTTTCTATCATTGATTTGTCTATTAGAAAAGTGCTTTATGGTTCTCTAAGGAATAAGGATGAATGCTAGAAATGAGATTGATGAATCAAGCTTTGATGTTTATAAAACCTCTTTTTTCTCATTAAGGCTATATAAATTCCACGAAGAAGATGATGATCATCATCATGAAAGGATGTGAGAAAATATCTCCATGTGAAATTTGAATTAAAGTAAATTAATTTTCTTATATATTTTGTACTTTATATTTTAATTATATTTATTATTTATTTTCTTTACTTACCTTGTTTTGTTTTATTCCTTAATAAGCGCATGGAAAATCATCATTTAATCATAAACCTCATCACAGATGCCTCATCATCTATATTGTTATCTATATTGTTAGATACATTATCTCATTTTTAATCATGTTTTTCCTTTCTTTTTATTTTTGCTTAATTCAATAGAATTTCAATTTCTTATTCTAAAGTAGTTTTTCTTCCTTCTTTTTGTTCCACATTTATATTATTATAAGTCTTTTACTTGAATTATATTCATTCATCTCTATTAAAGCTATCACCATTGCATTGTACACTACAACACCCATTTTCTATTGCATCAAACATAGAAACCACAAGAAAACAAGTGTTAGAGGGTACAAAGCAATGATGATAACTTTAACAAACATAAATGAATATAATTCAAGAGGATGTTTATAACAACATTATGTGAAACAAAAGAGAATGAACGAGACGACCTTGGAAGAAAGAATTGAATTTCTATTGGATCAAACAAAAGGTAAACATGTAATGAATTGTAGTTGTTTAGTTTAGTGATTGTAATGAGTGAAATTGTACTTCTATTTTGATATACAAGATATTTTTTCCAATTTATATACAAGATATATTACATATTATAATGAAATGTTTATTTGTGCTAGTTTTGTATCAAATGGTGGTTATGTTTTTGTAGTTTTCACATTGGATTGTATTGTATATTGGGAAGGAATTGTATTTGTAGTATTGTTCTTAATAAAGACTTTTTACATCTTGTAGTTTGGTTTTGGACAAAACTTGTTTCGAAAAGCACTTTCTAGATTGATTTTGGAAACAATCTAAAAAGTATTGACTTTTTATATTGGTTAATTTTACATTTGCATGTGAAACTGATCTAGAATGTAAAAACAATTGATCCTCATAGTCCTTTTTGTACTAGTTCCCTATGGTGAACCAAGTTCAATCCATTTTTCCCTTATTTTTTAGCTCAATTACATTTTTTTCATTATTATAGATTTTGACTTTCCTCTTTCACTCATGACCCATTTTCTTATTTTGAAACTACAAGTCCATATATGTAGTGGTTTACTCCATGATGCCTACCTTCTACTCACACTAATAGTTGTTTGCTATTGGAATTCTCTTCAATTGAAAACCATATAGACCTTATACCTCGAGTCGCTATACCTATTTGTCGACCAAGGTCTTTTAGAATAACTTTATTTCCTTTGTTTAAAGTTTGATAAAAATTTACATTACAAAGCTTTATTCACTAAAAAAAAAAAAAAGGATTTATCTACAGTTATTTTTGTGTTACCCATGGTTTAAACCCCTATTAAAAGCATAACTCATGGTTGGGTTTGTCGTGGCTAAGTCATTTGTGGCAAATGTGTTACCAATGATTTTTTATAACCAAGGGAAATGCAAGAGTAACTGCAAGAAATTACTTATGGTTTACACAACCCTTGTTAATTCCCAGGGGTTACAATATTGCAAATGATTAAAAATTACTTGCAATTTTTATAATCTTTAGTAATTACTCGTAGTTTTGATAACTCCCAATTGTTACCCACACTTATTATAACATTTCGTATTTACTGATGGTTTAGTAAACCTCAGGTAAGTCCCAAGGTTTACAAGTTGTTATGAATTACTTTAGGTTTTCATAACTCTTGGTAATTACTGGGCTTTACTAATCCTTGTTAACCTCATTAGTATCCTTATAGGTGAGTTATAGTGTATCCTATATTTTCTTAGCAGTTTTACAATTTGATATTCTTGAAAATTCATTAGAAGACAAAGCAAAAATAATAATATCTATGACTTTTAAATCAAATTCAATATCAATAGGAATATAAACCTCATTCTCAATAACATCCTAAATATCCATATCAATATATTCAAGGAAAATATTTATCCTGTCTTTCCAATAATTATATCCTTCAGCATTCAAGGTTAGAGCACGATTTATAAAGCGCTCTCTTGTGGAAATGAGTTAGTAGAGGCCATTATCATATTGAACTTGTTAAGCTTGTACCTAAGAGTCAAGCACTAATGCCTAGGGATGTCAACGAGGCGGGGCGGGTACAGATAGTAGTTACCCGCTACCCACCCCGCCCGATAAAACTTATACCCGTACCCGCCCCATTACCCGCATGGGTATTCGTTAAGCGGATACCCGCGGATATTAAAAATATCTGCGGGTATCCGTGGATATCTGCAGGTATTTTTAAAAAATAAAAAATAAAAAAAATAACAAATTTATTTTATGTGTTGTGACAATTATAAAGTGTTGCAAATTTTACTTTGAATTTATAAATTTAAATTTATAAATTAAAGAGTTATAATTTAAAATAATCACTTTAAACATAAATTTTAATTATTCTAACAATTTTTCTAAAAAGAATATAGTTTAAATGCTCACAAATTTATGTTCTTTTTCTTTTGTAATATAATTGTATAAGATTTCTCTTGTAATGAACAATATTTTTGAAAATTTTGAATAAATTTATATAATTTTATCTATATTAATATGTAAGGGTATTTAAGTAAATATATAATTGCGGGTAGCGGGTATCCGCGGGTATGGATACCATGATATCCGTACCCACCCTGTTAATAAACGGGTAATGGGTATACCCGTTCAGAATATCCGCGGGTATCCATTTAAAGTACCCATTTTCTACCCATGGCGAATTTTATCCGCGGGCACGGGTCTTTTTGACATCCCTACTAATGCCACTTGTTAACCAAATGGCCAACATAACTCAAGAAGGCGGTGAATTGAGGTATTTTAAAAACATTTTCACAAAACAATTTTCTCAAATCGTGAAGATTATAATTGTAAAAAGAAATGAAGAGAAAAACCCCAATTTGATTTGTTTAATAAATATCAGAGTAAAATTGTAGCGAATCAAGCAAGCAAGCAATCAAAACAATGTAAAAGTGGATTTAGAGAAGAGTGCACCTAAATTTATATTGGTTCGGTCACCAACTATGACTTACGTCTAGTCCTCAAGCCTTGCTTGAGATTTCTTCACTATTAAATCAGGGTTTATAATATAATAAGCTTTTTACACTCAAGAAACCATACCTTGAGAACCTAACCTTGGGATGCTCCTCAATGTATCACTCTAATCACCCACTAGGGATCATACACCCTAAGGTACCAAAAGAAAACCTACCTTGCAAACCCGAAAGAACCTTATCTCTCACAACCTAAGAAAAACCTTTTCCTAGAATCACCAAGGGAAACTATCCTTGATCTCACAAAAGGCAAGTCAAAAGCTATTAACCATTCTCAAAGTGGAGATATCACAAATTGAAGCACTAATGACTCACAACCTTAACCAAGCACTAGTTCAAGACAGTAGAATAATCTCAATTGCTTTTGGTCTCTTCTCTATTCTTCTTGTTTAATGACAACCTTCTTCATATAGGGATTCAAAGGATAATGGTATTTTAATTTCAAAATCCCTTAAGATAAGATTTGATTAGAATAGATACCAATTAGATTTTAAATCAAATCTTTTCGCAAATTTTATTTTACTTGTTAGGAATCAATTCCTTTAAAGGGAATCAATTCCTTTGCGTGGGAATCAATTTTTTCATTGATGGAATCAATTTCTTACGAGAAAATAACACTCAAAAATTGATTCTTTCACTTGTTAATCGATTCCTATCAAGGGCGAAGCAATCCTTTTGCCAATTTTAGATTTAAATGAGATTTTTCGCAAAAATGTCTTTTTTCTTTTATGTTTAACTTCTTGGAAATCAATTTATGTTTCCCATTTTAATCCCTTAAGTTAAACTTAGCTAGAATTGTAATGCCTTATAGAAATTCCCAAGTCTTTGACTCTTTGTCTTGACAAATGCTTTTGTCTATGACTTTGTCTTCATCAAAACTTTTTGAAATTAAATGTCCAAAAGTCATGTTCAACAATCTCCCTATTTTTTATGATGACAAACTAATGTGTTCTTGATGCCATAAATGCTTGTTATTCTATTTAGTCTTACTCCCCCTGAATGATTGCATTGATTGATCTTAAGCCCACCTGAATTTATGAGTCTTTGAATGATAAGAGTGAAATAAATCCTTTTTTCACAATTTTATTCCTAAAAATCCTTTAATTTTTTTCATTGAATTATACTTGTGACTTATGTGTATTTATCTATGTAAGTTCTTTTCTTTGGTTTCATTTCTATTATGTTATTGTAAATTTAGCTCTACAAATTTCATGTTTATATCAATTTTTTTTGAATCTATTTCACTCAATTGCTCCATGATATTTTCTTTACGTTTTTTGTGTTTGAAAATTCTTGTTTAAATTTTGGGCTTTTGGGTGCATGTTTTAACTTTATAATAATACAATTGTTGATTTATTAAGTAATAATGGTGCTTAAATAATATATGGAGTACATTCACTGTAACGACCCACCTTCGTCACAGGAATACTTGACCAACATAACCATAATTCAAGTTTAATTCAATTATAAAATTCTTTAATTAATTTATATATGAAAATTGGTAAGAATTTTTGCATTCTCATATGCTTTTTTATCCACTGGCACTAACATCCAATAGAAATTAAGTCCATACCACTGAACATATAAGAAGTAGAAATCATACACTCATGGAAATATCAGCACATGCCCACAAAAGATCAAAATACTTTAATGTGAAGTGTGTGTTAGTACATGTGACTCAACTATAAATACAAAACAAAAAGGGGAGAGGATGATACATATACCACGTACTTCCTAAGCTAGTCATGACTACTGACTCACACAACTAAAGAAGAATGATCCATTGTGGAACTTTCCCCAATCTAGGACTCAAGGTAGATAGCGAGAGGCATCGCGTGAATTGCCTCAACTATCTTCTCGTAAGAAGATCTTTTGCCTTTTGGCACATCAAGTGATGCTAATCCAAAAACTATAAGCTCGTTTAAAGGTCCGACTTGCAACTCCTCCAAGCTCCTCTAACGTATCCAGATTCGACGTGTAGGCAAGGACTAGGGAGCCAAACAAGGCTCCATCCATCTGCTCTTGCGACAACGAATCATTGTGATCATCACATAACACACACAAAAACATACTAGCAAGGATAAGCTACCTAAAAGAGATCAATCATATCAAAATAAAATAAGAAGCTAAAATTGATAGTATATTTAAACATGAATTCGTTCAAAGCACACAAGCATATCATAACAAGTCATCATATTTTCCAATCAACATGTTATACCCTTATTAATCATAGCAACCACTATGTAAATGTCAACATTTATAGACCCTCTCCATGGAGAACAACTGTTAAGCGACCAACCAGATGCATCCTTTAAACGTGGTAAAAATCAACACCCAAATATGGGTAAAAGCGGCAAGTGCTAAAAACCATTGGAGGATACCAGTCCTGATCTCAGAGTAATTATGGCTTCGTCGGGATATACATATGTGGGTAATCGCCACCACGACTCGAGCTATGTAATAGCCCTAACATCTTGTGGAATCGCGCATCCGTATATCCCCAAGGAAAATCAACATGCCTCCACTAGCTTTCACCATGCTTATCAAAGTGGCCTTCAAAGAATCATGCATGTATGCATATCAACAATAATAACAACATTCAACAAAACAACAATTTCATGACTTAGTTCCTTTACATAGGTTAGATGTATCCAATTATATGCTTGCCACCCACTGGGTTGAGCCTTTCCACGAGAATATCTAGTTGAACAACAACTTAACTAGACAAGAATCACCATTTAAAAACTTTTCAATATACCATCAAGTCATATATATTAACCATATCATTAATTCACCACTCTTATCCCCAAGAAAAAAATAAAATCTTCATATGTCACAACATCGTTAAAAGATCCATACTTAAGATTCTTCAAGTGTCAAAACATAGCATTTCATAAAACTAGAAAAAAAATTTAGAACTTTAAGTTCAAAACAAATTCCAGCAACCTCTAGTTTTAAACTTCGGTTTTGAAATTAAATTTGAACAAGTGGATGATTTTTGCTAGATATGATTCATAGCTTGTTGAAAAGAAAATTTTGTTTATTTTCTAGATCCAACTCTCCCTTGAACTATGAAGGGTCACTATTCTAGAACTTAGCCAAGCCTTGAAACTCGGAAGGCACGACAGCATAAGTAGCTTTTGCAGCAGCTCAAGATATCTTTGTTTGCGCCATAGCAGCCTGATGCTACTGAGCTATGACAGTCTCCTATTGGGCTGCAGTAGTCTGTTGTTGAACCATAGTAGCAACCATCACCTCCATTACCCTGCCAATCTGAGAGAAATCAACTGGAGGTGAGGGTGGTGGGTTAGATCCCCTCATCGAGATCTTGCAAAACCAATCACAACATGTTCATAAGTCATCCAACCATGATTGCTTCTCGTATGAAAGGACCCACATCATAACAACATGACTAAAACAATCAACACACAACATCACATCTAAGCACACAACAAAAACTTGCCAGACCTATTTCCCATAGGTTCACCAAAAGACACGACTAACTCTGATACCAAAAATGTAATGACCCACTATCGCTACTAAACAATGCAACCATTCTACTGTTTTTATTTTTTTCAAGAAAACTACCTCAATCAACATGCAACTAAAAATCGTCATCAACATGTACACATATATAAGCGTTATGTATAAGACCATTCGTCTCAACCAAGATCAACTGTGCAATATATACCAAGGGTGTAAATGGGTCTAACCCAACCCAACCGACTCGACCCGACCCAATTACATTTGGGCGAGTTGGGTTAGGTCATCGGGGTTGGGTTGGTGTTTTGTTCAACAAACCTAATTAGGTTTGGGTTGGGTCACGAGTTGAAACATTTCAAACCCGATCAACCCGACCTCTTATTATTTAATAAAAAAAGATTATTATTTCACTTAATTAACTAATTAAGTTATTCACATTTCATTTGATAAATGGAGAATATTTTTCTAGTCAGTGTTAGATTTGTGTGATTGAACTAGTATTTTAATTTGAACATGCATTGGATGTATTTTTCCTATTTTTTTTTTTGTTTTTTGTGATTTTTTTTTTGAATTTTCTAAAATTTTCAATTTTTTGTTTGTGACCCGATTACCCAACCCGATTACTGGTCGGGTTAGGTTGGGTCACTGGAAAAAAAGCTTCAACCCGACTCAACCCAACCCGATTAAATTTAATTGGGTTGGGTCTTAAATAGGGATAAACCCAACCTAACCCGGGCCATTTACACCCCTAACATGTACTAACCAAAGATCAATAAAACATACTTGCCAATGCCACAACCAAGATGTACATCAATAAGGGGGAGGGGATACAAAACATACTCTCTAAAGTTGGTCAAGCTAAACATCATGTGAAAATGAAACCAAACAATTATTCAAAATAGTCATCTCAAAAAGGGAAACATGACCCATCACCTCCAACCAAAAGCTTCGCCATCAATTGTGAGTAGCCAGATTCTCTGGAGCCTCGCCATCCGCTCCTACGTCAATGACGTGATCATCACAGTCAAACAAGAACAACAAGAACAACAACAATAACAACAACAACAAGGCAAGGGTGAGCTTACTTGAAACAACATATCATATAGTACAAAAGGAAAGAAATAGAAAATCTCCTACTCATACATCGATAGGTAAACATACACATCCACTATCATGATTCAGTACCTTCATTTACATACATACATAAGAATCCACATATAATTTCATAATAGATGGCCACATTATGAATCAATGACACCAATCACCATTGCCAATGCATGAGGACACTACTTTTGAGAGATTTACAATATTTCAAGCAACCAGTATAGACATGTTCCTTAACATAGCACCATCCACAGCTATTGGAGAACACTGTAGCTTTGATCTACGGATAAAATCAAGTGGTTGATCAGGATATATATACATGGGTAGTGGCTCACCATGGCACTAGGCTTGCAACGACCTTAGCCCCCTATGGAATTGTCCGTCGTCCTATCCCCAAAGTCTTAATTGCAATGACCCCACTGACCTTTCCGACACTAGGTTAGAGGTCTGTCTAAGCCTCAACTCCTGTCAACCAACCAACTTATGTGCCTGCTTATAATGTAGGTACCAGTGCAAACTAATGCATGAATGTATGTACCACACCATCCATCATCAAACCAATATCAACAATTTAATAAAGTTTAACAACAACACCATGTGGGCTTAATTCAGCACCACATATGGTCAACAATTACAACAACCCCATATAAGCTCAATTCAACACCTAACATGGCAAACAGGCATGGCCCTATTTGAGCAATATATACCTCTTTAGGATTTCACCAACAAATCCTCTTGACAACATGTGGAGGTCCTATCTAAGCAACCTTCCACTTCTACAGCATATCCAACAATCAACAACAATAGCCATGGACCTAACTTGCGAATCACTACCATGTGCATTGGCCATCAAACCTCGCATTTCCTTGGTCACTCCTGTGACACCCTTTGTCACAATACTTATTTTCTCTAGTATTTTATTTAATCGTTAGTCTTTATTTGTTATTTTACAGGTAATTTTTTTTAAGTGTAATCATGAAGATGAAAATAATTAGTGAATTCATAATCTTATACACACACACACACACACACATTATAAGTGATAACCATTAGAAGTATGTGGTGATAAGGGTATACAGACTAGCATCATGAAATTCACAGTATCTCTAAAAGAAAAGGATTAGCCTAGCTGACTAATATATACATAACATCAAAAGATAAGGATCCTAGCCTACCTACATATAATGCATCAAAAGAGTAAAAGCCTATAGATCAAAGCAGTCAGCCATCTACATCCTCAACCTACCCTACCCATGGAATCCCTACTGATAGTCCTCCTCAGGATCTTCCTCCTCCTTATCCCCAATGACATGGCCATCGCTAGTCAACCATCCATTGGACCTAGAGGATCTAGGAATAAAGTCAACAGTCTGGCTAGGAACCAAAAACCCATACTAAAAGTAGGATCATATAGAGGTAGTGACACAGGTAGTGAAGGCAAGATGCTCCTAGGTGACAAGGACTCATAATACTGCACCACTGATGTAGACTAAAAATTTGGCATCGCTGAATCAGACGAAGGTGATAAAGACGAGGGTGGAGTCACTCGTACATATCCAGAGGCGGATGACTGGGTGTAGATCATAGGTAAGCTGATCAAAGCAGTCTATACCGGAATAGTCATAAAAACGGGCATATATGTAATAGTAACAACTGAAAAGTATCCTCGAAGTACTAAGGGTCATAGGTCCAATGACCCATGTTAGTGTAGTGCACAGCTATCCTTAGGAACAGGATGAAGGGCTCCATCATTGTCAGCTACTCTTCGATAAACCAGCAACACATACAAAACATGGAAATAGAAGAAAAAGGAATGAGGTCATATCACCTTTATATTTAAGGTAAAAAACAATGAACCTTAATGGTTCCAAACAAATAGAATAATCACTGTGAGTGATCACCAAAGTATACAATGCAAAAGGGTACTAAAGTTTTATCTAAGTTTGACAAACTCATGCATGTAGGCCCATGCCTCCAACTTCCATGATTAAAGGACTTTGCTTTTTATTTGGGTGACGATCGAAAGTGCATATTCCTTCATGGCACTTCTTTTTATAGACAAACACAAGTATTTTCTTTTGAAGGAATACTCTCACCAACCATGGATATGCTCAATAGTTGTTGGGGTTATTAAGCCAGAAAAGGTGAATACTCCTAGCTCAGGATTGCAAGTCCTAGCTCTTAGGATTTCACAACCCAATTCCTTACACCCCAAGACTCCGAGAGTCCTACATACATCCCTCAGGTACCATACTGTGGTCCACCCATCTCACATTTTATTTTACTCAATGCATATGATATATGCTTTCTATCTTAACACAATTACTTAACTAAAGGTTATGAATTTTCTCCTGGAAATTCGACAAAGTCTCATTTGTTTTTTGGTACTATCCCATATACCACAAGAGTAAAGTCAATTAACAATAGAGACACCACCTGCTAAATAATACAATCCACAGTTTCTAATCATTCTCAATCTCAGTCTCAATCTCAATATCATTTCAATTTCAAAACTCAATTCATTTTCACATAGGCTTTCATGGCCTAATCATTTGGTAGCTTTCAAGCTTACCACAATTGTCATATCTCAGTCTCAATTCTAAAACTACAAAAACATAGCATCTTAACACTTTAACTCGAGTAAAATAATCAAAACAAAACCATTATTCCATCCAATACTACACAATAGCCATACTCCACTTATATAGGCTAGCAAGATAAATTTTAGTTTCCACACATGATTCTTTAGTTCAAGATCCTCTACTAATATTTGATCAAAAAGCCTTTTGCTCATCGTCCTCATTTAGTCTAGGTATTAATATTCTTTCTCAAAATAGGAATCCAATTTAATTAACTAAAGTTAGCGTTCTAAATTTTGTTATAAGTGGTTGATCATTATATTACCATTACTAGTACTTAATTTTAGGATTTTAATCCATTAATGTTATGTTACTTTATCACCACACACCATTAAATTCGCTTGACAATATATACTAAAAATCTAGTTCATTAAAACTAATTTGTTAAGTCTAGGCTACTTTAACTAGCTCACTATTCTTATTCATGGTCCTAAATTAGTAAGTTTCTCCTTGTTGACTTGATTTTTCTCTACAATATATAAGGAGTTTCAAGTACTAACCATGAATCATAAGCACACTAGTTTCAAGTTCATTTCTATACTTTCTAGAATATAAAACGTGTTTCCCTTAGAATATACAATTCTATGACTTATTACTAATTTCTCTTCATGCATCCTTTATGAATTTCTTTTACCAATTCAAGTGATTTTAACTCCATAATTGTCCATGACCTTATTAGTTAAATCTCCAACCTTCCAATATACTAAAACTCCATTTCAAAACTAATTTTTGCTGTCATATTTAAAAACAGGACAGCATGCAACCCATGTACATAAACATGTTCCCTCTGGCTCAAAATGCATCTAAATTCACTCAATCCTCCTCCTTTGTGTTCTTTAATGTGGTGACATTCATTATCAGTCAATTATCTATCATTTAAACACTAGGAAACTTAAATTTTTCATTGTTGTAGAACTGCAGGACAACAACTTGTATTTGCTACATAATGACTAATTTCAAGTGTCAAAACGTGTCAAAATGACTATCAATGTTCACCAAACTTTAAAGGTACCATATACTAACTATAAGACACCTAATTTCTACAATTAACATACTTTAAATCTCATTAAAGTATAGTTTTTCATCCTTAAAATGAAGCATAATAGATTTTCGTTTTTGCTGTTCACATGGTAATTTCAAGTAGCAAATCATGTTTAAATGACCTCTTGTGCTTGCCAAATTTTAGAGGGATCATATACAAATCAAAATACAATTAATAAGCAACATTTAGCTCACAAATCTGTGATTTTACTAGCCTTAAGCACAACAGACCAACAACAGTAAAATTATGTAGAAAATTCATTAATTTTATGCTTTTAACACATAGTTTGAACATAATTTCACTCTTTTCAAGTTTGGTAATGACATAACACCTTTTGTAGCTGAAAATCATGATCAAAAGTAAGTTAATTTCCTAATTCATCACACCAATTCAGACATAAAAACAGCAATCATGTTTTTGGCAGAATATATGCTTTTCAAGTGGCAAGATCAAGTCATTGAGCTTCATACACATGCATACAAGTTAGAGCTTCAACCCACAACTACTTAGGGCATGAATTACATGAAGAATATGATCTTAAAACAAATTTAATAGCAAGAAATGGTGAGCAAGCTATTGATTTAAAAAAAAATAGAGTTGATTTCATAAAACATATATCACAACACTCATGGATTAGCTTCAATGGATATACACAACCAAGGAGATCAAGGAAATCTCCATTATCATGTGATTTCAGATCATATAAAGGTAACAAAACCTCCTCCCCTTACTTTCTGTACTGCCACATGAAGATGAGAGCAAAATGGTGTAAAGATGCCAAGTTCCAAGACTCCTACAAGCTTGATCAAGAGAGAAACAAAGCCTTGGATGTGTGTGTGCCTTAAGAGAAAATGAAATCAATGTTGGGTTTTTGAGAGGGAGGTTGAAATCTGATCTAGATTTACAGAAAGAGGAAGTGATGGCTACTCCTCTCTTCCCTTAGCACGAAACGTGTATTTGTAAAGCTCTTAAAGCATCAGAGTTCATTAATAATTTAGAGAGTAGAAATCTATAATTTTTCTTTACAAAACATGTATTTGTAAAACTCTTAAAGCATCAGAGTTCATTAATAATTTAGAGAGTAGAAATCTATAATTTTTCTTTACAAAACTCTTCCAGACACATTAAATTAGCTTTCTTAATTTTTTATAATTGTTGGAGTTATCTAAGTATCTATAGTTGAGCTCGCAAAGTTACCCATGAACACTTTGAGTCAAAATTGAAGAATCTCTAAAAATTATGAAAAAATTTACACTAATATAAAATAATATTCTAATCATATTTCCATGTTCAGAATATTATTTTATCATGTTTTTATATTTATTTAGCATTTTTCTATCCTAATGTGTCTATATTTCTAACGGAAGGGTCTTTAGTTAATTCTATAGATCTCTAACATGTATGAGTCTAAATACAATCTTTTGTTTTGAAAAAATGTTAATTTCTCAAGATACAAAATTGATATTTAGACTTTCATGCCATGTCCCTGTATATTGAAACGATAGTAATAATAGAAAATAATAATATATAAGAGTCTATTGAAAATAGAATATTAATATTAATATTTCCTAAAATTGAAGGTGTTACAACTCCAATTGAGCCCCTTGGATAGAGAAATTGATCACGACCCTATCATCCCTATGCTGACCATCGCAACCCATCCACGTTAGGACCATGCCACCATCATGCACTTAATGACTATTGCACCTTTAATTGCAACCACATCAACAAGCCCATCATCATTGAATTCATCGCACTCATAGCAAAGCTTCAATCAGGTCTCCACCATTCCAACCATTGCCCCTTGTCTTTTTCTTCTTGTGTATGTTTTGAACGTTGAGTAATGCTTGCCCCTTTGAAATTCAAGTGATCAAAGCATTCTTTTCTTTTTCCTTATGGATAAAGCTAACTAGCCTATATGGATAATATTCTATTTGTATTATATAGTTATAATAATGTGATCGAGTACCTAGACACAGAGAGTTTCTTTTATTTTATGGCCACTACAACATGTTTGATAAAATGCTTGAAAGAGATATTTGCTCTTGTAAGATCAAAAACTACTTAAAGATGTGGGCAACAGGTCTTTTGTTGCTTTATTGATTGTTTTTCTTTCTTTACGGTATGTTATTAGAGCATTTAGGGATGCTTTGGACTCCATCCAATGGCCCTTCCTGAAAATAATGGCCTCCAACTAATTAAAATGTCATATGCTATTATGGTAGAGAATATACTAGCCTTCAACAAGAATCAATATAATGCAGAGATGATCTATGACAATGAAGAACTTAAAACATTTTTATCTTGATCGATAATCTACAAAGCTTTCATGAATTAATTAAATTCACCATAAATTAATGACAATTTATCTGCTATCATTTGATTAATTGTTGGAATGACACAATGACACAATGTAAACATTACATCTTCTATAAAGATGTAAATAGAACCAAAAGAATAGCATTCAGAATAAGTATAGAGCAAAAAACTTAGATAATTAGATTTGTGAAGGATATGATGCATACATTACACAAGTCTATAGCCACATCAAGCCTCCATGCTCATGTACCATCCGCAAGCACAACACCATAAAGCACCATCCTGAACAATGGTTACAGTTTCAAACTTGATGCACACAAAGCAACAAACTCAGTCACCCTAAGCCACTACCCATGGCTGAGCTAAAAGGTAATCACTACACCCAAACACCATCAAAACCAACAAACACCCAGAATCGGGCTACGCAACTCTAAAACTACCCCTTGAGCCGCAAAACTGCACCAGCTAGCACTTTGTCCAATCGCTATCGACATCACTAAATCACCATCAATCAGATTGAGTCCGAGAGCACCATCGCCTCACCATCAGGTCACCTCCACACCATGGCATGTTGTTCACGCCTCCATTTTCCACTCTTTTGGACCTTATCAGGTGTAAAATATTTTAAATAATAACATTTATGGCAGTTTTACATTGCTAGAAAATTTGTGGCATTTTTTAATTGCCAGAAATTTTAAAACCTAACTTCTCCCATTACCACTTTGTCACGTGGTTGCAACATCAGCCAAGTTATTCATGTGGCACATGATGTGGCAGCCAACATAGCTGTCACATCATTACTTAATGGTTCAAGTTAATGACAATGACTAAAAATGAAATAGGAATTTTATGAGACTAAGATCGGCCAAAGATTCTATGAGAAACTAAAAGCAAAAAACGACATAAAATGAAAAACTAAAAACACAATTAATCCGATTAATTTAATTTAAAGTCAATTTTATGAACAGTAACCTAAACAAACACTCAACCCAAGTCAGTATGTGCAATTTTAATATTTTTTTTATTTACTAATTTCTGATTCGACCCAAAAAAATAAAAATAAAAAATCACAAATTTATGATTTTGATTTTTGAAGTTCAACACCAGCTGCGCTGGTAACGCACATGGCCTAGCTGGGCGCTTACCTTCCGCTCCTAAGAAACCGACACTCACAATAAACAAAAGAATTGCCCTAATAAATACAAAATACCAAACCGATTTTACTTGCATCATCAACTGTTGTTCTTGTTCTCCCAAGTCAAATCGAGTTTACTTAGTGGCCAAAATTGATTACTATTATTATTGGAGATTCCATGCTCGAGAAAAGAGCAATGAGTGTATTTGAAGGCACGGACCCCACAATGGTGCTGGAGTTGGTCCTTTGAGATGCCAATGCCATTAATGTTACACATTGCCCCATGTCCCAAAACCAAAACTTTCCACCCACATGCCTGCATTTAGAGGGAGTCAATGCCTTCTATTTAACCACACTGTTACTCACTTGTACTTTTCCTTTGTTGGGTATGAGTGAGTTTTGTTTTGCCCCTCGTGTCTCTTTTAGTTTGGTTTAGGTTTCTTCCTTTTGTAGGTTTGTTAGGGGCAGAGAACTGGGTGGTTGACCTAAACTAAGTGGTGATAAGGAGTTCGGGGGTGTTGGGTTCAAATTTTTGTTTTTTGGGAAGTGGGTATGTGTGTGTGGTGATAATGGAGTGGTTCTAGGGTTTTTGAGGTGGTGGTGTTGTTGATTGAATCTGGTGGTGGATTTGGCTCTTTTTGGTTTGTTGGGTTGCTGGGAATTTTGATAAAGGTTGCGTCTTTGGAGGAAGGGAATGGAAAGGAGCTGCATTGTGAATCAATTTCAAGAAGGGTGAATTTGAGGCCAAGTGGTTCTGTGTGGTACAGTGTTTGTGAAGGGTTTGATTGGGTTTCAAATTCAATTGATCTTAGATCTGTTCTTCACTCGGTTTTGTTCATCAATTGCTGTTCTCTTCTGGGGATTTGAGTGAATGGCTTGCGTGAAATTGGGTTCCAAAGCTGATGCTTTCCAGCGTCAAGGGCAGGCCTGGTATCTAGCCTTATCCTTTTGTTTGCTCTGTAAATTACAGTTTTGTTGTTTTGATTTTCTCTCTCTTCTCTCTTCAAATGCTATGTTCTTTTTGTGTGTTGTGAAGTCTAGGATTAGGAAGAACATGTTTATCTACTTTTTAGCTGTACATTTACTGAATGCTTGCTTGTTTCTTCGAGTGTTTACAATGGTTCAGAATATTGAACTCTTGTTGAAGTGTGTGTAATTGGATATTGGATATAAGGCGAATGATTCTTTTTGTGAAGGTCTTATAATCTTTCTTGTTAGATCTTTCTATGTCAAATTCAGGTTTGGTACTTGAGGCCTACTTGTAAAGCCGAAGTGGAAAGTGCTTCATGAGTTCCTTCCCTTTTTCCTTTTAGTAATTTGATATAATTTGTCAAACATATATGCGTGTCAAACATATAATTTGTACTCCTTTGATGCCATTTTGATAGAAATGGACTTGTCAATGAAGATTTTTATTCTTAACTTGTTGTACAAGTGCTTAATTTGATTTATTTTCTTCATGGTCTGTGAGGAACGAATCTATTATTTTCTTCATTTTTTCATTTGAGTATGCTTCTTATTCGTTACAGTATATGAATTGGCATGAATATGCCTCAGTATGCCAACTCTGAAGATAGGCAATAGCCCAGTTAATGGACCTTGCACTGCACTTCTCATTACTAAATTTTTAGTTGTCCTATATGTTTCTTTTATTGTATTCTGAAGTGAAATTGGCATTCGTTCAATATATGATTTTACAAGACAGTGAAGGCTGACATTTTTCTTTCCTGTCTTGGCTTTTTAAAAGTAAGCCATTTTTAAATGAGACTGTTTTGAGCACAAACTGATTTGTAATGCACTGTGTTTGATGGAACTTTTTTTGTAATTTTGACACATTTATATAATCTGTGTCCTTTACATTGCTTTTATAACCATAGGTTCTGCACAACTGGGCTTCCTAGTGATATAGTTGTTGAAGTTGGAGAGATGTCCTTTCATCTTCACAAGGTATAAAATATCTATATCTATTCTTTTAGTTTTTTATCATCAGATCTAGTTGATGCTCTATTCAAAGTTCAAACATTAGTTCGCTTAAATATCTAGCTAAAAACTTGCCAAAGTTTACATGAAGATAGACATAGCAGATTTACTAGTACATTAGCATTATCATGTTATGAAGTATGCTGTCAGTTTGCTGGTCGTTGAAAATAATTGATACTGCTACTGCTGGAATGTAATTGTAGTTGGGCATATTTCTGTGTTAATAAAAACTTGATAATTTTTGTTATTGTCTTTGGGCCTTATGTAAATGTACATGTAATATGGTGAAGGGCGTTATTTTGTTCTGTTTTTGGAAAACAGTGCCAAGTTATAATTCTATTTTCCTGCATATATCATTTAGCACATGTTTGAATTTGCATTTTTACACAAGATAACTTTCCGTCTAAAAAGCTTGCTCTCACTATTTTGAAGATAAGGTTTTGTGAATATAAGATAAGCTAATTCAAATTTATGTTTAATGCAGTTCCCTTTGCTCTCTAGAAGTGGGATTCTGGAAAGAATGATTGCCGAGGCTTCTGAATCAGAGGAAGAATGTGTCATATCCCTTGGAGACATTCCTGGTGGGGCCAAAACATTTGAACTTGTGGCGAAATTCTGCTACGGTGTGAAACTTGAACTTACAGCATCAAATGTTGTGTACCTTTGGTGTGCTGCGGAGCGTCTTGAAATGACTGAGGAATATGGTGAAGGCAATCTTATTTCACAGGCTGAAACCTTTTTTAATCAAGTGGTCCTCCACAGTTGGAAAGACTCTCTGAGGGCACTTCAAACCTGTGATGATGTTTTGTCCCATGCTGAAGAGCTCCACATTGTGAAAAGATGCATTGAATCACTGGCAGCAAAGGCATCTACTGACCCAAATTTATTTGGGTGGCCAGTGCTGGAGCGTGGTGGTCCTTTGCAGAGCCCCGGTGGAAGCGTTTTGTGGAATGGAATAAGTACTGGGGCAAGACCAAAAAATTCAAGTTCAGATTGGTGGTATGAGGATGTAACGAATTTGAGTTTACCTCTTTATAAGAGGTTGATAGCTGTCATGGAATCTCGAGGCATTAGGCAAGAGATTATTGCCGGTTCTCTTGCTTTCTATGCTAAAACATATCTTCCTGGGTTAAATCGACGTCAGGTTTCTGGTGAGTCCAGCCGTCTGACACAGGTAGCTATGGGGTCTCCACTATGTGAAGACGATCAGAAGATTCTCCTGGAAGAGATTGATGGATTGCTCCCAATGCAGAAGGGCCTGGTCCAAACAAAGTTCCTGTTTGGTCTACTTCGAACAGCCATGATTCTACGAGTGAACCCCTCTTGCATATCAAACTTGGAGAAACAGATTGGCATGCAGCTTGATCAAGCTACTCTGGAAGATCTCTTGATGCCGAATTTCTCATATTCAATGGAGACTCTTTACAATGTTGACTGTGTGCAAAGAATTCTTGACCATTTCCTTGCCATGGATCAGGTTACTGGAGGTGCCTCTCCATGCTCAATTGATGATGGTCAATTGATTGGATCACCTTCACTGACACCAATCACCATGGTAGCCAAGCTGATTGACGGTTACCTGGCAGAGGTTGCCCCAGATGTCAACTTAAAACTTCCTAAGTTTCAAGCCCTTGCTGCTGCTGTTCCAGAGTATGCCAGGCCTTTGGATGATGGTTTATATCGCGCTATAGATATTTATTTGAAGGTACATATCTAGACCAAATTGGTTTATATCATTCTATAATTAGTGTTTAATATGCTTTCAATATTGTGCTATAATGGACTTAGCCCATGTTATGCATCATGCCGCAAGTAGGCCATTTTCTTGGCCCGAATGAATACCATATATGTTTGTCCAATAATATTTTTGATTCTGCAATGCTTCTGGGTGTTTAAATTATTATTTATAAATGGTACTTATTGCTCATGTTTAATTCCCATCCTTGATTTGAATGGGCATACTTTACCCAAAGGATATTTGACTATAAACCAGATATCCATGTCACATTTCTGGACAGCTATCAAATTATAATCTGTTTCTTTCCATACACATTATATAGCACTATTTAGTATGGCTTGTGACACTTCAAACTAGTTTGGACTCATTCACTTCTCACTGTTGCTTTCACAAAACTACAGTCTCACCCATGGTTGGTGGAGTCTGAGAGAGAGCAACTATGTAGGCTGATGGATTGCCAGAAGCTCTCATTAGAAGCATGCACCCATGCTGCACAGAACGAGAGGCTACCCATCAGAATAATAGTTCAAGTTCTATTTTTTGAGCAGCTCCAGCTCCGGACATCAATCGCGGGTTGCTTTCTAGTTTCGGATAATCTTGATGGATCAAGGCAGTTAAGAAGTGGTTTTGTTGGATCTACAGAGGGTGGCTGGGCGTCAGCCGTGAAGGAAAATCAGGTTTTGAAAGTTGGAATGGATAACATGAGGATGAGGGTGTCTGAGCTTGAGAAGGAGTGCTCAAACATGAGGCAGGAGATTGAGAAATTGGGTCGCACAAAGGGATCAAGCACTTGGGGAACTGTGTCTAAGAAACTTGGGTTCAAGATAAAGTCTCAGATGTGTAGTGCTCAAGAAGGGTCAGTCAGCAACCAGAACAATGCAAATAGTAAGGTTGAGAAGTTGAAGGACAGACATGTAAAGCACAAGAAAAGTTCTTCTATTAGTGACAAAGCATCAGTCTCTTCAATTGTTCATTCGTAATGGCTACATGTTAATTTACTCACAAGGTCTTTTCTCTCACGTTACTGTGTCATATTGACTAATCAGTTTCTTTGCCCCTGCTTCTCTAGCAAGTGTAACTGAGATGGAAACAGATGTCTCTGTAATGTGTAAACCGTAGATTTAGCTTCGTTTTTTTTTTCCCCCCTTTGTCCCACTACATATGCATATAAAATGTTCATGCACATTATGTCTCTTATTGTCCAAAATATTCATTTGTTTGAATTTTAATAGAGGTATGTCTAAGGATTTATTCCTTAGAATTATGAAATATTAGGATGTAACTATTTGTACTTTTTTGCAACACCTCGCGCTTCTGATATTTGTTTGGGCACATATTCACTGGGGATGACAATTAGGACCCTTTAGGTACCTGCAAAAAAGTTTGCAACAAATAGGATAAATATCTGTTCAATGGGAATGGGTTTAGAGGTGGGAATTTGCCCACAAAATTGAGTGGAAATAAATGTGGGTATGAATATTATAGTACTAACTCCAGTCTCATGCCTGTACTTATATATATATATATATATATATATTATTAAAGACTTGAAACCTAAATTCGTTTCTCTGTGCAAGCTCCGAAGTCTAAAATTTCAAATTGCTAAAGCCAAGCCATTGTGCGCTATCCTAAGTTTACACGTTTAGTTGTTTCCCATGAATGTACAAAATCTTCATGAGATATGTAGAGAACTTTTGGCTAAAGAAGATGCACCACTTATGTCTCCTTGAGGTCATGTGTGCATGACTTTACTTCATAATTAATTATTTGTGCTTAAGAAATTATTTGAAACCATTACATTATTTGTTCTATTATAGGTATATGCAAGTTTTAACTTTTGAGTGTGCGCAACATTACTTTTGTCCATATCTGCAAATATCCTAAATAAAAAAAAAATATTAAAAAAATGATATATTAAACTCTATGCAATTAATTGTCCATCTATTAATTGTCCACAATTTGCAACAATTCATTATAGGCAATATATTATAATGTTGCGACTTTGATATCCTAAATTTGAATTGTGACCATTGATAATTTTTTGGCCTAACTTGTACAACTTCAAACTTTTAATATTTTTGCTCAAGATGCTTTTTAGCTATTAGAAGATTATCAAGAGCAAAGAAATAACATCCACTCACTTGAATATGATTAAGAAT
Organism: Spatholobus suberectus; assembly: GCA_004329165.1. Classification (NCBI taxonomy): domain Eukaryota; kingdom Viridiplantae; phylum Streptophyta; class Magnoliopsida; order Fabales; family Fabaceae; genus Spatholobus; species Spatholobus suberectus. The sequence continues at coordinate 42,244,093 of CM014729.1, forward strand.
ATAAAATGACAATGTACATATGTTCTGAAGCTAGATATGAAGAGTATTATTAAAATAGTGTTTTGGAAGTTATCATAAGTTGATTTCCTGAACTAGAAAAACTTCAATGTAGCTTTTGAATAAGTAAAACAAATTGGTTTCAAAATAAACTTTCTAGATATAATAAATAACATAAATAAAACTTGTTTCAATTATCAAAACCATGTTTTGCTGTAAAATAATACGAACATAAACTAAAAACCAATTCATAAGCCAAATGACAATAGTGTAGGTGTAGAAAACTAAAAAGTAAGGGGCAAGAGGATACTACATAGGGATTTTTTTATTCACCTACAAATCATTTGAGTTACATCTAGTCCCTACCTTAGTAGGTATTCTTCATTGTAAAACACTCTTATTTTACATAAGATATTTTCTCACAATACTCTACAAACTTTCCAACAACCAGTATTCCTTTCCTAAGCCTCTACAGACTCAACCATAATTCTATTAGTTGTCTGCCAACACTAACTCACCCAATTAGTTTGGTACAACACTTCCAACAACACCAATCCTCATGATTAGCCATTAGAAAAGCCCAATCTCTTTCAAAATACAGACTTTGACTCTTTACTTTTTCTAATACTCAATGAATAGATATACAGCATGATACATGTAACACCAGTGTTTTCCTAAAGTGTGATTTAGTGATTTAATAATTGAAAGTGGAAATTAAATTTAGTTTTGTAATTAAAAGTTAGTAAATAAATTGTAGATGTGTGGTTGTTATTTTATGTTGTGTTGTCTTGGAAACTCTGGTTTGAATTGTGGAATTTGAGAAAATGTGTTTGAGCCAAATATCTCTGTAGATTTTATGTCTGTCGGTCTAGTATGTGAATTTTGTGGTGTTGGGTTATTGGGCCTTAGCGAGCCTAGGACCTCTCTTAAAGCCCATAACCTCTTTTTAAGGGGCAACACTGTCTTCCTCTTCCACATATTGTCACTCACTCCTACAAATACTCCCAAACTCTCCCCATTCACTTTAATATGTTAAGAATCAAAGCAAATCCTCAAGGCAAGTTCCATTCTCCTTATAAGAGCCGTGGGTTTCTAGATTGAGATTCTCCTTTGATTTGGCTCAAGAGTTCCATTTCCCCTTTCTCTCTTTTTTCACTAATTCAAATCTTGGAGGCTCCAAGAGGTAAGGGAAACTTTTTCATAGTTGTTCTGTGTAGTGTGTGTGCTGTTATACTGATATATGTTGGAGATTTGCAAAATATCTGTTATAATGAGTTTTGTGGTGGTATGTTGGTAAAAATGGGTTTGGGATTTGAAATCTAAGATTTGGGTGATGAAATGTTGAATTAGTTGTACAATCTGATGCATATGAGCTTTGTTGAGATAGAATGATGATGTTGGAACTCTCATTGAGTCGAAATCTGGATCTGTATTATGGTGGAGATAGAGTTTTTTGCAGAAAAATCGTGTTTTTCACAATTCTGTTGAAGATAATTGATTATAGGAGCCTTATAATCGATTATTTAGAGTTTCAAAAGCTGTTTTCCTGATTCTGGCTTTGAAATAATCGATTATGCAAGCTAATAATCGATTATTTGAGCTTCAGGAATTGTTTTACTGACACTGGTTCTGAAATAATTGATTATGGAGATTCATAATCAATTGTCTCTATTAGTAAATGATTTTTGGTGCATTTTTTTAACTGGTTTAATTTGTTATTACAAGAGATAATCTGTTAGTATGGTAGTTAATATGCTATTTCAGAATTTAATATGCTATTTTAGAATTTAAATTTACCACTTTATAATTTGATCTATTATATACATTTATATATAAAAAAAAAGGTGTTATGCATTTTCAAAAGTCCTATTTAGGAATGACGGAAAGATGTCCAGTTTAAGTATGATTTCCTTAAACTAAGGAATTGAATTATTTTGAAAGGTTTTATGAATTTCAAGATTAACCAATCTTCTAAATGATTATAGATCTATGAATTTTGATCCTTAAAGATGCCAAATGTATGTTTCAAGATAAGTTGGATGTTTCAAATGGTTTTCGAAGAGAGTTTTTGGTTTCTAATCATCATTAATTGTTGGATATGGTGTTGAAGTGGAAGATTGCTTAAATAGGGCCTCCAAATGTTGTTGTTTTGGTTTTCAAACTATTGTTGATTGCTGGTGAAATCCTAAAAAGGTGTAGGCTGCTTGGATAGAGCCTTATCAATTGGCCATGTGTGGTGCTAAATTGAACCTGCATGGTGTTGTTGAATTATTGTGGCCATGTGTAGTGCTGAATTAAGCCCACATGGTGTTTTGGATGAAAATCTTGTTAATTATTGATTATGTATCATTGATGATGACATGATGGTTGTTGGTGTTGTATATGCATTGCATGCATATGTTGGCAGCTGAAGTAGCTGACGATGGACCTCATGTCATGATGCGGGCAGGCACATAATTGGTTGGCTAACTGGAGTGGATGCTCAAATAGGGCCTCCAACCTTGTGCTGGATGAGATGTGGGGCAACTGTCGATGGGCCTTCGGGGATAAGTGGATGGGCGATTCCGTAAGAGGCCAAGGTAATGCAAACCTTAAGTCGCGGTGAGCCATTACTCATATACACTTATCTTGACAAACCACATAATCTTATCCGTAGATCAAAGTTGGCAATCCCTGAATGGTAAATGGCACGTGTTGTTGTTGATGCCATGTTAGGGGATAAAACCTGGTTGCTCACTCAATTGTTGTAAATCTACTTAGAGTAGTGTTTACATGCATGACATGGTTGTCAATGAAGTTGAGTTACATTATAGTCATGTGTAATGAATTTAATTGGTGAACCCAACGTATGTGTATGTTGATATTTTACTGAAGGGGAACGATATGTGCTTATTCCTTGTTCATGGATGAGTATTAAATTATCTGTTGATTTATTTCCTTAATTATATGTTTTGTTGTTTTAAGTAAGCTTACCCTTGCATTGTTTGCACATGTGGTTTGTGCCTATGATGATCACGACTTCCGTTGATCTAGCTGCTCAGAGTTAATGGAGGAGCTACCAGCTTGGAGACGATGAGATGTAATGAGTCACATTCTCGCTTTTGTTGTTCTTTTGATAGTTGTTTTACTTTTTAGATTTGATGTATAGCTTGACCAGCCTTAGGGAGTGTGTTTTGTATCCCCTCTCCCTTACTTATGTATATTTTGGTTGTGGTATTGGCACGTAAGTTTTAAAAATCTTTGGTTTGCATATATTGCACTGTTGACTTTGGTTAAGATAGATGGTCTCTTATATATATGTACATGTTGATGATGATGTTTGTTGTATGTTAACCAAGGTAGTTTACTTCTAACATATATCTATCTATCTATATATATATATATATATATATATATATATATATATATATATATATATATATATATATATATATATATATATGTATGTATGTATGTATAATATAATATAATATAATAAATTAACAAATAAGAAGAATGATAGCGTTGTCCAGTAGCGACAGAGGGTCGTTACAATACATAACCTAAATACTCTTCTTAAGATATTACAAATGAATAAGAACACAACTAGAATGATTTTCTAAGAAGGGGTTCTCATCAGAAGACACTTTATCTCTTTAAAAGAATAGATTTCGCATATTTGATGCCTAAGTGTGTTGCACTTCCCTCTGTTGAATTTCTATATGGAGTAGCCTTTATATATAGGTTTAAACCTCAAACTAGTCGTTTATAGCCATTGGGAACTTAATCCAACTTATTCAAAAGCAACATGTCTTGTCACTTTCATTATAACAACTTTTTGACTCATTTTTTTGACTACTCTTACTTTTGGAATCTTTTCTTTTAAGGTTTATAATCCTTTCATCTTGAATTATATTCAATGATGATAATTAGTTAAGTTGGATTTTCTTCAAGGAATATTCTCTTACAAATTTTAGAATTTGTCAAGATTCTTATTTATGGAAAATTGATATTTTGTAGAAAGTTTACATTAAGCTTCGTAATAGTCTCAGTGAATCCCAATATGTTTTCCTTCATTTTCTTTGTCTTGTTTGCATTAATACAAGTCATGTATATTGATATCTTCCTTTTGGAATACCTTTAAATATAATTCTAAGAACATTTCTTCTAATATAACATTTGTGTTGCTGTTGGAACAATACTGATATACCTTTTTAAGTCCTTGTTCAGATTGTAGCTTATGATCAAATGTAGCTTTTGGTCTTGATATCTTTTTATCATTTTCTATTCAAATTCCATCTTCTGACAATGCTTTTGATCATATATTACTTCTGATGTTGCTGCACTTTGATCTTATGAAAACATGTTCAAACTTGTATGTTTACAAAAATTTGTCCATTTGATGTTGGTGCTTCCAAAGAATGCAAACTATGGCATTTTGTGCTTTTGAACATTTGCATACATTGGAAATATGCTTCTTGAACTTAATTTATGCTCTTTGTGATGTGTTCTTCTCAATGATGAGTTGTCATGTTCTTTAATCATATTCTGAAGGCAAATCATTAGGTACCATAAATTCAAAAGACTTAGAATTTGCTTTTTGACAGTTTTTTATTATTAAAACTTTAACTTAGGAAGGATTGACCTCATATATTGTCTTCTAGCTCAAGTTGGCAAGAAAAGACTAGAGAGTTATGATCCCGTCATAAAGCCCATATAGAAACATTGAAGAAGGCAAACCAATCGTATGTGACATTACCAACATTATGAATGTATACATTCTAGCTCATCCATGCCCCAAAGCCTAGGTTGAAGAATTTACTCCATGGAGTTAGATGCATAGCTTTCTCCCAAATGGCTTCACATCATCATAATCCCTAAGCATGGGCATTAAGAATTCATCATAATAGTGGCAACTAGGGCAAAAAGTGTTTGAAGTCATGCCTCACTTCCTATGATTCACATTGGTCAAAAGTTGACCATGGCCCAATTTCCAAACAAAGGTACAAATCCTGTGGGGCTAGACCAAGTACATATCTATTTAAAGAGGTTGTGGTTTATCTTCTTGCGTTTGGTCTAAAAAGCTAAAACGTTATAGGCATATTTTCTAACGAATGAGCCATCAAACGATAAGGCCCAACAAGAGAAGTCATCATGACCTGGCATTGAAGGCTTTTAAAGTTGTTATCCTCATACACAAGTCCTTAAGTAGTAGAGTAGATAGTCAATCCCACCGCCATTTTGAATTCTCCACATAAGAAGCCATGGAGAATTCACATTCACCAATCGAGATGCTAACTTGAGCTAAGTTATTCAGTTTCCCATAGCCAAGAATCTAAGACTCACACCGAAATTAAGCCTGATAACCTTTATTAATCACTTAGGTTATATAAAGATCAAGATTTTTACTTACTTAAAATTTGCCTTATAGGTTGGAGATGGTTGATTATGGCGTACTATTGTTGGAAGAACTTGGTCTTTGCAAGCATACTTGGCTTTGTATATCTAGACCTAGATCTTGTCTGGGTGAGCTATCAACTCCCAAGCCAATTTCATCATATATGCTTAGTTGAGGAGTCTAAGGTTGTAGAACCTTAATCCACCATCCTCTTTTGTTCTAAAAATTTTCTTCCAAGAAATTAAATGACACTTCTAATGGTTGGCAATGGTACCCTCAATAAAATTGTGACATATATGCTTAACTTCATCTAAAGCTTCTATAGGGATGCAATTAGTTTGCATAACATATCTTGTAATGCTCATAAGGAAAGATTGAGTAAGGGTTATACAGCTTACGAAGGAAAAAAAGGCTTCCTTCAAGCTAGAAAGTTTATTTTGCAAGTGATCAAAGATGAAAGAGAATGACTAGATGGTTACTCATTAGTAGATCATTGAAGCTTCAAGATACCTTCCTAGGTCATTCGTGATCTCAATACCCAACACGTGACTTAAGGCAAACATTGTCTATGTGCTTGTGTTCTTGGAGAAGAACACTTCAAACTTTTGGAGATTGATATTCTACCCTAACGCTAAGCAAAACTCATCCAAGACATCATTAATAACCTAAAGCTGGGAATAGGTTGCTTCAACAATATGAACAATATCATCCTCAAAACAAATATGAGAAAGCTTAGGTCTCGTGCCACGAACAAAGTAAAAAAGGTGCCACTCACCATTCATAATTGCATCTTAAATTTTATGACTCAATCTTTCCATGCAAAGCACAAAGAGGTAAAGGGATATAGGATCTTCTTGGTGTAAATCACAAAAGGAAGCAAATGGAGAAGTTAAAGGGCTATTCCAATTTAGGCTTATAGAAGCAAATGAAATACAATCTTGGATGACTTCATATACTTATAAATATAAACAAACCTTTAAATTGTCATCACCAAATCAACAAAAAAAAATTTCATCATTTAAGATAACAAATGAGTCTACAAAAAAATTATTTTCTAATAAAGGAAAATATATGTATATAACAAAAGATTTGTAAATATTACCAATTGTAAAAAATGAGATAATTAGGATCATATTTTATATTATCAAAGATTTTTCTATGTACAACACTTTTAATACTTATGCATAATTTTTTCCTCGTCTAAATTGAGTATTTTTTGTCCTTTTTTTGTACTTATTTTAGAAACATTGACATATAGTTGGTTATGAGTAAAAATTAGTCTTAGAGGAAAGAGTAAGATATGAGATAATAATTTGCCTTGACTTTTGTTAATAGTTATCATAAAACATAAATACAATGAAATTGTCTTCCCTTAAACTTGAAAGGAAATTTTGTATGAAAAGATTGAATCCTAAAAATAAAAATCTTATCCCCTAATATTTTTTTTCCTGTAATGACAGTGAGACACAATTTTGCTCAATTCATTTACAATTAGCCATATTGCATTACATAAATGAGAGTTATTTTTTTCAACATATTTAATTGCCCTAATGATTACATTATTAATGAGGTTTTGATCTTAATTGATTAGTCCTAGCACTAATTTGAATTATTGTTCCAAATTAGACTTTAAATTATTTTGACATTTGATATCATTTTGATGCTATTTTAGTATTTTGGTTGTTAGATCTAAGATGATTTAACCTTATGTTTTAATGATAACAAACAGACATAAGAGAATATTGTTTGCTTTGAAGGTTATATTTAAGGATGTAGATATTGGATTGTTTGACTACATCATTTGAGTAGAAAAACATTACCAAATGTATCCTATTACACAATCATCTAATAAAGTTGTAAACTTTATCAATCATAAGCTTTGACAAGGAATCTTGTGCACTTAAAAGACAAAGACTTTTTGATCAACAAGCTTGCTCTACAAGATTGAAGAGTTCGTATGTCTTACTCATAAAGGACAAAAATAGTGAGCTAACCAATTTTTGAGTCTCAAGTAAAGTGATTGATACAAAAGTATAATTATACAAGACAAAAATTCAAAATAAGCAAGCGCATCATATCACAATAATATAAACTTTTACCTGCTACATAGTCTTTGTACAAAAAGGACAAAGAAGGCATACTTCTGCTCTAACTTTATCAGTATAAAAAGGACTTCAACAATGACTATCTATTTCAGTGCCCATAAATAACTTAGAGTTCACAATAATATATAGTTAATGTAGTTCAAAAGAATATAGAGTTAATGCGCACATTTACTTTCAATCTTTTGCAAAACATTCTTTGTAACTCGATATAAATACTTTAAGAAAACTTTAGTTAAAGTTGTCATTTTTGTGTTTTCATCTATTCATATATCATCTATTCATATAAAAACCTTGAGTGCTAGTTGAGCTTGAAGAGAATTGCTTAAAAATTCTAGGGTTAAAGTGCCTAGAAAGGTAATAAGTGTAACACCTCAAATTTCAAGTACTAGAAATAAATCATGAGGTAGCTCTTAGTAGAACCCTTCTCATATGTTATTAGACAAAAGATGTCATTATTATTATTATTCCCATTATTATTAATATTATATTTATTGTTATTGTTCTAGTAGTTATTATCATTATTATTATTATTATTATTGTGTTGTGTTGTTGTTATTATATTTATTGTTATTATTATTATTCTTATTATTATTATTATTATTGTTATTAATACCTTAGTATTATAAATTAGTAGGAATATTATCATATAACTCAAAAGAGCATCTAGGGCCCAATAGGGGACTAAAGCCCACTAAGCCACATACCCACCCACATGTTATAAGAAGGGAATAGAGAAAGAGAATTAGGTTTAGCTGTCACAGATAGAAGAAGAAAGAAGGTAGAGAGAATGAGGAGAAAAGAAATAAGAAGAAGAGAAAAAGAAAGAAGAGGAATAGAAACCGGAGAATTCAAGCCCTAGAACTCAGCTTTACATGTCCCTAAAGGTGAGTGTTCTCCCCCGTGTCCTGCCTTATCCTTTATGTTGTGTTGTTTATCTATCTACCTTTTCCCTTTCCTTATGCCTAAGTTTAGGGATTTGATCTATTTTGAGGGGATTGTGAGTGAATGAGGAAATTATAGATTAGATTGACCAATTATCAATGTAGAAAAGTGATTAAGAATCTAATTATTTATCTTGAAGCATTTAGAACCCAAAGATAATAGGAAAAAAATAATAAATTAAAATTAGTACCTCGGATCAACCCGGTGGGATTAGATAGCCGCTGGACGACTTTTCTTCAAAAACTGGATTCTGTGTTGACGTTAAGCACGCGGACTCGCTGGGCGGGGTGAAACTTCAAAACTGGATTCTGCGTTGACGCTAAGCGCACAGACCTGTTGGGCGGGGTGAAACACCCGCTGGGTGGGACTTCCGTCTTACTGGGCAGATATAAGTTTTACTATTCCGTTTTTTGTGTTTTTGAACTCCTTTTTGCAGTTTCTAACTCATTGTTGTTTGTTTTCTTATGCCTTGTTGAGTTTATATTGTATGATTATTATTTACCTTGAAAGAAACTGAGTGTGATATGAAATTGTGTTAATGTTTCATGATAAAAGTCTATAAAAAGTTGTAAGCATTATTTGTGACCATGCATCATAACATTTGAGTTATGTGATGAGGAAAGTATGTAGGAATCTGGCTGGTGGAGGCTGTGATGGATTGTCTAACCTTAGCCTTGGGGGTTATCCGATTAGGAAAACTTTAATGGTCCATGCTAATCCCATGGAGCCGAGGCGTACTAGCAAAACTGGGTAATCTTGACTAGTCACCGAGGGATATCATGCTAGTTGAGGGTGCGAAAGCCAAAGACATCGGTATCAATGACGCTTCTTATGGCCTGCATTTACTCCTAGTCTACTTTCTGAAAAGTTTATGTTGGTACCACATGTGCATGAGTAGTGGTTTAGGAACATAGCACGCATATGTATCTTGTTATAGTGTGATATGTTAAAGTGTGCTATGTTGTAATTATGTGGATTCTATGTGACCCTATTTATGTGAATTCTATGTAAGAATGTAATTGTGTCTTGTGATGAAATGTTAAAGTTGTGGACATGTGATCATATCCTTCACATGTGTCGTTCCTGTTTGATAAAACAACACGAGGTATATGTCTAGTTACTAGACAAAGAATGTAAAAGAATTATATGCTTGTAATTGGAATTGTGTTTGCTACCTTAAGGATAAGTGAGAGGCTAGACCTTAGGATAGTGTTATGAGGGTTCTAGTTGGATAATAATAGTTGTAAATAACATAGAGAAAGGGTGAATTCCCTCATGGCATAATAAAAAGGTATAAGACAAGTAAGAGAGAAGAAATAAGAGTATTTTAGGATGTTTGTAACCTTAGACTTGACCTTAGAGGACAGCTTTGAATATTAAAAGGAAGAAGAGTAAATTTTAAAGAGGGTTTTGGGTAAGAAAGTATAAATAATGAGGATGAGTTCTTAGGTTAGGAATGAGATAGTAAACCAATATAATAGTTGTGAGAATGAGAGAGCAATTAATAGGGCGTATTGACTGTTGAAAAGTGTAAACTCGACCATAGGTATGGAGAATTATAAGAGACCTAGTGAGGCTAAAGCCATGAGAGATAAGTGATGAAGGTTGTCTGAGTAGAAAAGTCTGATCTAGCTGTAGAACCCTTAGAGCACTCACTGAGACATTATGTCTCACTCTTTTAAGTTTCCCCCTTTTCAGGATATAGGTGAAGACATGTGCAGATAGAACTTAGAGTCACGTGCAAGAAGATGTAGCCTAGTTTATGTAATTGTGTTTTTTTTTTGTATTCTATATATTTTGTACAACACCTTTGGGTGATAGATGAGTTGTATTAGGCATGTATAGTATTTTATTGTATTATTCTTATATGAATATAATTATATTTAAGAGTCGCTTCAACATGTTTCTATGTTTTTAAGTCTTTCCTTTTTGTTTGTAGAAATCTAGACCTAGTTACGGTAATACCCTCTAGGGTGTTACAGTAAGAAATTTGATTTTGGTGTAACTATGGTGTGTTTTAGTAAAAATATTGGTATTGAGCCAAGGATTGAATGTAATCTTGGTTGATAAGACAAACCAATATAAAACTTTATGTGCATCCTTTTATCTTCCTTACTTGTTTATTTTTATGACTTTAATGTTAGAAAAAAAAAAAAAGGAATTTGCCTGTATGCCAAAAGTCATTTTGTTTTAACAAAAAAATTTCCTTAAAAACAAAAGAAGTTCACATTGATCAGACTATATGTAATTCTTTCTTTATCTTATCTTTTGGTGTAACTTTAGGTTTCAAAGTTCTAAAGTGCATGCCTGTTTTTATTGTGTTTAAAAAATTTTGTAAAAAAAATTATAAAACACAATTCAACGCTCCTTTTTTTTTTTACTTTTTATCTTTATATTGGTCATAACTTGAGTTATAGATCTCTAATTTTGATGCTCTTTATATGATAGAAAAATAGTACAAAGACCTATAAATCCTATGAAATGAGGTTGGAAGTAATTCATGCATTTGAGGTAGTGTAATTTGGCCTTAAAGTTAGACTAGAGGTGCTGAGCATGTGTTGCAACGAATTCGAAAGGCATCGCAACGAGAGGCAAACGAAAATTCATGAACATCAATGAGTCGCCACCAATTATTATTTGAGGAAAATAATTGGAAAAACTTTTGTTTTGATAAAGTTGGTCTTTGAGAAAAAGATCTTGGGTTTGGGAGTCTAATTATGCATAGGAAATGGTGAAATTAAATCCCACTTAGCCCCTAATACATTTGTTAAAAAACAATTACCTTTAGTTAATTGGGCAAAACATATATAAAACTTAAATAGGGTTAAATATGTTTTTAGTTCCTCAAAATTTGACAAAGTGTTCTTTTGATCCCCTAAATTTAAAACTGAACTTTTGTGTCCCCCATTTTTAGAAATAGACCTATTTTCATCCATCAAGTTCATGTTGTTAGGTTATTTGCTAACGTGGCTAATGAACTGCCACGTCATCATCTACCACATGTCATTTTTGTTCCACGTGGCCTAATGGTGCCACGCCAGAGGAACTAAAATCGAACTTTTATATTTTAGAGAGACTAAAATGGAAGTTTTACATATTTAGAGGAACTACAATCGAACTTTTACATATTTAGAAGGACAAAAAATGTTTTATCATTTTGTATACATTAATCCTTGGGTAAAATAAAGAGAAAAGATCCAATATTATATTAATATTTGTAGCATTAATCATTAATTTAAAAAAGGATCCTTAAATCTGTTACACTTGTTTAGCAACACCCTTAGGCAAAATAAAGAAATAAGATTGATATACCTGAATAGAAAAAGGGAAAGAATTTATCAACTAAAGCCAACATAAGAGATAGCTTTGCAAGTCCACTTCTTGATCTTGATTTTTGTGAATATTTTTTTCACCAAAGCATTATAATCTACCTTCCGTATTTTTCTCAAAGAAGAGGAGATAAGACATATGGAACTCTCTTTTAGGATCAAATATATCTATAAGAGAGGTAAAGAACGATTTGTTTTGAGATTAAAAAAGGACTTGGGACTCTTTTTGTCAAGGAGTGAAGAGAGTTGGATTGGTTTGTAGTTTCGGATAAGAGAATGCGTTGACTAAGAAAGATGATGTATCAATTAAGTTGTATATTTATTTTTAATTAGGTAATCTATTTGTTAAATTTGTTTATTATTATCATTATGTAGAAATATTAAATTTCATATTATTAACAAAATAAAATAAAAAGAGTTGGGATAAATGTTTTATGATTGACAAATCTTTCACATTTTATGTATCTATTTTGTGAATTTGAACTAACATATAAAATTTATCGCTTATTTGACAGGCCTAGTTAAGCTAGGTAACTAGGGAAAAAAATAAGATAGAGATAAGAATATCTATATACATGAGTTATTTATTACTTATCCATTTATTCTTTTCATAATACTTATTTTTATGTTTTTTTTCATTCTTACTACTACTGTTCCATTATTCTAAAAATCATACCCACACAAGCTAAATGTTCAAGGCCCAAGTCTTAAAGACCTAATTATTATATAGATTAGTTCCTAACCAGCTTAATATACACAATATGGTTCCAAAATTTGGGTGCAGGACTAGCAAGTTTAGAGGTGTTGGCGTTGGCGTTAGAATGAATCAAAACCACGAGTATTTGGAATTCAATGTCTCTATGAGTGTTTTCCATTTTACTGAGGCTAAGGATTATTTGCTTATACATTTGCCTTTTGATTTTTGACACCTACTTATTGATTTTTCCATCTTGCTCTAGTGTTCTTGTGTAGAGTGTGTGTGAGAGTATATGATGCAGTGGCCTTGTCTAGAAAGTGAATGTGTTTGCTTGTGTGAGGATATGTGCAAATGAGAAGAGGAGAAAAAATTGATCAAGGAAGTTATGAATCATGCCAATCTCATGAGTGAAGAAGCTTACCTCTTGTAGCAATTTCAATCGCAATAAACCATTCCTTCTTCTTTTCTATGTCTCTTTCATAACATTTTGTCTTTGCTCTGAAATTTTGTTCCTTGTATCGTTCTTTTGTCCTACTATTTACAAAGCAAGAAGTTTGATTAGTTCATTGGATCAAAGGCTTGTTGGGTCATTGTTTTGACTAGGGATCAGGTTGCTTGCACACCATAGTTAATTCTGACACTACAAGTACATTACAAAGAGAAAAATTATTAGATAATCCAAAATTACTAAGTGTTCATAGTGTTAACCAATGTTTATATAACACATTCAAATTTTATAATTTACAAAAAAAAAATAAAAATTACATGCCATGTAAAGATTAACAAAAACCATAGTAACCAACACCACTTAATAGGTGCACTGGTCATTTTCATCTATTTTCATTTACTTATTTTTGGTTTTATTTGTGATTTATGATTTCATTTTTATTTTTCTTTCTTTTGTTTGATGTATTCTGTAAGTGGACTGGACTAGACTCCATTAAATAAGATTGAAGCCCAATGCTTTATTCAACAAATAATTTGATTTTTTGTCATTTATTTATTATTTATTATTTTTGCTAATTTAGGTCATTCAGCCCATTTGACATAATCAAGTAGGGTGTTGTTATTCTCACATCGCTGTTTGTTATTCTCAACCAACCAACTTTTTTTTTTTGGTTTTTTTTATAAAAATATCCTTGATGGAAACACATTTCAATTGTGTATCTCCATAAGATTTTGTCGAGATACACAACGGAAATGTATTTTCATTGTATATCTCTACAAAATGTTATTGAAATCCATAACAAAAACGAATTTTCATTGTGTATCTTAACAGAATTTTTGTTATGTATCTTGACATAACAGAAACTAGTTTTTTGTCAAGGGGTGCAGGTGAAGGGGTGCTTAAAGAGAATAGGGGGAAGGGGGAGGGGTGTAAGGGGAAGGGTAGAAGAGGAAATTCACAAAAAATTAAAACAATTAGGGTGTGAAAATAGAAAAATGGGGTAAGAATCACATGGCCCAATCATGTAATGTTGATTATTGGGACGCTTTTTTAGACTTTGTAGGCCCAATTTAGAATGGACACAAAATATACAAGAAAAGAAAAGAGGTAGATAAATACAATAAAACAAGAAAATAACGAAAAATAAAAAAAACAAATAAAATAAAATAAAGCAAGATAGTACTAATTTGCAAAGACTTTGATTCTATTTTTCTTTTGTTAAAATGAAATGAAATAAAAAAGTAAATAAATAAATATGATAATGACTTAAAAGTAGGGGATGCATAGACAAATAATAATAATAATAAAAGAGAAATATGGTGTTTACTATTTGTTTTTATAGGTTAATATAATAAACTAAATGAATTAGAAAATCAATAATAAAAAAAAAGTGGGCAAAATGTGCTGTTCACATGCATGCACATTATTGTTATTATTTTAGGTATAACTCACTCAAAACTCAAATGAGCCAAATGAGGTGTTATTGGAAACCTAATTTCATAGGCTAGTTGTGGAGTTAGGGTAGATTAAGGGTTATAAAATATTTGATAATTATAAATAAGAGAATATAAAGTGCAAAAATTGAACTTAAGTTATCAATTTAGTTTTGACCTTTTGAATAAAATTTTCTTTCTTCTCTTTTGTATTTTCTACATTGGTGAATGTTATAGAAAGGCTAATGGCGTGTTTGGTTGTCTATTGCATCCAGCGTTATTAAAATTAGATCGGCTGACTGGTCAGATTGGTTTGACAGGAAACCGAAACTATGGCTGGTCTAGTTGAGTTTTTAGATCATTTATGTAGTTAAACCATTAAAAACCCATTAACTCGACCCTAAACTGGTAAAAATCGGTGATGACTCATTCACTCGCCTTGGATGGTTTCCAAACTAACAATCTTGAATGTACTGTTGCTCTCTTTTGACAGTCTCCAATGTGTTGCCGCTACTTGCTTTCTCCAATACATTAGTGAGATAGCATGTAAGATCTAGTCAAGTCACATCTGCAATTTGCTAATTGAGAACCTACTAAACTAGCCTGTATGTATACATGAAAAAAATAATTCAAAGTGAAGGCAAATTTCAACTCGGTACCTTTAAGGGTAGAAAAAATAATTTATATATTATTGTAATTGTATTATATATTATTTTTGTTGTTGTTAATTTATTATTATACTTGCTACAAAATTCAACTTGTTACTTTGCTAGTCCTCGTCTATGTCAATTATAAGGAATATATTATAATAATAAAATATATTTTTTAAAGTAATTTTTAATATTTAAATAACAAATATAATTTACATATAATACATGTGTAATATAAAATTTATAAATTTAATATATACCAGTTCATGTGGTCGAACTAGTAACTAACCCAATACACAGACTGAGTCGATGACTAGTCCAATTCTGATGATATTGGTTGCATCATAAATTACTTGCATCTGATTTCCACATTAAGAGATAAGCTATGTGTATTAACTTTCAATTTCCACATCTTTTATGCACATTTTTGCCTTGCAAATGCGAAACCAAGCATGCATCAAACTTTTAATAAAGGATCCAATTATGAGTTACTCCTGCAAACATGCTTGTGTATGACTTAGAGAGATTTTGTTACCCATAATAATCTTACTTGACTTAAACAATATTATTTTATGTAAAAAATACATGTGGTATATACAACAAAAGGGACTAAAGTATAAAATTTGTTTAAGGTAGAGCTGTCAAACGGGTTGGGCCGATATCTCATCGAGCAATGTTTATTTTTTTGGCCCAGCCCAGCCCTGCCCTAGTTAGGCCATCGAGCCAATTTAGCCTTAATTTTGTGGGCACTGGTTAGCATTATCGTTTATTGTATTTATTACTTTTTTTGTCAAAAATTATTTAAAAATATTTAAAATTAAATTGTTTAAATCATTTAAAATATTTAAAATTAACACAAAAACCAACACCCCATTACGGTTTAGTGATGGACATTATCGTTTATTGTCAGTGGCACATATATTTGTGTATGTGGATGGAGACAAATTCAATGCAAACAAAGGATTCAAATAGTTCACAAGCTGTATAATAAGTGCGCTACAACAATTGTTATGATGCCCATCCAACTGATGGCCTTGATTTGGGTTTATGCAAAGCACCCACTCTCAAGCATCTTCGTAACATAAATAATTATTTATTTATTTTGTAACATCTATTGGGCTAGCCCGCAGCTCGGCCCGAGTCTAATTGGTCCATTAGGCTAAATGAGTCGAGCCAAATAGGCCCTATTTCTTTTAAACCACTTTTTTAGAGGCCCAACCCAGTATTTGGGCCAACCTATTTTGCTAACTCTAGTGTGAGGCCCATAATTTTAAATATTGTCATTGTTCTTTTTGGTAACTTGAAAAAAAGAAACAACTAAAGAATGTGAGAAGAAAAAAATATAAACCAAGGGCGAGAGAATTAAACACGGTCATTGTACATACTCAAAATCTCATGGGTACAAAGTAACCCATCTTTATATTTTTTTTATTTCTTAAAGTAATTTTATTTTATCTTATATAAGAACTTTTTAAAATTTATTAAAATGTCATTTTTAAACACAAATATTTTTTAAATTATTTCTCCTAATATCAATTCTATCAAACTATCAAAACAACTTACATAGACGTGCAATTTATTCTTAAATTTTGAATAGGAAAGAACAACTCAACCAACATTACAAAATGAAATGAAGCAGTATAGAAATAATAAAAAAACAAGAAGAAAAAAATGCTGGCGTTGAATTGTATATGACCGGTTAA
The DNA here is from genome assembly GCA_004329165.1 of Spatholobus suberectus. Lineage (NCBI taxonomy): Eukaryota > Viridiplantae > Streptophyta > Magnoliopsida > Fabales > Fabaceae > Spatholobus > Spatholobus suberectus. The sequence continues at coordinate 42,260,774 of CM014729.1, forward strand.
TTGGTTAAAATGTGTATTTGTGCACTGTCTCTGTGATATGTCTATCTAACATGAAATACTATACTAAATTATTCTCTCAAATTATAAGCTCATTTAATTTAATCTTTAAAATTGCAAAGATATTGTTTTAGTATCTAAAATTATTGAATAATTGCAATTATACTCCCTAATATCATTAACTAATGTTATTTCAATATATAAAATTATAAAAGTAAAATAAAAATGTTTAATATTTAATAAGTTCAGTGACTATGTTTCTTTTCTTTTCTTTTTTTATAATTTCACGTATTAAAATAACCAAACTCATAATTTAATATATTTCTCCCCTAATTTGGATCTGCTATTGTATTCCTTCCTTTTCAAATCAGTTTCTGCTTCTAGAGAAAGGTGTAGTTAAAATTTTCAAATGTTTTCTTTAAACTTAAGGTTATTTTAAAAATTCATTTAATTATTATTATATTTTTAAAGATGAAATAAAAATACTTTTCAAATAGAACACAACTTAAACACGCGATTAACTTTAGAAGAAAATAAAGTATGCTTTTATTTTTAAATAAATTAAGAGTTTAATTATACTTTGAAATAATCAGATATCATATTTAAAATGGAATTTTAATATAGTCATTATAAAAGTTAATAAATTTATCATATATAACAATCTGAGATTAAATAATAGTGTAATTTTTTTTTGCTATCAATATATTTAAATTAAATTGATAAATTAATTCTGTTACATTTGTTTTAAAATATATTTAGTTTGTTTTTATTATGTTATAAAAATATGAGTTTAATTTAAATACATTGTGCAAAGCTCTAGGGTGTTTTTTAATTAATTGATAGTGTAAAAGTCTTTACATTGATAATATATGGAAATTAAAATCTACAAACATTATATTTTATTTTATAAATTCATATAAATGAAAAATTATTTTTAAAAATAAATACATTATATGAATTTAATAATATACATGTACTATTAATGTAAAAGTTACTTTCAACTAATCAAAAATTATTTTTGTTATGATTTTTAAAGTAGTTATTATAAAAGTAAATAAACTTAACATAAATGTGAGTTTAATAGGTATATATCACCAGTGTAAAAAATTTTACGTTATTAAATAATCATAAGTCATTTTCAGTATAATTTTTAAAGTAATTATTATAAAAAATAACACACTTACTATGTATAACAATTTATGATTGGATAATATTTATTTTATTTTTTATAATATATATTATTTATTTATGGACATATATATATATATATATATATATATATATGGACATATATATACTTATATGTATATGTATGTACATATATATACATATATTGAAATAAAATCAGAGTAAAGAGCAAAAAATTCAGAGATAAATATAATAAACATGATGATATTGAAAACAAGAAGATGATAGAGAGCAAAAACTTACAAAATATTGAAAAACTATTATTGAATTCTTGAAGGCTTTAGGATATCATAATAAGAGAAGTTCATTACAAAAGAGTTCACTTGGCTATTTCGCTCTGCCGAATAAGGATGAAGAAGAGGGGATTTATAGATACTAAAAGTAGATGTAATGATTACATTTTGAAAAAAGAAAATTACATTATTGTTTTCACTATTGCTTGATTCCTTACTTTATTTGTTTTTGAGACACTGCCATTGTCTTCTTCTGCCGACGCTTACTATTGAGAGATTCTGTTATTTTTTGCTTGACGTCTTCTGCCAACACTTTACTTTATTGTTTTAATCGAAGATGTTGTAGCAGTCATCTTCATTATCTTGTAAAATATTAGGTTCATTACTGGACAAGTTGTCCTCCACATCTGATGGCTGTTGAGAATTAACCATTTTGAGTCGTTCTTCAAACTCTTCTTGTGAAGTGGCTGATGCCAGCTCAGCCATGATTTTAGATTTTTGAGCTAAAAATAATGCTTTTTTTTTCTCCACTAGCTTTTGCTTTGAACAAAGGTTGTGCAGATTGAAAAGACTTCTTGATCCAATCTCTTATCTTTTCTTTTTTAATCAAATTAGTATTGAATTTTGCCCACCATTTTACTCGTATTGATCTTGATAAAAATAGAATATCAACATTATCATACATTCTTGCAGGAGCATATTCCCAGGTTACTATCCAAGTTATTCCTTAACTAGCAACAAAAGAGATGAATTTGTATCCTTGAACAAATGTTGTCTGATCTTTAAAGTATTGATAAACTTCTTTAACTTATTGTGGAAATACGACTAGAGTTGGTCCGAACAGATAAAACCATCTCATAAACCATTTTGGAAATTTTAGAGAAATACCCTTTTTGAACTAAATGAACCAAGAATGAATTCCTGGCTTAAAGTATAATATATTGTTGCAGGCGTCCATATAATCAAAATAATTGTAGGTTTGGGTTTAAAGGCTCTTGAAAAGGATTTGGATTCATACAAAGAAATAGATTTATTCTATACCCGATAAGTAATAATACGCAATGGTGGGGAGACGAGAGGGGTTTTCTCTATGAATATTTAAATACGTAAATGTAGACATATTCATTTATCATCCCGATGACCCATTCGTGACAACTTTACTTTATTTAGTATTCCTTTTTGATTTATAAAAATGCAATATAATAAAAGTAAATCATTTTTAACACTATAGGCTAATTCTTACGTTTCCACACTAAAGTGAGATATATGACTTTAATATTTCTCCATTTATGCCCATTAGTGAGAGAGTCTTTTTTATGTGAGAGTGAGAGGAGTAAAGCTAGACCATTAGATCTTACCATTAATGGTCAAGATTAAAACACATAAGTCATGTGAAATTTTTAAAAAGTCACATGATATTAAATTTTGACCATTTATGTATGGTTATATAGTTCGTATTTACTCCTCTCATTCTTATATAAAAATGGTCCTATTACTAGATATGCTCTCTCTCTCTCTATATATATATATATATATATAATTCACTCATATTATTGTATATATCATCATATTATTTAATATGATGTATCTATTAAATATGTATTTTACAGTCATGATACATATATATTTGTTATAACAATTGTAATTAAGGGTTTTAGCTCTCTATTAAGACTTTGACTCACAAGCTTTGGGCCGAGTACGAGAATAATTCTCGATTTTTTTTGAGTGTAATTCTTGATATTTAATTCACATGTATATTAACTCAACAATATTTTTTTTTTTTGAGTTTAATAATTATGCATTTTCAGTGTAAAAAGTTTTATATTATCAAACAATTAAAAATTTTGTTGATATGACTTCTAAAGTAATTATTATAAAAGTTAACAAACTTATTATAAATAATAATTTGTGATTAGAAAATAATGCAAAATTGTTTAACGTTTTCAGTACATAACATATTTTCTTATTTTTGTAAGTAAAACCCCACAATATTAATTCATCGTATATTCAGATAAGTTTTTATAAAAACTAATATTTCATTCAAAATTTATCTCCGAAATTATTAATTTCTTTTCCTCCCTCTAAACATTCATAAATTTCTTCATTTTCCTTCTTCCTAGTTCTAAAAATCCTAGTATTCCCATTCCAAGACGCGTCTATATCTCTCTCGTACGGTCTTACTCTTACCATTCGTATTTTATCGAGTACGTAAGTGAACAAACGAATGCGTAATATAAAGTGCTGGATCTGAATTTTCTATTCTGTTGCATATTCTCTGTTTCTATATATACGATTTGTGATTCAGATTTGCGATTTGGATCTGAGATGGATCGAGAAAACGGCGACGGCGACATTGAAGGCGGTGGCGGCGAGGATGGTTTTCGCTCTCCGATTGGTCGCAAGTATCGCCCTGTGTTGGCCAACGATCGCGCGGTGCTCGAAATGTCTTCCATCGATCCTGGATCTTCTTCCTCGTCGTCCTCTGGATTTCCAGATCAACCTCCTAATCTCAGGTATTCGCACTATTCCATCTCCACCAATTGCACGCTTCGCGATTGCGCCGATTTCATTTCGTTTCGTAACCAGAAAGTTGTGCCCTAGCAGACGAACGCGAAACAAGTGAAATTTCGTGTATGTGAGTGCGATTGTGCGTTGTTGTGAAGGAATCAAAGCTAGTCACTTGTGATGAGTTGATTTTGTGTTATTGTGAAGGAAACAGAGCTAGTCCATTGTGATGAGTTGATGTCGGTGTTGTTATTTGGTTTGTTCTGAGGTTTTTATTTTTTTATTTTTTTTGGACTTGTGTTTATGTTTTCAGAAAAGTAAATACAAGTGTGAATGGGAGTTCGGATGCTAAAGAGGGGAACGCTTCTCATCAACAGCAACCTAATGGATCCCAGCAGCAGGAATCTAAACTGGAATTGTTCGGTTTTGATTCTCTTGTCAACATTCTTGGTCTCAAAAGGTATATGGGACTTGCTTGCTGCTACCGTTACTTCTTTTCAGCCATTGGATGTTGTCTTTTTTTTTTTTTCTCTAAATATTTTAAAGTTTGCATACTACTGTTATTCGTGTTTTATACTTAAATTAAACTCTCTTTGCACGGCTGAATTTGAGGGAGGATTGGATAAGCTTTGAATAGCGTTTTTGGGGATTTTTTTAGTTTCTTTTTTTAATTATCTATAATTATTCTAAAGTGATTTGATCGTTTTTTAATTAAGGGGGTGCATTGAATTAAGATTTTAAAGGATTTTTTGCGATAAAAAAGTCTTATAATATTCAATTAAGACTTTTTAATAATATAAATAAGTCTTGTGGTATTTAATTAGGACTATCAGTATTTTTTTAAGTGTGTGACAAAATCTAGTGGTATTCAATTAAGATTTTGTACGACTTACAAAAAGTCTTTTGGTATTCAAAAACATATAAATTTTGGTGGATTGTTTTATAAGGTGGATTTCGTGTGACTTTTTAGTGGGATTTTTAGTGAAATGTATAAATACCACACCCATCTGACAATCCCACACAAAACCCTTAAGACTTTTCTATTCTCTTGTTCCTTATTTTTCTATCGTTGGCAGACTTTTCTTTTTTCCATTAGACACAATTCCTTTTCTCTTTGTTGAAGGTTGTATGAACGTTTATATTGTAATTGGTCATCTCTTTCTTCTAATCCTACACACCTTCTCTGCAGTTAGGCAAAAGACCTTTTTATTTGCCTTTGTCAACTTGTTTGGACGAATTCATTGTGTACATCGCCAAAAAGACAATGTCAAAAACGCATAAAAAACTCCGTGCATCACCAATGTCAATCACATACTCATACATTGATCCCAACATAGGACTTCGTTTTAGCTTCAAATAAAATAATGTGCTGTGCAACATGGGTTATGTGGATTTCATGTTTCCTAATATTATTAGTAATTTTTTCCCAATAAAATTATTAGGAAGTTCTTCATGCTGAAATGCTTTATCTGTTTGTTCTTAGACACTCCCTATTGTTTAGATAACAATGGCATGTGCTTATGGATTGACATTTCTTCAATATTATGCAAACACTATGAACTATGACTTGTTATGCGATTGATGTATTAAAAGGAACCTCAGACGATAATGAAATGGTTAAGACATATGTAATAATTTGTTCTATGTATTAAAAAACAAATGTTTTTATTTTGACAAAATTAGTAAGACATGAGGTTAGAATCAATTAGCTATTAAATTATTAGAAAAATTGTATTGGTTTTACTTCTTCTTTTTTTATTCAAACCTTATCATTTTTTTGTTATGTTTTTCATTGACTGTTGTAAGTTTGAATGTTTTCTAAAAATTCTTGAAATCCTTTCAAAACTTATAAATCTATAAAGTCCTTTCAAATCTTATAAATTCTTATGATATAAATCCATTAAAATCCAAATTACAAAATCTTGATTATAGAAGTCTTTTAAAAAAATCTTATAAGTCATTACATTCCTACTTAGTATCCACAATACTTTTTATGCCAAATTAGTCTTTTAAAATCCCAATCCAATACACCTCCCTAAAAAAACATTTTTTCCTTAAAAAAAAGGCAGATACAAATGGGCTGTAATTGTTTCTTACATTGGAGGGGTACCTTCGATCAATGTGATTGTTAAATTTGATTGTAGTCTGGAAAATTCTTCCTGGTTCTCTTATGTTAAACAATTTTTACTGACTATTTCCCGTGCTTCTCCAGTATGACTGGTGAGCAGGTTGCACAGCCATCTAGTCCTAGAGATGGTGAGGATATATCCATCACTGCTGGGCTGCCAAAGGTATGCTGATTTCTCAAGGATAAGTTTACTCCCTTTTAGTTGTATTCTATATACTTCTTTAACAGTGATGACACAGTGACATGTAGTCATTGACAAATATGTTTCGTGTTTTCTGGTTTGAATTTACCAAAATAAGAAATAAGGGATTGGAAAGAAAAAGGGGCTCATATTAGAACGTTTTCTGTTTCTGTGTATTTATAAGCAAACAGATTAAGAGAAATTTGATTGTTTTGGTGATGATGACAAAACTATTGTGAATCCTTTTTATAATGAGTTATGAGCAATTGCTCTTTCCCCGTGTTTTATAGACTTACATACACACAACATGTATTTATAATGAGTCATAGAAACAAGGGATGTTAGTTGAGAGGAACAAGTCTTGATCATTGGGTCTTGCAATGGTGATCTGCAGTAGAAATTAATTAACATACACTCATTGCAATTTACAAAAAGTCACAAGACATAATATTCCACTCCTAACCAACATGTATGATTTATTGGTCATGATTTATGGCTCTCATTTTCACAATAAACTTCTGTTCTATTTGATATGTCCCTCACATGCATGCACAAATAAATACTTCTATGCTACATTGGAGCTTTTGTTTTCTACTTGGTTAAGGTAAGTTGTTCACATAAGACTTAAAGCTGTGTGCAATGTGGAGTTGTAATTCACCATACTTGCCGACAGTTCTATATAATTTTGGATCTATTTTTTGTCACTGAAAACATAAAACATGAAGGTTGTAAGTTACATTTCCTATTTCATTTTGATTTTAATTTTGGACTTTTTTTCTTCTGTCTTGACATAACATGTTTATTTAATTCTGCAGCCTGCTGCTCCCTTACTGGGTACACTGATGGGTGTATTCATTCCGTGTATACAAAGCATTTTGGGCATCATCTACTACATTCGTTTCTCTTGGTAACTTGTATATTGCTTTAAATCTTGCTGCCTCATATATTAGCTCATTTAAGGCTTTTTGGAATCAAATATTTGAATAGTGGAGAGTGATAATTGAAATTCAAACAAATGTCTCAAGCATGTGGATATTATAACTTGGTATTCAAATACAATTTAACAACAATTCAGATTCAAATTTAAAAGGTTGGAAGCCACCACTTCCTTATTTCTTACTTTTTTCTTTGAGTTCACTTGTGACAATAGTTTGAAGTTGAAATTCGATCCTCTTGTGTGATATGATCAAAATGGTGACCAAATGTCAGTTTTCAAAACCCCAACTTGGCTATTTCACTTGGTTTTGAAATATTTTCATGAATACCTTTTCAATATGTTTGTTTATTTATTTATTTTTTCCTTTTAAAGTAAAGGTTATTTGTTAAGATTGAATAACTTATTTGAGCTTTCTAGTAAAACTAATACCTTTACATAGGAAACTAAGACTATTAGAACATTTACCTATTTGCGTCCATAGGCTTCTTAATGCAATCTAAGGGCCTATTTGGTTTGAGTATATATATGTATGTATGTATTTTTTATTAATAATTATAAAAATGCCATCTTTTTTTCCACTTTATTTCCTATCTTCAAAGATTGTACAGAAAATGGTGAAGAGTGAAAACAACATAATGCCATTTTCACCATTTCTTGTACAAAATTTTGAAAATTGGAAAGAACGTGAAAACAAGGTGGCTATTTTGTAATTATTAGTGAAAGTAGGAAATGTAAACAGGAAATGTTTTTTCAAACCAAACAGGCTCTAGGCTTCCAAAACTTTGAATGTTTAAATATTCCATCTGCTAAGAAAATCTCTTCGTTTTTCATACTCTTAAACATAATTGACTTGAAAATCATTGTTGGTCTAAATTAATAATTCAACATCCCAATATGCATGATTCATAAATATGACTTTGGAACCTGCATCTTGTGTATATGATTCACTTAGACACATTAAAATTTGTGGATACTTTTATCAAGTGCTATTAAGTAATTCTACTAATTATTTAACATATAACCTATGGTATGATTCTTATGTGAAATATGACCAGATCAACTGATGAAGTATATATTTATGCACGATTCAATATCATCCATTAAGTACATATATGTAGTCTTCTGTTTGTCCTAGTCAAAATGTATTCAATATCAACCATTAAGTACATGTATGTAGCATATTCATAAACTATTTGTCTTAATCAAAATGTATTGTATACATGCCTTCATTATTTAAACCCTTCCTTTTATATTCTAGTTTGGCTTAGTCCACTTGTGTCATATTTTTTACTCCACCTCTATGCTCAAATTGATTTTTGTTCAGCACTGGGTTTTCCCCTTCTCCCTAGGCCACTGTTGCTTGTGGGTTCACTATAAAAGGTTTTGGCTGAACAAATGAGGCTTAACAGTGTGCAGTGTGCGATTTTGTTGTCTTTGGGGCATTTAGTTGGAACCATTGCATGCATCTTCAAGTGGATTTCCTTTCCCCTATATTGATAGTGTTATGGTATTATTAGCTGCTCTCTGGTTCATGGCCCGTGGTTGTTTCAATTTCAAGGGTGTTGGCATGTCCGATTTATGCCCTACTGTTTTCCTATTTCCTTTTTTTTCCTCCGCTCTTGTGGATACCTTATGCTTGCCTTATTTTATTTTTATTGTTTTCAATAAGACTTCATTTTTCTGTGTGGAAATAAAAAAGAGAAAAACAAATGATGAGAATTGTACTGTCATTTTAATAACAAAATTATTACTTTACGATACTGATTAATTTTGTCAAAAATTTTTACCTTGCATAATCTGATATAGAATACAGTCAACCAAGTATTACTTACAATAAATTGATTATTTCTATATGTGATACTGTATTTTAATTATTGTAATATTTGTTTTGGTCTCCTTTGATATTTTGCATTTGATTGAATTGGATTACTTTGTCATTAAACTAGCTAAAATTTAGATGTTTTCTTTTCAATAATTGCCATTATTGTAGGATTGTTGGTATGGCTGGCATAGGAGAGACATTGTTGCTTGTTTCTTTATGTGGCACTTGTACATTCCTTACTTCAATATCATTGAGTGCTATTGCAACAAATGGTGCCATGAAGGTACGCACTGTATGAGTAAGTTGAACTACTGCTTATTTGACATGACTGCAGTATTTTTTACTTTTCAAAATCTGATTGTTAAAATTAAGTATACCTAAGGTAACTTGCTTTTTCAAACTTTATTTTGGATTATCTCACAAATTTAAACTGTATTTGTTAGATAATTTGAAAAAAGGAGTTTGCTGTCATGTCTTGCTCAAGTTATGAGGCTAGTACAATTGATTTGTGACAAGGGAATGGTTGAGTATTTAATGTTAAATGGCTGTTAGGTACGTTGGATACAATTGGACCAACTAGATTTTTCTCTCTAAAACCATTGAGTGGGGATTAGTCTGCCAGGAACGGATGTGAGGACTCCTTGTGGTCTTATGACAACAATAATAACAACAGTAAGTCTTTTCCCCTTATTTGGAGTTAGCTATGTAGATGATTAAATGACACCATTGTGTTTTGTCAAAAACCAAGTCTTTCAAAATGGTCATTTAGATCTAAGGCAGTGTATGGCCCAACTTTGGTAGGGCTTCTTTTCTCCTTAAAAGGAGAATTTAAGTCAAGCACAAGTTTGTAGAACCTCAAAAAAATAAAAGTTCTAAAACAGTCACTTTCAAAGGTAGAAGTTCCCACAATGGTTAGGAACATGATCAATGTACTCCTTATCAAGATTTTCAAACTTGAGATGTTACATAGGATCAGAAGGAGGGAAGAAACTCATAAATCATGGGATTGTAACAAGGATCATTATATCCTACTAAAAATATGAAATTATATTTAAAATATACATATGCATATAAATAGCATAAATAAGAAAAAATAACCTTTAAATTACATCTAATACTTAATTGAACTTAAATTGGAAATTTAAAATAATGTCAAATATAACTCATACTAGTTACTCGTTGAAGACTTCAACGAGTCTCCAACAAATAAAAATATGGGCAACATAGATATACCCCACTAGCAATGAAAAACAATGAGCCCAATCATATATGGTACACACTCATGTTAGCCCAATAAACAAAAACCAACAACAGAAGAGCCCAATTATATTTGCCCAACCAACACCCTCATTGGCAACTAACCGACAAGCAGTACCAACAGAAAGACCCAAAAACAAAAGGTGGTGCCAATAGAAAGAGAACAAATGGAGCATAGAGAAACAAGAGAGAATGGAGTGTGGATGGTGTTTGTTGCTCAAAGAGAGTAGAAGGAGAACAAAATAGGGAGATAATGCGTTAATGGTGTTGCTTGATAGTGTGAAGAGAGAAGAGTGATTTAGGGCAAAATAACCGCACAAATTTTATTTTATTTTATTTTTTTGCTTCTAGGTTGTTGAAAACGACCCACGGTTTTTTGCATGTTTGCTACTCAATCTAGCTTTCTGATTCCATGCTCTTGCAATCTTCCTTGACTGTCCTATTGCAATCCCACCGTCCTCTGATCCCATTTGTAATTGAGCATGGACAAAGTAGAAAACACGTAGAATTGTATGATCCTACATTCAAGATGGTGATTTTAACAACCTTGCTCCTTATAAGACTTGGGCAATCCTCTTCTCTTGAACTAGCTTTTGGGGTTGAGTTAGACCTACTTCATTTCTAATATGATATTATAGCCTATGTAGTTTTGATGTTGGGCCACCCGTAAATGTCAAGTCCTGCAAATGTCACACATCCTGGGCATGAAGGGGTTGTGTTAGGAATATGGCTGAAGTACTACTTTGTCCTTTTTAAGACTTAGGAAATCTTTCCCCTTTGAGCTAACCTTTGGGGTTGAGTTAGGCCCATTCCTTTTCTAATAATGAACCTTATTAACTAATGAAGAAATAAATAAGTTATGAGCCAAAGGTGTGAAAGTGAAGTGACTGGTGGAGTGAGTACCCATGTGGCTTTTGGTTATGCCATTTTCATCAGAATTTAGTACATTAATAGAAACGTAGTTGACAGATGAGAATAGTCTTTGTATTTCTTTCATGATCTATTGCTTTCTGTTGATGTAAGATTCTAGAGACTCCACCACAGTCACTTCCACTTTTAGGGGGAACAATATTAATGGAAGAAGAAATAAGTAATAAATAATTTGGCTTCTGGTTATTTCTCCTTTTGTTCGAGAGGCTTCTGCCTATGGCATTTTTAATTAGAAATTTGGAGCAGTGAAACATAATTTGTTAACTTTACTACAGTACCACAAATTGGTTCGTACATACCAATTCGTGCTACATTTTCGAACCAGGACATCCAAATTCGCTCTTGAATTCATGAAATTCAAGATTGCAGTCACAACTTGAGAACTCTCAAAAATAACATCAGCAGCCAAACTTTGAAGGGAAGGAGTGCTTCTTAGAACTGAAAAGAGATGCCTTACAACAAACTCACCTTTGCACAACCCAGTAAAAGTGCAATAATGCAACACACATTTCTTCTTTTAGCTTACATCTGCATCTCCTTTTTCTTTTTTTTTTTTGACTGATCTTCAAACTTGATGGCTAGACTCTCGAGAGCAGAGTTTTAAACAAAAAGAGAACTGAAGAAGATGGAAAGGAAGAGTGGAAGACGACGGAAGATGAAAGGATAGGTTTTTTTAGAAGTGTTGTGGTCAATAAAATATTTATTTATTTTTATAAATTGAAAAGTTAATTATTTCAGTTTAAAAAAAAAAAAGAGTTAATTATTTCTATCTGTCTAGTGTCTAACGCTTTTCTTGGTGACCGTAAAAGTTACATAGAAAGTAGAGGATTTCATTTTAAAAATGATAAAGTAACTTATTAAAATAAGTTAATTTATATCTTTATAGAAAATTAAAAAAAATAAATCAAACTGTTGAATAATTTGTAATGGAAAAATTATATTAATTAATATATTTTAATAAAAAGATAGATGACAAAAGTATTAAAAATTATTAGAATATTTTAGAAGTAGTAATATTTCAAAACAATCAAAACATTGCAATATACGTAGGACCAATTTGACAACTATAAAACATAACTTCATATGACTTGTGCAAATTTTTTATGGAGATTTTATCCTATATAATATTTGAAGGTATTTGTTTATTTATGATATTATATATTTTACTATGTTATTTATAATTTTGCCTAGATGAAAATTTTTATTGACAGCATATATATATATATATATATATATATATATATATATATATATATATATATATATATATTAGAACCGACTATGTATACCCCCCACGTACCAATACTTTGTAAGGTTGCGTACCACGTTCCGGATCGTATTGCAAACCCGGTATTTATCATTTGGAGATTAATAGCACCAACCATTTCATTGGTAGTAGTTTTTAAGGTTGTAATTGGTAAGAGGCCATCTCCAAGGTACTTCTTTCAAATTTCACTATGACTACAAATTCCCACATCAAACTGAGTAATCAACAGAAACTAAGGAGCTAGGACCAACCATGCAGAAGAAATAGGGGGATTCATATATTATGGGAAACAGAGTCACTCCCTGTGGGGTTGAAGCAGTGTTGGGTAACAATATCTGTAACAGGTCTTGAACAAATTGCTTGCAGATTGCAGACATGTCTTCCTGTAGATAGATAAGGTTGTAGCAAATCCTCAAAAAGTTGTCGTAACCCTCAAGACCAACTGACCAATAGAGTTTAGAGGAAGCTGTTGCTCTAGTTCTTTGATACAAGTAAACAATTTTGGGTCACTCTATCTTCACACAAATACCCAATAAATCCTCATAATCAGATCAGAATCTGGGATGTTAAAACTACAGAGGCTAGCTTGCTTTTTCTGCCATGAAAGTCTCATCTTACCAAGTCATATTCCTCACCTACCATAGGATGCAATCTTTCCTTCAGCTTTGAACACTTTTGAGAGCTTGGTCATGTGGGTTTTCAGAGCTTGGAGTTGTGTGCTTAGGCATCCTGTTTTGGAGATGCCCAGACTACAGTCCAAGCGCTGCCCTGGAATCCCATTTTATATACCAAGAAAAAATCCCTTGAATCCAACACCTAAAGAGGATAATTCCATGAAGATTCAAGAGATAAGACATCTTTTTCTGATGTTCTGAATTTCTTGTTACCAGAGAAGTTTCAGAAGAGTGTTACTTTTAATCAGGCTGGATTTATGTTCTGGTACCCAAATGGTGTTAGTCTTCACACTGCTATTCTCTTGGCCTGTGTAGCAAAGTTGGGTGTGAGATTCAATCTTTTGAAAATATAGGTCATGTTGTGCAGGGTTCTATTTGGGCCAAATCTAGAGATAATGGGTTTAAGTGGGCCTATATAAGAGCCATTGTCCTCACCACTGCCAATCTACCTAGACATTGCTGGCCATCTTAGGTTTCAATGAGGTAAAATGCTTTTATGTGTAGGTAAATATTTGTTTGTCTGTTTATACAGATTTGCATCAAATGATGAGTAAAACAGCAGTTTATCAGTTTTTATGCTATCATTTTCATCTTAAGTCTCAAATGAGGAAAAAGGCATTTTTGTGTATGTAAATATTTGTTTACTGCAATTCTTTGTACAGATTTTCACTAAACAGTGAGTAACATGATAGTTTATCTGCTTCTTGCCCTATCTATGTGGGCTTATCCTATTCTCTTTATATTGCACAATCTTATGCTATCTTGTGCACCATATAAGCCCTAACATATTTATGAAGTTCAAAGGATAATTCCATTCTAGTTTTCCTTCACTAGAAACAAGCTTTTGTAAACCAAAACAAATCTTTTGACTGGTATTTTTTCTTTTACTTTTCATAGTTTTGTCTGAATGGACATCACTGTTAATTAGTGGATATTAGAATTGAAAACAAACTGTTGTAATTCAATCTCAAAAGCAAGCTCAAGAGGAAGGTTTGCCCATGTCATTATAAGGAGTACTTTTGGCCATTGATGTGAGATATCAACGCCCCCCCTCATTCCTAGGGTTGGACATCCAGCGTACAAATTTTGCACAAATTGACATTTTGAGGTTAGGACTAGATAGGTTCTGATACTATATTAGAATTGAGAACAGATTGAACTTTGCTCAACCTCAAAAGCTAGCTCAAGGACAAAGGATTGTCCAAATCAATATAAGGAGTACTTTGGCCATATATCTAGCCTATGTGGGATCCTAACAGTGGCAATTTCTGTTTAGAGATAGCTATTAATTTTTTGGGGTTTTGACTATCTACAAATAGGGCTATTTGTGGTATTTGCTGGGAAGTTGCATAAAAGGCATAGTTTTATTTAAGAGTAAATCTGGAAAATTTCTTGTATGTTCTGTGAGATATATATATATATATATATTTTTTTTTATTTTTTTTAATTTCTTTAGCCTTCTTTTTTAGCTTTAATTGTTTATTTGGATTAATTTATATTGTGTTTGAAATAGCTCACAATAAAAAATCCTCTTGAGTGATCTTTTGAAAAAAGAAAAGCAGTTCTTTCCAAAAAATTAAGCAAATCCGAACATGCACTAAGTAGGCTGCATTAATAATTGATAGATATAATTTAGTATTTTCTTTTGTACGTTCTGTAGGGTGGGGGACCTTACTATCTCATAGGTCGTGCCCTTGGTCCAGAAGTTGGAGTTAGCATTGGCCTATGCTTCTTCCTTGGAAATGCTGTTGCCGGAGCACTGTAAGTGTATAATATGAACCTTTTTTTTATTATTATTTTAAACTTTTGAAAGGAAATCAGGCTAGGACCTAGGATGATGATGAATCAAATCTTACCAAATTGTAGTCATGATAGCTTGATATGTAGCTTGCAATTAATTCTGAAATTCTTTGTCTGTTGCTTATGGTTCTAGTTACGTATTGGGAGCAGTAGAAACATTTTTGAAAGCAGTTCCTTCTGCTGGGATTTTTAGAGGTAATGAGTCTAATGACAGATTTTTTTTTTTTTTGAAATTAATTGTTTTTTATGCATTTTATTTATTTTTAAATACGAGCATGTTATTTATTAGTTGCAGAAGGTTGGTGTTTTGTGGTTTTGGTTTTGCATATATCCCCTCCAACTGTCATGTAAATAATTTAGTCGCAGCAAATTTCACCTTAAGAAATTTGGTGTACTCACTCTACTGGAGTTGTGGAATTGTATCATTGTGCCAAGATATATATGGGATATAAAGAGAAATTTTGTTTATGTGGTGGTTGCTGTTTTTGACATGTTAGAAATACTGTAAAGGTTTCAGTAGTTATTGGAGAAATTTTCTATTTTTCAAAATACGATAGAACTATATTGGAGAAAGAAAAGCATGCAGAGCAAAGTTGTCTTCTTTCTAAATGATAAAGATAAATGTGCGTAAAGGCCGTCAAACTGTGATTGTTTTTTGGTGACTATAAGTTGGGATCCTTTGCATTGATCACCATGAAAAAGGGGAAAGAAAGAGTCACTACTCTCTTTTTTAGATTAATGGAAACACCTTAGTATTTTTTGTTTCTTTTGTTGGTGTTACAATCACGTTCTTTTTGTGCAATAATTTCTTTTTTATTTCTTTGATGTTGAGGTTTATTATACTTAATGGTTGTATAGTCATTGGTATTTTGACTAAAATTAAAATATTATGTTTGAAGCGAGCAATTGATTGCTTAATGACTTATTATTATTGTTGTTATATTTTTTTGTATTGCAAGTGCAGAGACAATCACACAAGTTAATGGTACTGCAATTGCACAACCAATTGAGAGTCCAAGTTCTCATGACTTGCAAATATATGGGATTGTTGTGACTATTCTGTTATGCTTTATTGTATTTGGAGGAGTGAAGATGATAAATCGGGTTGCGCCTGCTTTTCTCATACCTGTTTTATTCTCAGTCTTCTGCATTTTTTTGGGAATTTTTTTGGCAAGGAAGGATCATCCTACAGGTTTGATTTTTTGCTCTGTCCCCTTTTCCCAATTTTCCACTGTTGACTTGTCCTTTTGCCACCACTTTCTTGTTTTAATAGAAGATCCATGTTTTAGCTTCATCCCAGGCTTAGCTTACATGTAGACTATTTTGTCTAGACACTTTCTCAATCTGGTCACACTTGGGTTGATTTTCAGGAATAAGAAACTTAAGTTTTGGGCTTTTTAGCTTCATTTAATTTCTTGTTAGGGTAAGACTTGTGTCTCCCTTACGCATAACAAGCTGTTATCAAAAGGATGAAATGAAAAGAATATCAAGAACACTTATTATTTCATAGCCGCCTAACTAAATATTCCAGAATATGGACTTAGAACACTTCTGATTCTAGTGTAATGGATCTGGAAACATTTTATCTAATCTAAATCTAAAATCTAAAGGGGAAGACTAATTTTGAGTGAATATACTTGAGTGCCAAATACACAGAGAGTTAAATTATATTATACACATAGATAATTAATACAGAGTACAGATTACAAAAAAGAGTAATTAAACTATCTCAATTTCCTAAGATACAATGAATGAAGGCTAATTTGAAAGTGAAGAAGTAATTAAGATAGTTAAGTTATTTATAATCCAACATACTCAACTCAAGGTTCTCATTTTACAGTGTGTTTAATTTATTTTATTTGGAGAAATAATTTTTTTTTTTTAACCAGATTTTTGAAAGAGCTTTTTATTAAAAAGATATTTCTCCAAATTTAAGTGTTACCAAACACACTCTTTGAACTTCCGTTTTAAATGAAATTTGATTGATAGAGAAGCTGCTGAGTTTCTATCTCTTTTGTTCTTGTATGATTCTGCTCATTTTCTGTCAATGCTAATGGGCGAATTTGGACCCTTTATTCTTTGTGTGTTATCTTTGCAGTCCGTATTTCAGTTTCTAATTTACTCTCTAATCATCAGCTTGTTCATGTCAAATGTAGGGATGGGCATAGGTATAGGTTCACTTGTGAACCTTAAGAACCCAAACCAACACCAACCCAACCTCTAAAAATTGGTTTGGTTTGGGTGGTTAGATAAAGAGTGGTGACCTGATAGTGTTTAGTTCGGATCTTGGGTCATTTTTTTTTTTTCTGATTATATGTATGTGTGTGTATATATGTATGTATATAATTTTTTTAAGAGAAAATAAGCTATGCACTGACAGTATAAAGCAGTTTTACATTGTCATCCAATCACATACCACCATTTATAGTATATTTGTTGACTTTTACAATAACTTTCTGAAAAGTCATACCAATGGTAATTTCTTATTAATTGATAGTCTAAAAATTTTTACACTGATAGTACATAGCCATTAAATTCTTTTTAATGATTATTTAAATTTTCATATGTGACCCAATGACCCAACCTGGACAACCCAGACCTAATCAGGTTTTAGCATAAAAAATTCACAAAAAACTGACCTGAACACATTCGGTTGGTTTGGACCAAAGTTTTTCCTAAACTTGACCCAACTGAACCCCTACCCAACACTAGAAAAATGAATTTGGAAGTCCAAATCTGCCTAAAATCATGTTCTTTGTTTGGAAAGCAATATTAAATAGAATTGCTTTTTTGTTTTTTGGAGACAAAAAAACAATTTAGTAAAGAGGGAAAGAATATAATTGACAATTTGACATGAGTGACCAGAAATGCACCAGCAGAAGCAGAAAGGAGAAACAAATCTGGCCACTAATTAGGGAAACATTACTCTATAGGATTGGTAACTTGCAATTTTGTAGGGTTCCCATTGCTATTATTCCATGTTGTTGAGTGTTGAGGCTTTCTTTTCTTTCATTCTTCCATTTTTTTTTTTCAGATTTACTTTTACTGATTTAATTCATTTCATTTTTCCCCTGTTTGCCTTATTTAATCCAGAGGGAATTACTGGGTTGAGTTCAGAGACATTCAAAGAAAATTGGAGTTCAGATTATCAAAAAACTAATAATGCTGGAATTCCAGAAACTGATGGCTCAGTAAGCTGGAATTTCAAGTAAGACTTCATAGCTTTTTCTCATTTATTTATATCCATATTCCCTCCTATTCTGCCATTTAACCTTTCACTGTTATGGAAGAAGCCTAAATATCTGTGGGCTTTGGGTTTTACTCTGTCAGTAAATAATTTGTGGGCAAAGTGTTTTTAACTTCTGACAATTGACCAAGTTCTGTATGGTGAATCTGAGCAACCATGATAACAGTATGAGTTTTCATTAGACTAAATCTGCAGATGTTATGGCTGAATACCATGTTGTAGATTATGTTCGGACTCTTGTGTGCCTCAAATTCTTTTATTTGGTGCAAATTCTACCTCTTGATGTTGAAAATGATTTCAATAAACTTTTATCCGAACATTTCAATTTTGGTGCTGGAGTTATTTAAAGTGGTTTATTTCATCTTTTAAGTAGTTTGTTGGATTCCATAGCTAGGGCAACCAAGTGCACGAAGCTCCCACCTAGTGGGGGGTCTGGGGAAGGAAGATGTAATCTGATGTATACAGCTTTACCCCAAGAGAGGCTGTTTTCAGGATTTGAACCTGTGACCTCCAGATCACAAGGCAGCAACCTTATTGCTGCATAGACATTAGACAGTTAAAAGATATTATTGTTATTGTTGTATAAGGACTTGAAAATCTCTCTTCTAGAGGTTGCCCCATCATAAATAAAATTATATTCACTTAATTACAAGTATAGGATCTACGATAGACGTAGTACTAAGGCCTATGCTACAATGATGGGGATGGGAAGTAGAGAAATGTGTCAGTAAGGACAGAATGAGGAATATCAAAATTAGTGACTTGCAGCATAATAGAATTCCTATGTGACTGTGATAAATAAGAAGAGGATTTGGTTTGGGGGAGTGAGATATATGTGAAGAACAGGGAGAGTATGTGGGAGAATTGGTTAAGGTAACCCTCGAAGAGCTGCTGTATTTTTCATTTTTCCTTTTCTGTTTCATGATTACCATAGTTGGGACTTTGCATTATTTCTGCCTTTCTGTAATTGAGATACCCAAGTTCCTATCGAAATGGTAGTAGAGCTCCTGATCTGGTGGGAGCTGTGGCGTGATAAGTCAGTTAGTTATGTTAGTAATTAGTTAGTTAGGTTAGTTAGCCAAAGAAATACAAGGGTTATGTTAGAAAGAAGGGGAATGGGCCTGTAGCTGCCTATAAGTAGGAAGGGGAGTTGAGAAGAAGAGTCTGTCGTATGGTGAAATAGAATTGGGACTAGGGAGAGGCCCGGATCTCTCAAATATCCAGGGAATTCTTTATAGAGATACACTCAATCAATAAAGAAATTCTGTTCCATTTCTGATCCAGTTTCTATCATGGTGCTTACAAAAATAGGGATTCCATTATTTAAAGTAGAGAATGGCTACTGGTGGTTGATCAATGGTATGCAGCACTTTGATGCAAAGTGAATGCCGGATGCACAGAAATTGCACTCTCATCTGGCACCAATATTGGGATTGGCTAAATCTGAATACGACTTGATGGACTTTCTCAAGGCACTGGTCAAACGACTCTAGCTGGAGTATGATTTTGATCAGCTGAAACTTATGGACCTAGAAATAGAAGCAAAGATGAAGGTATGGAGTTTGAGAACCAGAACCATTATGATGGAGGAATAACTAACCATTGTGATTTAGAATCAATGACATATATGAACATTGACCCATCCGTTGAGAAGGTAGAGAATATGGAAGCGATGGCCTTTGAGAGGGATGTGAATACAATTGCATGGTGGTTGTGGCAGCTAGGGAGGAGGAGATTCAGAAGGAAGATGAAAGTTGCAGTGGAGATTGAACCTTGTAGGCAACATATCGTGGGCCAATATTGGATATCCTTTGAACTGTGGGTTGCAGGCATACAAGTGAGGTTAAGTTGGTGTATGATGGTGGTAGTAGGGATGAGTTGCTGGGTGGAAATAGCCACAGAATTTCAACATGATCACTTCTTGGTTGTTCAACAGAATGATGTTATACTTTTCTTTCCAGCAATGCATCAGTCCTCCTCCATGAGGTTTTATTAAGTTACTCAGTTTTAATCAGGTATCATCTTTTCTTTGGGTACCAAATGCAGCCTTCTGTGTTAAGAATGATGCAAAGACCATTGTAGAATTTGATAGTCCTCTCATAATTGTTGAGACGTGACAGCTCAGTTTACTTTTGAGATATTTGATGGTTGTTTTGGGTAAGGCTTGGGAAGAGAGGTCAGCAGATCCTCGAAGAGTTAGTGTATCTTTTAATTTTTCTTTGCTGATATATGATTGTACCTCTAGTTGGGATTGACACCCTCCTTTCTTTTATTTAATGTGATAACTGGGTTCCTATCTATATATTAGACTTAGCTACGATTTTAAAAATGGAGAGCTGCAGATGGCAGCTTTTATATGCCTAATATTGGACGATAAGTCCTAATTCCTTGGGTTGTAGGGAACCCTTTATATAGAACTGTTGGAAAGCACTTTATTTGCTGTCATTCCTAGCTTGCAAGTGTTTGGGAAAGGGCTACCTACGGAGGGGATGACCAGAAAAGCCGAGCGAAGCATCGTAGTGTGGAGCCACCAAGACGTCATCTCTTAGCGGGTTGAGATCCCACATCAACTAGAGATATGACCAATGTAGTCCTTATAAGGCTTGAACAATTTTCACTTTACAAGCTGGTTTTGTGGGGTTGAGTTATTCCTTAAGCCCAAATTTTAAAATGGTACTAGAGCCTATCATAGATCCATTGTTGGGCCACCTACATTGCCATGCTCCAAGCCCATAGCCCTGGGCGTGAGGGGGTGTGTTGGAAAGCCGCCTTAATTGTAGTCACTCCTAGTCTGCAAGTGTTTCGGAAAGGGCTACCTATAAAGAGGCTAACCCAAAAAGTTTAGTGAAGTGTCATAGTGTGGAGCCACCAAGACATTGGCTCTTAGCGGGTTGAGATCTCACATCAACTAGAGATATGGCGAATGTAGTCCTTATAAGGCTTGAACAGTCCTCACCTTACAAGCCGGTTTTGTGGGTTTGAGTTAGCCTTAAGCCCAAATTCTAAGAACCAAACACAAAGTTGCTGGTTTTGCTTTAACAAGCTTTAGATTGCTATTTTTTCCCGCCTTCGTTATGTTCTTTTCCTCAGAATATTTTGCATTATTTATGTACCCTTTTTTCTGGAAAATTTACTATCCATGTACTCGACTTTCCTTGTTTGTATCTTATAATAAATTTGTAGTTTCAGACATATCTTGTTACTTATTAGTCACCATTATTGACTTTAAGTATCCTTGTGTTTTTTGGGACCATTCACTGTAACTTGAATTTCACAAGGGTTGACTCTTTCAGCTGAAAAAGTAGAATATTGTAATGGACTTAAGATGGGTTTTTGTTAGCTCCAGTAGAGAGTAACTACCAGGAATTTGGATCTGTTATGTTCAGTGTATGTTGCCGTCTGACTTTTACTGGTGATATTGCCCAAGATTTTAAGCTGCTGATACTTGTGCTCATAAATAATTCTTCTGGCTTTTATTATCATGCATAGGAAAGCATGATTGTCAAACTTAACTCTTACTCTTACAAGTATATGAATTATGAATACGATTGTAGAACACAAATATGAGTTAAATTGAAAGTAAACTCCATTTTTGGCAAAATCATGCAACTTCAAGTAACTCTAATAAAATCGGTAAACTCTCAATTCTACTTGTGAGTTTACAAGCCTGGATTTACATGGTTTTACCCTCAAAATATACAGTTTTGGTTGATGTTTTGCTACATATATAGGGTTTTTAAAGCTAATGTTTGCATATTTATTTTTGTTCTGTTTTATTAATTATATGTTTTGTAGTTTAATTATAAGCATAACTCAACATATTGGCTAATGGATCAGATGTTGAGTTATGCTTATACTTTATGGCTTTCATTTTCTTTATTATGGAGTTTGAATGATGAATATTAATTATGGACATGCTATTTAAGTATGTTTTGGTACAATGATATGTTTTTCAAACAATATTTTTGAAACATGGAAACTCTCGAGTTTATCATTTGCATTTACTAGGGCTTCATGATTTCACCTAGACACTCAAGTCTGGCAACCTTGGGTGAAAGAGTTGGGGAAGGAATTCCATCATCTTAAAATATTTTAGCATTGGTGTCTGTATAATTTAAAACCATTTCATGATTAAAGCAGGTCCCTAAGGGACCAATTTGTTGAAAAATTTGCTAGTTTATGATATTTCATATTTTTTTAATTGTAATTTTCTTTTCCCCCCAGTTCATTGGTAGGCCTCTTTTTCCCTGCTGTGACGGGAATAATGGCAGGTTCTAATCGATCATCCTCTCTGAAAGATACTCAGCGATCAATTCCTGTTGGAACTTTAGCTGCAACTCTTACAACTACTTCTCTGTATCTTGTTTCTTTGATGTTGTTTGGCGCCGTTGCCAACAGAGAGAAGCTTTTAACTGACAGGTAATTTTTGGTTAAGAAGTTGTTCATATAGCTTTTCTTGATATAAAAATGAATTTGTTGTAGTGCACAATTATGTACAGTTTATTTTCTTATTTATTGTGATTAGAATTAGGATTAACATCCCTAATTTCCCTCTTCCCATTATTATGTACAGATTTGTAGCCTAAAATCCCTAGGTTAGCATTCATTTTCATGTCCATATATTGTCCTCAGTACTGCTGCAAATTATCAGAAAATAGTAATATCATTCAAGTTCTCTTTTTACAAGTGAATTTATTGAAGAACCTGAGAAAAACTGAATAGGAAGATCAGGAATCCTCCTAACAACAAAAAGGATACTAAAAATAAGATACAAGGATCAGCTCAAAAGACCTACTCCCTCTGAATGTGATCCTGGTCTCAAGGCGAACAATCACTATTTCTTTTTTCTTTGGGAGGAGGGGCATCCTTGTAATTTTCGATACTGATAGAATTTCTGTTCACTGGTTTTAAGTCTGATTTCTAGCTTTTGTGCAGGCTACTTACAGCTACAATTGCCTGGCCTTTTCCTTCATTAATTAAAATTGGGATTATTCTTTCAACTATGGGTGCTGCTCTTCAGAGCTTGACTGGTGCCCCGCGTCTGCTTGCAGCAATAGCCAATGATGATATTTTACCTATTTTGAACTACTTTAAAGTTGCAGATGGTAGTGAACCACATGTCGCTACCCTTTTTACTGCTTTCTTATGCATTGGGTGTGTCGTTATTGGGAATCTGGATCTTATCACTCCAACTGTAACTATGTTTTTTCTTCTATGTTACACTGGTGTCAACTTATCCTGCTTCCTTCTCGATCTTCTAGATGCCCCTAGTTGGCGTCCTCGGTGGAAATTTCACCATTGGAGTCTGTCCCTTGTGGGAGCATTACTTTGCATAGGTATGCTGTCTCCATGTTTTTTTTCATCTGTTTACATCATTTGTTTCTTTATCTCCTTGTTATATATACAGTCTGGTGACATCTTCATGATTTGGATTTGGCTTGTTCTACTATCTGCTGGGGGAAGGCTCCAACTAGGAGGATCGAAATTCCTTTTATGTAAACATAATAAATAGAAATGTAGCTATGGATGGGAGAGATAGTGCACTCTAAGACACCAATAGTGAAATACCATCATTTATTGGGTGTGTTTGGAAGATAGAGCATATAGGAAGCTTATTTGAGTTTGTGAAAGTAGCTTATGACTCCTATAAGTTCTTTTTAGCTTATTTCAATAAGTTTTATGGCTAAATTTATGATATAAGTTCTCATGTAATAAAAGCTTATTGAATAAATGCTTTATTTAACTGTTTACGCAAACACACCTTATAACATTTTTTAGACAAAAGGATGTACTGAGAAGCCCTGTACTGAGTGTATTTATGGTGGATATAGCCTTACATTGAAGCCTTATTTATAAAAGGGGAAAGGCCTGCTGATAATGATAATAATAACTAGTTAAATACAAATAAACACCAATACAAATACAAATGAATGGGATAGCTACTAGCTAGCTACTACTTCACCATTTGTCTAGCTATATGCACCAAACTTGTTTCAAGTGTGGGTAATTTGAGGAGCTCTGAGAGACTTTGTAAATATGTCTCCCAGCTGTTTATTTGAATTAATGAAAGCTTGTAGCACTGCCCTTTAACTGGACGTTTATCTTGGATGAAATGACTATCGTCCTCTATATGGTTTGTTCTTTAATAGAAAACAAGCTTATATTATAGGCATTGTGTAGAAAGAAGCTTAGTTATTTCACATTAACCTAGCCTATTTCACTTATTCAAGCATTAATTGTTGAAACGGTTGTTTTTTAATGAAGGGTAATAATTGTTATTCTATAAAATAAACGAGGTTATGAAATTACCATTTTACCAATCCCATTTCTCTGGGAAGGAATGGTGATTCCTGGTTCTATGGACTGCATTTTTTTGTTTTTTCGCTAATGTAATATTGTTCATTCCATGGATAAAGCATGGAATGCAATCATCTTTCCACTTACCTAATGTAACATAAGTTTTCTCCAATGAAAGTTAAATACAATGAATAGAAAGTCTATTAAAGAGAGACCTAGCATAATCTGCATTTATATAATAATCCTTGGGCCGGTGCTTCTTTGATATTTCCAAGGCTGCAAATAATTGCATTTCAATGGTTATCACATGTAAACTGTAGAAAATGGTTGACCATGCTCACAGCAAGAGAAATTTGGTTGTCAGATAATGCATCTTTGCAACGGGCCTCCAATATTTACTGAGGTCCAATTGAGACTTGTCCAAAGCTTGACATTTGGATCCATAGGTGTTTCTGCAGGTCTACAATTTTGTGATCTAACAGCACCAGAATAAGATTGGGAATTTGCCCAAATCTCTAATTTGAAAATGATAGAATTGGAGAGATACAGACACTTTCTATCATAATAATACCTATTATATCATACTCATGGACAACATGTATATGCTGTGAACATACAAAGGCAGATCATAGAAAATAGGATGATCTTCCTTCCTACAGATAATACAGAACTCTTGAATTGCAGTTTTGAACTTTCTGATTAGAACGTGTTGAGATTGTTTCAAGCTGTAAGTAGAATGTGTAATCAACATATTAAACTTGATTCCCATTGAGCAACAAAGCCATGTCAGTTCATATAAACTTCCTTTTCAGGTGCTTCACAAATTGCAGTTTTAATATGTAGTTGATGTAGTGGCCAAAGTGAAGAGAGCAATACACAGACAGTCTTGAAAATACTCCATTGTTTCTCACAAATACTACAATTTAGCATTGGGGTGTCTGTGAGGAATGAAGTGTTGAGAATCCATAAACATAGTGTGCTATTATTCATTAGGTGCTTACTACTGTGGTACTGTTGCTGCATGAGTGTTCATATTGAAAGTTGGTTTTGTGGTGATCATTACCTTTTTCCCATGCAGTGATCATGTTCCTAATCTCTTGGTCATTCACCGTGGTATCTTTGGCCCTTGCAAGCCTCATATATAAGTACGTGAGCATTAAAGGAAAGGCTGGGGACTGGGGAGATGGTTTCAAAAGTGCTTATTTCCAACTAGCACTTCGCAGCCTTCGGTCCCTAGGAGGTATGTATCATTCAAATTTAATCATCTACTCTCCTCAAGTAGATGATACAATACAAAATAGAGTAACATTGTTGATTTTGGCATCTATGTATATGATTGGATGGTCAAGATAGACTTGATTGGTCCACTAGCATGTCCTCCTTGCTAGAGGGCCCCACTCTGAGCAAACATAGCTATTTGTTCTGATGATTTCATTCCAGCTAGCTTAGAAAAGTTTTTATTAGAGTTGATTGAGACGATTTCCATCTCCTTGCACTCGGTTGGCAATTCAGCCTGATCCTTGGATTTCTGTTTTATTGGATGATTTTAAACTAAACTAAAATAATTTTGACTGAGTTTCCACATTGTGGAACACCTTGTTTAGTTCTAAGTTTCTGTTTTTTTTTTATATAATGAATTATCTTGTATAGAAATGCTCTTACTGTTGATGTTTAGGCTTGAAAATTTATGTGTAATATTAAGTATGATAGAATTCAGAGAGAGAGAGATTTGTGTAACTGAAAATAAACTGTATTATTGATTCTAGTAAAAAGTCAGTTTCAACTGATAGAAATCATCTATTTATAGATGACTGACACTGATTATGGGCCAGTTGATAAGCTGGGCCCAGACCACTAACCAAAGCCCAAACAGAGAAAGAAAAAGAAAAGTACAGTGCAAGCATGAGAGTTGATCTATAATACTATTCTCTAATAAGGCATATATGCATTATTTTTTTTCTTTTTTAAGAAAAACAATTTTACTCCCCATGAAAAGACTGGATTTGGTATTTAGAACTATCTGTAGTTTTGACATTTTAAAACTTTTTGAACTTCTGATCTCTGAATTATTGATGATGCAACCTGCATTCCTTATGGGATTATGGTGGAAAAGAAATCATGGGTTTAAATTTCTCTTGATTCTTTTGTTGGGATTTTCAATATAAGATGCAAATAAATTCTATTTTATGGCAGCGAACTTCGTTTGCATTTGAGGGTCATCATAGTTGGAAGCTTTTGTAACAAACTGATTAGTGACCTGGTTGACCAATTATAGTTTCTCATCGAATTATAAAGAGAAAAGAAAGATGATCATTTAGAAGTAGTTTTAATCAAAAAATAAATTTTATTATACTGAAATTTTCAAGATAATATTTAAGAGAAATCCTTGACATAATTTGGCTTGACTCTTTATGACAAATATTCATTTTGATCGTATTTCTTTTATGAATCCTAAAATGTTTTCCAAATTAAACCTTTATTCATTGCAGTTTGCTTGATTATAACTTTCAATCACAGCACTTCTAAGCTCAAACTTGAATGGCTGTTGCTTTTCTAATATTGCATGTGTGTCTCGTGATCTAATTTATCATCTACAGTTTTTATAATATCATTACCATTCAGAGTGAGAATCTGATGATTCATATGATAAAATTGTCCACTGGTCTACTGTTTAAAAGTATCGAAATAAAAATGTGTTTATACACATAGCAGGAGCTTTATAGCATTATGCTGCCCATTTTTATCTGTCCATATATATGTTATTGAAAATCTAGGTTGCTCTGGTAACTTATTTCCATTCATTTTTGTAGCAAGCCAAGTGCACCCAAAGAATTGGTATCCAATTCCACTAATATTTTGCCGACCCTGGGGTAAACTGCCAGAAAATGTTCCCTGTCATCCCAAACTTGCAGATTTTGCTAACTGTATGAAGAAGAAAGGTCGAGGAATGTCCCTATTTGTCTCTATACTAGATGGGGATTACCATGAATGTGCTGAAGATGCCAAGGCTGCTTGTAAACAACTTAGCACTTACATTGATTACAAAAATTGTGAAGGTGTGGCTGAGATTGTTGTAGCCCCTAACATGTCTGAAGGCTTCCGTGGTATTATTCAGACAATGGGCCTTGGCAATCTCAAGCCGAACATTGTGGTGATGCGTTACCCAGAAATCTGGCGTAGGGAAAACTTGACAGAAATCCCTGCCACCTTTGTTGGGATAATTAATGATTGCATTGTTGCAAACAAGGCTGTGGTTATAGTTAAGGGTCTTGATGAATGGCCAAATGAGTACCAGAGGCAGTATGGTACAATTGATTTGTATTGGATTGTAAGAGATGGTGGTCTCATGCTTCTTCTCTCTCAGCTCCTTCTTACCAAGGAGAGCTTTGAGAATTGCAAGATTCAGGTCTTTTGTATTGCAGAAGAGGATGCAGATGCAGAGGGGCTGAAAGCTGATGTGAAAAAATTCCTTTATGATCTTCGGATGCAAGCGGAAGTCATTGTCATAACAATGAAATGGGATGCACAGATGGATGGTGGTGGTGGGTCTCCGCAAGATGAGTCATTGGAAGCATTTACTAGTGCTCAGCATAGAATTGCTGATTACTTAACCCAAATGAAGGCGACAGCAGAGAGAGAAGGTACTCCTCTAATGGCAGATGGTAAGCCTGTGGTTGTGAACGAGCAGCAGGTTGAGAAGTTTCTTTACACAACACTTAAGCTCAATTCAACAATTTTGAGATATTCAAGAATGGCTGCTGTTGTGTTGGTAAGTCTGCCTCCACCTCCACTGAGCCACCCAGCATATTTCTATATGGAGTACATGGATCTGTTGCTGGAGAATATACCAAGGATTTTGATTGTAAGAGGATATCGTAGAGACGTTGTAACTCTATTCACATAGTTTTAAGTGGATTCTAGGACACTAGTCACATTTCTCCCTCACTGTTTATATTTTTGTAGCTTACATGCAAGTGCTCATTCTTTGAACCAATTTCTTGCTGAAGAGGGTCTTTTGTATCCACCAGATTTTATAGAAAAAAATATGAAATTATTTTCAATTTATCACTTCGTTTTAATTACTTTCGTATCTGTTGATAATTAAATGTTTGCTCTACTCGTTTCCAAAGGCAATGGCATCAAAATTATGGCTATTAACATTTGGAACGCTTTGAAGTCGAGCAAAAATAAATCCACACTACACATCTCAATTCCAGCGAGGCTTGTTATGTCAATTTTTGTATGCAGTGAAGGTGAAATAGTATCCTGCCAATATAGCGAAGGAGTGCGGAGCAACGATTCCCAACCTCGTCATGACTATGTCCTCTTCTTTGGATATACTGCACAGTTGTTTAACAGGAAAGTCTTTCACGAATGGTTTTTATGAATAACTTAGCAGAAGAATAATTGACTAGAAAAACGGTTTTGAGCACCGTATACTGGGGATTTTTTAGTTCGTGGATTTATTTTCATACAGGAGCTTTGTTTGGCTGTGTTATTCTCACACTCTTCATTATTCTCACACCCATTTTTATTTTTTTTGACAAAAATACTTTTAATAGAAATACATTTTCGTTATAAACAATACACAATAGAAACTTATTGGAGCTGCGCCGTCTCATAGCTATAGAGTTGTTGGTTGCTGCTGGAAACCAAGTGAAAGTTGAATTTAGGTTAATGTGGATGGAGCCTTGTCTAGTGTCTCGTGCTGCTTATGGAGAGGTAGCTAGAGATCACTACGGGGCTTTTTTGTGGGCCTTCTCCTGATTCTCGGGATCGTGCACCATTGTACAGATGAAAATTTGGGGTATTCTAAAGGGTACTGCTATTCCCAACCCAATTTTTGTTCTTTTCACCCCATATGTTGTTTGAGCTTTTTTTAATTTCCAAAATATTCCCTGACGGAATTGCGTTTTCGTTGTGATTTTGTACAATGGAAATGCGTTCCTATTTTGATTGAGGGGGGTGTGCCCATTTATACATAACGGAAACGCGTTTTTGTTATGTATTTGGAAGTGATACATAACAGTCACTCCCAAATACATAATGAAAACTCATTTCCATTATGTATTTGGAATTTAATTGTTTATATTTATGAAAAAAAATTGAGGGACAGCTTTTAATGGTTCACTGACGCGTGAATAGGGCACGCATTTGAATCGGTGCGATCTGGACCAATAAATGTTTATATATATAT
This sequence comes from Spatholobus suberectus, assembly GCA_004329165.1. Lineage (NCBI taxonomy): Eukaryota > Viridiplantae > Streptophyta > Magnoliopsida > Fabales > Fabaceae > Spatholobus > Spatholobus suberectus. The sequence goes on from CM014729.1 coordinate 42,290,434, forward strand.
ATATATATATATATATATATATATATATATATATATATAAAATCCAAAATATGTATAAAATCCAAAAATATATACAAAAAGGTTCATACATAATGTATAAAATACTAAAAAAATGATCTTATAGTAAAAAACTAGAGAAAAAAGTCAAGCATTAGAGGTGGTGGTCGTCTTCCTCGCCTCCTCCGCTAATAAGTGCACCTAGACTCAATGCCTGACTGAGCAATGGCCAATGTCTCCCGAATCATCCTATCACCGTTAGTGCCCTCTGGCACCACCCTCAGACGCAACATGCGCTTCATAAGGCCAACAACCCTCTCCCACTGTGCCTACGAAAAAAGAAATGGAAACTTTTTTAAAAATGTGTCATTGGCATTGTAAAAACACATTCTAAATAAATGGATACTTACCTGGCAGGAATGGGTGCTATTGGACAAAGACTACTATGGCACAGGAAGTCGCAGAGGGTCTCGCAGAGCATCTCCTGCCACCAGAGGTATCAAATATGGATGAGAAACTTGGTGGAACCACTTAAGGTAGTCATCCGCGTAGGCCCATGGAGCCTCATGCGGCACAACCTGTTTTTTTGTCCACCACGTGTGCCGCCCAGCCCTTCCAGTCATCAAACTGGCTGGTAAACGACAGGAAGTGAATAGGCAGAGGGTGAGGGATCCCGTTGATATAGCCAAACTATTTGAGGACCCTCTCTTGTAGATGTGACCACATGTGGATACTGCAGCGGATGAAGCCTGAGTAGAACGAGATCGACTCCAACAGGCGGACGACCCTGTGTGCGTCATATGGCACCCACTCAATGTCATCCAACTGCAATTGGTCCAGCGCTTGCCTAGTCCCCAATGCAAGACCTATGCCCCTCGTTGCATTCCACCAACAGAGGCGGGGCTGTTGCTCTGAGTAATCGATGCTCGGAGATCTCTCCACAATGGTGAGGAGGTGCTTATAGATCCACGCTTGTAATCGGCAATTAATAAATTAAATTACCTAAACAAAATAAACCCTAAATAAATATAAATCCTAAAATACAAAATCATACCATCAGGAGGCTCATGTATCCTCCAAACTACACTGTAGCTCGGAGGCTGGCAATGTTAAGCTTGTCGTAAAGGAATGCCAACGCAGTTGAACCCCAAGAATATCCTACGCGTGCCTGGAGTTGGTGGAAGAGGTATAGATAGTAGACCTGGACATGCGCAGAGGTTTTGTTGGCAAATATTGTGCAGCCAACAAGATGTAGGAGATATGCTCTTGTAGCAAACATCGTCTGACTAGCTGTGACACGTGCAATGTATATGTCCCTTAGCCAGGATAACTCCACACGAGCTTCTTTCGTTGCCGTAGTGTGTGCCTCGGCATGCGTAGCGCCTAGCTTGCTCATCAATAACCCGATGGCCTTGTTGCAGCTGTAATAAGTGTGCTCGCACACCTTGCCTTTAATAGGCAAGTGCAGGAGACATGACACATCGTCTAGGGTGATGGTCATCTCCCTTACTGGTAGGTGGAAGGAGCTAGTGTCCTTATGCCACTACTCAGCAAAGGCACATACCATGCCCCTGTTGGCAGCAACATATTGTGTCTCTATAAGTGAGGCAAGACCTGAACTCTGCATAAGTTCTGCCACCTGCCGGTGCATGGGCATCTGCAATACCTTACCCTCGTGGCTGATTAACCTCATCTCGTGGCAGGGTTGTCCAATCCAAATATGTCCTACAACATGGTCCTTATAAGACCTAAGTAGTGACAAGTCTACAGGACCTCTTACAAATGGAGGTCCAACAATCTAATGAGCCAAATCTACCTTAGGCTCCTCCACTTCTTGTCCCTCTCTTCCTCATGTTGCTACTGATGCTATTGTTGTCTACGCTACTCCCTAGCTGCCGCAGCCTGTCTAGCTTGCCATGTAGATGTAGTCGGCAGTGGACACCTAGATGTGCCTAGTGCATCATCTAGTAGAAGGCCTCATCCAGGATGAGGGGCACCAAATCTCGTATATGGCATAATGAACCTGAAAATTAGTTATAAAATAATTAATAATCAAATATAATCAATATTATTAATTAGAAATATTCTAAAAATAATTAATTTAATTATTAAATTACTTATATCATCCAAATAATAATAATTTAAATTATAAATTCATTTAAATATTTAAAATAAAAATTTAATTTTAAAACACAACTTAAATTATTTATTTCATTCAAATAAAAAAACTATTTAAAACACAAATAATTCAAATAATTAAAATCATATAAATAATTAAATAAAAATTTAATTTAAAAACAAATAACTTAAATTATTTAATTCATTAAAATAAAAATTGTTTAAAAAATAAATAATTTAAATCATTAAATCATATAAATAATAATTAAATAAAAAAATTAAAATTCACACAATACACAACGGAATCGCGATTTCGTTGTGCATCTGGTGAAGATGCACAATGGAATGATACACAACGGAATCGCGATTTTGTTGTGCATCTGGTGAAGATGCACAATAGAATTGTGATTTTGTTGTGCATCTGGCGAAGGTGCACAACGGAATCAATCTAGAAGTCAAAAAATAAACAAACCTCACTTTTGGCCACGACACGATGGGGATTTCGATGGTGGTAGAGGCTTGTGCGTGGCTTGTCGGAGTAAGGTAGCGCAAATGAGGTGAGCTCATGTTCTTTCGGTAATTGGGGGCAATGGTGTGGGCGGAAGGGGGGAGTGCATGGCTAAGAAGTGAAGCGACTGAGAGAGGAGGGAGGGAAGTGGGGAGTGTGAGAAGGGAAGGGTGAATTTAAAATTCTAAGGGGACAAAGATGCAATTTTATGTATTTTTGGAAAAGGAAAGGGGTGAAAAAAGAAAAAAAACGGGTGGGAATAACAACCCCCTATTCTTAATGGGTTAAGTTTAACTATGGACAATGGTTTTAATAAAGTTTGTATTGAATCTGATTCTCAAACAATGATTAAAATCCTTAAGGACGGTTGCCTGCAACACCATCCATATTACTTGGTGCACCTCTTCCACCAACTATGCAAACCTAAAGCTATTGTACCCTTACATCATGTCTACAGGGAATGCAATGCAGTTGCAAATTCTCTTGCCCAAATGGGGATTGCAGATAGTCTTACTTTGAAGATTTATGAGTTTCCTCCTAGTTGTATTTCCATTAGTTTATTGGTTGATGCTGCAGCCACTGTGTATTTTTGTTGATTGTTTTTTATTTTTTGGGCTTTAGCCCCTCTCATTTAACAAAAAATTAAGATAAAATAGAAACTTGTTTCCATTGTGTAATAATGGGTAATAGGGGGTGTGACTTTGAAATACAATGAAAACGTATTTATGTATTTGGACCCAACTACACAATGTAAATGTGTTTTCATTAAGTATTGTACACAGATACACAATGAAAACACATTTTTGTTGTGTATTTAAGTTACTTTTTATTTTTGATTAAAAATTTAATAACTTTTTAATTAGTTGATTAATTTAAATAAAATATAAATTAATATAGTTAATTTTGGCACTTAATTTTATTTGTTTTAAATAAGTCAAAATAAATGAATATAATCAAATGAAATAAGTGAACATAACATGGAACAATACAAAATACAAAATTGTGAAGATGAAATATTAAAAAATAAGTGAAGATACTCATACGAAATAAGTCAACATAACATGAAACAATACAAAATACAAAATAGTGAACATGAGATACATAATAAAATCCAAAACATTACTGAAGTCTTCCTCCTTTTCTTCCTCTAATATTTACATCCTACTACAGTTCCTGATTGTGCGAGTCTCAATGTGTCCTGCATGTAGATATATGTGTTGGTGCCCTCAATAACCATCCTCAAATTAAGCATGTGTTGAAGATTATGAGTTCTCTTGTTAAACGTCTATAAAAAAGAAATATAATAAGTACTATGAAGGCTTGATTGTCGTTCAATACATACGGGAGGAGGATATGGTAATTGCTTGACAATCATGAGAATTGATCGAAGAAGACTTTGCCTGGCTGCCTCTAGGTAGAGTGCTGCACAAGTATTAGTAGAGGGCCTCTCAAATGATCTCTCTTTACTAGGCGAATGATGTATGGATGTAAAACGTGGTGAAACCACTCCAAGTAGCCATCCACACACGCCAAACGATAACCATGAGGCAAAAGCACTCCTCTACCATTGATGTCAACAATGAAAAGCAAGAGACGCATAAGAAGGGGGTTGAATTGTGCATTTAAAAACTTTTTCAATATTAAAACAAGTTCGAAAACGTTGTTGAGCTAAAAGATAGAGAAGACAAGCACACAAAGAATTTTATACTGGTTCACTCAACCTTGAGCTATGTCTAGTCCCTTCACCCAGAAGGTATCCACTAACCAACCTTGGTTACAAGTATTCTTCATGGCCTCTTCAGGCTTTACAACGCAATCACCCCAGATTGCTTAACTCAAGTATTCTTTGTCACTAAGCCTCTTCAGGCTTTCACAACAAAATAGTTGTTTAAAAACATATTCAACTCACACATTGAGGATATAGAAGATTAAGCACAATACACAAAAAGTTTCAGAGAGTTTTTGACTATCGTCCAATGAACGCTTAACAAAGCAATTTACAGATAACGTTTTCAAATCCTTTGCTTGATCCGTCACTTTTTTTGTGTTGTGTGTTGTTGTTGTTGTAGTTAGCTTCTTCTTCTTTCTCGATATATATAGTCTTCAGCGGAAAAGAGCCGTTGAAGAAGACTTGGCTTTAATCTTCAAGAAAGAGGTGCATGTATCGAGCTTCTAGACAGATCAGAAAGGACAACTTTTGAACTTGCACTAAAACAAAAAGAGCAGCTCTGTGCTAGAGGTCTACTTTTCTAAACATTCTTCATTCGGCTTGGCAGCTTGAAAGGTTGACTTGCTTTTTCTGCCTTGCTGTGCTTTTGCACTAGAATGATTTTGTCTACCATTTAATGCTTGAAATATTTGAACATTATATACTTGGATGGTCAATATGTGTGATTATTGGACGCTTGTTGAGGCGCGTTGGACGCCATGAAGTTGGACGCTATGAGTCCATTAGTTTAAAAATAGAGACTTAAACTTTAATAAGTTTGTTATCTTCAAAATTTGAGGGTCTAGACGCTTCAACGTCTTTGGTTCCAACAATCTCCCTTTTTTTATGATGACAAACCTTATTAATTTTTAAGTTTTGTAAATATATAAGACAAGGAAAGCGCATATATAACAAGGTTTTGATAGACTTACTATGCTCCCCCTGAGTCTGAAATATCATAATTTGCATACTTGAAACATACAAAAAATTAGTCCAGATAAATATCCAAGTATCAGAGTATAAAATGTTTATGCATGAATGTTATGTAATGCAACAAGTATTAGAGCGAATGATAATCAGAGCAGTCAAATTTTAACGTATTAGAGCAATCAATCAGAGTAACTAAAGGGAAGACTTAAGAACAAATCATACAAAAAAAAAATTTATTATAGACATATTAGGACTATACATAAAACTTATAAAACTTATGCATTATTTTCTCCCCCTTTGTCACCATTAAAAAAACAGAGGAAAAGAAAAAAAAAAGAAGGAAGCGTCATCATGGTCACTTGGGCGCTGGTGGAGGAAGAGGTGGGGAAGGTTGCGGTGTGTGGAGGAGTTCTTGCTGGTTCTAGAGGATTTGTTGTAGGAGTGAGAAGATGGGTTGGAGTTGGTTGGTGACATACTGTTGGACGGGGAGGTTAACAGTTGAAATAGGCAAAAGGGCAGTAATGAAGATGGGAAGGCTCACGGATGCTTGAGAACCGGGAATAGGCAGTAGTGGAGTTGTTGGTGTGAGTGATTGAGAGGGGGTTGGTGGGTGAATTTTAGTGGGTGGAGGGGGTGCTTCTAAGAATAGAAGGTTGGGGATTTGGAGTTGGTATGGATGCAGTGTTTCCCAGGGATAAGGTGGTTTGAAGGAGTTGGGATGTGTGAGGGCAGCAATCAAAGTGTAGAGAATGGAGGTTTCTGTACCAATTATTGGATGCGCATCAACTGGATGAACAAAGGCGGCAGAAGTGTCTGAGAAGTGAAAGACACAAGCAAGACGCTGTGTGTACTCACAATTCTTTGTTGTTGGAGTGTTGGCCTTGTCGTCTTACGAGACTCCGTTGCTGGACGCTTCTTGTTCATAAGTGAACATATGTTGATGCCAAAAACGTTCAGCGTCGTCCTCATCCATGTCTTGTGAAAGACGGTGAGCAATGTACCATTCCGGAGTAATGGTTGGATGATGCTAAAGTTTAGCTCTAGACGGTAGCGGCAAAGAAAGCGTCTTGGTCAAAATCTTCTCCTTCTTACTATTAACATCCAAGGTTGGAAGCCTTGGGCATATGCGGTTAGGTTGGATGCAGACAATTGTGGATGGTTTGATGTGTTGAGAAGGAAGGATGTATAATTGATACTTCTAAAGTGCAGAGCTCTTTACAAAGTTGCAAAACATATGGTTGAAAGGCGAGGGGAAAAGTCTAGCTTTTTCTCCGAGTCCAATGGCCTAAACTTCAAATCAGCTGGCCTTAAGTGGACTGTCCGCTCAGACGCTCGATCTCTCCTTTGTTTCAAATCTTGTGCAAGTTCTTCTACTGGAGGTACTCGATGTTGAAGTACTCCAGGAGGATGGGCAGTTAAGTGCCAGACTCGCACCAGTCTTGGATATCTCCATCTGATAAACTGCTTCAGCGGCAAATGTTCAATGCATCCAGGACGTAGAGCCAAGTAGGCTTTAGATGGTTGATGGATGTAGTCGTCAATATACTTGTCGAGAGAGAGAGAGAGGCGAATAGTCAAATCCAAAGTCTTGCTCAGGAAGAGGTTTTGGACGCAGTATAATGGCGTTGTTGTCCACTTGGTTTTGTTGGTTGCAATCCATAAACAATAAAGGTCACTGTTGTTTGGTTCTTGTCAAGGTTTCTTGTTGGGTGGATGATGTGGCTATGGTGGAAGATGAAGAAGGTTGTTTTGGAGGCTTGATGGAAAGGTGCAGTTTAGTAAGTCCAGGTGTGGGTATGGTATAGGTATAACCTTCATCACCAAGCAGTAGCATGTTTGGTTCAGGTACGACTTCTGTTTCAGTTTGTGTTTGGGCTGAGGGTTGTTCAAAGGGTTCAACAATCAGAGTTTCAACAAACACATCATCTGATTCAGTAACACCAGGAGCAGATAACTTACTTTTCTTTTGCTGTAATGTTGTTAGTTTTGATTCTGCCAGTCGTGTAGATGGTTGTGAGGGTTAGACGGCTAGTGGATGTGGTTGTGGTTGAACAGCGACTATAGCGGTTTTTTGTTTCTTAAGAAGAACTCCGATGGGCTCATCGTCCTCATCATCTGATTCCACTATCATCTAGAGTCTTCTTTTGGCAAGTGTAGGTGCTGCAACAGTAGGCAAAGCTTGAGGCTGTTGAGATTTAGACCTCGTTACTCTGGATGTCTTAGCCTTGGACGACTTCCTCTGTCGAGCAGCTACAGGATTTACAAACAAAGCTTCATCGTCCATTAGCTCAACATGTTGGACGATTTGTTCTTTTGCTGTTGAGGTATCTTTTCAACAGGTTCTTCCTCAACGTCCACCTGTTTGGAAGTTGTCTCTAGAGGCTTCAACACAAAACCAACCTTCATTTGGGCAATGTTGTTGTGTCCAAATGGTAACTGTGTGAACCTGTGGCCACCACCTTGTGTCTGGATTTGCATTTGCTCACCAACTGATAGAGCAAAGAAGGCATGGTATACCTTCTGTTGCCAGAAAATCTTGTTCAGTAGAGCGGCGTAGGTTATCTGATCAAGCTCTCCTTGTCCTTTCATGGTGCAGAAGATGTTGCTCAAGATGAGGTGAGGCAGGTTGAACTGCTGACTAGTTATCATATGGAACAACGCAAACCTGTGCAGGAATGTGATGCTGTCCTTCGACCTAGCCTTATATAATATACCCTTATTTAGAAATTTTTGGTATACTTTTCCTTTTTTTGTCAGCTTGCTATACTCAACGGGGCCTTTTCCTTCTGGTCCTATCAAGGCAGCGTCGACAGTGTCATGGCCTTTGAAGCTTTTCTCTCAACCATTTTTGATGCATGAGCCAACCCGTTCACAGCTAATAGCTTGTGCAACTGTACCAACATGCAATGTGACCTTTACACCCAGAACAGTGCCATTAATGTTTGTCTTTGAGAACTCTGCACAATTGCAGAATTGTTTGATGAGTTCTGCATATATGATCTCATTCAAGTGGAAATAGTTGAGGATTCCACATCTCGTCAAGTTGTCCTTAACCTTCACACCCATGTCGTCAAGAGCTTGTATATCAAAGCGGCTCTCAATCAAGACGATAGCCTTGTCCTGGCTTTCCACACGAGCCACAGCCTTCATGGCGGCATCTATTTTCTCCATCAGCATTGTTGAAAAATTGAGGGTTTAGGGTTCCAGAGGTTTCGTGAAAGAGTGTTTCATAGAAAGTAAAAGTCAGGTGAGTGTTTTTGGTTGCAGGTGCTTGAGTGTATAAGAAGAAAAATGACGAGTTTCTCTTTTGGCGGTTCTTCGAAATTTGAAGAGAGATAATACTCATTTAATGCTGGTCAGGCGCTCCCGTTTCACGAGGGCGATTATACGACGCTTAAGTGACTTAAACAAGAATAAAGCATTTATTTCAAATCATTTTCAATTAAAACATGATTAAGTACAAATAAAGAATTTTATGCACATAAATATGAATCGTTATGAAATGCAAACAGTTATGCTGATGGACACATGCATAAATGTACTGAATGCTATGGAACATTGGATGCTACATGTCATTGGACGGTCAAAGCACATAAAAAGAAAACTATTCCTTTATAAATTCCATGCCAAGACGATCGCAAATATGGATGAGTTTATCTTTAGGAAGTGGTTTTGTAAATATATCTACAAATTGATTTTCAATGTTAATGAACTAAATATCAACAACCCCTTTCTGAACATAATCTCTCATAAATACTGTAGTCCTCTAGCTGATGCTTGATCCATAGGATTTGTGAGCAACAAAATGCTACTAAAATGTATTCTGCCTCTGTTGTAGACAGGGCAATCGTCCATTGTCTTTTGCTCGTCTAGGAGACCAGATTTCCACCAATGAGGTGACATCTTCCATTGGTGCTTTTTCGTTCTATTCTGCCTCCAGCATACTTAGTATCACATAATCTAACTATCCTGTATTCCTTATTTGACTTAAAGCATAGACCAAGGTTAGTAGTTCTTTTCAAGTATCTAAAAATTCTTTTTACTGTCATGAGATGTGTTTCTCTAGGATTAGACTAAAAATGTGGACATAAACATAGACTAAACATAATATTAGGTCTGGACGCTGTAAGATAAAGTAGTGATCCAATCATACCTCGGTATGTAGTTCGTCTACCTTTTTGGATGTGTCGTCCAGCCCAAGTACTGAAGATGGATGCATAGATGTGCTCATTTCTTTGGCATTGTCCATCTTGTATTTCTTGAGAAGTTCTTTTGCGTACTTCGTTTGATGTATGAATATGCCGTTGTTGGTATGTTTTACTTGTAATCCCATGAAGAATTTAAGTTCTCCCATCATACTCATCTCAAACTCAATTGTCATGAGCTTAGAAAAATCCTTGCACAGATCGTCATTAGTAGCACCAAATATTATATCATTCACATAAATTTGTGCAATAATAAAATGTGATTGGACGTCTTTGCGAAAAAGAGTGATGTATACTTTTCCTCTTGTAAAACCATTTTTTAAAAGAAAGGAACTCAGCTTCTCATACCAAGCTCTTGGAGCTTGCTTAAGTCCATACAAGGCCTTTTTTAGTTTGAAAACATGTTTTTGAAAAGAGTCACGTTCAAAACTAGGAGGTTGTTTCACATAGACTTCTTCATTTATTATACCATTTAGAAATGCACTTTTTACATCCATTTGATAAAGCTTCATATTACTATGAGTAGCAAATGAAAGCAAAATGCGAATGGCTTCTAATTTAGCTACTGGTGCAAAAGTTTCGGTGAAATCTATACCTTCTTGCTGAGAGTAGCCTTTAGCCACAAGTCTGGCTATGTTTCTTAGCACTTTGCCATCTTCGTCTAGCTTGTTGCGAAACACTCATTTTGTTCCTATGATAGATTTTTTTTAGGTGCAAGAACTAGCTGCCACATGTCATTTTGTTCAAACTGACTCAGTTCTTCCTTCATGACATTTATCCGGCCTTCATCCAGGAGAGCTTCGTCCATTGTCTTTGGTACGTCTGGGAAATCAAGGCAGTTTGAGCTTGCTCCTTGAAGGTTGATCTTGTCCTTACATGATCGCGTACATTTCCAAGAATTTGGTTATCTGGATGATATGTTTTCATTTGCCATTGTCATCTAGTTAGTTCTTTTTCTTCTATCTTTGGGTCGTCCAACTGGGTTATGGATGCTGGTTGGTTGGTATCGTCCAACTTCATATCTGCAAATGAATCGTCTAGCTCTGATAGTTCTCTATCAGGCTTATTGTCATTGAATTTTACATGAATGGCTTCTTCAACCATTATGGTTCTAGAGTTGTAAACTCTATAGGCCCTGGATGTTTCAAAGTAGCCTAACAATATTCCATCATCACACTTAGAATCAAACTTTCCAAGATTGTCCTTAGTGTTTAAAATGAAACATTGACATCCAAAAGGATGAAGATATGACATGTTGGGTTTTCGTCCTTTCCACAATTCATAGGGAGTCTTTTTCAAGATAGGTCTAATATATATTCTATTTTGTAAATAACATGCTGTGTTTACAGCTTCAGCCCAGAAGTGTTTAGGAGTGGAGTTATCATTAAGCATGGTTCTAGCCATTTCTTGCAATGATCTATTCTTTCTCTCTACCACACCATTTTGTTGAGGTGTTCGTGGTACAGAGAAGTTGTGGAGAATTTTGTTCTCCTTACAGAACGCTTGAAAACTTTCGTTTTCGAACTCTTCTCCATGATCACTTCTAATTGAAGCTATACACACACCTTTTTCATTTTGAATTCTTTTGCAAAATATAGAAAATACTTTGTAAGACTCATCCTTGTGTTTTAGGAACATAACCCATGTACATCTAATATAGTTGTCTACTACAACTAACCCATATCGTTTTCCACTAATAGAGGCTGTTCTAGTAGGTCCAAACAAATCAATATGTAAAAGCTCAAGTGGTCTAGTAGTGGAAACAATATTCTTCGAATCAAAAGAGCTTTTCACTTATTTTCCTTTTTGACAAGCATCACAGAGAACATCAGATTTGTATACAAGATTTGGAAGTCCTTTTACAAGGTTATGCTTGTTTAGCTTTGAGATTAATCTCAAGCTTGCATGTCCAAGTTTCTTATGCCAATTCCATTGATTCTCGTTGATGGATACTAGACAAGACACATTTTGATTTGTAAGATCATTTAAGTCAATCTTATAAAGATTGCTTCGCCTGTTGTAGAAAATAATATAGATCCGTCTAGGTTTCTGACTATACATGCATCTTTGTCAAATGAGACACTATGTCCACTGTCACATAAATGACTTATGCTTAGTAAATTGTATCTAAGTCTTTCAACATATAAAACATTTTCAATAGAAGGGAAGGGATGCTTACCTATCTTACCTATATCTATAATCTTACCCTTCTGGTTTCCTCCAAAGGTGACTCGTCCACCGTTCTTTAGTTGGAAGCCTTGGAACATACACCTTTCGCCTGTCATGTGTCGTGAGCAATCACTGTCCAGGTACCATGATTGGTGTTTCCTTTCTGTTGTTAAGCAGATCTGTAATAGGAATTATCATGGACTTAGGTACCCAGATAGACTTGGGTCCTTTCTTGTTAGTTCGGAAGGCATTGGACGCATTCTTAACTGGACGATGAAAGCATCGAGATGGTTCATGCCCACTTTTTCCACACATTTTACAAAAAGTAACATTTTTATTTGTTTTACAGGCTTCTTCCTTAGTATAGCCAAGCCTAGATTTGTTATAAGGACTTCATCTATAAGACAAAATTTTATTTAGATTTTCAGTCCCATTGACGAACTTGGATAGGCTTTCCTTTAGATGAGTAACTTCCTTTTGAAGTTTTAACACTTCATGAGGAGGTATCTCTTCTAGAGTAACCTTTGTTTTTAAAATCTCATTTTCTTTTGAGATTTTTTAAAACTACTTTGAGCGTATTAAATTCTTTTGTTATTTTTGAAATTTTCCTTTTTAATTCTTTATATCTTATTGAAAGAGTTGAGGAATTTGCAAGCAATTCATTATATTTTTCTTGAAGAGAAATTAGATCATTAAAGTTTACCTCTTCATCTTGCTCATCTTTTGAGCTTTCAGAACTAGTCTCTGCCATGAGACACAAATTTGCTTCTTCCTCTCCTTCTTCTTCGGATGAGGATAGGTCCATGTCCTTCCAAGTGGCCATGGGTCCTTTCTTCTTCTTTTTGAAGAAGGTTTTCTTCTTGTCCTTTTGTAGGCTTGGACATTCAGGTTTGAAGTGTCCAAGCTTTTTACATTCAAAGCAGACTAAGGTACTCTTCTCCTTGGGTTCCTTGTTAAATTTCATCGTGAAGTTTTTAGCTCTGGACCCTTCTTTCTTCCGCCACATGCCTTGTATCTTTCTTGATATGAAAGATATCTCATCCTCATCAGAGTCGTCTTCTTCGGATGCCTCATCAAAAGACTCTTCCACATTAAGGGCTTTGGACGACGATTTCTTTGGTGGACGCTGGACGCTTAAAGCGATGGACTTTCTCTTTTGTCCTTTGTCTTGCTTTGGCTCCAACTCGTGAACTTTGAGATTTCCAAGTAACTCTTCCATGGAGAGCACTGTTAGTTTCTTAGATGCTCTTAGAGTCGTAACCTGTGCTCTCCATTGTCTAGGTAAACTTCTTAAGATTTTGTCAATATGATCATAATTATCATAGGTTTTGCCTAAGGATCTCAGGTTATTAATTATAGTTTGAAATCTACCAAACATGAGTTCGATAGTTTCATTTTCTTCCATAGTAAAGATTTCATATTGTCTTACAAGTAAGTTTAATTTAGATCTCTTTACCTGTGAGGTACACTCATAAGCAAGCGCGAGAGTATCCCACATCTTTTTGACACTTCTTAAACTATGCACATTTTCAAATTCAGTTTCGAATAAAGCGCACATCATAGCATTTCTAGCTTTTGAGTTAAGAAGGTACCTTTGTTTGTGGACTTCTGTCCACTGACCTCTAGGTAACTCAATTCCAGCATGGTCTAGGGGCAGATAGTCACCAGTTTCTACTACGTCCCACATGTCGATGTGACATGCATCAAAGAATGCTATCATCCTTTATTTTCAGTAGTCGTAGTTTTGACCTTTGAAGAGTGGAGGTCTGTTTACAGCTTGTCCTTCGTTTTCTATGTATACTCAGGATCTGTTACCCCTGCAATGTTAGATGCTCAACCCCAAAAGGCCAAGCTCTAATACCAATTGAAAAGCAAGAGACACATAAGAAGATGGGGTTGAATTGTGCATTTAAAAACTTTTTCAATATTAAAACAAGTTCGAAAACGTTGTTGAGCTAAAGGATAAAGAAGATAAGCACAAAGAGAATTTTATACTGGTTCACTCAACCTTGAGCTACGTCTAGTCCCTTCACCCAGAAGGTATCCACTAACCAACCTTGGTTACAAGTATTCTTCACGGCCTCTTTAGGCTTTACAACGCAATCACCCTAGATTGCTTAATCCAAGTATTCTTTCTCACTAAGCCTCTCCAGGCTTTCACAACAAAACAATTGTTTAAAAACATATTCAACTCACACAATGAGGATATAGAAGATTAAGCGCAATACACAAAAAGTTTCAGAGAGTTTTTGACTATCGTCCAATGAACGCTTAACAAAGCAATTTACAGATAATGTTTTCAAATCCTTTGCTTGATCTGTCACTTTTTTTGTGTTGTGTGTTGTGTGTTGTTGTAGTTAGCTTCTTCTTCTTTCTCGGTATATATAGTCTTCAGCGGAAAAGAGCCATTGAAGAAGACTTGGCTTCAATCTTCAAGAAAGAAGTGCATGTATCGAGCTTCCAAACAAATCAGAAAGGACAACTTTTGAACTTGCACTAAAACGGAAAAAGCAGCTCTGTGCTAAAGGTCTGCTTTTCTAAACATTCTTCATTCGGCTTGACAACTTGAAAAGTTGACTTGCTTTTTTTGCCTTGCTATGCTTTTACACTAGAATGATTCGGTCTACCATTTAATGCCTGAAATATTTGAACATTATATACTTGGATGGTCAATATGTGTCATTATTGGACACTTGTCGAGACTGGCGCGTTGGAAGCCATGAGGTTGGACATGAGTCCGTTAGTTTAAAAATAGAGACTTAAACTTTAATAAGTTTGTTATCTTCAAAATTTGAGGGTCTAGACGTTTCAACGTCCTTGGTTCCAACGAACAATGTGGGCTGCCCACTCAATAAACTGCTTATCACATGCCTCAATGGTGGGATAAAGCGGCGGGTAAAGGATTACCTACACGTGCCTAATCTGTAGTAGCACCCTCTTAAGTAGATAGGTGTGTAATAAGGGGCCACATTTGAGGAAGCCAAAGAAATGAGAGATGTCATGTAAGGCTTGCTCCTGTTTGTGCTCCTTATATGACGTCTAAATGACATCCTATAGTCACAACTGATCTAGCATTGACCTGGTCGCCAACACCTGCTTGGAGTTTGTAAGATCTATCTTTTATAATCTGTGCATAAGTGGTTGATAATAAAAAAATAGAAATTAAATTTAAATTTAGTATAAATGAATAATTAATAATATTTGCTATGTAAATTTCAGTAGAGTTTTCTACATAAATTAAGCCTACTCGGTTTCCAGCAGTGTAGAGATATACTGTGAAGGTTGACAATGTAAGATATGCAACATGTTGATCCCTAATTAAGTGATTGAATAAATAACAAGAGGAATTAAATTTAATTTCTAATGAAAAATAGATAATAAAAATTACTTCTTGTTCTTGTTTGAGATTCTACAAAGATTTCTACGAGAATCTAGTTTGTGATGATACCTGCTGAGCCGGTATTTATCTGTACAACTGACAAGATTAAGTAGTTAACTTTAAATTAATTATGATTAGATTCTATTTAGTTTGATAGCTTTCCTTACCCAAAGAGTTTAAAACATTGGGTTTTTCTCTATTGCCATGACCGTTTATTGAGAAACCTGTCAGATAAAGAGAACTAGTTGTCTCATTGCTATAGAGGCAGATCAAATATGCCCTGAGATATATTAGTGAGTCATAAACTCATTGATATTTTAATTCCTATTAAATTACCTTAATTAGTTTGAATGTCAAAAACCTTTTACCTAATTCGTTAAATTTTGGTATTTGATCGCGTTTGCACTATTAATGTGAGAAATTAAAATTTCTACTGCCTAGACCTAAGACCCACACATCCCCCACCCCACCCCAACTAAGCTAACTATTAGTTCCTAGACAAACTAGATTAGTTGCAAACTACCTAGATGCTTTTCCCAAATTCCTACACAAAGTCTTATCAAGGTGTACTTAAGTGTACCCAAAACCACTTCTACCCCTTGTTTTTCCCCTTCTTGGACGTCCCCCCCTTAGCTTCTAGGAGAAGTTGAGTGGTTTTTCATTTAATTATCCAAAGTCCCTTCATTTTGCTATTTACCCTAATACCCTCCTTTGAGTTGTCTTATAAGTGGCATAAAACAAAAACTTCCCCTCCTTACTTCTCCCCAAAACCGTGAGCATTGAGAGAGTGTTCTCCTCTCTTATTCTAAAATTTTCTAAGTGCTAGAGTGTGAGTTGGGAACTCTAAATATTCAAGAGGTTGTCTAGGTAAGTTCCATCCATTTTATCCTTTTCTCTTTTCATCCATCCTTTTCTATCAAGACCTAAGTGGTCTAAACCATCCTCTTTGCTTCTATGGTTCTAAACCTTGTTATTTTCTTGTGTTCATCTCTTATATTGACCATTCGTGGTGATGGATAGTGCAAAGATCAAAGCTTTGTGAAGAAAGTGAACTTAAAACTCAAGTTTCTGCTTGTTTGTAACTTTGGCTGTTTTTAGTGGTAAAGAAAGCTAACCCTTTCTTTGTGTTTAGACTATATTTTGTTTTTGGTGTGACTTGTTGCTTAAAAATGTTGTTGGTATTTTTAACAGTTGCAAACTTGATGAAAGGAACCATTTTTGTGCATGTGTGTTATATATTCCTAATGTTGTTTCGTTTTTCTGCCTGACCATGGTTCACTGTTTTTGCTATATCTAGAGCTATGGTTAATATTTTTGAGTGATTATTGTTTTTTTGTAAACTAGACAAATTTTCTCCAAAATGGACTCAAGAAACGGGTTAAAAGGTTAAGAAACGAAAAGGTTGAGCCCTTTGAAAATTGTACTTGATTTCTGAAAACGCTGGTCTAGGAGTGTGTGGTAAAACGTGATTCTGGAAGATTATGTTGTGTAAATTTGAAACTTTTTGGAACAACCAAAAATTAGACACACAGAAATTTCCATGCATATATGGTTTGCCTATATTTGACACAATTTTATATTTTTAATAATTTTTAGAAACTGAAAGTTGTACTTGTTTCCTGACTGAAAGTGGTTTTGAGAACTCTGAAATTTCAAAAATCATATAAAATCATATAGACCTTTGTTTTTAATGTTCTTGGTCATTTTGAAAATATTTTTAAGTTTAGTTTTAGAAAATAAATGGCTTGGACTCTGTAACATTTTGTAGGATAATGAAAAATAGCAAACCATGTTCGTTGGTCCCCTAGCAAGTCATCTTAACCTTACTGTCTTATTATTTTTGTATCTTTTTTAATAAATTTTTGCTTGAGATGATCTTTAATGTTTTAGAAAATAGACAAATTAACTTTTCAAACATGTAGGATCACGTAAAAAAAATTTAATTACTTGTTCAAAATGAATTTCAAAACTGAGACTAGAAACTGGCTGCCACTAGAATCTGTTTTGACAAAAGTTTTACAACCTTTTTACTAGTTTTATAGAATGTGATATTTTTACACTTAAAATTTAACTATGGATCTTTTTAAATATGATTTCCAAGGAAAATTTTCTTTTGTTTTATTTAAATTTTTGAAAAGTATTTTAAATGATTTCCTTGTAAAGAATAACTCTATAAGTTATAAAGTCAAGTTTTATAAAAACCTAATCTTTTAAATAAAGTTGATTTTGTTTGCCTTTTTGGTACTCTTAAGGCATCCTCAATATTTCAAAATCTTATTGTAATTATCTTATGATGACTTATTTAAATAATCCAATTGAAGTTAATTGACTTATATTTTTGTTGAATAACTTTTACGATTGAGTTTAAATCACTCTAAGTGAAGTTTCAACTTGTTATTGGTAAAGTTGCTCTGTATGAGGACCTTGTGTTGTATGGTTACACTATGTAGAACCTTTGCTTATCCTCAACTAAGGATCTCTCTAGATAGGATCCTGTTGTTGCAAAACCAATGATGGTGGGGGCTCTGTGTTGTGACACATGATAATGGGTTAATGGTGGATATGGCCCAATGCGGTGACACATGATGGTGTTGTTCTTGAGGATAAGTGTAGTGAATCGATGATGGAAATAATGGTGATAATATTAACGACTAAATCACTTGTATGATAATTTGTTTATAATATATGTTGTCATTATTGTTTATGTGTTGGTGAATGGTTATGTCATGCATACATGAATGAGTTTGCAGCTTTGGCTGTGTTGTAACAGCTTATGTTGTGTTGGCGAGTACGCACATAAGTTGATGGTCGCTTGGTTGGGCCTCATACCTAGTGCGGGAAAGGTTAGTGGAGGATGGGCTTCCTTGAGGATAGGTAGTCAAGTGAATCCCACATGTAGACCAGGATACCTGTGAATCCTGTGCCATGGTAAAGCCATTACTTACGTATATCTATCTTGACGTAACCACTACATCGCTTCCACTAATTAGTTTCGGTATCCCCTAAATGGTCTTGGCACGTGCCATTTCTTGCCCAGATGGGTGTTGTTTATTCCACCATGATTAAGGGATTCTTCCGGCCTAGTCACTTGATGTTGTAGCCTCTATGGAGCAGTTGTTACATTTCATGACATTGTATACCATAGATATTCTGTTGTGCCTATCTATTTGATTTCCTTTGCTTGATTTGCGATGAATAAGTATGAACTGTTGATTATGCTATTGCTATGATATTCAATTTTGATTATTTTCTTTGCATGCATTTCTGTTGTACATCTATGTTTTCTTTTGGGTAGCTTATACTTGCTTATGTGTATTATGTGTGTGTGGCTATGATGATTGCAATGACTCATTGTCGCGAGAGCAGATGGACAAAGATCTTCCTAGACCCCAAGTTCTTTTTCGCCCTTTGGGAGTGCATATTTGTATTGAAGGACGAAACTTTTTGGATCTTACCATGGTTAATGGACGAAAAGACGGAGGAATCGTCTTCGTATTGGAGGAGTTACCTTTCGATCCTTCCGACGACTTTTAAAGCTTCTTCGGTTTGGCGTAGCCAGATGCCCCTGTAGGTGAGAAGCCTACATATAGGGAGATGGTGGAGGCAACTCGAGCTATACCACTCGCCATGTATCTAGAGCTTTTGTTATAGAAATAAGATCCATATCGAGTCATTCTTGTTTTGTTATGTGAGTAAGTTATTATGACTAGCTTAGATTAGGAAGTGTCCATATGTATAATCTCCCTCCCCTTCTCGAGCTGCACTTGTAGGTTGTCACCTATATTGGCACATATTTCACCTTAGAGTATTTTGATTTCTTGTATACATGTAGTGTTGATGTTTTCATGATTATGAGATCTCTTTATTTCATGCTCATTGGTGTAGATTCTGATTTCTATTCTAAGTTGGCATTAGTATTAGAGAAGCATAATTTGAAGTTGTGTAAAATTTCCACTCATTTTCATAATTAATTAATAAGAAAGCTATCATAATAGAAATCAAAAATTGAATCCCGACTATGTTAAACGAGTTTTCCTGAGACGAAGTTGGGTCGTTTCAGAGTCCCTTATAGCCTTCCATCTACAAGCACAAGGGCTACTCTTAAATCGACCAGCTCGCGAAGGCCAATGGTTGGAAAATGCTCATATCTATGCTTGTAAAACTATTGACAAAATTAACTTTCGTAAAACAAAATACCCAAAAGCCAAAGCAAAATAAATAAATATATAAAAATTTGGTGCCTATGGTAGAGTAATGTATTCTTTGATCTGCTTTATATGATGCAAGTTGGTCATGCCAAGCTAATTGTACAAGAAAGCTAATGCAACGGCACCCCAAGCATACACACTGCATAAACAAAGATCATGGAAAAGCTCCAAGTAACAAAAAAGCACATGTATAGAACTATTGTCGACAAAGATCGTGCAGCCAACCAAATGTAGGAGATAAGCTCTTGCTACAAAGATGACCTCCCTAGCCTCCATGCATGAATGATATATGTCCTTTAAGCACTTAAGTGTCATGCGTGCTCCTTTGCTGGTCTAAATAGATGTCTCCTTGTGTGTGACCCAAGCTCACGCATCAAGATACTAATCCCCTCTTCATAAGACGGCAGTTGGTGGTGACATAGGCTACCAGTAATAGGTAGGTGTAGGAGAGATGACACATCATCTAGAGTGGTGGTCATCTCCCCTATTGGAAGGTGAAAGGAAATGGTGTCCTCATGCCATCGCTCAATAAAAGCACACAGCATAGCCTTATTTGTTGTTTAATAGCGTGCCTCTACAAGAAAGGCCAACCCTAAATCATCCACCAATCTTCTCACCTACGAATGCTGAGGCAAGGGTAAGATCTTACCCCCATGACTAACCACCTTCAGCTTCTTGCGAGTTAGTCCTAGCCATAAGCATAGGGCAATATGGTCTGCATAGGACCTCAACACAAATTTGTTTGTAGGACCTACTAGATAGGAGGCCCATCAAACCATGGCTCAAGTAGCTAAGGCACAGTAAGCTTAGGAGCAATACTTGGCTCCTACGGTGTGTCAACAAGTACTCCTACCTCCGCTTGTAGGTCTTGTTGCGCTTTTGTCGCTCTTACTACTATTGTCGTTCTGTCTCTTTCCTCTTTAACTTTACAACTTGAAGCAGTGGGTGGTGCTCACCTAGATGTAGCACATCAATATCTCTCTTATAAGAGTCTTTTCGAGAACTCCTGAACCATCTACATCCACCTAATAACATATGTGGCGAAATATTGTACTTGAAAGTTCAATAATAATTAATAAAAGTTTAATTAAAATAATAAGAATTTAAAAAAAAAATGCTTTGATACACAACTGGAACAAGTTTTCATTGCATTTACCAGTACAAAAATAACCCAAATAGATATGCAAAAAAGGAAGCTTACTTGCAATGGAGATCAGTAAAGGAGAGGGAGAGACGTGCGATGGAGTGCAAAAGGAGAGGGGTGAGAAGATGTCGATGATGCGAGGGAGAGGGGTGCAAAGATGCTAATAGTGGGAGGTTTGGTGCATAAAGGTGGGAAAAAGGGGTGAGAAAAAGATTTAAGAGGAGATGGTAGGGGAAGAAGGTAAGAAAGTCTTTTTTTAAAAAAATTTAAAAAATGGGATACAAACTTAGATAAAAAAAGGAATATAAATAACATGACCTACTTTGTCCTTATTCATTAACAATTTGGCTTTTGCTATTTACACCTCCCTATTTATTAAACACATCTTTCTTCTTTTTTTTATAGTTTTATTATCAAATATGCCCTTTTAAACCTTATTTTTGTGACCCCCCATGTTTATTATTCTTTAAACCATATTTTTGCATTCTATCTTTATTATTCTTCAAATCATAATTTTGAACCCCCATATTCATTATTTTTTAAACCCTAATTATGTAATATGGCATTTTCTATCAAAGTGATACGTGCATTTTTCATCAAAAATTGTATGTGATACTATACGTTTTCATTGATGTGCCACTACGTTTCAAGGTACGTCCAATGTTGATTTCATCTATTATACGTTTCAAAGTCCATAATACTTTGTTATTTCACAACTTTCAATTCGCAATAATGTGCATTCATTAATTTATTAGCCTCTACCTCTCAACGTCCCATAAGCAAGCGTATGCGTACGACATCAACCTTTCAACTTTCAATAACTTTCAATTTTTTTGACGAAAGAATCACGTGCATTCAAGATAATCTTTTTTTAAAATAAGTAGCGTCAATTAGGCCGATACTCTAGCCAATGCTAAGATTTTTTTTTTTAAAATAAGTAGTGATCCCTAGACAGTGTTATCAGAATCGGACCGGTTATTGACTCAGTCAAGGAACTGAAAATATGCACAACAGATGTTCAAACTGGGAAACTAACACATACTTCTTTCAGTCAGTATCAGGAAAATGTCATTAATTTACATGTGTCAAATTAATATATATATATATATATATACAACAAAGAGAATTCAAAGTTGAGGCGATCAAGTCAACATAAGATAAAACTAGTTTTACACCACATTTTTTAAACACTTCTACCACATTGCTCTAGTTTTTTAGTAACTCCAATCATTTCATTTGTTTTTTTTATATAGAAAAAAGAAATTAATTACTCAAAATTCATCAGCTAAAAAAAATCTATTTTCACTGAAAATGAAAAATATCAAAATTTTCCTAACCAAATCCTAACCTCACATCTCATAAAATACTTTAAATTTTATCATAATTTTACTAAAATTCTAAGATTTAAGCTTTTATAATTCAAATTCTTTATAACCCTTCAAATATTTAGATAAAAAAAAAATCATTTAAGGGTTTTATACAGAAAAAAAAAATCGATGACAAGTTTAAATTTGCTTAATTTAAAAAAAAAAATGACTTGACCTTGTTTGGTTATAACTTTCAAAAACTATTTTCAGTTTTTAAAAATAGAAGAAAAGAAAAACCCATTTGAGTAATTGTTTTCTATATATGTGTTTAAAAAAACAATTCTTCGAAAATTGCAATTCTGAAAACAAGAAAAGAGAATCAACTATGATTTTGGTACTTTTGTTTTTAAGTATGATGGTGTTATCTTAATAAATAAAATACCTTTTTGATCTTATACATTATATAATTGACAGAGGTTGATATCTCGTGCAATTCTTCAAAAAATTGTTATTGATTTTTTTTTATCAAACAAAATTCTTTTCTTTTTTTTTCAAAAACGATATTGAAAACAAATTAAGCCTAATTGTGTTTTTAGTCCCTGTAGATAGTGTTTAAGTAATTTTGATCCTGTAATTTATAATTGCTTGGTTTTTAAACTATGATAGGGATATTGAGGTGAGTCCCAATTTTTACTTGTTCAATTTTAGTCTTTTATTTTTTAAATTATGCAATTTTGATCCTCATATTCTTCAAACATCCAACATTTAGAAAATGTAAAAGATATTAATTTAGAGACCTGAACCCATAACCATGTAAGTATGGACATGTAATAAAACATAGATACCACCTAATACATTTGGTATAAATATAACCAAACTATTATATGTAAAGTTCTTTAGGGAGCTTTAGAGTGTAAACACTAGCAGACCTTATTTTGTTGTTCTGGTAGATAACAATTTTTAATTAATAATATTATTTTAATGCTAACTTGTTAATATTTTCATACTCAATATTATTTGCAAAAGTTTTGAGTATTTTTTAAATAAATTTAAAAAATAAAAAATTTATTTCAATTGAATAATTAATTAAATAAAAAATTAATATTCATTAAAATTATGATAATACTAACATTATCACTTGTGTCATGCACCGAAATTGCCTTAATAATTCAGTCGTTTAATTTTTTTTTTATTTTTAGTACAAATTCTAAATTAATTTCTTATTTGATATATGTATGTCAGTATTAGACATAAAATATCAATATTTTGAAATTAATATAAAAAATTGAAATAATGTGAAAATAATTTAAATATTTAAACTAATTTTTCATATTAAAAAATAATTTAACCTAATTTAAATTTAATTAGTATGTTAAATTCAAAATTTAACATAGTGATTAATATAAAATTAAATTTGTATATTTAAATTAATATACTAATTACTATATTAAATTTAAATTTAACATACTAATTAAATTTAAATTAGGTTAAATTATTTCTTAATATATAAAATTAGTTTAAAAATTTTAATTTGTTGCTAACATTATTTAAAACTTTTATATTAATTTTAAAATATTGATATTTTTTGTCCAATACTTAAACACATATTAAATAAGAAATTATTTTTTATGTAAATTTAAATTAGCATATTAAATATGTATAATACTTAAAAGATATATTTAAACTTAAATTAGTATATTGAATATATATATATATATATATATATATATATATACTAAAATTAATATATTAAATTTAATTAACATACTGGTTAAATTCAAATTTGATTAAGTTATTTTTTAATATACGAATTATTTAAGAAAATTAAATTGTTTTTTAACATTATTTTTAAAAAAATATATTATATTTAAAATATTGATATTTTGTGTCTAATACTAACATTCATATATCACATGACAAAATTATTTTTTATAATTTTGTACTAAAATTAAAATAAATAAAAGTTGAATGACCAAAATTGTTAAGATAATTTTTGTGCATGACACGAGTGATATGTTAGTATTATTAAAATTCAAATCAATTTTAATTTGTTTCCTTAATTATTTAATTGAAATATATTTTTATTTTCTAATTTATTTAAATAATACTCAAAACTTTTGTAAATAATATTATAAGTTTGTTGACTTTTATAATAAATACTTTAAAAGTCATATTAATGGTGATTTTTGATTGGATGAAAGTATAAAACTACTTTACACTGTGAGTGTATGACCATTAAACTCAAATAATATTAAGTATGAAAATATTTATGAGCTATGATTAAACTAATACTACTAATTGAAAATTGTTATCTACAAAAGCAATAACACAAGGTGGCCTGCTGATGTTTGCACTATAAAGCTTCCTTAAGAATTTTACAATTAATAATTTCATCATACTTATTTTAATTGCATTAAATGATGTAGATGTTTTATTTCTTTTCCACACTTGTGTGGTCATGTTCAAGCATCAGAATTAATATTTTTTTGTAGTTCCTAAATGTCGGGTGTTTGAAAAATATAGGGACCAAAATTTGCACAATTTGAAAAGTATGGGAATTAAAATTGAGCAAGTAAAAATTAGAAGTCACATCAACACTCTTATCAACATTTTAATTCCAAATCAACAATCTACTCCCACGTCAGCATTTCTATTAAATGTTGGAGTCAAGTTAACAGATAATCCAAAATTAAAAAGGGTTAGGATCCGTTGATACCAAGTGTCAAAGTTAGTCAAATTACACTTTTAATAACTTTTTGTAGAATGCAAATTTAACCAATCCAACCGTTGAATTGTGTGATATTTTCTTTATGATCATGTATATCAAATTTCACACAATTTGGAATTTTCTAGATATCTTTTCTAACATTGAGTATTTACATATATTTTAATATATATTGTACATTAAAATAAGGTCATGCGATGAACTACTAAATAATTTTAGAATTGTATGAAATTTTGTATACTTAATCTAATTAATAAGAACACCAAATTCAACGGTTAGATCGATCATTTTACAAAAAGTTATTGAAGGTGTAATTTAACTAACTTTGACACCTGACGTCAACGGATCCTGATCCAATTAAAAATTTTGAAAATATTGGAATCAAAATAGAGCAACTAAATATTAGGGGATCAAAATTGCTCAAACATTATATACTACAAGAATCAAAAGTACAATTAAACCAACATATTATAAAAATTGTATTGAAAACGAGGTTTGAAATCAAAAATTAAGAATCATTTCAAACAAGACATTTATTATCTTAAAAAAACTTGGGAGACAAAACTTGTATAGTTCAAATTAAAGAGACTAAAAATACCATTAAATCAAATATTTACACAATTTATTTATAGTAACATATTTAACTTATATAGGCTAAAGCTATTTTTAGCAAAAATAGTAGATAAGTTAACTATAAGTTAAAAAAGCTAACTTTTAGATGAATGTTATTAACTTATTCAATTAGAAGTTTTTGCTAAAATTATCTATTGACTAAGTTAATACATGTAAAATGATATAAAAAAAATACGTTTAAATGATTTTTTATTCAAATTCTATTTTTATTTTATGGAAAAATTACATTTTATGTAATTATAGTTTTAGGACTATTGTTAATTTTGAAAACTTGTCATTTTTAAAGATAAAATATTTAAATAATAAATAACATTAAAAGTGAAAATAATATAAATATTAAAATAAATAATCTAATGGTAAAGTATTATTTTTATTATAGTATTGTGTAAAATATTGCATATATAACATGAGTATTTTAAATTAAATTAAAATATTAAAATTATATAAATTAAAATTGATAAAATATTTTATTATTATAAATAATTTAAATTTTAAAATTTTAATATTTAAATAAAAATAAAAGTCATTATTTAATAAAAAATAAATTAATAAATTTAATATTTTAAAATATATCCTAATTTAATGCATAAAATAAATTGTCTTAATATTTTAACCAAAATAAAATTTCAAAAGAAACAAGAGTAAATTATAGTGATATTTCCTGAGATTTTTTATATTGTACATAACTTTCTTATTTTTTTAACATTTACAACAACTTTCCTATGATATATGATGTAATATTTTTCAAACAATTAAGGAAGGTTAGTGTAATGTATAAAAAATATCAGTATAATATTTTTCAAACAATTAAGGGAGTTAGTGTAGAGATAGAAAAGGAAGGAGTATTGTACGTTATCTAAAAAAATTTCAGAGAGTATCAACATAATTTACTAAAAGAAAAATGCATCACACTTAAATAAAACCTTCTGTACCACATATCATTTTCCATATCGTACATAATTTATTCTACTCACTATTTTTTTAACAGAACAAGCAAAATCCTATAAAAAAAATCCAGTAAAATTAAGAAAAATAAAAAAAACTCTATTAATAATAAAATTTATTGAACCTTAATTTTATCTTAAAAAATTATATATGTTATTATGTAAATCCTATAAATAGTTTGATCATCAAATTAGTCCCTAAAAAATTTAATTCATAATCGTGTTAGACCTTTAAAATTTTATTATCAAATAATCTTTTAAAAACTTAATTTACTACTAAAGTAGTCTTTTGAAAATCTAAAATATTATGATATTAATCTTTACGGAGAAAAATAATAAAATATTTTTAAATATTTAATTTGATGACATATTAAATCATTAAAAGAAAAATTTTAAAATTTCAATATACCAATCTTTATAAAAATTTAACATAGAAAGTATAAATAAAAATTTAACATGGTACTAAAAAAAATTAACATATATTCAGCAAAATAAAAATTTAAGATAGTAATAAAAAATTATGAATTAATTTAATGACGGATTAAATTATTAAAAAATTAATTGAGTAACGAAATTTTAAAAGAATTAAAATAACAAAGAAAATATTTTAAAAATGATTTATTAATTAAAAACTAATTGTTAACATACAATAAAATTTAAATAATTTTAAAATTATATTAACACTTAATAAAAATAATAAAAGTTTTTAATGTGTGTGTATATATAAATTAAATGAAAAGTCATACAATTTATATATATATATATATATTAAATTAAATAACTATATTTTATTGAGTTTAATGGCTATGCATTGTCAATGTAAAAAGTTTTACACTGTCAACCAATTACAAATCACCATTGTTATGACTTTTAAAGTAATTATTGTAAAAGTTAACACACTTAGCATATATGGTGGTTTATAATTGAATGACAATGTAAAACAGCTTTACACTGTTAGTGCATAACCTTTTTTCTATATTTTATTTAAAAAATATCTGTCCAACAGTATTAAATATCATATTTATTAATATAGTAGACTTTTCACCCATTGTTAAAAAAATTATTTAAATGTATTGATGACATTATTGAGTTACGAATTATTGTCTATCTTCGTTTCTTGCTCTCTGCTTTGTCCAATCAATATTTTAATTAATTAATTAATTTTGTTATGGATAGGAATGACAATGAGTAGAATCTAAGTAGAGTACTATAGTACCCGTCCTCATATCCATATTTAAAAAAAATACCCGTACTCAACTCTATACCCACTTGAGTAGCAACTTTAATCCTCGTCCTCGTACCCGCTGGGTACCTATATATTTATACCCACACCTGCTACCCTCACCTTCCTTAAATGCAGAGCAATGACAAAAAATTCTAAGGTTTTAGGCGAATTTTATATTCAATATTTATAAATTTATCAAAACTCATTTTATTTTTTATCAACTACCAAATTATTGATCATAGTTTTATAATTAAGTATTTCTAATATTTCACTATAAATATATAAAGACAAATTCATTCAATATATTCTTTAACATAGTTAATATCAAATAAAATTTGAATAATTTTAATTTTAAAAAACTACGTTTAGCAATAACAATAATTATAAATATTGTCAATAAAATTTTAGAAACAATGCATATATTTAAAAATATATATATAACCTTTTTTATATAATTTAATATTTTTAGTAGAGTATAAATTATTTTTGAAATTTAATTTATATATACTGTTAGTGCAAAACTTTTTTACATACTTCTAATAGAATTTAATTATTCTATATTCATTAATATGGTGTTGCGATAAGGTAAATACCTATTGAATATATATATATGTAAAAATATTTTATGCTTATAAATTAAACTCTTGTTTTTGTTTGTACTTCCTATAATATTTTTATTTTTTAAAATAAATTAAGTTTTTTAATATTATAATAATTACTAAAATTTATGTTTTCAATATATATAATATTAAAGAGAATATGTGTGTGTGCGTGTGTATTGGGTGGGGTGGGAACTATAGTACCCATACCTACACTCATTTCCATTAAAATTTACAAGTAAATACCTAGCCCGGCTCGGCCCCAGCCTCATCCCCATTGAAAAGGTATTTATCCTACCCGTT
Organism: Spatholobus suberectus; assembly: GCA_004329165.1. Taxonomy (NCBI): domain Eukaryota; kingdom Viridiplantae; phylum Streptophyta; class Magnoliopsida; order Fabales; family Fabaceae; genus Spatholobus; species Spatholobus suberectus. Next base: position 42,318,536 of record CM014729.1, read on the forward strand.
GGTATTTTTTGCGGGGTACATGTAGAATTTGGGTAAGATTATCATTCCTAGTTATGGATTTGTTATATCTTTTAATAAAAATTTGAATATAATTTTAAATTTTCTTACAAAATCTTCTTACTAATCCTCCTAATTATTAGATAAAGAAAGCAAAGTATTAAATGCTTTCGAGGTATCCAAAAAAAATAAATGTATTTAATTTTTTTTTAATGCACAACAGCATAATTTATTTTCAATAACTCAATTATAAATAATGCATAGTAACTTAATTTATAATAACTCATCTATAGATAATGCAACATAATAGTGTTGTACTCTACCAAAACAAATTTAAGAATCAAAGCTTACATTTGTGTTGTCTAAATGGCTGATTCAACCATCAAGATTCTCAACATAGTTCTTTTTCTTGTTCTCATTTCTCGAGGTAATGTTTCCTCCCAATGTATAAAACATAATTTTATAAATTGTTATTCATAACCTCTTCCATGCATCACGATGTCAGGCTATAGCCAATGCTTCTTGAGTGATATCTCTGTAAGCCAATTTCAAACAAGAGTTAGAGTGCAAGGAAAGCCAGAATGGAGTGTAACTATCACCAACAAATGCCCATGTCCTCAAAAGAATGTGATCTTGAATTGCACTGGATTTCAATCTATTGAACACATAAACCCTTCACTTTTGACAGTCTCAGGCAATTTTTGTCTTGTTAATGCTGGTCAACCTATCTATAAAGATGCTGTCAAATTCAAATATGCTTGGGACAAAATATTTCCATTGAATCCCATTTCCTCTAAGATTTTTTGTTCTTAAATGTACAGCCAAGGATTTAAACCTTGATGCCATTTGCTGTAGTTTAGTTTACAAGGGTTATAATTCCAGAATAAAACATCGATTTTAGGTACATTGAATTCGTTTCTCAAATATTTTTTTGTCATTTTTATGCTACCTTGAATACAATAACTTGCATTGATAGCCCTAACTTGCATTCAAAACTAAGGCCTCTCAAATGAAAATAAACTACCTCTTGAATAAAAATAAACTAAAGTCATCAGTCAAACAACTGAATAGTTGAAAATATAGGAATGATCATTCTAAAATTAGAGAAAAAAATTCAAAATGTCAAATTACTTTTTTCTCATTATTACCCTTAGATTAAATAAAAAAACACCCATTTTTATTTTTTTTGGAACAAACCAATTGTTGTGCTTCGGGCTTAACAAATTTTAAACCCACGTTTCTTGAAAAACACTTATCATTACTCCAACTGCTAACACCATTATCCAAGCCTTATACAATACACTTAATTCTACTAAATATAAGAAACACCGGAAAAGATTTCTGCCTTCCTTTTATTTTTTATTTTCATCTTCATTTATTCTTTTCACTCCATTTCTCTTCCTGCTTAGAGCTCCCTTTCTCTTCCAACCTGTGTTCCTCCATGTTCAAGCTCGCTCTTTCTCCCTTCGATGGCGCACGAGTTTGTCTCTTTCATCTTCAACCAAAGCAATCTAGTTCTTAAGAGTCATGTTAACTATGTACCAAATCGTAAGGATGACCAAAAAAGGTTGCAATGTGGAAGGCTCAGGTACTCATTCCATTTTCTATCACCAAAACGCATGTGTTCTTAGGTCCTTACATTCCAGGCCTCCATCATGCCATTGCTAGCTTTTCTACTAACACTCCTCCTAAAATCTCCCCTGCTTTTAAGGAAACTACTTCTCCAAACTACATTGGGTCTATTACAGCTAGAAGGTCCACTTTAGAATATTGCATGTTCTTAGGTGGGAACTTGGTGACACGGAGGAGTAAGAAGCAAAATATGGTTACAAGGTCAAGTGTCGAGGAATAATTTCGGGCTATGGCTCCAGGGGTTTGTGAATTACCGTGGATAAAGATCATTTTGGTTGATCTCAAAATAAGGTATGGAGTCCCTATGAAATTTCTATGGTACAACAATTCCACTGTTAGCATTGCTCATGATCTGGTCCTGCGTGATAAGATGAAGAGCATAAAAAAATATTGACAATGTATTAAGGAAAAACTGGCAGCAGTATTATAACAGCAACTTATGTCCCTTCTGGTGGTCAACTTGTAGATATATTAACTAAGGGACTACCCATGGAGAGCTTCCATGATCTCTTACAAGCTGGGAACTATAGATATCCATACACCGGCTTGAGAAGGAGTGTTGGAATATATTACATATGTGAAAAATGTGACGATTGAATATTTGACATGTGTATCATGTTACAGAATATTTCCCTGTAATTTTGTTTTCATTTTTATTTCCTATAATTATGATGGTGGGATTATTTCCTTGTAAATACTAGGTTAGAACTATAATATATTTGCAATCCTCTTGTACAATTATCATCAAAAAAATAATATTCATTTTTCCTTTATATTTTCAAGTCTACTCAATCAACATATGAATATCCGACAATCTATGTATGTCGTTTATAGTGGACCTTTTCCTGGAGCTCCTTTAATATATATCGAATATGAATCATAACATCCAAATGGCCCTCACATTGAGAGCTTACTGCAAAAGATGTCTCAATCAGTGACAATAAGGTTTTCTGACCAATCTTCTGTATTTTCCTAGGTTTGACAGAGGCTCTCCCCGTTCTAGTTGAAATTTGACATTAGGATCTATACAAGTGTCATTATGCTTTGAATTCAACCAACATATTTCCTCAAGGATCCATGTGCATTTGTGTTTCAACAATTTCTTCTTTCTGTCAGTATGATGGAAAATGTCATTAATTTACAGGTGTCAAATTAACAGATATACAGGAAAGAGAATTCAAAGTTGAGGTAATCAACATAAGATAAAGCTAGTTTGACACCACATTTTTATAACACCTCTACCACACCACTCTTGCTTTTTAGTAACTCCAGTCATTTTTTTTTTACTGTTTTTCTTTTTATATAGAAAAAGAACTGCTGCTATTCTATTTTGTCAACATTAAGAAGCTGATGGAAACCATCAAAGTTACCAACATAGAATATCATAACCAGTGATCTGAAAACTGGACCAGACAGGTTACTGTGTTAATTACCTTTTTACAAAGAATTTCCAGTTTCCTACTTGTTGACCTGCAATTCCTTCAGCTCCTTCGTTTGCCTGATTGTGTCATTCAACCTGTGATAATAGGAATCACTTGGAATGGACCAATCCACCTAAGCATCTGATAACTCAACTGGTATAGAAGAAAGAAAGATTAATAGGTTAATGTACTTGACCACTGAACCATGAATCAGTCCCTTCAATTCAATGATCAATCTTTCAATTCAAGGATCAATCTATCTTTCAAAACCTTGAAGATAACATATATTCCTAGCCAGCAAAGAGAGTTACAGAAAATGGAGATAAGAAAATAACAATTCCGATAGACATATAGAATACAAGAAGTCACTTCAACTAAGGAAAAAAGATTATGCTGCTTGTTATATTGAACTAAACAAAATTATTTTTTAGGTGGCATTAACAGGTCTATCTTATCTTACTTTTGCTTTTCCTAAGAATCATGGATGATTCTGATGTAACCAACTCCTGCCTCTGAATGTTCATTGGTTACTGTATTGGGCTCATTGGAAAGAGGTGAATTTCCAATTGTTTATGCGGCAACGTACTACTGAAGATTGAAGAAATCCTGAAACCTTGAGGAAGAGAAGAATGATCAGCTTCAGCCAGAAGAATCCAAGAGGCATACTGAAATAAAGAGCTTAGTTGTCAGCATTAAAAAATGGAGTGTAACAACCGTATTTTTATGGATGTTTCTTTGGCTCGGCAGATTATTTGGGAGAAGACTATATGATTAGCTTCAATTTGGTGTAAAGTGCATGGTCTGTTTGAGGGGCATTCCCTAATAGATATGCGGAGAGATTGAGCAGTATCACTTCATTGATGTTTTTTCTTTTTATTTGTTGTTTTATTTTTCCTTGTTTCATTATGGAGGATCACTTATCTTCAATTTCCTTGTTATTTTCTTCTGTCGTAATGAATTCCTTGTAATTTTTTTTCCTTGTTTCATGGAGGAAATTGGAGATAAGGGATCCTCCACAATGAAACAAAGAAAATTAAACAATTAAAAAACAAAAACATCAATGAAGTGAAACTTCCCAATCCCTCTGCATGTAGTGCAACTTGTCAGATGGATACGGTCAAATAGGATTTCCATGTAATCTCCCCATCTTTTGAGATATCATTTATTAGGGAATCCCCCTCAAACAGACCATGTACTTTACACCAAATTGAAGCTAATCACATAGTCTTCTCTCTGTCTTAATGAATCCCTTCTTTGATTTAAAAAAGAAAGCAAAATAAAACTGAAGCACTGAGAAAAAAATTTAATAAGTGATCCATCAACCTAAAACCAAAATTCAAATTGTTTGTTTTTTAATGTTTTTTTCTCCCCTCTTTTTTACTTGTGAAGTTGTGATTGTAGGAGAAATTGACCTATCTATTATCCCATCTCTTTATGCTCAAAGCTATATGGCAAGGACATACAACAATCAAATCAAAGGCTACGGAACTTCCAAGTCTTACATATGAATCTAGGTGCTTATACTTGAACACAACAAAAAATTTCTGTTTGTTGTCTTATAGTAAAAGTATGAAAAAATGAAATGGTAAAGGTAAATAGAGTGCATAAATTCAACCAAAAAACAAAACGAAAATAAAAAAACATAATTAAAAAATTAAAAAAAGAAAAAGGAAAGAGAAGATTAGGTCCTGCAAATCATCAATGTAGGTTACGGAGAATTTGAGAATAAAGAAGGAATGTAGAAGTTGCAAGAATGAATGACATGATTTAGCAAGTACATGAAGCTCATAACCAGAGTGAGTGACAATGCTCAAGTAAATACCAGATTCAAGTGATATTATTGGAACTATAACTTTGAATTATATATAAGTCCTACAAAATCCATATGATGATGAACAATCCCAACTTAGTGATAATTGAAAGCATACCCATAAGTTCGGATAGAAGTTATTTCACAATGATATGGGTTGCATCAAGAAATATTTGTTATGAGTGTTGCTGAGAATATGAAAGAAATCAATTGTTCTCCACTCAATTCTTGCCCATGATTTGTGGGTGCAGTGGAAGGTAAGGTTGAGGAACATAACCCTGTTTTCTCAACTCAAGAAGGAGACTCTTCAGAATCAAATAGATCTCAAAAGATTCTGGGTGATTTCCATCAGCAGCAGAAAACATATGGGTTCCACCATTGACATCAATCCAGCTGTATCCAGGTATCTTCTGAACTCTTTTTTCCTTCATTAAACTCCGCACCTTAAGAACACTTGCCCATTCACCAGCATCAGCATGTACATTTGAAAGCAATACATAGTATCCAGAATTTTTTGGGTCCAATTCAAGAAGATGTCTTGAAGCTAGTTTAGCCAACTCAACATTGCCATGAAGCCGACAAGCTCCTAGCAGTGTCCCCCAAACACCTGCGTCTGGAGTGAATGGCATGCTCTTTATGGCATCAAATGCTTCATGCAAACGACCAGCACGGCCATACAAATCCACCACGCACGCATAGTGCTCCATCCTAGCACAGATCCCATATTCTCCAGTCATGCAACAAAAGTAGTGTATTCCTTCATCAACTAGGCCCGCATGGCCACAAGCAGATATTATAACAAGAAAAGTAACATGATCAGGGCGAATCCCAACTCCTAACATCTCATTGAATAAATCAAGGCATTCTCTAGGGTAACCATGGTTTCCAAAGGCAGCAATGATGCTGTTCCATGAAACTTCATTTTTCCCATCCATTAGGTCAAACACACACCGAGCCAAAGCTAGTTTTCCACATTTAGAATACATATCTATCAGTGCACTTGCAACAAAAGTGTCCGAACTTAATGCATTTCTTATCACATAGCCATGCATCTCTTTCCCATAATAGAGTGCTGGTGAATTTGCAGCAGCAGAGAGAGCAGATGATAGGCTCACAGAATCAAACTTGGCTCCACTCATTCCCATTTGACGAAAAAGATCAATGGCCATTTCTGGTTTCCCATTCTGTGAGAAGCTTGAAATCATTGAGTTCCAACAAACACTATCTCTTCCGGACATTCTTCTGAAAAATTCATAAGCAAGATCCAGTCTTCCACATTTTGCATACATATCTGTGAGGGCAGATCCCACATTAACTATATTCTCCAGTCGTTTCTTTAGAATATCACAATGCAACTCCTTCCCTAATTTCAGAGCAGCCAGAGCAGCACAAGCTGGCAAAACACTAGCCATGGTTAGGCAATTAGGCACCATCCCCTCTTGAATTAACCATCTAAAAATGTTTATAGCATCGATATTCAGCCCATGAAGTACATAACCTGAGATCATAGCTGTGCAAACTGCAACATCAACCAAAGTATTCTGCTGGAAACTCTTGCGTGCCATCTCCACATCTCCACCCTTGAAGTATATGTCAATAAGAGCACTCTTCAAATAGACATCAAAAGGCACCCCATGTCGCACTATGTAACTATGAACTTCCTTACAATGTCTGAGACTCCCAGATTCAAGGATAGAAGGAAGGAAACTTGCAAAAGTGACTGAATCTGGTTTGACACCAGCAGAGATCATTGCATTTAACAAAGGTGCAGCTTCATCTGTAAATCCATTTTGTACATATCCAGCAATCAAACCATTCCAAGTCACTGTATCGGTTTGTGGCATTGTATTAAATAACTTGCGAGCATCAAAAAGGTTCCCACATTTTGAATACATGGCAACTAATGTGTTTGCTACTTGCGAATCAAACTCAAACCCACTACCAATAACAAGACCATGAAGCTGAGTACCAACACAAAATTTCCCTCTTGTAGCACATATAGACAAAATACAAGTATACGACACCGAATTAGGCTTACTATAAGAGGCCCCCATTTCACGAAAAGTCCCTATTGCATTGTCAAAATCTCCACTTTTCACATAACCATTGAGCATGACATTCCACAAGATGGCATCTTTCAAAGGCAATTCATCAAACACATGCCTTGCATCATGAATATAACCATTATCTGCATACAACTTGATCAAAGCACTACCAACAAACAAGTCCACGTGAAACCCCATGGACCGAACCATATTATGAACCACCATACACAGCGGCACATTATTCAAACCACCACAAGCTTTAATGACATAAGGGAATGTGTATTTGTCAGGTGAAACTTTACTACCCAACATCTTGAAGTAAAACAACAAAGCAAAATCAAACCACCCCAACATGTAAAACCCTCTTATCATCCAATTCCAAGGAAGAGCGTAACACAATTCAAGCCTGAAAAACAAGTTTCCAGCATCCTTGACCCTACCACAAAGAACATACAGCCCCAAAATCCTTGAACTCAGTGTCCTAATATCACTCATGCCACCAACAATGACCTGAGTATGAACCTGTCTAACTTGCTGAAGCACAGAAGCATCTGAACAAGCCCGGAACAAAGATTCCAATTGGGTTGTGAGAAAATTTTGGGTTTCTGGGGGCGAAAAATGAGATTTTGACATAACATTGTTGTAGCTGCTTGTTGCTGTGTGGAACCTTGAAATTGCAACTCTAAACATAGAGCATAGATTTGTTCTCTTACACATGTTTTCAAAGTGAAAGAGGCATAAACCATAATCAAGTTTCAGGAACCAAACTAGAGTTGATTCGCTGTTAAAGCATATACCCATAATCAAGTTTTTCACAATTGGTTTGGTGGCATGTCAGAGTGAAACAAACAGGTTTGTTACATATTAAGCTTCGCAGTGAATGGAACACAAGAGCCAGAAGCCATCACGGCACTGTTATTCCCACCCATTTTTTAACTCTTTTCAGCCCTAACTTTTAAAAAAAAAATAAAAAGACAAATTTACCCTTTTCCCTCAAAACCCTTCTTTTCCCCACTTCCCTTTCAATTCTTCTGAACCTTGAAATCCTCAAAACGCCCCTCTCCCCTTCCGCGCCCTCTTCCCTTCTGACCATCGTTGAGAGAAGCGGCTGGAGACTATTGGACCTCTTCACTCCCCTTATTTCTTCGCTGAGTTCGACCTTTGCTTTTTTGTTGTGACTGTTAGATTCAAAAGAATCACCTTTCCGTTACGTTCAAAAACACAACCGAAATATAATTTGATTGTATATCTAGCTTGGGTAAACAACAGAATCATAATTCTGTTGTGTATCCAGTCCATATATAAAGTGGAATCATAATTCCATTTTGTATTTGGGTAAGATAAAAAATGGAATCACAGTTCTGTTTTGTATTATTTAATTATTTTATTTTTTGTCTTTTACTTATTTATTTTAATTAAGTAATATTTAAATTAACAAAATTTGTTATTAATATTTTAATTGATTTAGGTTAAATTAATCAATAGGTTAAAAATTTTGTAATTACATCCTTGATCTTGTAAAAGTTTTGTAATTATGTCCTTGATGTTGTAAAATTTTTGTAAATAGGTTCTTGATGTTGGAAAATTTTTGTAAAGTCCTTGACTTGTTAAATCTTTCTAATTAGGTTCCTAAATTAATAAACTATTAATATTTAATTATCAATTATTATTTAATTGTAAATATTTTATTGTTTCATATTTATCATGCCACGCACGAGGTTTGGGTCCTATTGTCCTAAACGAGGCCCTCCGTCGAAGGATGCAACTAACACATCTAGGCACCCACCACCAACTACATTTGCACGTCGGGCTAAAGAGACTGCACGCATAGCAGCGCAATAGCAACAAGAGGAGGAGGTACGTGCTAACATACTAAGCTAGAGGTTAAGGTACCTAAGGTAGAGGTACCTCAGGGTGGTTTAGCAAATTGCATCATTGGACCCCCATTAGGACGAGGTCCTGCAAACTTGTCTCTGCTTAGGTCCTAAAGGGACCATGTTGCTTGACACATATGGATCGAAGAGCCCCGAAAGGAGTTCAGGTTGGTCAGCCATGGGGGTAAAGTGTTATCAATGCCCACGCAACTAGATGTCATGAGCTACGTGGAGAGGTTAGTGCTTGCCCTTTTTACTCAGGCACGGTATGTTGTTGCAAACAAGGGCATGATATGTGCCTTTGTTGAGCGATGGCATAAGGACACTAGCTCTTGCCACATACCAGTAAGGGAGATGACCATCACCCTAAACGATGTGCTGTAACACACATTCATTTAATTATAGTCCCTATTAATTTAATTGTTTAAATTATTGTGAGTAAAATTTGTTCCAACTCTTTTAATAGAAAAAATTTAATCTTAACAAAATTTAGAAATGATAGTAAAAGATTAAAGAGAAAGACTGTGTATACATATAGGTCATAAAATTGTATATCATGATTTGATAATACATGACACTCATAAAATACAAAAAAACTAAAAATACATCAAAAGATAGGCACTACCTAACCAAATATATACATCAAAAAGATCTTATACAGAGCAGTGTCCATTTATCATATCCCTCATACCAAAAAAAAAACTATAAACAAAGTCTTTAGATCCTCGTTCATAGGGTGTCCTTTGACTCATCCTCAGTTACCATCATCTTTAATAATCGTGATCAAATATACATGGAAGAAAAACAATGGAATGGGGTGATTTGTTCTAAAATTACTTTCACATATATGGTAGGAATTCTACCATAAAATAAAGATAAAACACAACTGACAATAGAGGGGAGCCTAAGGTTATTCTAAGTTGTATTAGACTACCCTTGACTAGATATGGATTCATACTCCCCATTAATGAGTAATAGTTTCAACAAAACCTAGGAAGTGTCCAGAAGTACATATACATCTCTCAACATCATCACATGGTGCAATCCTCATCGTCATTGGGGAACAAAATAACAGTCAAGACATTCATTTATAGAGGTATACTCTCACACCAATCTTGGAATATTGAGCAGTTGTTAGAGTTATTGAGCTTGGTTAGGTAAATATCCCGGCTCACAGGCACTACCCTGGCCATTGGGACCTTCACCACTCGATGCCTACCCCAAGACCTCTATAAGTGGGTCCCTGCCTTTCATTCCTTGGCATACCAAACTATAACTTCCCTAGTAGGATGTCATGTCACTACATGTCTCTCACTTTACATTACTCACTAACTAACATCTCATTATTCATTATTATCTTTAAGCAAAGATTTTCCCATGTCTCAGCATATCTGAGCACCAGTACAATCAACATTTCTACCTTATAGTGGAAAAATTGTACAATAATAATTTAGACAATCCCTAAATCACAATTTCATTACCAAAATTTTAGCAGAATAACCACTTAGTAATTATAATTTAATCATCTAAATTTGGGCAGAATAACAATTTAGTAAATATAATTTAATTATCTAAATTTAAGTAGAGTAACAACTTAATAAGTATAATTTAATTATTTAAAGAGTAACAACTTAGTAAGTATAATTTAATTTATCTAAAATTGAGCAACATAACTACTTAGAATAAAAATAAAGTAAAAAAATTCTAGAGAGAGAAGCTCTCTTTAATATTTTGGCCAGCTAAGAGAAGGAAGGGATGAGCGGCATTTTGAAATTTTGGGTGCCTACTTATAGAGAATAGAGGGGGGTTAGATGGCCACTTGCTTACATAAGCCATCATGCCATAATTTCTATTTTTAATTTGATTTTAGGACATATATTCAAGATAGGTGGTGAATCACCCCTCTTAGGGCTAGGTATGTGCTGCATGAGTTGTCCCTAAGCTCCCCTATGTAAATTTTATCTGTAAATGAATAGTCGATACCGATAAAATTGTTTAAACTTAAGCAAATTAATTTTTAATATCAAAATAATGAATTTAATTGTAAAATAGAACAAATATATTATTTTTCATAAAAAATAAATTTCTAAAAATAAAATTTAATTTTTATTAATTATTTTCAAAATTTTACTAATTTATTTTGTATTTTTGAGTTACAAAATTCATATTAAATCCATTTTAATTCCATAAATACCAAATTTTTTACGAAGATTCTAAAATTAAATATTTTACCTAAAAATGAACTAATATTATTATTTTTACCATTTTTGGATGTCAAATCAATACTGACTTAGCTTATCGGACACTTAGAAGCATTTTAGTCGTTTTATAGGAGAATTCCAGAAAATTCTCAGAAAATTTTCAAAATTATATTTTAATACATATAATATGATTCTAAGCTCAAATTGATATTTTAATATTAATTAATTTTTTTTCTCATGTTAGCCTTTAATACTATGAAATAAGGGCAAAATCATCATTTTTTAATTTCTCCGGGTCCTATCTCGAAAACATTATTAAAAATTACGATTTTATAGCTCTCGATATTCTAAATTTAACCATGGGAAACATAATTTTGAAATTCCTTTCTAATTTTTTCAAAAATAAATCATCAAATATTAAAACAACAATTCAAAATTAAGGCAAGGGTATTACATGTGTTATCTCTCTTGCACTTTCCTATTACAAGTAAGCTTTGCCAGTACCCCCATGTTAATCCTGAGGAAGCCACAAGGTTGCTGAGGAGCGAGCTCAGCGTTATGCGGTGCGATCGAGAAAGGAGCTCGCTTGACTTTCTAATGGTTGAAAGAGACATATAAGACATGCGTCGTGGTTGGAGAGTACGTATTTGCTGCCAAAGCTTTTATGTTACATTTGGTCGATTGCACAATATTCACCGATAAGAGCTCGATGCATGTGTAGGTCTTCCACATGGATCTCTTTTATGAGATTAAGTCTTGCAACGAGCACTCATGGGGTTCCGCTGCATTGGCCTATATTTATGACCACTCAGTGTTGTTAGCCTTCGATCTATGGCACAGTTTAGAGGATACATGAGCTTGCTTATGGTACAATTTTGTGTTTTCTCTAGATATTTGTTTGTGTTTATTTGTTTATGTAATTTAATTTATTAATTGTTTTACGAGTATGGATTTATGAGCACTTCTTGACTGTTACCTCTCGCGAGCCAGCCATTAATTATTCTGAGCAACTTTCCCATCTCTATAGGTGGAAGGCCACAAAGGGTACGAGCCTTGTGTTGGGGACCAGGGAGGTGCTAGATTAGCGGCAGTTGGACGATATCATCTGGTTGCCATATGAAGCACACAGAGTTGTCTAGTCGTTGTAGGCAATCTCTTTTTATTCAGGCTTCATTAAATGTAGTCCCTATATGTGTGCCCATCTGTCGAAGAGGGTGTTCAGGCAATTTGGCTATGTCTAGGGGATCCCTCAGCCCTGGCCTATTGGATATCCAAAGCTAACCTCGTGTATTGAGCACTAGAAGGGTTGGTAGGTGCATTAAGTGGAAAGAGGAATGCCTATGCTACATGAGGCTCCATGGATCTACATGGATGGCTACTTGGAATGGTTCCATCATGTTTTCCATCCATACCTCATTTTGTGGGAGGAGGGAGATCTTCTGCGAGGCCTTCCGCGAGGCCTTCCACGAGTTCTTGTGCCGCAGCCTAGGCATGGCTAGCGTGGAGTTAGGCAGATAGAGTCTTTGTCTAGCAACTGTCATTCATGCGAGGTAATTATCCATATCTTTCTCATGTGTTTTTTGGATAATAATGAAACTTTCATTAATAATTGTTTGCATTATTTTTTGTAGGCACAGTAGGAGACAGTTGCTCGAAACCTGGAGTGCATGCTGCACCTGAGGGCACCAACGCTAATGTCCTCCTATGGAAGACATTGGCAATTTCACAGGCAGGCACGACATCTGGGTGCACCAATTAGAGGAGGAGGACCACAATTATTTTTTATTTATGTTTTTTATTGTTGGATATTTATATTTAGTATTTTATTTCGTATGTATGAATCCTAGTATATATATTTTTGGATTTTATATATGTTAGACTTATTGTATTGTTGATATTACTATTACGTTAGTTACAATTAAAGCACACGCTACAAATTAAAATAAACAAACGCAACATAAATAATATTATTTGATTAAATAAAAGCACTTCCACATAGATGTGATATAAATAAAAAAGAAACAGTAAACAAAGTGCATCATCATGGTTCACTCAAACTAACGATTGTCTAGTCATTAGAGCTAGTTGATGCCTTTCTTTCACGCGAGCACGTAATGATCTTTTCGACAAATCGTGGTTGACGCATATGGGGCTAGGATATCTTCATGAGATTTGCCTAACATAGCGAATAACTCAATCAATGCAAGTCAAGGAAATTGGGCAAAGATGGAGAACATCTTTGCCACATCCTTGTCATGTTTAAGCTCCATAGACCCGTATTGAACACAAGCATTCCCTAAAGATATAGGTTGTCGATAATGAATATCAAGCAATTTTTCAGTACCTCCAATCTGATCATGAATATTTTTCCTAAGAGCAATAACTGTCATGTTCTCACTTAGCCTAAGAAATTTTGGACCATGAGGACATTGAAATAAGATCCTTTCAGAAGTTGTTGTCATATAACCATTGTAATGCACAACAATAATGAATGAATCCATCTTCTAAGGAAAAGAAAAAATATGGAATGAAGATGGCTGAAAACTTTGATAGGTGAAAAATTGTGAATGTGAAGGCAATATGATGCTTCAGAGCACATCTCTCTTATACTAGTGTAAATATTGTTCACGCGTCAATGAGCGATTAAAAGTTTTCTCCTGTGCATTAGAAAAAGAAACGATTGAGATTGCACCGATTAAATTAAGGGTCCATATCGCGTCAATTCAAACTCGTGCCCTATTCACACTTTAGTGAATCTCTAAAAGCTATATCTTGAGCATCAAAAACAGAAACGGTCAAGATTGCATTGACTTAATCAAGGGTCCAAATCTTATTAATTCAAACGCGTGCCCTGTTCACGCATCAATGAATCATTAAGAGCATTGTCCTGTGCATCAAAAAAAGAAATAATTGAAATTGCACATAGTAAATCAAGGGTCCAAATCACACAAATTCAAACACATGCCCTGTTTACATGCCAATCACTAATTAAAAGCATTGTTCAGAAAAAGTAACATTGAGATTACACATAGGAAATCAAAGGTCTAGATCGCATCGATTCAATGCCTTGCTCATGCGTCAGTGAATCATTAAAAGTTGTGCGTAAATAAAATGAATTTTAAAATATACACAATGAAAATACGTTTTCATTATATATGAATCTAAAATACACAACAGAAACGTGTTTCTATTGTGTATTTATTCCAAATACAAAATGGAAACATATTTTCATTGTGTTAAGGGGGTGCGCCCTCCATACACAATATAAACACATTTTCATTGTACAATATACATAATGGAAGGAGGGCACACCCCTAAACACAACGGAAACACATTTTCATTATGTATATTGTACAACAAAAATGCATTTCCACCAAAGATGTTTTGGAAAAAAAAAAATAACAAACAAAACTTGGGGTGAAAATAGTGAAAAATTGGGTACGAATTGCAACACCCCAAACAGAAATGAACCATATGCTTTATGTTTGCCATTGTTTGGATGACACATTGAGTTTGTGTGAGCCATCCCAAAAACCAAATGTAGGCTTTTTTACCTAGGAAGGATTTTATTTTTTTTTGAAAAAAATGCTAAAATGGGTCAATTTTGAAAAATTATCCAAAAAAAGATAAGTCGTGCTTGAAAAATATGAATTAGAAATAAAAAAAAGTCGTATCTTCTTTCTTGACTTTAGCACTTATAATTATTTTTTTTGGTAGAAATCTTAAAATTAAACATGATTCATATATATATATATATATATATTACTAAAGTCGTAAATGCATATACTACTCTTTTTTTTTTTATTAGTCATAACATTAAATACGACTTAAGTTTTAATATTTTTTATTATTTTTATAGAAGTTGTAACTTTAAACATGACTTTGGGTTGTATTTACAAACAATAAAATAAAAAAATATATAAAAAAGAGTCTTATTTAACTTTACAACTTCTACATAAATTTAAAAAAAAGAAGGTATAGTCGTACTTAACTTCACGACTTTTATAAGTTAAATTCATGCAACTTTTTTTTAAAAAAAATAAAAAATAACAAAAAGTAAAGTCATATTTAATTTTACGACTTTAATTAAAAAAAAGTTGTAAAACCATATACAACTTTGGTACAAAAAAAATATACAAGTAAATATTTGGTTTACAACTTCCACAAAAAAAAATTAAAAAATATTAATTGCTAAGGTCGAGAAAGAAGATACGACTTTCATTTATAAGTCATGTTTGAGAAACACGCTTACCCCATTTTGGATAATTTTTTAAAATCTATCGATTTTGGTAATTAATGAAAAAAATTATCCCTCTAAGGTAAAAAAGCCCCAACTGTATGTTTGCTTAATAGTTTGTAAAATGAAACTCTTATAGAATAAAAAATTTACGTGTAACGTAAGTTCAATAATAATTAGTGCAAGACATGTAGTGCCTTTGTGAATTTTTATTTTTTTTGGTAAATATGGAGATATTATAAAAATATTGAAAAAAAAAAGGAGAGAGAAATGAAGATTAAATAGAAAATAAAAACCACATTTATTTATTAATTACAATAAACAATTTTGACAAATGAGATGTTAAAAAAAGAGAATAAAGATTTATTTATTTTTTTGGTTACATGAAGTTTGGATTAGAGAAAGGCACCTCCCTTGCAAGATCAAGGAATACCACCAATCTCAATAAGGATTTATAATGGAATTTATATATTGCCTACCAACAAGAGAAATTTGAGAATCAAAGCCAAGTCACAACTAGTGTGAACAACTTCTCAGTAAATATTAAAGATTAAAGTCTTGTTTAGATAAACTTCACAATAAATATTTATAAGAGAAGAAAATAGAAAGGTTGTAAGGCACAGACTAAATACAAGAAGGAGGGTTGAATTGTGTTAGGGCCAATTTTCGCAATCTTTTTCTTACTTTTTAGAAGCAACTTAATTATTTAAGCTGGATCAAAAAGATTTTCAAAATGTTTTAAAAAGGCAGACGAAAGAAGAAAGAACAAATAAAAGGTCATACAGATTTTATACTAGTTCATCTCACCTCAGAGACTACGTCCAGTTCTTGGCAACAATCAAGTTCCACTAACTTTACAAGTTACAAGTATTATTTCCACAAGCCTCTTCAGGCTCAAACCCAAGTAGTTTTTCACTTGCCTCTCCAAGCAAACACCCAAGTATTCTTTGAAACAAAGCCTCTTCAGGCTTCAACCAATCTCATAAAGAAAGAGATTTGTGAGAGTTTACCTCATTGAGTTTAACGTCTTATCAGACGAATATACAATAAAGTTCAACTATAGATATTCAAAAACTGTTTTTGCAAAGGCTTTTTGTTTTATCAAAGCAGTTATGAGTATTTTGATTCAGCTGCAAATATATCAACAACACTTGTAAATTCGACAACCGCTTGAAGGAGGTCTTTTCTTCTATTTATAGGCTTCTCCAAAAGTATCCGTTAGGTATTTTGTAAGAGACAGCCTTCGTCTGATGAAGAGAGTCGTTGGAGCATTAATTGTTGTATTTAATGCTTTTTACCAACTTGTCATATGATAAGATAACGCAGTCTGCTTATCTTTTCTATTCTTATACTCAATCTTTTAACAGTTGTCATGTCTACTTTCCCGTTCTAACAATCGCACACATATTCTTTCTTTTTCACTGACTTTCCTCGAGAGTAAGCGTATAGGCTTTATACATGTTGAGGTAGCTTACGCTCTAATTGATATGCGGATCTTTTTAGAGCATAGACATCGTCTGTAAGCTTTGTTAGTTTCATAGTTTGTACATATTAGGATAAGACAACATTCAATTTGAAAAACAATGTCAGACGATATAATGCAAATTAGAGATTAGACGATAATGTAAGCGCGAGATCAGACGATAAAGTGAGGACACACACTTTTAACTGTTTGTTATTATCAGAATATTTAAGGGCTACAAATTTATCTTTTATTTTAACAGAGGTAAGATGAAATAAGTTTCTCTCATAACTAAGTATGACAACAAGGCGAATCAACGACGGATTTAGCTCTTTTTGCTCTCATCCCACCAAAAAGTGGAGCAGTTTCAGGGAAACCTGTCACGCTTTTTGTTACAATTTTAATTTACTTATATATTTTTAAATAAAATAAATTTTAAGTTATTAATTATATTTGAATTCAAAAAATATATAAAAATTAATAAATAACCAAAAGCTTAAAAATAAAAAAATTAAGAATTTAATTATATTTTTAGTTAAATGTATAATTTTAAGTTTGTTATTTAATTATTATAATAATTATTATTATTATTTAAATTACTTAACTATTAAATAATTAATTTATATTTTTAATAATTATAAAAAATGAAGAATAAAAATAAAATCTGAACCTTAATATATATGCATGTGTGTTTGCGCACACATGTATGCGTGCATCTATACATATGTGTGTTGTGACCAAAAAAATTAAATTGTAAAAAAGTTGCAACGGGGCGAGTTTGGGGACGAGGTGAGGCAGGGGTTACATCTTCGAACTTAACCCAACTTTTACAAGTAAGGGAAACCTATACTTGACCCTAGTCAAAGCGGGTTTTTTTTTGCCAAAATCGAGTCAGGGCCAAACAGGTACTCATGGGTTCAAATTTAATTGCCATGCCTACCCATAAGTTAAATGAGCTTATGGATAAGCTAATTTGTAGAAGCTCTCTCATGTAGCTTCTCTAAAAATTTATTTTAGCTTGTGCATATACTTATTTTAAGTTATGAGAAAAACTTAATTCACTTTACCTTCTTATTTTCTTTTCCTATAAGTGCTTATTGAAAAGTTTTTCTGAACAAAGCCTAAATAGAAAATGAAAAAAAAAAATCAGTTATAACATGCAACTAAAAGAGTAAATATTACAAAGTTTAGACAAACTCTGAAATTATAAAGAAAGGAATGAAGAAGATGAAAAAGTATAGAATTATCATTGATTCACAATATGATACAAGAAAAAGGTTTTAAATTGTCTCTGTTATAACTAATCATTAACTAACTTGATTAGTTTGTTAGTACAAATGTTTGGTTAACTAATTGCTCTCCAACTCAAGTTTCTCCTCATTACATAATAGCCCCCCACAAGCTAGGGTTTGGTAGATATCTACCATCCCAAGCTTGGACACTAAACATTGAAAAATGTTAGGATGAAGTCCTTTTGTGAAGATGTTCATTTTCTGGTCCTAAGACTTAATTGGCAACAATCGAATGAGACCTAGCATTTTTCTCTAACATGACAGCAAATCTCCAAATGTTTAGTCCTCTCATAGAACACTAGGTTTGTTGCAATGTACATAGCACTTTTTTTGTCACGGTGTAGTACAGACTGTCGTGCATCCGAAACATGCAAATCTTAGAGTAAGTAATCCAACCATTGCAACTTACAAGTGGCGAAGGCAAGATCTCTATATTTAGCCTCTGAAGATGATCGTGCCATTGTGGGTTTTTTCTTTGCCTACCAACAAATAAGCAAGTCCCCAAGATAAAAACAGTACCCACTTGCTAATCTCTGAGAATTTGTACACACACCCCAATTAGCATTAGTAAAACCAAGGAGTTGTATGCTTGAAGAGCGTGGGAAAAATATACCTTTGCTAGGTGTGCCTTTTAGATAGCGTAAGACACATTGTGCAACTTAGTAATGGGCAGTAGTAGGTTGAGACAGAAATTGACTCAACTATTGAACAACAAAAGTGATATCAGTGCAAGTGGTGGTTAAGTATAAAAGCCTGCCAACAAGTCTGTGATAGCTTGCAACATTAGGATAAGGTAGGCTAGAATCCTGGTGAAAGTGAGTTGTAGGATCAAATGGTGAGCTAACCAGTTTGCACCCCAAAACACCAACATCACTAAGTAAATTAAGACAATATTATCTCTGACAGAGAGAGATTCCTCTAGGATAATAGGTAGCTTCCAACCCAAGGAAAAATTTAAGAACCCTAATATCTTTAATTCCAAATTGTTGATCAACAGTAAGTTTAATAGTCTAAATAACTAGAAGAGAATTGCCTACAAGCACAATGTCATCAACGTAAATGACCAAAGCTGTGAAAGTTTGATCAGTTACTTGTGTGAAGAGGGAGTGATCTACTGCAACTTGTTTAAAAGCAATCTAAACCAGCAAGCTTTACAGTCATTCATACCATTTGTGGCTTGCTTACTTTAAACCATATAACAACTTCCACAACTTACATACTTGGTTGCTGCTCGTATGTGGAACACCTTAGGGGACCTCTATATAGACATCCTCCTTTAGTCCCTCGTGGAGGAATGCATTATTCACGTCTAATTGGTGAACAAACCAGTTTTTGATTGAGGTAGGTGCAAACAACAGGCAAACAATTGTCAATTTGGCAACTAAGGAAAATGTGTCAAATTAATCACCCGCAATTTGAGTATACCCTTTTGCTACCAAACGAGCTTTGAAGCGCTCTATGGAACCATTTGATTTTTGTTTGATCTTATACACCCATTTGTTTCCTATATGTACAACACCTATAGGTAAATCAACAATATCCCATGTGTTATTGGCCTCAAGGGCACGTAATTCAGTTTGCATAACATTAATCTAGTTTGGATCTTTACTCGATTGAGGTGGAGATGAACAGTGTATATGTAACACCCTTATTTTTTTTGCCTATCAAATTATTTTTCTAATTATTCTGTATTTATTTTTGAGGAACCGGATGGAAATCTCAAAAATTTGATCCCTATGGCTACGCTCGTATTGATGATTAGTACTTAGTTTAGATTTTTAATAATGTTTGGGAAACGGAGTTCAAAAAAGGTAAAATGACTATTTTGTCCCTAGAAAGACTGGATAATTGAGAAAATAGATAAAAATAATTAAAAGTGTCTAAAATTTATTTTTAAGTCATTTATGTGCTTAGAATAATTGATAATAATTTTTAAAAAAATTCAAAAATTTATTAAGACAGTTTTTGTGAGATGACCAAAATACTCCTAGTTGACTTCGAGAGAAGACTAGCGACTTCTTGACTTTAAAATATTTTGAAAATTTTATACTACGTATATTTTAATTATAAAAATTTTATTTTGAAATAAAATAATAAAAAATGTAACATTCTTATTACAGTTTTTCAACTATTTTTCTAGTATTTGACTATTTAAGTCTGAAAAATCAGGAGAAAATGTCAAAATTATGATTCCACCATTATGCTCGAAATTTCAAAAACTATCTAATCTTAATTTTTAATAATTTTTCCAACTCAGAGCCCAAAAAAATTAGAAAATGATAATTTTGTCCCTATTTCTCAACATTAAGGGCCGACATGAGAAAAAAATTCTATTGACATTAAAATGTTAATTTGAGCTTGGAATCATGTCATATATATTTAAATATAATTTTGGAAATTTTCTGGAATTTCTATGTAAAATGACCAAAATGCCTTAAGTGTCCGATAAGCCAGCCAATATTGGTTTGACATCCAAAAATGGTGAAAATGGAAATTTTAGTTTATTTATAGGTGAAATATTTAATTTTAGAATTTTTATAAAATTTGGTATTTATTGAATTGAAATGGATTTATTATGAATTTTTAGCTTAAAAATACAAAATAAATAGATAAAATTTGAAATAAATTAATAAAGTTACAATTAATTATTAGAAACTTATTTTTGATGGAAAATAATGTAATTTTCTAGTTTTACATTAAATTACATTTTTTTGATATTAAAAGCTAATTTTTTAAGTATAGGCGATTTTATTTATACCGGCTAATTAATTACACTTAAAATTTATATTGGAGAGCTTTAGGACAGTTCACCCAGCACGTTTTCAACCTACAAGGGCATGATTCACCACCTAAAATTGATATGTGTCCGTAGTTTTTCATATTTGTCCCTTAATTGAATTAAAAATGAATCAAAAACCTTATTTATGACATAATGGCTTATGTCACTTAGGAGACACCTATGCTCCCTTCTTCTCTTATAAATACCCATGTATTTTGGACATTCTTCACACATCCTTCACTCTCCCAAGCTAGCCAAATTCTTAGAGCTTCTCTCTCTAGAAAAAATTTTCTTTTATTTTGTTTTATGCTAAAATTTTACTAGTTTTCCAACAACTAGTAAAGTTCTCTTTCTAGGAACTTTGCATCAACAATTTCATCCTCTTCATCAACCACCTTAGAGATAATGGGGGGAGTGGGGTTGGTTCTAAATTTTGTCACTTTGCATGTTAGTAGGAAGGATTTTCCCCTAAACCTGTTTAGGCTTAAGTTTTATTATTATTATTATTATTGTTATATTGTTTGATGTTAAACTTTAATTTTGCTAAGTTGTTACTCTACCCAAATTTGGATTATTAAATTGTAATTGCTAAGTTATTACTCTGCTCAAATTTAAATTATTAAATCATAATTACTAAGTTGTTACTCTACTCAAATTTAGAAAATTAAAATGCACTTGTTAAGTTGTTACTCTGCTCAAATTTAGAAAATTAGAATGTATTTATTTAGTTGTTATTCTGCCAAAATCTCAGTAATTAAACCATAATTACTATGTCTTTATTCTGTTAAAATTTTGGTATTATGCAATTTCTGCAATATAAGGCAGAAATGTTGATTATACTGGTACTTAAATTAATTAAGACCAGATAAATCTATTTGAGAAGTTAGGAGGTGATAAATTAGTGAGTAATGTAAAGCAAGTGACATGCAGTAGCATGACACTTGCTAGGGAAGCTATAGTTTGGTACACTACTGGTTGAAAGGCGGGACCAATGTTTAGGTCTAGTGGGTATGGTATCGAGTGGTGAGCGTCCTAATGACCAAGGTAGCACTCTTAAGCTGGGACAATCACTTAACCAACTTGATAATCCTGACAACTGCTAAGCATTACCAGGATTGGTGAGAGTATACCTCTATAAATGAATATCTTAAATTGTTATTATTGAGAGAGGTATATGTACTCCCAGTCACTTCCCATGTTTTGTTTAGAACTATTACCCACTAATAGAAAGTATGGATCCATATCGAGTCAAAGATAGTATAACATAGAATAAACTTTAGGTTCCCCTTTTATTGTCAACTGTGTTTTATCTATATTTTATAATAGAATTCCTACCATACATGTAGAAGTGATTTTAGAACAAATCACCTCACTCCATTATTTTTCTTTTTATGCATGATTGATCGTGGTTAATGAAGACCCAGCTATTGATGAGGACCTATAGGGATAGGGTAGACAAACACTGTTTTGACTAGGATCTTTTTGATATACTAAGAATAAATAGTAACTATTTTGATGTATATTTTGATCTCCCTGTATTTCAATAATTTTTCTGATTATGAAATCATGATGTATAGTTCTACGATAAATATATACAGATTTTATTTTGTTTACTACCGTTTTCAAATTCTATTAAATTTACAAATTTTTTATTACTAAAAGCGGAAAAAAAATTTACTCGCACTTTTAAATAAGTAAATAAGTATAGTTTATGTTCAATGTGAATGAATGTCACAATATAGGCTTTGTGTATAGGAGATAGAGCATCACAAGATAAGTAATTGGATATAGGCTAGCTCCAATTAAAAGTTAGTTCAATAGTGAAATTGAAGTAATAAAAATCTTTAAGTTGAGTAGCGGGAGCTTTGGTTTGAGTGGATTATCGAAGAGGTGGTACAGTAACGGTAGGTGGAAGTGAATTGGTGTTTGGAGGGAGTGGAGCTAATAGTGATTGGGAGTCTGGTGTGGAAAGGGAATGTGAAGTTCCAAGTTAAGGACTGGCCAACACCAATATATTGCCATGAAGCCTTAAAGTTGTTATTCTACTACAACCCACAAGGGAAAACATGATTGTAGAATACAACATGTCTTAACACCTGTTTTTTTTAGTCAACAAATCATAAGTGAGATATCCCTTCAAACCGTCCTTATACCCTAAAAAAATGCACTTATGTGCTTTATTATTGAACTTCCTTTTTTGAGATGTTATGTTGGGCATGTAACAAAAAGATCTGAATACCTTCAGATGGACCAAGTCTGGTAGTCAATTATGCAGCACCTGATAAGGAGATCTATGTTATAGCAGCATTGTTGAAACTCTATTTAAAAGAAACATAACATGGACTACAACATAACTCCCTAAGTATTTTGGAATTAATGACTGTAACATAAGAGCTCTTACTATGTTTAGAATGTACTAGTGCCTTCTTTCTACATGGCCATTTTGCTCTGGAGTTTCTGTACAACTCCTTTGGTGGACAATTCCTTTGGAGTTATAGTAAGATGATAAGATGAAGTCTGGCCCATTGTCTGTTCTTGTAATTTTCACAAATGCGCCAACTTGGTTTTTAACTAGATTTAAAAAATGTTGCAATTGTGATTGGACTTCGTATTTGTCTTTCAACATTACGATCCATGTAAAACAACTGTAGTCATCCAGTGAAGGAGTATTTATGATCATGTATGAATGTAACAGAACATGGACCCAAATATCCATGTCCAATAATTCAAAAGTCTGAGTAGCTCTATTACAACTATTCTCGAAAGGAACTTTTCTTTGCCTAGCTAAGTGGCAAATGTCACAAATTTCATCTTTATTAACATGTTTAGAAGGAAAGCCTTATATAATTTCAATAATTCAGCAGGGGAAATATGCCTAAACTTGAAATGCCATAAAGCATCTTTAGAAACAAAGGAAGAATCAGAAACAACATTGCTTATTCCATTAACAATAGGTGTTGCCTTTAGAAAATAGAGGCCATTGTAAATCCTAGCCAACCCAATCTTCTTGGACATGGAATGTTGAACATAACAGCCATCATTAACAAAATTAACATTGCATTCCCTTCCTTTAATTAGCTTAGAAATAGACAAAAGATTGAATCTAAACTTTGGTAGATATAAGACATCCTTGAGTAGCAAAGAGTCTAAAATCTTTACATCACCAGCAAGCTTAGCAACCAGTACATTTCCATTTGGTAAATGAACAGATATAGGTGATATATTACCATATGTATTGAACCACCACAAAGAAGTGCATAAATGATTAGTGGCCCTAGAATCTAACACCCAATCATATGTTTTATCATGAAAACTATAACACCCTTCAGGGTATTATTGTAAGTATGCCTAGATTTTTATGAACGTGAAAACTTTAAAATATAAAAACATTGTGCGGAAGCTACGCATAAACATAAATATATTTTTATACAAGAGAAATAAAGAAAGTCCATACACACCTAATACAATTCAACCATTGCTCAAGGGCATCGTACAAACATAAGGAAAAAAGAATAAAAAACTTAGACTAAAGCTAACTATGCACGCGACTCCAAGCTCCATTAGCACACGTCTTCATCTAGTTCCTAAAAAACAGGGAAACTTAAAGGAATGAGACAAAAGTCTTAGTGAGTATTCTCAGGACTCTATGGCTGGGTTAGACTTTTCTACCTGAACAACCTTTGTCACTTATCCCTCATGGCTTCACCCTCTCTAGGTCTCTAACGAATCTTCATACCTATGATTAAATCCATAACTTACAATAGTCAATATCTCTTATTAACTCCCAATTCGTTCTTATAACTATTACACTGATTTATTCTTGTCATTATCCTAGTATTTCATCACTACTAATGCCTTTTATCTACAACTCTTATGAAGAAGTCATGAGCTAATTTAGCTTAGATTATGGATGAAAATTGACTTAAAGTTAGACACGTTGTTTCTTGTTGACAACCAGACATAGGTGCGGTATTTTGGGCACATATTGAGTTCAAGACATTATTTTTGAGTGATTCCAATGCCATTAGTTAGCTAACATCTAGGGCTACAATTCTTATGAAGACCAAAAAGCCTAATTTGATCGTTTTCCTACTCATTTTTTACCATTAATTTGACACATGCTGTCAGAGAGGTAAGCACGGACATGCTTATCACTTGGCAAATTGCAAAATCGTAATCTGCGCACATGGAGGCTTTCTAAGGCCTCCCTAAACTACCACCCATAGGTTAAATGTTCCCCACAAAAATAAGACGATTTGCATGGAAATAATGCAACTGTGTTTAGCAAAATCGACTTTGTGTCATAAGTAAATCAATTTGCTTAAGTCTTGTGAACTGATGGTGTGTATTTTTATGCACATTAAATCGATTTTGTAAAAAACCAAATCGATTTTGTTTGTTTTGTTTGCAACTAAATCAATTTTGTAAACAAACTAAATCAATTATGTTATTTTTTTTCTCTTTCCTACTTCTCTTCTATTTCTTCTTTATTTTTCTTAAACCAAACACACATATTTCCACTCTATTTTTCACTTATTTCTCTTATCTTCTTTTCTCACCTACTTACTTCTTTTCCCTCTATTTCTTTCCTCTCTACCAAACACACCCTAAAAGTAAAGATTAGCAACTAGGAGTAATGTTGAGACATAAGAAAGGTTTTGGAGAACCTATTGGACCATGGAAAAGGCATAATGGAAGACCATAAACCTAAAAGTGTGAAGAAAAGCGAAAAATAAAAATAAAAATGGAAGGCACACCAACCAAAGGGCGCCATAACCAGGGTGTGGCATTCCCCACTAGCGTGGCACAAACCAAGATAATTATTTAAGCTACCAAAGAGCACCACGCTCAGGGCGTGGCGCGTCATCAAAAGTCTCATGTGGGCTACTAGATTTGCCCACACCTAAGGCATGGCAAACACCATGGTCGTGGCGCGATCTTGTGTTTGGACTTTATTACTTTTCTTTTCTATTTTTAATTGTATAAGCAAGGAGCCTTCTTCTTGTTTGGTTTTAAATAGACCTTTTTAGGATTAGTGAGGCATCTTGAACCTTGTTTTAGATGGCTTAGAGCGAGAGTTTAGGGATCCTCTTCTTCACCCCTTTCTCTTTTCCAGTTTAATGCTTCTCTTTTCTATTTACTTATTGTCAATGGCTATATCTAAGTAGTTATTTCTATTCTAGGATTAGGGCTTAGGCCTAGACCATTATTAATGCTAATTGATTTATCTTGATGTTCATTTGGTATCTCCTCTTGATTTCTCCTTTATCAAATTTTTCTATGCAAAGCATCTTTCTTGCATTTTTCATAATCATAGATTCTTAGGGAAGAACTAAAAGATGAACCTAGGTGTCGAAAATATAGGCGAAGGACTTAGGTCTAAACCACAAAAGTAGGTTGAAACTTCAAGGAACAATTGAATTAACAGAGAACCTAACAAGCTTAATTGAACATAGCTACCATGAAAGTAAGCGTCAATTCAATTAGGTACATATTTGTATCTTAAGAGAGAATGGAGATTACATTAGGTTAATTCACCTTCAAAGAGAACCAACGAGAGCATTAAGGTAAAAAGATTAGGTTAATAAGAAGTCTTGGTGTGAACCCCCAATCTTATAGGTCTTTCTAATATTGAATTTCTCTCTATTTTAATTGATTGCGCATTTTTAAATCCAATTCGCATTCTTTTTCTTCTAAAAATCTAAATTCCCCTCCTTTTAAATTAAATTCTTTAAAGTTTAGTTTTTATCAGACTTTTATAATAATCATTAATTCAAACAAGCGGTCCCTCTGGAAGAACAATAATTAGTACTCGACAATACTATATACCTGTGGTAATGCATCAGCATAATGTAACACCCCCTACCAACATTTTATAACTGTTTTTCTATTAGTTGTGATTTTATTTACAGAGAATTGAAAAGGTATCTCAAAATTCTAATTTTCGTAGTTGCGATCAAAACTTTGAAAACTAATTAATTGTAATTTTTAATAATTTTTTTCGAGCTGGGACCCGGAGAAATGAAAAAATAACGATTACAT
Organism: Spatholobus suberectus; assembly: GCA_004329165.1. Lineage (NCBI taxonomy): Eukaryota > Viridiplantae > Streptophyta > Magnoliopsida > Fabales > Fabaceae > Spatholobus > Spatholobus suberectus. The sequence goes on from CM014729.1 coordinate 42,345,328, forward strand.
CATGATTTCTCAAATAAAAGGTTGACATGTGAAAAAAGATTCAAATGATAGTAAAATGTCATTTTGAGCCTAAAAACATGTTATATATATTAAAATATAATTCTAAGAATTTTTTGAATTTTTTTGTGAAAAATGACTAAAATGCTCGAAGTTAACTACTAAGCTAAACTAGTATTGGTTTGACATCTAAATATAGTGAAAACTTCATCCTCAATAAATTTTTAGGTGAGAAACATAATTTTATAATTACATAAAAATTTTGACATTTATTAAATTAAAATGAATTTATTATAAATTTTTAAACAAAAAATACAAAACAATTAATTAAAAATTTAGAAAATGCATAAAAATTAATTTAAAATTTTAAAAATTAATTGTAACCTTAAAATAATGTGTCTACCAAGTTTCAAACAAAAATTCATGGATTTGATACAAAACGTAATTAATTAAAGTTTTAGCGATAACAATTGATTTAACCAATAAAATTGAGTAGAGCGCAAAGACCTAAGAAACCTTTGCAAGCCCGTCCAGCTAAGGTGATGCCACTTAGATGACATCACTTTGGACACCTCACCACTTAATTTGTCTTATAAATACCACCTCTTGGAAACCATTTTCTTCACTCCTCCTTTAACTTTCTTACTAGCTGAACCTCTCCCATCTCCATCCTCCTCCATTTTTAAATTTTTTTTCTCCATCACAAAGCTTCCTTTACCAAGGTTCCATCATCCTCCATCCATATCCAAGCTTGAAGATCACCTCACAAGCTTCATTCCTATTCATTTTCTTCAACTACTAAGAGGTAAAAAAGGGGAAAAGGTGTGGTTCTTAACTTTTTCCTTTTCACAAAGATAGTAGGATGAAGTTTTGCCCCCAAACAACCTACCATCTTTGATATCTTGTTTTTGTGAAGCATGCTTTTGTGGGCATGTTGCAATCCTGTATTCTAAATCTAGCATCTGTTCTTATTTTGCTTGTAACTTGAGTTATAGTTATTAATTTCAAATGCCTTTTTTTTTTTTTTTATGAAACTAGACACAATATGCTTCATAATAGGCTCAAAAATCACTTGGAAAAGTTAAGAAGTGAAAAGGTTATGCTTGTTGAAAGTTGGTCTGTGTGTCTAAAAATACAAATCTGGCAATGCATGCCTTTTTGTGATTTTGGAATTTCTTGTTGGTTATTTGGTAAAACTACTAAAACAAGTACAAACTAGACTTCCAAATCTTTCAAGTGATATATGATATGTTTGTTTTTATGGTTGTTTACTATTTTTACCAATTTTTGGAAACTGATGGCCATGTACTGTTTTGACCAAAAACATTTTCTAGAACTGTCATCTTTCAAAAATCACTATAAATCATATAGAGCTTTCTTTTTAATGATCTTGATCAATTTGGAAAGCTTATTGAATGTACTTTTGGGAAATATTTTACTTTGCAGTTAAATATTCTAAGATAACTAAGAAAATTTTAAAAATAGTTTGCAAGCCACCTAGTGGTTTTGTTTAACCTTATTGGTTTGTTATTTTTATATCTTTTTCTATAAGTTTTTGTCCAATGTGATCCTGGATGTTTTTAGAAAATAAACAAAATTATCTTTTCAATAAGCTGTAGGTCATATTTTATAAAAATTATTTAGTTGTTCAAACTTGAGAATCAAACTGAGCCATTGAATCTGGAAAATGAAAGATATTCTGTTTACTATTTAAAGCAAAGTTTTCAACCTCTTTTACTAAAATTTCTGTTGGCTACAAACTAGTTTCTAAATTTTATCTAAAGTATTTCTCTAAAAGAGATTAATTTACTAAAAGCTCTTATATTTTAAGATTGTAAAATTCTTGTTGTACTTTATTCTATATTCGTCTGTTAAAACGTTAAACCCAGTGAGGTGACTCACGCGTAAACCTTTTTCTTAATGAGATTGGTGGAAGCCTGAAGAGGCTTTGATTCAAAAAAATACTTGGGTGTTTGCTTGGAGAGGCAAGTGAAAGACTACTTGGGTTGAGCCTGAAGAGGCTTGTGGAAAGAATACTTGCAACTTGAAAATGTTAGTGAAACTTGGTTGTTGCCAAAAACTGGACGTAGTCTCTTGGGTGAGACGAACTAGTATAAATTCTATGTGCTTTCCGGTTTGTCTTTCAGCTTTCGTCTGCCTTACAAAATGTTTTTGAAAATCTTTTTAATCTTATTTCAGACAGTACGTCGTTAACAAAAGTATTGCGAAAATTTGTTATAACAAAATTCAACCCCCATTCTTATATTATCTTTGTGCTCTACAGTATGGTATGAAACTATCGTTAATAATACTAAGAGATTGAGAATGAGAATGTCGAGATTGAAAGAGACACAGAGCAAGGTCATGATACACGAGAGAAGATGACAGACAATAAGAATGACACTATAAAAGGTTTGACGTGGCTATGGAAGATGATTATCTTTTATTTAGAATAGGTATGAGTCTATATATAGTCACTGCTCTGACTTAGGGATGTGATGGGTAGTTAGGGCTCGCAAATTCTTGCTACAAATGATTGTATTCATATTGATAATATACATATATACATTTTAGATATTTAATATATAAATATTATACTTAATTATACTTTTAGTCTCTTCAATTTAAATTACATGAGATTATGACTATGTTTGGCAAGCATTTTCAGCTAGCTTCTAGCTATTTTTATTAGCTCAAAAGTTTGTTTGACCTTATTAATAATATTTGATAAATAAGCTTTTTTTTAGTAGCTTGTAACGTTTTTTAAGAAACTACTTCAAGTGGCATTTTTTAAAATGCTAACTTCTACTTTTTATATTTTATTCTCTTTTTATCCTTAAAATATTTATCCGATTTCCTAATTACCTTTTTTTTACAGAAGGTACGTTTTTATTATTATTATTTTTGTTTCTCTTCATCTTGCACCGCTTATTTTAAACATTACACTATTTACATTATTTACTATATTATTTTAACATTATACTTCAAAATATTTTAACTATTACACTAATCAATATAATAAAAATATGGCATCTACATAAGTGTATGTTAATTTATTTTATTTTAAACTTGGATGGAAATATTTTAAGATATAATATATGATTAATAGTAGAATGCACAATATGAAAAAATAATAATAACTGAAACTAAATAAGAAATTAAAATAATTGATCTACAAATATAAAATACAAGAGTTTAAAATTAATTAAAATACTAAAACTATGATTATCCTAAAATATATTTTATCAATAAAATAAAATTAAAATTTATATAAAAATATCATATAAATATATTTGTTTTTGTTATTTTACATTTATTAGTTAATTTAACAAATAATTTATCAAACATTTATAATTCAATAAGCTAACTTAATAGTTTTCAACTTTCAGCTACCAGCTACCATTTTACTTTTTAGCTAGTTGTCAAGCTTTCAGCTAATTTTTTTAGCTAATTTTGCCAACCATAACCTATAGTTCTCTAATTTTTTCAAGTCAACTAAATTTGTCTATTTTTGAAATTAAACAAATCCAATACTACCATCAATTTTATTTTATTTAAAAATATCAATTTTTCATTTTTTTTTACTTAAATCTTTATAAGTTCAACTAATTACTCAAGACATGAAAAAAAGAAAATCAAATTTCAATGAAAATAAAAAAATATATAAAAATTGTTCTAATAATATTCTAATCTCACATTCCATAAAATATTTCAAATTGTTGCATATTTTTACTAAAATTTTGACATCTAAACTTTTAAAATTATTTTATTTTTCAAATTATTCATAAACGCACCAAACATTACTATATTAATATTTGTTTTTTATTCTTTACGGAGGAGTAAAATAATAAAATATTTTTTAAAAGATTTAATTTGATGACATATTAAATGATTAAGAGAAAAAATCTAAAATTTCATTATACCAATCTTCATAAAAAAATTAAAATAGTGATAAAAAAATCTTAAATTAATTTAATGATAGATTAAATTATTAAATGATTAATTGAGTAAAAATTTGGGTAGTTTGCATGAGATTTTAGGTTCTAACCATAGTGTTACTATTGTAAACACACACAAAAAACTTCTTTAGTTAGATTTTTTGAGATTTTGTTTTAAATTTAGTTTATTTTACATAAATTTTAATTAAAATATACTGATCATATAAATAATTTTTATATTGTCAATTAATTATAAATTATCATATTATTAATAATTATTAACTTTTATAAAATAATGTGCATTTTTTTTGTTAATATTAATAATATAAATTATCAATTTTTGGAAAAAATTATAATTGAAAAATAAAATATACCAAAGATTGTAATTAGCTGAAGTAATTTATTAAATATTTCATTATTAACAACAATTTTAATATAATTTACATATTTCACATTTTACGCAATAATAAAAATCACAACATTTTGGTGATGTAACTCTTAAAAATAAGTAAATATATAATCACGCAAAAAATTAAGTAAGAAACAATAGATATAAAGTAAAAACATACACATTATTTTGATGAAAGAACCAAAAATGCACCACAAAATTATGTTAAATTCAATTTAATATTTTTCCTCTCAAATAAAAAATGATATTTAATAACATTGAATTTGAGTTTTGAATTTATTGTATTTTTTACTTAATACACGAAAGATTTGTAAATTAAAATTTTCATTTCGTATTATTTTATTCATTCTATATAAAATAATGTGACTTAAATTATTTTATACAAAAAATGTGCTAAATTTTCTGCATAACATCCATGGTTTTAATTGTTCATTTAAACATTTGTAGTAAATACATTTGGAGTTATTATATTATATGCATAAAATAAAAATATAATTAATCATCAATAATTAAATTAAATTAATTGTTAATATATAACAAAATTTCACATAATTTAAAAATTATATTAACATTCATTTTGACTTAATTACTTTAAAATATGATTTATGTACAGTAATAATTAAAAATAAAAAATTTAAAGTATGTACTTAAATTTAAAATAATTCATAATAATTTATTTAAAATATTAAGTATATAAATTAAAGAATTCATTATTATATATTTATATATTTATCAATTTAATTTTGTGTTATTAATATATATTTGAATTTTTCTATTTTAAAATACCTTTTATAAACTAATTTTTTAAAAGATAATAAAATTTTTAATGTATATTTTAATATATACATATAGATAGGTATTAAATTTTGTAATAATTACATTTTATTTAATAATTAAATTGTAATATATAAAATTCAAATAAAAAATATTTTATATATATATATATATATATATATATATATATATGTATGTATGTATATATTATTAATGAAATTCAAAATATACTATACTTAATAAATACCTGTAAATCAGCATTAAATATTATGTTACTAAATATAATTTATAGTCAAATTAAGGAAAAAAATTAAGAGAAAAATTATTATGTATATTTATCAATTTTTAATATATTTTTTAATTTTTCTGTTTTTCTATAAGTTTTATAAACAAATTCTTTGAAATGATAATTAAAATAATATGATTTTTAATGTGTATTTTTATATATTTGCATATTTAGGTATTAAATTTTTGTAATGATTACCTTTTATTTAATTATATTTAATAATATTGTTTGATTTAATTATATATTATATTTAATAAAATTATATATTATAAATAAAATTGACACAAATTAATTTAAATATATTAGACAAATAAACTTAAATATAATATAAATGCTCAACTATAATGTATAATTAACTTAAATAATGTTATTAAATATTATATTTATAAAATATAATATATAGTTATATTAAAAAAATAAGGCTAAATGTTATTAAATATTTTTTGGGATTTATTTCAAATGAATTACTTTTAATATTTATATAATTTTATTCAATACTATATTTATTAAATATAATATATAGTCAAATTAGACAACCTGATTAAATAGTATAATCATTAAACATAATATATTTATTAAAATAATATATTTCTTAAATATAATATATAGTCAAAGTAGTCAACATGATTAAATAGCATATGCTTAGTTGTGCCTTACAGGGGCCGTGTCTTTTCTTAGTCTAAATTTTTATGTACAAAAAAAAAAGAGATAAATCAAAGAACATGATTAAATAGTTCAAATCAATTTTACTTATATATATTTGTAAAATATATTGTTGTATTATTTAATAATTTTTTTAAATGTTGATAAAATTAATTTTAAATTATTAATATTAAGATAAATAATTTCCATTTTTAAATAATATTTGAGAAAAAATAAAAAGTATTGATTTTTTTATCTACAACGGAGTAAATTTTTTTTTAAAATTTAAATATAAAAATATTTTGTGTCTCACGATTCAGATTAATTTTTATCAATAGCAAAATTAAATATTCTTTCTCAAATTTAATTTTAACCGTGGTTAGAGTAATGCTAAGCATAAAAACCATAACATTAACCTTAACCAAACAAGTTATTAACGATGAGTTTTTATAAAATTATTTGTGATTATTGTTTAAATTTATTTTCTATTTCCTTAATAAAGTTATTTTGTTCCTTCTCCTCAAAGTTAGTAGATATTTATTATTATATTTTTTATGATTTATTTTGGGCGTTTCACCCTTTGTTAAAAAAAGTTATTTAAGTGTATTGATGACATCATTGAGTTACAAATTATTGACATCATTCTCTCTACCTCGTCTAATCTGTATGTTAAGAAATAAAATAATTCCGTTATATATTTGTTATATATTTAATACAAATTTTGAATATAGTTCTAAATTTTTCTGCAATTTTTTTATTAATCACCCTACTTACTAAATAAAGAAAATATTTAATGCTTTTGAAATTTTCAAGTCATTAAATATATTTATTTTTATTTAATATTTTCTTTATAAAGTATTAGAAATGTTTATGGGGTAATTTATAAGAGAATATAATTTTACTAAAAAAAAAAAATCACCTTTAGTTCTTTAGTTATTACCTTAACAAAACTAAAATTGTTATAATCTTATTCTCGTCATCCTAAATAAGAAGTTTATGCACACCAAAACAAAAGGCATTCGAGGTTTTGTAAAGGATATTGTGAGATTTTTCCATCATGCACCGTGCATAAGACAGAGAAAGAAATTTAGGCATTTGAAAAATTATTTTCAATTTTTTTAAAATAAAAAAATATGTTTGGGTGATTATCTTTTGTATTGTATTTTGAAAAATATTCCTAAAATTACCGATCTGAAATTATTTTTTACATGTGTATTTAAAAATATTTTCGTACTCTTGTTTTCAAGTTTTATGATATTCTTGTAATAAATAAAATATTTTTTTAATCTCGCATGAGACGTAATTGACAAATGTTGGTATCTTGTAAATAATTATTTTAAAAAATTGAAAAAAATTTCACAAATAATTTTCATTAAAAAATTATACTGAAAATAAATTTTAAAAATTATGTTGAAAACAAGCTTTGGAATTAAAAAAATAAGAATAATTTAAAACAAAAACATACTCTATATTTTTTTTCCCTTCTTATTTTTACCATCCAGAGATTTAATTCAATAAAATTGAAAAATAAAAGTTTTGAGCTAAGATTAGGAAAGGTTTAACCTCCCATTTGAATCTAAAACAATTTAATGCTCAAAAAAGATGGTTTAGCTTTGCCACATGGCAAGAAAAAAAAGAGAGAACAAAATATGATTTACTACTTCTCCTAATAAGATCACATTGACCATCAACAAAAGAAGACTTAAATATACTTTTGGCTCTTTATCTTTTTAAACAAATTCGTTTTAGTCCTTTATCTTTTAAAAGCGTCAATTTGGTCCTTTATCTTTTTAAAATGCTCCATTTTGGTTCTTTCTGCCAGCAACGTTAACCTTGATAATGGAAAAGTCTAATTTTAAAAAAAATAGCAGTTAAAAACCGTCACAAAATGTTCTCTCTTTTTCTTTTTCTTTCCTCTTCCTCCCTTTTCTCTCTTTGTCTTCCCTTTTCCTCCCTTCATCTTCCCTCTTCTTTCCTTCCCTTTCTTCATCTTCCTTCCTTTTTTTTTTCCTTTTCTTCCTTTCAATCGTGAATCCTTTTACTCTTCTCCTCTCCAACCACTCCTAAATCCTTCACTGGCAAGCATTCCCCTCACGGTGGTGGCACATGGTGGCAGAAAAGTGGAGTTAAGCAGTGATGGAGATGAGGTTGGGGTTTGCCTAGTGATTCAATTTTTTGGTGGTAGCTTCCCAACAGTGACTTTGGACAAATTAGCGAATGGGTTTCGTTGTTGGCTCAATAGTGGTGGAAGGATGTGATTTGTACAACAAGCACTGTCATTTTTGTTATTTTTTATTTGCAAAATTGCTTTCAAGATTGATTTTGGGGTTAGATTTGTTAAATTGATTTGGATGTTATTATTTTTTAGATTAATTTGTCAAAGAAAAAGGGAGAAGATGAAGAAGAAGAACTTGAGTTTTAAAATAATTAATTTTAACATAGTGGCAGTTAAAAACTGCTACTATAATAATTTTATTTTATTAAATTCTAAAAACGCACAACCAATATTTGTAAAAAAATATCAATACAAAAAATGATTCATTGCAAACTTTGATGGCTTTTGATTGTCTCTAAGAGACACAAAAAAATCCTCAATCAATTTTTCAAAAAGTTGTTCCTATTGTGAGTAATTGAATTCATAGAAGTTTAGGGTTCTTAAGGATTTTGCAAATAGTGGAGCTTAAAAACTGTCACTATGTTTAAAATTAATGATTTTAAATATAAAACACTAATGATGTTAGTTTTAATTTGATGAAAGGACCAAAATAAAGCACTTTAAAAAGATAAAGGATTAAATTGACGCTTTTAAAAGATAAAGGACCAAAACAAATTTTCTTAAAAAGATAAAGGCCAAAAGTGTATTTAAGCTAAAAAAAGAATTATATTGGTGAAAAATATGGCTTAATTATTACTTCTCTTAATAAAATCATATTGAGCATTAAAAAGAGAATCATATTGGTCAAATCTTTACATTGCCTTAGAAATTTGATCTTTCATAAATGCAAGATTATTCACACCACACATAAAAGGTATTTAATTATTTCATATTTCATTACTCCAATGAAAGGAAAAGTGTCAAATTTTCATTCAAATTATTGCTCGCAACATAATTTATATACAATAACTTATCTATGAATAATGCAACATACCAATGTTATATTTTGCTTAAATGAATTCAAGAATCAAAACTTGCATCTATGTTGTCCAAAATGACTTATTCAACCATCATGATTCTCAACATAGTTATGTTTCTTGTCCTCATTTCTCAAGGTAACATTTCCTCCCAGTGTATAAGGCATAAAAATTTTATAAATTGTTATTCATAATTGTTCCCATACATCATGTTGTCAGGCTATAGTCAATGCTTCTTGAGTGATATATCCATAAGCCAATTCCAAACTAGAGTTGAAGTGCAAGGAAGGCCAGAATGGACTGTGACTATCACCAACAAATGTCCATGTCCTCAAAAGAATGTGATCTTGAATTGCATTGGATTTCAATCCATTGAACATATAGACCCTTCACTTTTTACAGTCTCAAGCGGTTTTTGTCTTATTAATGCTGGTCAACCTATCTTTAAAAATCTTGTCAAATTCAAATATGCTTGGGACCATGCATTTCCATTGAATCCCATTTCCTCACAAATATTTTGTTCTTAAATGTACAACCAAAGGATTATAACATTGATGTTATTTATTGTAGCTTGGTTTACAAGCATTATAATTCATGAATAAAATATTGATTTTAGTTACATTGAATTTGATTCTCGGTTCCTTTTTGTCATTTTTATGCCACCTCAAATACAATAACTTTCATTGATAACTTTAGCGTGAAATCAAAACTAATGCCTCTTGAACAAAAATAAACTAAGGTCATTAGCCAAATAATTAAATCATCGAAAATGTATGAATGATCATTCTAAAATTAAAAGGAAATTTCAAAAATCAAACTACTTGTTTCCACGATTACCTTTCCATTAAATAAAACATCCCTACTTTTTGAAATAGGTTAATTGTGGTGTTTTGTGCTCAACAAATTATGAACCCACTTTCCTGAAAAACACTCATATTACTTTAGTCATCGACATTGCTATCTAAGCAGATACAATACATTTTCATTTTACTAAATATAAGAAAAACCTAAAGATTTTTGCCTTTTTTTATTTTTGATTTTCATCTTCAATTCTTCTATTCACTTCATTTCTCTTCCTACTCATAACTCTTTTTCCCTTTGAACTTATGTTCCTCCTTGTTTAAGCTCTTTCCTTCTTCCTTCCATGGTGCCTAAGTCTATCTCTTTTGTCTTCAACCCAAACAAGCTAATTCCTAAATGTCATCTTAACTATATGCTAGAACCAAAGGATGATTCAAAAAAGCTTTTAATGTGGATGCCTCAAGTACTCATTCCATTTTTTGTTACCAAAACACATGCTTTTCTTATATCTTTACATTACAGGCCTCCATCAAGTCATTGCTAGCTTTTTTTTTTCTTCCTAATACTTCTATTGAAATCACCCTTGTGTTTAAGGAAACAGCTCATCCAAATTTCCTAAACTCCTAAGGTATTTTTTTTTCAATGCTTCATGTGGCCAAAGAATGATCTTGTTTTAGTCCCTTTGATAAGGAAAAATACATCAAGTGGCTTTATCGAATCAAGGTATGTAAGGGTTCTCACTAGAACATCGTAGATCTTTTCAACTTTATCCATCTTAGTAGGGAGAACTTTCTTATTATAGCTAAGACGATTTAGCCTTTAAACTTTTCATGACAACAAACAAAATATAAGTTTGTATTTTTATGATGAAGTCTAATAATAATTCTTTTTTGTACTATTCGTCATAGCATATCACTCTTCAAAAGGATTATCAAAGCGTTGAAAGTTTCATTTGTCATGAGGTTTCTTCTGACAAGCTGCTTTCAAGCTTTGTCCTTGAAGAATTAACCTTGCAAAGAAGGAATAAAACTTGGTATATAAGCATATCAACTTGATAAAATATCAATTGAAAGGTTATTCTAGTTTTGAGAAAAATATTCCTATTTTCTATAATAATACTAGTGCTATTAACTTGTTAAAGAATCCCATTTAGCATTCTAGAGCAAAGCATATAAAAGTAAGATATCATTTTATTAGAAATTATGTTCAAAAAGGTATTTTCAACATTAGGTTCATTAGCATTCAACATCAATGGGTTGATATCTTTATATAACCATTAGCAAAGGATAGATTTGTTTTCATTAGAAATCATTTAAACATGCGCATATTATTTGATTATGTTAATACATTCATGTGTCATGCATGATCCTACAAGCATTTGCTTGCATTCATCTCACATACTATGAATTACGCATTTTGAGTGCTTCATCCTATATTATATCGTCTAATGACATCATACTCCCGACCACGTCATCACCTTACACTTTCAAAATAGTTTTAACAACTATTTAATAAAAAGTAATGTTTTGACAATTGGTTTCAAAAAACTTTATTCCCTCTAAAACTATACAACTTTTGTACTTGTCAATTTTTTAAAATACTTTTTCAAAGAATGTGTTTCCAAAAAGACAAAGGCAATTCCAAAAATACACTTTTAATGTAAATGATGGCCTTGACAATTTTTTAAATTAATAACATTAAATGTTTCTTTTTGTTCACAACCTTTTTCAAAATTATTTAATGTCCTCTTAAGCCCATTTCCCCCTCTTCTGAAAACTCATCTCTATCTTTTATTTCTTGCATTCTCCCTATATTTGCATTCAAAAATCTATTTTCTTCTCAAAGTCTCGCTTAAGTCCATGTAAGTTCATCAATGACGAGAAAATGATCAAAGCAAAAGGTCCTTAGAAGGGAAGACATCAAGGATGGTGATTTTGTACCTAGAAGATTTGTAAGATTAAGAAATCTAAAGAACAATGATACTGATATTATAGAAGAGATTAAAGTTGTTGGCTGGATACCATTCGTCAATTATTTTAATGAATGGAATCCAAACATTTATGCTTATTTCTTGATAATCGTAGAAAAAGTTGATGGAATCGTAGTAAAAAGCATTGATGACAAAATAACAATCATTTAACATCACAAGTTGCGCAAAAGACAGACTAAAATATCAGCCTAACTAACATAGTAGGCAGTTGACTATCCAGTAGATGAAGTGAATGAAGTAGTATATGGAAAGAATATGTTGAAGGATGATGGATCTTTATATGTGAATGTCATGGCTAGAATCCTACATAGAATTTTGTTTTATATCATCCTACTCAATAATTCCTTGAAGGATTCGATGAGCTAGTTGGATAGATGTTGTTTATTTAATATCTTGGGAGGAGAAAGATCATCTATCCAGAATTATAATAGAACATTGAAGGAGCATGTTTAAGGTAACTCTACCTTATTTTGTGCTCTTTGTTGATTTACTTAGAGTTGCAAAAGTGAGTTTTCTTGCTACCAAATTGGTAAGTTAGGAATTGAACTCATAATCATCGATGTAAAAAAAATAGGAATCAAGATTATCTTCCCATATCAAGAAGTTAAGGAAAAAGTAAAAATAATCAATTGAAGGAATGTAGAAAGTGAAAAAAGATTCGTTCACCTAAAAAACCCCACCCTTCCAACCAACCAAACCACTCTACTATAACTTGTCCAACCGTGTGTGAAAAGACCACAACAACAACCTAAACCTCAGACAAAACCCCTATTAGACCAAACCAAGTAGAAACACCAAACAAACTATCTTAAACACCATCCCGTAGTTAAAAGAAAAAAAAAAAACTTAACTCTTCACCCTCACCATCATCCCAAATCTCAACAAAAGAAATCTACAGTTCATCTTAAACTATTAGTACAACCTTTAGCATAGGAACTTGTTCAAGTTACATTTGTTGCAAATGTCCATAAAAAAAGATAAAATAAAAGGTAGCATGACGCCTTTGACCAGGCAACGACCTCTTAACTACTTGTTAAAAATGAGCACAAACTAAAGGAAATTAGAGTATGAGATGCTTTATAGCCTATCAACCAACTATTCAACAAAAGAAAAAAAAATAAGATTTTAGTATCAACATTTGCACAAGTGCTTGCTCATGTAGTTGTACCTATTGTACCTTCGTTGGTTTTTTAATATGATACTGAGAATTAAGAACAGTTCTTTAATTCAATAACAAATATGTCCTCTTGTATAATAAGTTTGTTATGCTGTGCTATGCTGCCCTACCTCTTGTGGCAATTGTTGATATCATGTTAATTATGGTAATTGAAAAAAATCAAAGAGCATGCTAATTAGTGAATGGTGATCTTCCTTAACGTTCACTTACATTGATTTTTATTTGAGAACTAGCAATCTAAGCTCTGCTACATGGGTTGTTTGCTGTTTGGTATTGGCTAACTAGTTAGTAAGTGATACACTAGAAGTAAGCAGCAGCCAACACCATGAATTATTTGTAGCTTCTTATGTAGGTGATATAGTGTTCAACACAAAATGAAAGAAAGAGCCGAAAGCCACCCCACCATATATATATAATATTTGAAACTTGACACGCCAACTAAATCTAACAAACTTTGCTTGTTTACTACACATACTTTGTGGATAATTATATTACTCAAATTGCGCAAGTTCTTTATATGTATATACTTGCAAAAATATTGAAGTTGTTACTGTTTATGTTTGACTAAATGTATCTTGCTGTGATGAATTCTACTTAGCTTTACTTAGCATTATTTAGCTTTACTTAGCTTGACTGCATGGTGATATTAGTCCAACATAATGATGTAATTGGTGGCTTATGTTTTTCTTAGCTTTACAAATTTATTGTTAAATTTAAGACCGTTTGGATTCAGATTTTTTAAATAATGATTTCTTTTAAGCTTGTCCCATCATTTAAATCCTGTTTTAAGCTTGAATTCATACTTATAATGATAATTATATTTTTTTTAAGGTCATAGAATGGCTTCCCCATTTCAGAGTAATGAAGTTATTTCATCCACTCCTTCATCTGTTAATGAGGTCATTGAGGTGAATGCACATGTAGAAGATAACACACAATAAAGTGAAAAAGGATAAAGATCAATCCAGTGAAAATGTTGTCATTAAGAGGAAGAGGTAGAAAACATCAGTTGTTTGGAAAGATTTTAATGAAATTGAAATTATAAGAGGGCAAAGAAAGCTGTTTGCAAATATTGCAAAGATAAATCTGCTACTGGTGGGAAAGGGGCCAACACTAGCCATTTGAAAAGACACGCTAAAAATTGCATGCAAAGGAGGTTGCACATGGCTACAGAAAAGAGACAAACTATCATCCCATTTTAGCCTTATAATCATAGCAATCCATTTATGAGTTTTGGTGGTAGATACTCTAATGAGAAGACGAGGGAAATAATTATCACAGTTATTATGGTTCATGAACAACCTTCTAGTATAGTTGAGGATGTGGTTTGGATGTGGGGCTTCCAATATGCAAATCCATACTTTCAAAAGGTTACTTGTAAAACAGTGAGAAAAGATTGTTTAGCAATATATGAGGCAGAGAAGAGACAACTGAAGACTTTGTTAAAAAGTGTAAACAAGATAAGTTTAACTATAGATATGTGGAAATCAAGTCACCAAGTAGCTGAATATATGGTTATCACTAGTCATTTTATTGATGCGACCTGGAAACTTCAAAGGAAAGTTTTGAGTTTTGTGAAAATGCTTGCTCCAAGGCGTGGGATTGATGTGGCTAATGCAATTTTTAAATGTTTAAAGGCTTGGGGGATTGAAAATAAGGTTTTTTCAATATCTGTTGATAATGCTTCTTATAATGATGCATGCTTGAGAAATCTAAAGGAGAACTTATTATTGAGTAGTAAGTTATTCTTGGATGGTCTCTTATTTCATGTTAGATGTTGTGCACACATCTTGAATTTGTTAGTGTAAGATGAACTTGGTAAGATTAAGGATATCATTTTCCAAGTTCGTGAAAGTGTGAAGTATATTAATTACAACGATGCAAAGTTAAAGAATTTTTGTGATGTTGTTGAACAAAAGCGTTTAAAAGATAGAAAGCTTATTCTTGATTGTCCAACAAGATGGAATTCCATTTACCATATGTTGTCAGCTACTTTGAAATTTAAGATTGTCTTCGCAACTTACAAGGAAAGAGAGCCACATTATGATTATTCACCTTCACTTGATGATTGGAAAAAGGTTGAAAAAGTTTGTCAAATTCTAGAAGTGTTTAATTCAGCAACTCATATAATATCAGGAAGTAAGTATCTTACTGCAAATTTGTATCTTGCAGAAGTTTGGAGGGTGAAAAGGGTAATTGACAATGCAGCTGAAGATGAAGATCTCTTATGAGAGAAAATGAAGTTAAAGTTTGACAAGTATTAGGGAGAATGTAACTTGCTTATGGCTATTGCAAGTATTTTAGATCCTAGGGTCAAATTTCACATTGTTGATATATGCTTTCCATTGATATATAAATCTGAGGAGATTGCTAAGGAGAATATAATGAAGGTTCGGGAATCATTGGAAAAATTGTATTATGAGTCTGTGAGTTTGAGTTTAGAAGAGTCTTCCTCTATCGAAGTAGATAATGGTGGTAATAATAAAGCATCTTCCACTGCAGTTAACTCTAGCTTCATGACTGGACTTGACCAAAGTTTGACCATGGTGCATGAAAAGGAAGCAGTTCCTCCAGTGAAATTAGAATTGTGTGCTTATCTTGAAGGAATTTATATTCCTAATGGTAATCGTTACTCATTTGGTGCCTTGGAGTGGTGGAGGAACAACAACATAAAATATAAGGTCTTGTCAAAGATGGCTGCTAATATACTAGCTATTCCAATCTCAACTGTAGCATCGGAGTCTACATTTAGTGTTGGAGGTAGAGTCATTGATGATTTTCGTTCTAAATTGAATGAGGAATCTATTGAAGTGCTTATTTGTGGTGGAGATTGGCTTCGTCATAAGTATAATTTGAATAGACAATCAAAGGTTAAAAATTATTGTTTTTACATAGATTTTTACTTATATTTATTAACATGGTTATTTTTAATTTTTTTTTCAGTTTAGTGACATTTTTTTATATTTTGAAGGTGGATGAAGAGCACGAAGAGATTAGCTTGAAGATTTGATGGTTTTTATGTTGCTTACAGCTGTTGCATCTTTCTTGTTTATGTCATCCTTGGACTGTGATTTCATCATTAGACTATTGTTTATGTCATTGGTCTTAGACTCTTAGTATGTTTTGTCTTCTTTAGACTATTTGGTCATGTAAGGCCCGGCGCCTTTCTGGTTCTATTTTAAGGCTTAAGATCTGTTTCAAAATTACTATTGGTTTTATTTGGTGATTTAATGCTTGAGGTCTATTTAGTTGTGTTTGAGACATATTATGTGTTTTTTGTTAAGTAGTCTTATATGGCTATAGGTTATATGGCTTGAGGTCTAATTAGTTGTTAATGTTACAGGTTATATCATATATGACTTAGGTTTGTTTGGACTACTGTTTACTGGAATTCCTTGCTAATTGCTATTAGAGTTATTTGAGGTCTATTTAGTTGTTAATGCTATAGGTTATATTGCTTGAGGTTTTTAAGGTTTATTTTTGACACTTTAACTTCATATATTTATTATATTACATTAGATTTTAGTATACTGTAAAGCAATAAAGCCTTCTTGCACTATGGCATCTATATTATTTACAAATAGGTCTGTTGCTTATAAATAGGCTTGCCAACCTGTTTACCTTATTTAGCCTATTTACAATTAGGCTTGTTGTCCTGTTTACTGAGTCAGCCTATTTACAAAGGGGCTTGTTGGTCTATTTAGAGACCTTAATATAAATAGGCTTTTACATAGGCTAATAGGCTAGGCCAAGCCTAAAAAAAGGCCTATGATAGATAATAAGCTAGACTTAAGCCTTAGATTTATAAAATAGGCCAGGCTTATTTATGTAAAACTTGGCCTGGCCTATTCCCATCCCTACCGATGATGATGAGGGAGATGGTAATTTATGAGGTATACTCAAAGAGCTAAATGAGAAAGCCCTTCTTTTATGATGGTTGAGATATTTATGTCAGATTTTTATATAAATGCTTTTTTCACCCAAAGATGATGGTTTTGAAAGTTTGTTTTTAAAGTCTTCTTTAAAGTTGATTGATTTTGAATGGTGATTTACAAAACATTGTTTTGGTGAGGTTGATGTCTAGACTTGCATGCGAAGTCTAGACGTCCTTCATCATTACTGATGCCCTTGAATCTTATGGTTTTAGTCTTTTGAAAGAATTTTGAGAACTAAAGTTTTTCCTAAAGTCGCTGAAGGTGATCAAGTGAATAGTTGATGTCTTTTAGGTACTTTCTTAAGTTAAAGATAATTTCCTAAATATGGATGTCTTATGGGTTAAGGAAAGTAATTTGAAGGGTGGTGGGCTTTTTTCTTAAAATCAATTTCTGCTTTTTTCATCTTGGTATTAATAAAGGGAAAGACATGAAAATATTCATGCATCATGACATTGAGAATTGTGGATAGTCTTATATGGACTTGTAAGCCCAAAACAAGTAAAATGCCTCGTACTCAGGTGATGATCCTATAGGAACGAGTTGTGGTCTCTTAATAAGACTTGTTGTGGTCTTTTGATGAGATGGGTTGTGATCTCTTAATGAGATGAGTTGATAAACACCTATAGGGTAGAAATGCTTTGTATGGAGTGTAAAATGTCTGGTACGGGGTGCATGGTGCTAGATTATGATGGTATAGATACCCCATGCATGATCATGCATTAATGGAACGAATATAACCAACTTATGCAGGTTTCATGCACAACATGCATATAGGAAACTAATCTTGTGATGTGCACTATGACTATTGAGTATGATGTTGTGAATTGGGATGAGATGATTATCTATTTTCTATACGCATATGTCCTTATTTGTGGTATGGTGATTTATATGATGGCATGATACTGTTTGTGTGTGGCCTTGCTAAGACGATGATGAATTATGTATGTAGTAAGTGTATGTTTTTATGTGAGACTTTCGCCTTCTTGTGAGTTTCTTGTTATAAGTGCTATACTCTGTGAGCAAATAATTTATGATAAAGGTAATGTAAGGTAATGCGAGATAAACAGTATCAGTAGTTTGGTGAGCCATGTTTACATTAGTATGTTTGTATGTGCTGCATATGTTTATTGGTTAAAATTGCGTGTTTGAACATCTGGGTATGGTCCATGTGTATGTTAGATGGGTGTCTTATGGGTGGAGTGCCGTTATAACTACTTGGGGTTATCTATTCTTTGGCTTTATAACTCACCTTCTATTTTTGTTTTGTTGTGGCCTTGCTCATTAATAAATAGTATATGAATGCATATAATCACCTGAAAGTATTCTTAGAGGCAGGATTAATAACCAGGCTCTGATACCGAGGTAGAGTATGGGGAGTAGGTAGATAGGAACAATCAAAGCAACACCTTTTGTGGCGTAGTGGTCTTTGGGCACAAAGCCCTCAACTTTGATAACCCTGGGATAGTCACTCTGATAGGGTAAGATTTGCATAAATCGATACTATAGATAGAAGGGTTTAATAGTTGAGGTTATGGTCGAATGAAAGTTGATAAGAGTGATCCTAGGGTATACATAGGTCTAAGTGGCATTCTCCCTCACCAACATGGTTAGTGGTGGGAGTTGTGGATTCTGAGAGGATGAGATGAGATTGGTGGTGTTCATATACAATGTGTGATGAGTCAATTTGTTGGCTTAGAACTATTTGCAATTTAATTGGAGGACTGAGCTTATGTAATATGGGTATTTACTTGTTTCTACAAAACTTGGAACTTTTATTTTAACGTTTTAAATACATGTGAGTGATATTTCATTTTGGAAATTGTATAATCATTTTACCCTTTTTCCATAAACCCTTTTTTATAAATATGTTGTCTATTAAGTACACTGTGAAGCAAAAGATTATGTTTTTATTCATTACTTTATCAGTATAAGTTTTACATTTATTAGCCTACTTAGGTTGAAGTCTATTTATAAACTACTTATTAGGTACCTATAAACTTTGTCATACTACATGGCCTTCCTTTTGTTTGTCTTTAAAATTTATTTTGAAGAATGATTATACTATCAATCCCTTATTAGTGAAATTTAAATCTATTACCCATGTTTTTATCAACTTAAAATAAATAATGATTTATTTTCCAACCCCAATTAATTACTAATGGAGTTCTAATCCTAACAAGCCAGATCCTCACAAAAGGATAGTAGGACATAATGTGACAATGTACTTGAAATACAAAAAAGAGAAAACCCAACTTGTTGCATTGCAAAAGTACTAGAAAAGAAGATAAGTAAGACATTTTATCATCTTATACGTGACAAGTTGGCGAAGACATTTAATGTAGCATTTAATGCTATCAATGTTCATTTTCTTGAAAAAATTGAGAAGAGCTTCCAAAAAATATCTTCAAGCTCTTTATAAAAAACTTAAAGAGAAGCCAAACTATAAAGAATGAGTGTTTGAACCAAACTTAACAATTACTGTGCTTTAAGTTTTATTTTGAAACATTCTTTGGAAACTTTGTTTATTCTCTAAGCAAGTAGGCTATTGTCATTTCTTTTGTTATTCTTATAAGACAGTATTCTTAGGTTATCTGTGAAAGCATTTGTATGTAATTGGCATTAGAGCTTGAAGAGACTTGATAAAAAGAATACCTTGTATAATCATCTAGAAAGAAAAAGACTAAATAATTCTTGCTTAAGCTAGAAGAGGTTTAGATAAAAGAATACTTGTAATAGCCTAGAACTTAGTTTGCTGTAATATGTGTTTAGTGGAATGCTTGGTTGTTTGTCAAGGATCGAACGTAGTTTATGGGGTAAGACAAACCAATACAAAATTGCTATGTTATTTCTTCTTCCCTCTTTTTTTTTTTTTCGTTTATTAAGGGTGTCAAACTTGTAATTAAGATTTTTTTTTCTATTTATAACTTAAGTCTTTTAAGGCTATGTTTGACAAGCACTTTCAGCTAGCTTCTAACCTTTTTTACTAGCTAAAAATTTTGTTTAACCTAACTAATCATGTTTAGTAAACAAATGTCTTTTAGTAGCTTGTATCATTTTTGAGACACCACTTCTAGTAGCATTTTTTAAAATGTTAGCCTTTAGTTTCTTATATTTTATCTCATTTTTACCTTTAAAATATTTATTAAACTTTCTTTTTACCTTTTTTTAATATAAGGTATGATTTATTATTCTTTTTTGTTTCTCTTCTTTCTCTCATTAATAATATAACATAATATTATTTTATTTTTGCTATTTTTTTGGATATTTTTATATTACATTATTTATTTTAACTATTACATTATTTACAATATTTATTTTATTATTTTAACATTACTTCAATATATTATAATGATAGATGATAGGTTTATCTTATATTTTCTATTATTTTTTATATTACACTGTTTCTTTTAACCATTACGCTATCTGCATTATTTATTCTATTTTAACATTATACTTGAAGATATTTTAACCATTACACTAATCAATATAAATAAAGTACAATGTCTACTTAAGTATATGTTATTTTTAATTTGATTGGAAATATTTAAGACACAAAAGAAGATTAATAGTAGAATACATAATATGAGAAAAATAATTGAAACTAAAAAATGTAATTAAAATATCTGATCTATAAATAAAAAATTACAAGAGTTTAAAATTAATTAAAAAATAAATTATAAAATACCCCAAAATATATTTTTATCAATAAAATAAAATTAAAATTTATATAAAAATAATTTAAACATGTCCATTTTTGTCATTTTACATTTATCAGGTACTATTTACCAAACACATATAATTCAATAAGTTAGCTTAATAACTTTTAGCTACTAACTAGTTTTCATCTTCTAGCTAGTTTTTTAGCTTTCAATTACTTTTGTCAAACATAGCCTAAGCAAGTTGTTTTTGACTAAAACTATACATTAGTCTATCTAGATTTACATGTATTTGAAAATATTTACAAGAGGTTTTTAAGAAACATAATTCAATTCCCTTCTCATGTTTTCTTATGTAGCTATAGAAAGTTTAATAGTGTTGATTTTTCTAAGGGTGTTCATGGGTTGGTTTGGGTTGGGTTTTGCTAAACCCATTACTCGAATCAATCAAAATTGTTTGAGTTGGGTTAGGTTGGATTGGATTTGTATAATTTTTTTTTTATCAAAACCGAACTGAACCAACCCAATTAATAACGGGTTGGGTTGAGTTTGGTCTTTGGGGTATATAAAATTAAAAATTATTTTAAATTTTTTAAAAATTTGTAATTTTTTTTCCATTTTAATAAACAATTGTGGGGTTAAAATTGAAAAAGAAATATTACTCCATTGAATATAATTACAATAAATATAGTTGTCTATAAAGTTGAATAATTGTATATGACTTTTCTTTTTTCTTTCCAAGTCAATTTTTTCTTAGAATATGCATTTTGATATTTATTGTTCAAGTAGACAAATCAACATCGTACACTTTAATTGTACACTTCAGCTATTTGTTAAGAGATGACTCATTCAAGCAATGTGAAATATCAATCTCGTAGTGCTTATGGTTTAAAAAAATGCTTCGTTGATATCAACATAGTACGTAAATAAAACAAGATATCTAATAAACAAAAAGAATACAATAAATAAACAAGATATCAACTGCTCGTGTATGTGTTCTCATTTTTTTTATTTTAAGATATTACTTAAGTTTGAGTGAAAAACATATATAAATAATAAATCAAAAATTAAAATACCATGTCATTGGGTTGGGTTGGGTTTGCAGGTTCAATAGTAGAACCCGTCACCCAACCTAAATAATAATGAGTTTGATTGGGTTGGGTTGGGTTCTACCTTAACAACCTAAAAAAATAAACTAAAGCGTTTAGGTTGAGTTGGATTGGTTTGGGTTCACGGGCATCTGTACTAGTAAACACCCCTAGATTTTGACTTAGAGTATTTTTGGTAAGACTTTTAAGTAAATTTTGAACTTATTTAACTAGCTTAAAAGTTTATTTAATTGAAATAGATTTGTTTCACAAAGAAGCTTATTTTAATAACTTGTAGCATTTTAGTAATATTTTTGGATGAATTCAGATATCCCCCAGCTGTAAGCCAAGGACTAATCCCTCAAGGTACTACGATCCATTTAACGAGCTGACCTCTCCCAACAAAACTTAGGAATCGAACCTCTAACCACATGCTTAAGGGACAAGGTTACTTGCTAACCATGTCACATCATGTTGATATTTTAGTAATATTAATAACTAGTTGATAATACTTGAGTTTGGGTTTGAGTATGTAACCCTTCACCCCCGCCCCGTACCCGTCATGTTGCATATATATATATATATATATATATATATATATTATTTAACTATTATTATAATTTAAATTATTTAATTATTAAAACAATTAATTTATAATTTTAATAATTATAAAATTCATTATTTTCATTATATATATATTTTCATTTTTTAACTATATATATTTTCATTTTAATAGTTAAATTTAGCTATATATATGTATATTTTTTAATTTTTATAATTATTAAAAATATAAATTAATTATTTTAATAGTTAAATAATTTAAATTATAATAATAGTTAAATAATAAACTTAAAATTATATATTTAATTAGAAATATAATTTAATTCTTAATTTTTTATTTTTAAGTTCTTTGTTATTTATTAGTTTTTATATATTGTTTGAATCAAAATATAATTAATAATTTAATATATGATTTATTTAAAAATATATAATAATTTAAAATTTTAAAAAAAGGCATGGCAGGTTTTCTGCAATTTTTCTAAACCTAATAAAACTTGATAAGGATGTGATTGAGTTTTAAAATTTTAAATCCGTTTCTTATAAATTTGAACTCAAACCTTTCTTACTTTTTGTGGGCATAGGGGCGGGGATGGAGAGAGCCAAACCTCCAATTGGCCTTGTTGCCATCGTTACTCAAAACAAAACTTGAACTCATCCTCAAAATACAACGAGTCTAATTTTTAAAACCAAAATCTGTCAAAATTAACTTCCAGCTTACCTATTATGTAGACCAAATAATAATAATAATAATAATAATAATTTGATATCTAAGTACCCTAAGTATTAAATTAACGTCATAATAATTAAAAATGCTTATATGTGTTTATTGGTAAGTACAAAAAAATTGTGTTTATGGGTTCTAATAATAAAACTAGTGTACATAATACCTATTTATTTTTATATAATTAAGATTCAAAATAATAAATATATTTAAATATATAAATTATATTATAATTAAAATTTATAACAAATAATAATTTTGAATATATAAATTTTATTTTAAATTTATAATTAATAATTAAATTATAATATAAAGTTATTTTAATTATTATTATTTTTTAAAAATACTGTCAAAATTTAATTTAGAGATAAAGATAAATTGAATTTCAACTTAAATTATTTATTATAAATTTAAAATATAATTTATATATTTTAATTATACTATAATTCATAATTCATATATTAAAAAGTATTTATTTTTTTGTAAATTTTAATTATCTAAAAAATAAATTTTTATCGTGTTGAAAGCACATTCCAAAATTCTAAAATACTACTAATAATAAATATAAATAATAAACAATAAATAAGCTCCTTTGCTCACTTGTGTTCTACCTTCTACGGTGGTTTCCCACACCCACTGTGGTGCAAACGAGACCCAACTCGCACAAACCCATCTCGCTCCTTCAAAATTTCTTCTCAACAAAATCACCGTTTTCTGTGAAAATCAAACCCGCACTCACCACTCCAATCTCCCATTCTTCCCTCCTTCTCCAACTCAACGGCGCAACCCTAACGATTGCGCCAAAACCCGCTTCGCTTACCCGAAAATCTCGACCTTCACTGCGGTAATTTCATCTTTGATTCGTTTTCCCCCGTTAAATTCATCCCTGTGTTGTGTTGCGTTTTCTATCGCTACTGTTTTTAACGATTTGATTGCTGTTTTGTCGGAGTATTATTCGGTGTGGTAAAATAATGTTCGTTTCTCGCGCGCTGAACCCTAGTGCTAATTCGAATTCAGTGTTCTTCGGATTTTAGCTGTGCAGGCGCGTGTTTGGTCAGCACAAGATACGAATATGGATCACCATGAGGATGAAAGTAGCAGCAAACAAGATGATGAGGTTGTAAGCATTCATCTTTTATGTGCTACTTTATTTGTGTATGGGGTGTGACATATGTTATGTATATGTATGTATCTTTTAAGTTTCATCAATGGCTTAGGTTTTCAAACTATGGTACCTATGTTGGTTGTGTAGGTTTTTTTTTTTTTTTTCTTTGAGCATTCAGTCAGAAAATTAAGCAGTTTCAAGGAAGGTTAACAGTAAATTAGCTATCTATTTTGGTATTTATGCGAATTTGTGGATGTATAGTATGTATTGTTTTTTTGCTTTTTGTGTGAAAAATTGTATAATGGAAGTTCTTGGGTAGTTCTTTAATTGCAAGCTGACTTAGTTGAGGCCTGTCTTCTCTAATCTTATGCAGGAAGCTGTTGCTCGCCTTGAGGAAATAAAAAAATCTATTGAGGCGAAGATGGCTTTACGTCAAAGCAATTTGAATCCTGAAAGGCCCGGTTAGTTAATGTTCCTTTTGTTTTGAATAATTATAATTTTATAGAGTAAACCATCAATTTAGTCGTCGAACTATCAACCTCTCTCCTACTTAGTCCCTCAAGTATTGAAAATTAATAAGTAGTCCCTAACGTTTTGTTACATCCGTTCAATTAGTCCTTCAGTTTAATCAAACGGTTCTTGGGATGCTAACGGGAAGGACTAACGGAACGGATGTAACAAAACGTTAATGACTACTTATTAATTTTCAATATTTGAGGGACTAAGTAGGAGAGAGAGTAATATTTTGAGGACCAAATTGATGGTTTACTCTAATTTTGTATATGCTAAATACTTTTGTGCTGTCGATAGGAATGGATAAAATTCTTCAAATTACTGCAGAGAGCAGAGTTACTCGAACTCTAGCTCATTGAGTCCCTTGATAGACTACTTGATCTCTAGATTGACCCATAGCCATGGCATTAGGCCTTATACCTCCTTCATAACCCAAAAAAAAAAAAACAAAAAAAAAAACTGACTCCCAAGATGAATTCTTGTTTTATCTGTAGTGAATATATAAGTGCTTTCTTGTTGCATGATGTTTTAAACAATTAAACTTGATTGGCAACGTGGATAAGAATGACATTTGTGGTCAGAGGGATCTTCTTTTAATGTTATCAATTTAACATGTCATAGCTTTTACCTTGGACAGCTATTGCTGGATACATCCTTTTAGAAGTATGTATTGCTTCAGTGATCATGTTTTGGAAGATATATTGGAAACTAAATATTTGAGAAAACAATTCTTGATGACACTCTTGTCTTATGTTAGTTTCTATATAATTCCTTTGTTTGTGTTGGAGTGAGTTATCCAATGCAAATATTTACATATTGTTAGGATCCAATTACAAGGTATGAGACTTGTGTCCAAATTGTAGTATGGGATTCTAGTGTGGGGTTTATAAGGCCTAGGGCTCTCCAACTACAAAAGCTAGCTTTTGTAGTGTGGTTCTCCCAAGGTTCTTATCAATTGGTATCAGAGCCTTCCACCATGTCTCTTAGCCGCAAACGAGTGGCATGAGTAGTGATGCCTGCATTGCAGTGTTCGCCGAGGCTTAGTCAAAGGGCTAGTGCACAACTAGCCCACGTGGGTGCTGGGGTAGCGGAGCGTGGTGGGATGTTAGGATCAATTGTAAGGTATGGGACTGAGTCCTACATTGAAAGTATGGGATTCTAGTGTGGGGTTTATAATGCCTTGGGCTCTCCAACTACAACAACTAGCTTTTGTGGTGTGGTTCTCCCAAGGCTCTTGTCCCTTTACCCATTCAGTGATTGGTCTAATTTTAATACCGTCAGAAAGACCTTGTTCTTTCAGGCTCTCCAGTAAAACTATATCAGACTCCCTGCATCAATCTGGAGGAGTAGACTTAGAAGTTCCCTTTTCCTTTATTTGAAAATCATATAACCATGATTTGAGTGAGTTACAACACAATAAGCTATCACTACTGTGCTATAACAGAAATAGCACAAGCAATGCACAAGCTTTTTTGTTGAGAAATATGAATATGACATGTGAATAATTTATACATCAAGTAAAAGAATTTAAATCAAACCATTAGAAATTTAAACCAAAAAATAAAATGAATGCTTGAAACAATTTCCTGTCATTCAAGACAACCAAAATTATCATCTCAGAACAGTGTGCAAAGTCAATGGTGAGTTCTAAAGATTTTGCGTCTTGGGGGTCCTTTTGGCTCTAAAATATTCAAATCCCCTCAACAAAATTCAGTTTAAAATTAAGAAGCATTCAAATTGATAAGTAAAAATCACTCACATTGTTATAGATTTCCAATTTGGTCTTTCCCCCAAAATTCACGCTGCACTGTTCTATAATCAGAAATTCAAAGGATGCATAAATCAGTTATGTGTTATGAAATTCTCTAATTTAATTTCCTAAATTCGAAATGGCATCACTCTTAATTCACTATTCAACCCTCCCAATTTGCACAAATTAATTGCTCAAGCTTTCGGCTCAAAGATCTAAGTCTCAAGAAGTGGGTGACAACCACTCTTCTTAGAGCACAATCCCCAGGTGTTTTCAAGACCCCAAGGAAAGGAGTATTGTTTGAAAGTTTCACCCAAATTTCTAAATGATGCTTGTAGTTGAAAGAATAGGGAGAACAACTGAAAGTAAAAGAAAAAAGGAAGAGTGGGGGTGGCAGAACAAGGTCTTTGACCTCTTGAAATTTTAATATTAGATGTAAGTTTGGAAATTTACAAATTGCTGTTAAGATAAAAGCAACCAGCCAACCTCATTAATTTATTTGTAAAATTACGTGTTATAGGATAATTTTTGATGTTATTAAAATTAGACCGGTCACTGAATTGGTAAAGACATTGATTTGTAGTTTATTGGTCCAACTGTGGTCTAACCACTTTTGAATTGGTGATGATTAAATATATTCTATAATTTAATATAATATATTAAATAATAAACTAAGATACTAATAATGTAACAGACATTCATAATTAAGAACTTAAGTAATATAACAACATATTCAAGTTAAACAATAAACATAACAATTAGAAGATCATAAAATTAAGAATTACACTTAAAATTAAGTTCAAACATGACATAATATTTCAAAGATATGTCATATAGCACTTAAACAAGCCCTCAAAATGGCATTTTATGGGTTTTTTTTTTTAATTTTCTCTAAACTAGTTTGACCAGTTCTTCATTTGTTTTTACTGATTTTGGACTAGTTTTTTGCATAGCCTGATGTCTAGGTTAAACGGACTGTACACTTGACAAGTTCGTTAGTTTTCTAGTCAAATTGACCAGTCATCGTTGATGATTCCTCAGGAGATTTTCTTTTAGGACTAATTTATTATTCAGACTTTGTGGTTGTAGCTGGAATTTCATTGTTACCTGTTGCTTTAATCTATGTGGTTGTTATATGAAGGTTTAAAATATGCACATGATAGAGTTAGATTGTGACACCCCGAGAATGTTTCAGTATGAAGTAGAGAGATTGAGAGACTGGGTAATTAGTAATATCTTTTCCCGTTGAGAAGGGTGATTGACAGTTGAAATTTGTAACTCCCACCCTGCTTCGTTTTCTGCGTTACAACCATTAGTGACAAATAAACCTTAATCTAAATGTCTCTTAAAATCTGAAAATTTAATCTTGAATTGAACTCACTGCTGTTTAATCCATGTATTCCCTCCAACATAATGGGAAGAAGGTTTGGTTGTTGTTGTTTTAGCATAAGCATCTTAAGTTCAAACCCCATCGAGCACATTTTTGGTTGTTTCTCTTGTATGTGTATTGTATTGTATTGTCTCAATATTTGTTGCATGAATAATAATACAATCTGCTCTTACATGCAGACTCAGGATTTTTAAGGACATTGGATTCCAGCATTAAGCGCAACACTGCAGTTATCAAGAAGCTGAAGCAGATTAATGAAGAGCAGCGTGAAGCACTGATGGACGAGTTGCGAAGTGTCAACTTAAGCAAATTTGTCAGTGAAGCTGTGACTGCTATATGTGATGCCAAGCTTAGAAGTTCTGATATACAAGCTGCAGTTCAGGTATGTGCTTTGCAGTTTTTTTTTCCCGTTTTCTACACATTTGAAGTTGTTTCCTTAGAAGCAAGGGATCCATTGATTAGTTATGGTTACTGTGCTAAGGAGTCCATGAATTTGAAAATCATACTGTTCGTTTACCTTGCAGTTTCCGATTTTTGGCCAGTTGTTACAGATTTAAAAAAAATAAATGATTACGATGTAAATAATTTAGGGCCTGATTGGGGTCGTTGCAAGTTTCTGGTTTTGAAATGCAATTTTTAAAACAAAACGCGTTTGGCTGAAATAATTTCATAACTATCCTCTTTATATATAAAT
The DNA here is from genome assembly GCA_004329165.1 of Spatholobus suberectus. NCBI lineage: Eukaryota > Viridiplantae > Streptophyta > Magnoliopsida > Fabales > Fabaceae > Spatholobus > Spatholobus suberectus. Next base: position 42,373,887 of record CM014729.1, read on the forward strand.
TAGAATAATTATCTTGAATGAGAGCGCTTTTAGCTGTTGTTTTACAACGAGAGTGTTTTTTGTTTCATTCTTCAACAAGAGTGTTTTTAGGGATTTTTTAACTTCGTATCTCTTTCAATCTATCATTTTCAATATCTTTAGTTCTAAATTGAATTTCAATATTTTTTAAAAAAATTATCAATAATTAAAAATTAACATTGTATTACAATAATTGTTTATTATAAATTTAAGTTATATAAAATAAATATTTATTCTGTGCAATGCATACGATAAAATACTAGTTTTTAATACGTTTTCAAAACAGATTTAGGCCTTATATCAAAACCATGAAAATTGGTTTCTTGTTTTTGTTTTGAGTTGTAAAACTATGTTATTGGCAATGTCAAGACCACGTTTACTATTATTGTAAAAATTATTGTTATTACTATTAAATTATTATTATTATTATTAAAATTACTATTATTAATATAATTGTTCTTCTTATTATGATTTAGATTATTATTGTTATGATTAAAATTATTATCATTAAAACTATTATTATTATGATTAAAATTATTAATATTATTATTACTAAAATTATTATTATGAAAATAAATATTATTATTGTTATTGTTAATATTATTATTTTTATTTTATTTTCACTATTGTTTATGTAATTTTTGCTTAATAAGAACTTAAAAAAAATATATAATTTGTGTAAGAATTGTTGTTATTAATAACTTTTTAAAGAAAACTATAAGATTGATCATAACTTTTTAAAACTGAAACTGAAAATTTAAAACTAAAAACTGAAAACTTTTTTCGTTTTTTAAAATTTTAAAATTTAAAACTAAAAACCACCCCAAACGGGGCCTTAGTGATTATTGTTTTAGAGATTTTAAAAAAAGCAGAAGCTAATTTAATTTTGTTTAAAATCATAAAATCACTTTTTTAAAAGAAACAACTGATTTTATGAGAAGCTGATTATTTTGATAGGATTTTAGATTCTTTTCGGCTTCTGATTGTTTTGAAAAGCTGAAACAAATGCATGAAAAACTTTTAAAAGTGATTAATTTTTTTACAAAAAAGTGTTTCTTTTATGAAAACAGCTGAAACAAACGAGCCCTTTATAAATACTTCAATGTAATTATATTACCTTTGATCTCATATTACTGGAAAAAGCAATGATCTGTCCCTTCAGTATGATGTTTTCAACTAGACAAATTGAGTCCATGAATCTTTTAAGTGCAGACTTATCCAACTAGATGAGGTTGATTACATGGATCACACAATGCCATTGTTTCCTATACAAGCTTTTAGAAATAAGAAATAAATTGAAAACAGAAAATGGAAGCAAAAAATGTTTTCTCAAATAGTGTCGTTAAATGGCGGTACAATGGCCACCATGGTAGAATGGCATGGCAGATTTATGGCCAACCGCCATAGGCAATTTGTGAAGGGAGGCCTGCTATGGCGGTGCCATAGGCCACAATGGCGTGTTTTATGGCTGAATTTTGGCCTTCCGCCATATTCCGCCATTGATGACACTGTTCTCGAACCAAATGACCCCTTATTTTCCCTAGAAATCATTCTATAGCTTTTCAATCCATGCTGTAGTTTTCCATTTATGATATTTAATGTTGTTTACTTTGTGGTCTATCATTGCATCATTATCATTACTTTTACTTCCTATGGTCCTTTTTATAAGAAATAAATAACTAAGTCATCAGGAGCAATGAAAATAGTTAAATTAGTTAATTTTAATTGATAATGTTATAAATTTAAATTTTATTCCAGAGTGTGTCTTATATTTAATGACACTACTTGTAAGTCAACAAATAATTTTTCCCACCAATCAGTGTTTTATATTGTTAGTAGGCTGATTAATGCATCCACTTGAATATAAAATGAGTGACTATCTCATTAATAGACTTCATAATAAATTAAAGGTATAAAAGGAATATAACAATCACATAGTAGTCAATAGCGGCTTGAGCAGCTGCAGTGGTGGTGGAACGTGGCGGTGTGACACGATGAAGACGTTGTTGCGTCACGTTTTCGAGTCGTGGTCGGAGCGGCCGCGATAGTGGCAGAGCAAAGCGGCTGCGATCCCGCTCTTGGGGCATGTTTGTGTCTGCAACGTTGAAGACCCTATGAAATCCCACTCCAGCCGACATTGTATTTTAGGTTGACTGCTATACAAGTGAGGCAAGGGTGTTCTACAACTTTCGACGAGCAACCTCTAGTTGGCTAGGAAGAGGTGTTTTGTTTTTTAGAAAGATTAGGAGGTAGCAGTGGCTGATGAGAGAAAGAGAAAGAGAATAGGGTTTTAGAAGGAGAAAAAGTAATAGCTGATGGGAGAAAGAGATAGGTTTTTTAGGTCTTTTTGGGTTAGAGTCAGTATTGGGTCAGAGTGGCTATTGGGGTTGTACTCAAAATTAGGCCACTCTACCCCACAATTGGAAAAGGTTTTTTTTTTTTTTTGTTGCTTTTTTTAAAAAATTTAATCATATATTATAATATTATAAGACTATATAGGGTCCTCTATAATATTTAGATATTAATACACAATTATATATTATACAATATTATATAATAGAGACAAATAAATAACATATAATAATAATAATATATAAATATATATAAAAAAATATATAAATAAAAAATATAATAATTTAATAAAATTAATATAATAATAATAATAAGAAATATATAAAGTAGAAAGAATATAAAATATTATTAAACAAATATATATATATATGTATATATATATGTATATATATGTATATATATACATATATATACATATTAAAATTAAATAGTGGCCATCCCGCTATCTGTTATCCTGCTATCTCATTTTTGGGGTTGGCTGCTTCACACCGCGATCCAGGATTAACTACTATGAGCAATTAATATATCTGAAAATTGGTGTGTTTTTTATAATTAGGACCAAGAAAATACATCCATTTGTTTCTTATAAATAGGACTAGAGGGCGTATCTTACTGTCTTGCTTCTTTGTACTTGTCTTCCACATAAAAAGGTGGCTGAATTTTACTTGTCTTCCACTTATCTATCATTCCCAGCTTGTAAGCAAGATCTTGAAAATACTCTATGGGAAGTCCCTTGGTGAACTTTGCCAATTGAAGTCTTGAAGGGATGTATGCTATGTCTATAAGACCGTTGTCTAATTTCTCCTTAATGAAATGCTTATCTATCTCTATATGCTTTCTACTATCATATTGAACTGGGTTGTATGCAATGCTGATGGCAGACTTATTATCACAAAGTAGTCTGATAGGAGCTTCATACTTTGAGGCTATTGAGTACGATCTTCATCCATAACAACTGACAAACCCTTTGACCCATGGTTCTAAATTTTACCTCTGCACTTGATTTTACAACTACATTTTGCTCTTTACTCCTCCAAGTCACCAAATTTCCACCTAAACATGTAATATCCTATGGTGGATGTCCTATCAACAATTGAATGTGTATAGTCAGCATTTGCATATATTTCCATAGATAAATTCCCCTCCTTTTTGTATAGAAGTCCTCTTCTTGGAATAGCCTTCCAATATTGAATAATTATATTTAGTGCCTGTAAGTGTCTTTCCCGTGGATCATGCATGAACTAACTAACTAACGACACTAACTACATAAACTAGGTTTGGCTTGGTGTAGGAATTGGGATAGATAAATGAGTTTTCCCACAAGTCTTTGCCTCATCACTCCCAATCTTGTGATTTTGCTCTATGGGTACTCTGCTAGTCTCTTTAAGGAGATCAAGTACATATTTCCTTTGAAAAATAAAGATCCCTTGCTTAGTGTAAACAACCTCTATCCCAAGAAAGTCCTTCAACTTCTTGAGGTCCTTCATCTTAGACTGAACAGCTAACTTGTCCCTTAAAATTTGTCTTTTGAGCTTATCATCACGTGCAACAATCATATCATCTACATAGACCAAAAGTATTGTAAGTTTGCCATCTTGAGAATGTTTTATAAAGAGTGTTTGGTCACCTTGACTTTGCACCTTAAGGATACCATAGCCTGAGTGAAGCTTCCAAACCAAGCACTAGGAGATTGCTTGAGACCATACAAGGCCTTCTTTAATATGCAAACCTTATTCCCTCCATTAGTGGTGCCATATCTAGGTGGGATTTTCATATGTACTTGCTCCAAAATTCCATGCAAGAAAGCATTTTTAACATCAAATTGATGCATCTCCCAACCAAAGTATGCTACCAAGGAGAGGGTGATTCTTATCGTAGTTATTTTTGCTATTGGAGCTAATGTCTCCTTATAATTGATCCCATAGGTTTGGGTATCCCTTTGCAACTAGTCTCTGCTTATACTGGTCCAGTGTACCACTAGACTAATAGACTAATATTTCATTGTGTATATTTGCAACCCACTGCCTTCTTGTCCTTTGGTTTCTCTACAATCTCCCAAGTCTCATTCCTTTCCGATGTACTCATTTCTTCATTCATGGCTTGAATCCAATTCTCATCCTTTAAGGCTTCTTGTACTGATGTAGGGATTCTGATAGAATCAATTGCTGTGATAATAAAGATCTGGTGTTGTGCAGAAAGGTGTTTAGTAGACACAAAGTGTGATATGGGATACTTGACACAAGATCTGTTTTCTTTTCTGAAGGCAATTGGTAAATCATCAAGGTAAGGTTCACAAATACTTAAGGACTCTTCATGAATATAGTACTTATCTCTGGTTCAGATGATTGAAATTGTTGGACTAGATTGGGTTTTCGTCTTTGCTAATATTGTTCTCTAAAAAATCTGTACTCATTATTCTGCACTGGTATTGATGCTGGTTTTACACTGGTATTTTGTACTGGTATTGATGTTGGTTCAGGGTCTTGGTCATCCTCACTATGTCTGTTGGAGGAAGACGTCATATCCTGCATAAGGGGACAGGAAACTCGAGAAACTTAGCTTTTACACTACTCTCCCCCAAAGCTGAGAGCTAGTGTAGAAGGATTTTGTTTCATGGAAAGTGACATTCATGGAGACATAGATGTGATGAATGTTTGGATGATAACCCTTGTACCCCGTCTTGTCTGAAGACTAACCTATGAAAATACATTTGACAAACTGAGGATCTAACTTTCCTCAATGAGAATTATGAACATGGACAAAGGTAGAACATCCAAAGACGCAACTCTAGAGTTTGGTCATCATGAGAATAGAAGTAAAAGAAGTGGTCATGAGTTGTACAGGGCTAACACCATTTAGAACATGAGAGGGTAACCTATTTATCAAATAAGTGACAATTAATATAGTTTCCTCCCAGTAAGACTTGGGAACCGTCATTTGGAAGAGTAGAGCTCTAACGACTGTTAATTATAATTATTTCCTTATTATTAGTCCTGATTATTGGTTGATTACTAGTAATCATTTCCTTATGATTAGTTTTTGTAGTTTTTTTTTGTAATTAGGACGATGATTTGATAACAAAATTATAGGATCAATTAGGATTTATTATTTCCTTTTTGATCTATGCTTTACTTGTATATAAACATGTACATAGTATATGAACATCAATGGAAAATATTCATTCCATTCAACTGCAACTTTAAGGAGATGGCAATTTTTCCTTTCTGCAACTCCATTTTGTTGAGGGGTGTTTACAAAATGTAATTGATAAACTACACCTTTATCTTTGAGGAATTTGGAAAGGTTTTGATTCACATATAGTTTCCCCATTCTTTGAACGCAATCTTTTGATTGGGCTCCCAAATTGTTTAAACCGTACAGTAAAATTTTGCAAACAATTGAAAAACTTTGGACTTTGAGAAATATCTATGTAACCTGAGTGCAATTGTCAATAAAGGAAACAAATCACTTTGCACTAAAAATATTACAAATAGATATAGTTCCCCACACATTTGAATGAACAAGATCAAAAGATTTAGCACTTTTATTATTATTGGAAACAAAACTTGCACAATGGTGTTTGGCAAATTGACAAACATCACAATGAAAGGACTCAACAAACGCCTATGTAAACAAGAGAGGGAACAAAGACTTGAGAACCCTAAAAGGAGGGTGACTAAGTGTGTTTGGAAACCAGTTTTCTCTGATGTGAACATATATTATACCCAATGACACGGTAGTATTGTGAAAAGGACTTGGGGTATTATGGGGTGCCTAAGTCTCAGTTCAAGTAGTATGAGATGCTTGGTAGAGTGTTTAAGCGCTTGGTTCTCCCTCCTTAATAGCTAGCTTTAAAGGGAGGGTTCCTCAAGTGCTTGGGTGCTTATCAATGGTATTAGAACTGATTGTCGGTGTCTTAGAAAGGGCTACCTATGGAGGGGCTGACTAAAAAGGCTGAGTGAAGCGTCATACAGTGCAGTTGTTGAGATGTTGGCTCTCAAGAGCAGTGCTACGATATGGACTTTGGTATTATGGGGTGCCTAAGTCTCACATCGAGTAATATGGGATGTTTGGGGGAGTATTTAAGTGCTTGGTTCTCCCCCTAGCTTTTAAGGGAGGATTCCCCAAGTGCTAGGGTGCTTATCATATTGCATCTATGTTTCCTCCCTTGGAAAGTGTGAACATCCATTTTAGGTGCTTCAAACGGTAATCCAAACACACTGTAAGATGCTTGTGTTGAACCCAACTTGGGAGGTTGCAAATTCTGAACTTGTTTGATGATTGGAAATGAAAGCCATTTGTCCAATATTGCCCTTATCTTAATCATGCTGCATATACTATAACCTTCCTTGCTCCTTAGCTATTCCAATTGTCCTCCTTGGGGGACACAATGGGATTGGAAAAATGTTATTGCACATTTTAAATCTTGGGTGAGCTAGTGAATAGAAATGAGATTGTTGGAGAGTGAAATGAAGCACATTTTCCAAATGAAGAGAGGGTTGGAGTTGAACATTATCACATCTGATAATGGGGGTACAGGATCCATTAGATATAGTGATATGGTGTTTACCAGGTAAAGCGATGTAAGATAGAAAATAAGAGGGATGAGGTGTCATATGATTACTAGCACCATAGTCAATAATCCTGATATCGTAAGTACCAGAAGCATTAAAAGAAGCTAGAATTCTTACTAGTCATGGTTAAAGAACAAGCGCCAGATGGCTTACTATGAAGAGAGTCCATAAGATCCCGCAGATGTTCCAGCTTTGTTTGGCTAAGTGCTGGGACTTCCAACGGGGAAAGAAAATGAGTGCCTAGTGACGAACACGCTATCAACAAAGAGAAGGAAAACAAGGGCTATCCAACAGCAGCTAAATTCCTCAATGATGGAAGGAATCGATCCTTGAAACAGGAAGGGGGGATGTTGGTGATCAGTTCTATGACATTGGTGTTACAAATTGACATTGGGAAGGTGGCGCGGGGGTTACATGTGCCGGTGACGGTCTGCAAGTGCGGCGGTGCATGGTATACTTTTTGGCAGTGGCATTTTGGGATCTGGCTGGTCTAGGGGTCACAATCTTGTTTCTGGTGTCACTGATCTGGTTGGAGCAATTTTGGCAGCAGATGGTGGCGGTTGATGGCAGTGGAGTCACTGGAAAAATAATAATGGTGCAATGAAGGCACTGACTAAATGGTGGGTGCAATTAAGGCAACCCAGGGTTGGCTGCAATGAAGTCGAATAGGGTTTATATGTGGAAGCAGAGCCCCCCTGGATTGGGAGCTCTGATATGGAGATACCAACTTGAAAAAGGTGGCCGAATTTTATTTTCGGAGTCAGTTATTACAGTTGGTAACAAATCTTACATATAGACTACATATTACCTAATGAAGGAATGACAAGAGGAGAATAAAAACTACAAAAATCAAGTCTAATCAAATCTGTCCTAATCATGGAAACAAATTGCTACTAATTATGGTAATTGTACTGCACAAAACTTCCTTTTCTTAATAATTCTTTTATTATACAAAGATAAATAATTAATTACATAGTTTAGCACGGAGATTATTGTTTCCACAGAATTTTAAGATTTCTACATTATTTTATATGTTGCATATGTTACCTTAAATAATTGCCTCCTGATATACGACCATCATTTACTTCTTTTTGGAAAGATCTGTTCTTTGCTTCATCAAAGGTACAAGGACTTTGCACCAAGCCTGATTCAAGGGCTTCTAAAAGTCTTCTCTCCTGGAAAACCTGGTGATGAATCAGATACAGACAGAAACTTGAAGGCAATGAAGAAGCGCAGCACTCTGAAGCTTCTATTGGAACTTTTTTTTGTTGGAGTTATTGAAGATGGTGGCATTTTTATCAATATCATAAAAGATCTTACGAGTGGGGAAATGCTAAAAGATCGGGATGCTGCACAAACAAGTTTGACCCTTCTTTCTAGTTTTGCTCGGCAAGGAAGAATTTTTCTAGGACTTTCTGTTAGTGGGCCGGAAATTCATGAAGAGGTATTTCTTTTATTAATCTTAATTAGAATATTCTCATGCTTTCTATTCTTCATTTTTGTCCATTTTTCCTTTTTAGCTTTTCATTGACTTTCATAATCTTTAGTCATTTTTCATCATGATTGCAAGTTTAACTTCAGCCTTCGTTTGTATTTTTATATTATATTATTTTGTATCAAGGATTGTTCTCTGTTGCTGGCTGTGTTCCATATTTTCCTATACTGACAATTTTTCTGATGCAGTTTTTTAAAGGCCTTAACATCACAGCGGATCAGAAGAAAGTTTTCCGGAAAGCATGCTATTCCTTTTATGATGCTGCAGCTGAACTACTTCAGTCCGAGCATTCTGTAATAGTTTCTGCCTTTGTAAACACACACACACACACACATATTTGTTTGTCTTCACCTTCTCTGTCCAGCTCTATTGATTCCAAAAAATCTTGTGCACCAATTGTTATGCCCTTTGTGATTATTGATCGATTTTGTTTTTTGACAGTCACTTCGATTAATGGAGCATGAAAATTCTAAGATTTTGAATGCAAAAGGAGAGCTCAGTGATGAAAATATTGCTTCATATGAAAAGCTTCGTAAATCCTATGACCATTTGTACCGTAATGTCTCATCGTAAGTTTTGTTTGCTTTTGACTATTTCATTACCTGGGTAATTAATCTATTCTTGGTGTATATTGACTTAATATATTCTTGAAATACAATGAATCCCGGTTAAAGGTTTACATGTGTAGCTGCACATTCATATTTGGCCCATCACTAGCATATATGTATGTGCATAAAGGCTTTGATCTAATGAGACACTTGGTCAAGCAAATTTGAGCAAATCTGTATATGATTATCTGTTGGTTAGTGTTGGGAAGTCCACATCGCCTGCCTCAATTCTTATATCTGTTGGGCAACTTCACTCAAGGCCAATTGGTTTTAAGATGGAATCGAACAGTTAGGATAGTTTGGTGAGATCTTTGTTTTTTGGAAACATAAATGCATTCAGGTTTCTCTGTTCCTATATATTAAGATCTTATTGTTTCTGAGGTGAGCTGCACCCTCCAGCTAACGAAGGAATTTGCAATGTTTTTCTATGATAGCTCTGCTTCACCACCCATTGAATTTAGTTTTCTTAAATTCAGTCTGCCACTCTCCTGTCTAACAGAGACTAAATGTCAAATCATTCTTGAGTTGAATATTGCTTTTATGCCACTAGTTATTCCCGTCAATTCTTCTATCCTGTAATTATGATTGTCTTGTTACAGATTAGCAGAAGCACTTGATATGCAGCCTCCCATAATGCCAGAGGATGGCCACACAACTAGGGTTACCAGTGGTGAGGAGGGTATTTCTTCTGCTTCTGGTAAAGATTCTTCTGTTGTTGAACCCATATGGGATGATGAAGATACAAGGACTTTCTATGAATGTTTACCTGATCTTAGGTTTGTATTTCTAAAAAATTTCTCTGTAACAAATATATTCTAGTCCTTGATTGCCGTATTCTTTCCTGTTTAAAGTTTTGGTGTAAACATCAATTCTTTCAAATTTTTCTTTAGTTGGTTTGCCAGTGTTTTATTTTACATGGAACTTTATCCTGCATATTTTTCTCTAGAGCTTTTGTTCCTGCTGTGCTTTTGGGAGAAGCAGAGCCGAAAAGCAGTGAGCAATCTGCAAAGAGTCAAGACCAAACAACTGTAAGGACTCTTATTGGTGAAAGTTTTTTTTTAGCCTATTTCAGGATTTTCTGATTGTTAATTCTTCATACGTATTTAGAAACTTTTTGTCCTAATCAGAGTAAGGTAACACCTAACTGTATCCAATTCTTATACCCTTAGGTTCTCCGTCTCTTCTGGGATCACTCATGATGATTTGAAACCATTCTAGTTCTTTAAATACTTGATGGTGATATTATTCTCTGTATTCTTATTGTGGTGTGACTTGGTTTACTTTTGATTATTTTAGCTGTTTCTCTAGTCATTCTTTAAATACTTGATGGTGCTATTATCCATTGAGACTCTACCTATTACCTAACAGTTTGAGCCTTTAGGAAGGTTGACCCTTGACAAGAACATCATCCATTCTGAATATAGTTTGGAATTGTTGGTGAACCCACATCGACTAGTGATATGACTAAAAATAATGTATATAAGTGAGAGCAACCCCCACCTCTTGAGCTAGCTTTTGGGGTTGAGTTAGGCCCAAACCCAAATTCTAAGAGGAATTAGTGATTGTTTCAACTACCATGTAGGCAGCAGCTTTGATAATTGATACATACTCATGTTCATCCATGTCTTCAAACATAGATAATTTACTTCTCGTTTCATATTTCTTGTATCTTGTTGTCCTTGTATTGGAGCATATCTTATTGTCTGCATGCTTGTACTTCTTTTTTCTGTCTAATAAAATGCTTTTTCTATAGAAGACTATTTCAACAACTTTAGTCACTATGCCACATAATTCTGTGGAATAATAATATAAATTTTTACTCATACAACCAACCTGTTGGTGTTTTTTTTTTTTCCCTTACCGACCTGCAACTATTCACTGACTTCAAGATATATGATTATCAAGGAAATATTACCTGAATCAGACAAAGGGCAACAGACCACCCATGAAAGTGGAGAGGTCTCTACAGAGTCTGATGCTTTGCCAGAGGCAGAAAGCACAGAAAGAGTGAAGGATAAGGAGGAAAAAGACAAGTCTAAAGAATTGGACAAAGAGAAGGAAAAAGAAAAAGATAATGATAGAAAAGGAGAAAATGAGAAAGACAAACTCAGAAGTCTTGAAGGGACAAATTTGGATGCTCTACTGCAGAGGCTTCCGGGTTGTGTGAGCCGGGACCTTATAGATCAATTAACTGTGAGGATATCTTATTGTGCTCTATTACTTATTCTTAGGTTGCATTGTTATTTTTGTCGTCATTATTAATTATTATTTCCTTTTTTGTATAACATATGTTAGGTGGAGTTTTGTTATCTAAATTCAAAATCAAATCGGAAAAAGCTTGTGAGGGCTTTGTTTAATGTACCAAGGACATCTCTGGAACTGCTACCATATTATTCACGCATGGTTGCCACACTCTCGACTTGTATGAAAGATGTCTCCTCCATTTTGTTGCAGATGTTGGAGGAGGAATTCAACTTCTTAATAAATAAAAAGGTTAATTTTACATAATTTTTTATTGGCATAGGATTGATTTTTTACCATCTGCTTTAAATTTATCTAATTACTTTTGTTATCTGGTTTTTGAAATGTCTTTACAGGATCAGATGAACATCGAGACAAAGATAAGGAACATCAGGTTCATCGGAGAACTTTGCAAGTTCAAAATTGCCCCTCCTGGCCTAGTCTTTAGTTGTTTGAAGGTACAAGAGATTAATAATCAAATTATAAATGAAGGCTAAATCCTTCCAATTATAATTACAGATTTTTTAATTAGGTATTGATAAGTGATATTCAAGTTGTATGAAATATACTTTGTTATCCTCCATTTTTACCGGCTTTTAGATAATACTATATTTTTTTGTGGATCAAATGCCCTTTGCCACCATGGTCTTTCCTTGTATGACAAATAGCTTCTTATTATGTTACTAGGATAAAATATGTTTTCCTAGTACATATGTGCGAAGAAGACTCTTTTATTCTTTTTAATTTCACAAATGGAAAGATTCATTCAGAGTTTGAAATGTAAAATTGTCAGGGAAATTTGCCCCATTTGATGAGATCTAGTTGTTGATCCAGCTTGTTTGTCATCCATGTATTTTCCCATTTGTTTATGTTTAATTTACAGATTTCTTTTTATTTTTTGGGGTGGGCGGGGGAGGAATAATACAACTAGCCACTGGGATGAGGATAAAGATATTCTCCAAAGTAGAAAAGTCTAGGGTTGTCCCTAGTTTTCCCTTTTCTTGTCGTTCAACTTTTTTTTGAGATAGAGCGCACCAAACCAACCTTTTGACCAAAAAATCTTCCTCAATGTATAGGTAAGAAATTGTTCATTTCGTCCACTATCACTTTGATATAAACCTCAGGAAAACCACTCCACAAGCTAGTCATTGTGGTAAGTAATTTTGTCAAAATCGAGATCTTACCTAGGATCTGGAATGAAGTGAAAGATTGTAAATTGTGGGAAGCATGGATCATTAGATCTTACCAAAAATGCGAAAATAAAATAAAATAATTAAGGTATACATATGCATATAAATAACATAGATAAGAAAAATAACCTCTAAATCACAACATTTGTAAACCTAAATTGAAAATTAATAATCACAGGGCCGCATGCAGCTCATAAGTCACAGCATATGCTTTTGACGACACAGCTAAAACACAAGAAAATTGTCCAAATCTAGCATCACTTAGTGTTGAGTATTTCTTGGAACTTTAGGACCTCCACTCACAGCAGCTTCACTGTTGGCCCCATTACCACTTGCACTGCCACCACACCCACCTGCCCACTAGCACCATCACCAACAGTTAACATTTTTTTTACAACAAACCAAAACAGAGCGAACCAACAAAGGGGGAGAAACTGGAGAAGAGGTCAGAGGTTGAGGCAAGCGCTTGAACACAAGTTTGAACCAATGGCTGCAAACTAATCTGTGCTGGGAAAGATGGAAAGAAAGGTGCAAATGAGAGTCAATGTGGTCTTTGAGGGTTGTGTATGCAAGAACACTAGGGTAAGCAAAAGAGGGAAAAAAGGTCTTTTGAAGTCACAAAAAGAGGGAACAGGGATTTCTTGAAGTTGGGCTGCATGACCTGAACCAAAAAATTCGTGGCTCCAAAGCTCAGAAGAAATGCTGCAATCCCATGATTACACGATTTTACTCGGTGATACTGTAAGCAATCCTCCAAATTTGCGATTTAAGGCAGAATCAAGCATGGAAGTATAGAGGAAAATCAGAAAGATTATCACCAATCTTATGATCTTACGATCTTACGATTTTGACAACATTGGTTGTAAGAGTGCCCAAGGCCATATAAACTCAGCAGAATCCCATACATCCAATTGGTCTTGTATCCTGCAATTGGATCCTAACTGTTGGGAGTGTCAAGTGTGAGTGAGAAATTCCATATTGTATAGGAGCAGACAATTGGAATGATATATAAGTGGCAAGGACCTATACACCTGATGCTTTAAGGTGTTGGGTTGGATGTAGTGTTCGATTCACTTGTGTGGTTCTGACTTTGCCCATTGATGAAGATCCCTCCCGCCATAAAAGCTAGCCATTGGGGTGGGAGAGCCCAATGCCATATAGACCAAAGCCCATATCAGAATTCTGTATTTTTTATGTAAAACTCAAGTTCCATAACTTGCAATTGGATTCTAACACACTCCCATTTCTTGAAACTGGAACCAAGCTCCCATCCACTGCTCCAACTTCTTAATTTTCTCAAAGCTAGAACCCACCTTGGCTCCAACTTCTTGATGATACTTCTGTGCCTTTTGCTGATGTTAACTATATGAAACAATTTAAGAAGTTAACTCTTAATGGTTTACACATCGAAACCTAATTTTTTTCTGCCAACTTGTTTCTTCCTTAAGCATCACTTCAAATTATTTTCCCAACACTGGTCTTCTGGGTCTTTGTACGAAGGAATTGGACACACCCCCCCCCCCCCCTCTTTTTTCAGAACTTATCCTAGATGTCAATTTCTTTTAGAATCCCCTTTTTCTGACTTAAATGTCTCCCAAGAACATTCTGATTCCTCTATTTCAACCTGCCCTTGAAAATTTCTGGATTTTCGTAAACTTCGAGCATTCTCCCCCATCAACTCTTGTTTCTTCTCTAATATCTTTGAGAAGCTAGGAAAAGAAATGATAATTAAGTCACCCTCAAACTGCACTTAACCTTATAGGATGAATAAATTATAAAAAAGTGATCTGAGACTTGCTGTAGTAAACTCTCTTGAATAAGATCTGGAAACATAGCCTTCTAAGTGCTGGGGAAAAGTCTGTTCAATCTGGAGGAGACAAGTCAGACAACTAATCTCTCTCCTCATAATTGACCAAGTCAACAGGATATGACTAAATGATCTTGAATTAATTAGTTTTATATTTTCCTTCTTACTTGCTTTAAGTCTAAATCCACTTGCATCCCTTGCTCTATTTGTTGAGAGATGTGAAGAGAATGAGTTTATGTAATCTTGATGTTTTCATATAGTAAATTCAATCCTTGCTTGATGTTTTGTTGTCCTTCCAGGCTTGTTTAGATGATTTTACACATCACAACATTGATGTAGCTTGCAATCTTCTTGAAACATGTGGCCGTTTTCTGTATCGGTCTCCGGAAACTACTATACGTATGGCTAACATGTTGGAGATACTGATGCGCTTGAAAAATGTCAAAAACTTGGATCCGAGACATAGCACTTTGGTGGAGAATGCATACTATCTTTGCAAACCACCAGAAAGATCTGCGCGAGTAGCTAAAGTTCGTCCTCCATTGCATCAGGTGAGAATTTTTTTTTTATTTCTTTTTCTTTAATAACTTTCATAATCTCAGTTAATATTTTAATTGATATCTTTATTGCAGTATATCAGAAAATTACTTTTCTCTGATCTTGATAAGTCTACCATTGAGCATGTGCTGAGGCAACTGCGTAAATTACCATGGAATGAATGTGAACCATATCTTTTGAAATGCTTCATGAAGGTCCACAAAGGCAAATATGGTCACATCCACCTGATTGCATCTCTTGCTGCTGGGTTAAGTCGCTATCATGATGAATTTGCTGTAGCTATCGTTGATGAGGTAGTTATGGTTGATATATTACTCAAGTTGTGATCTCTTCATCGTGCAATAAAGTGATGCGTAGTGTGAACAATGCCTACTTCTTGTTGGCATGTAAACTTGGTCAGACTGAGGGTTGCCTCTTGATGGGAATCTGCACACTTAATTTAACGTGTTAAACAATAACCAAATTATTTTCATTTGTTAAATGATTGAAGTTTTAAATTTACTATTTTAAGTTCTAGAATCAACCGTAACTCCGAGGGAGAGGGAAATATCTGCTTGTGAATCTTTTATAAAATTAACACTTCAAATGGTTTTTTGGGGTGAAATTGTGACTTTGGAATATAATTTTCAGGTTCTGGAGGAGATTAGAGTTGGGCTGGAGTTAAATGACTATGGGATGCAGCAAAGACGCATTGCCTACATGCGATTCTTGGGGGAGCTCTACAACTATGAGCATGTAGACTCATCTGTTATTTTTGAGACTCTCTATCTCATTCTCATCTATGGCCATGGGACATTGGAGGTATAGATTTTATACTGGTTACTTGTCTTTAGAATTTCATTTAGCCTCTATGCGCTACTTGGTACATAAGATATATTTTATTTATTTTGTCTTCACTATTCAACAATCAACAACCATAGGTTGATGGAACCAGTTAGCTCAGCTGGTAAAGTCCTTTGCGGATGATTGCAATGACTTGGAATCAGATCCTGCCTTCACCCATTCCCCTCCATGTGGTTTATGAATAAAAAACCTTTTAGTGCTTAAAATCTAAAGGATTTTGCAGATCAACTATATGGACAAAAGAAAAATCATCAATTAAAGCTTATTCCATTAGCTGAGGTTGGCTACATAGATGAGTTGATCCCTTTGAGCTCTATCAAAAGCCAAAACTTTCAACAAAACATTTAGAGTAATGTCTTTCTTAGATGTTTCTCGTCTAATGAAGTTTTCTTCAATCCTCTTCTACCCTTTTTGTGAGACTCTCTTACATTTTGATTCATTTTTCTCATTAGAGCTTTTTGGTCTGTCTCACATATCTAGACCACCTTACGCTTGTTTTGTTTTTTCATCTTATTCTCAATAGTTGCTAATCCAACTTAGATGCATTCATTCTTAATCTTGTCCCCTCATCCTCATCAACTTTCTCATTTGTGTTGCACATAATTTTTGCTGCCTACTATTCACTTTCATCCTTTGTTAACATTTGCTCATTAGTTGTGTCCATTGTATATAACCTTTATGGCTCATATATATGTTATATGAATTACTTTTTTCTTTAGGGCTTTCCATGATGCTTCTCATGGCATTCCATTGTGGGCTTTTTCTAGATCGATGAATGTGTGGTTCTTTAATTCTTTTTCTTTTTTTTCCTTGTATATTCCTATCAAACCTTGAATTAAGTATATATCCTCCAGTGTGGTTGATTTGGTATAAAACCAAATTGGTTCTCTGATATATAGGTTTCATGTCTTATTCCACTCTTAAATTACTTGTTCCTGTAGTTTTGTAATGTGACTCATGAGCTTGACCCCTTTATAATCTGCACAATTTTGTATGTCATTTACTCTTTTGGTAGGTATCAAACTGCTTCTCCTCCTTCAGTATCCAGCATTTTCATAGATCTTATTGTCTAATTGAACAATTTAGTAATCGTAATTATACCCTCCCCCCTAAACACCGCCAAACTTAAATGGGTATACTATTTGATGGGTTATCATTATTCATCTAGTGCTTCCTTCACCTCATTTTGTTGAACTCATTGTTACAAAAAAAATAAAAATTAAGCAGTCAACAGATCAGATAGATTTGTTGTGTATGGCTTGAATATATTGACATGCTTGAATATTTTTTCCTGTTTCATTAATTCACTTATTTTTGTACGTGAGAGCCTTCTCATGACATTATGGAATTTGTTCATTAATCTTGTCAGCAAGATGTACTTGATCCGCCTGAAGATTGTTTTCGCATAAGGTTGATCATTACTCTGCTTGAAACTTGTGGGCATTACTTTGATCGTGGCTCTTCTAAGAGGAAACTTGATCGATTCCTAATACACTTCCAGAGGTATATTTTAAGCAAAGGGGCACTTCCACTGGACATCGAATTTGACTTACAGGTCAGTCTGGCAGCCTTTTTTTGACTATGTTTCATTATGAGGATATGATTAATATGTTGATTTATGTATTTGTTGATTTGGATTAGATATCCCAGTTTTATGTCTTGTTCAGCATTAATGTTGGGCTACTAATGCTGTAGATATGGGATTACTTTTGAGCGGCCTTTATATGCCATATTATATGTCTTTGGGATTGCAGCTTATATAACATTTGATGTTCAGAGACATTAGGTTGCTTTATGCATTCCTAGTTCTTAAATTTTATTATTATTTTGGTTTTACACTTTGGAAGATAACTTATCATTCTTTATTCTTGTTCGTTAGAAGATATCTTGGCTTTTCTTGTTTATTCTTGGTTTTAGTAGCCACTAACATTATCTGAGTGACCTTCTCACTGTGGAATACCTTTAGATGGCGGAATTAAGTATCAATGTAAAATAAAATATGATTTGTTTATATGACTAACATGTTGTATCATCTAATTTGACACTTTCCAGTAACAAAATAAGGTTACATATGGGGTGGTGTTGGGAATGAAAATAGAATTTGCATGTTATGACCACCTTGCATGTTGGAAAACATGATAATTTTATTGGAAGATGCTAGCTGCCAAAAATTTACCCTTTACCTCACCCTCTTCCATATTCTACTGCCCATGGACTCAAGTATTTCTTTTAGAATTGTTTATTTGGTAGTAGATTTTAAAAACTGTCCCACTAACTGCAAGGTGGCATTTACAATTTGACTTTTTTCCTGTAGTAAAACCATTTTAAACTTTTGTCATTATAAATGATATATGTATTTGTTTTCTTGCATTTGCTATTTTTGGCTCATTATCTGTTGCATGTAGGATCTGTTTGCGGACTTGCGTCCCAATATGGTTCGTTACACTTCTATTGAGGAAGTGAATGCAGCTCTAGTAGAACTCGAGGAACATGATTGTATAGTATCTGCTGATAAGGCCAGTAATGAAAAACATTCTGACACTGAGAAGCCTTTAAGTAGGACCACTTCTACTACTAAAGTGGTTGGCAATGGACAGAGCATTGATAATGGTACAGAGGAAAATGGAGTGCAAGATGATGTTAATGACAGTGAGACTGATTCAGGGAGTGACACAATTGGTGTGGAGGGACATGATGATGAAGAGTTGGATGAGGAGAATCAGGATGATGGGTGTGAGACTGAGGAGGAGGATGACGACAACGATGATGGGCCTGGACCTGCTTCTGACGAGGAGGATGAAGTCCATGTGAGACAAAAAGTGACTGAGGTGGATCCTCTTGAAGAAGCCAATTTTGAGCAGGAGCTCAAGGCTGTAGTACAGGCAAGGGTTTTCATAATTTTTTATATTTATTTGCTCCTGCTACATTTCTGCAAAGTTTGATGTTTCCTTGTGAATTTTGATTTATTTTGAGAAAAATACTTCCTGGGAATCCTACTGCTATGCTGATATGATGATTAAAAAAAAAAAAGAAAACAAATTCCCTCTAATCTAATACCATCTGAATTAAAAAGAATGGGGGCCACAACTATAAGAAAAGGAAAAGTGGAGACGACAAATAGTCAAATAGATGATTCTATTTATATTTGTTTGGAAGAGAAATGTTCAGAACACACTTTTTGGCACATTGCCTTGAACACACTTTCTCTTATTGGTTGAAATTTATTGAAAATCACAAAATTTTGTGGGTTCCACATCCTATTTAATGAATCTCTAGTGATTTTGTAGTTTTTAATAAATTTTAACCAATAGAGGAGAGCGTGTTAGAGGGTGTGTTAGAGAATATGTTGTTAGCACTCCTATTGTTTGGAATTAGGATTATTGTTACATTAGGAGTCTAGCATAGTTATTCAGCTGGTCTTGTACTAGTTGTACACTTGTACTGCACCTGTACTTAACCTAGATTACTCATATAAATATGAGTGTACATTTGTTTTTTATATTATGATATCACAATAAGGGTGGGCCTTGGTACAACAGTAAGGTTGCTACCTTGTGATTTGGAAGTCACAGGTTCAAATCTTGGAAATTGCTTCTTTACTTGTGGAGGTAAGTCTGTGTACATCTACCCTTCCCAGGTTCCGCTAGGTGGGAGACCTGTGCACTGATTTGTCCTTTATATCACAATTATTTGGAGCCTTTCTTTTTTAAAGTATATTCTGTCTTTTCTTCTCTCTTTTCCATCCAGTCCCAAAATTTCAACAATCTTTTGTACTGTAAGATTTGACTTTGGAAAGAAAAATCAACATTGTCTTGGTGTAAGCTATGTCTGGCTGTATTTCTAACATTTTCAAAGTACTTGTTTCATAAATTTTGCAGGAGAGTATGGAACAACGAAGACAGGAGCTGCGAGGTCGTCCTGCGTTGAACATGATGATTCCAATGAATGTATTTGAGGGATCTGCCAAGGATCACCATGGGAGGGGAATTGGTGGGGAAAGTGGTGATGAGGCACTGGATGAGGATACTGGTGGAAACAAAGAGGTTCAGGTGAGAGTTCTTGTGAAGCGTGGAAACAAGCAGCAAACAAAGCAGATGTTCATCCCACGGAATTCCTCACTGGTGCAGAGTACAAAACAGAAAGAAGCAGCGGAGCTTCAAGAGAAAGAAGACATCAAGAGGCTTGTCTTGGAGTATAATGATAGAGAAGAGGAGGAACTTAATGGATTAGGGACCCAGCCAACAAACTGGATGCAGGGTGTAGGTAACAAGGCTGGTGGCCGTGGCAGCACTTTGGAAGGAAACAGTGGCAGGGGTAGCGGATCAAGACATCGGCATCATAATTATTCTGGCAGTGGAATCTACTACAGCAGAAGAAAATAATGGTACTTGAGTGAATACAGAAGGCAGATATTTCATGCCTTCTGCTTCCCCTCAGCATGACAAATATTTGTAAACAAATTTCATCGGATATTCATTAGTATTGCCTAGCCTTGTGTTTTGCCACTACCATACTTTGCTGTTCGAAAAATTCACGGCCAAGGCGAGTATAATCACTTACCTTGTTGGTAAGTGGTGGTTTTGAACATGGAGTGTTGGAGATGCAGGGGTTGTAGAGTGATGTACACACTACTTTGGTAAGCTGACATGCAGGATGTAAGATTGTGGGTTGCAGACATGTCGCAAATGGAGTCCTGTAATTATATATCCTGGCCTCCAAGCTTCTTGTATAGCTATCTGTTTGGAGATAAAATCACTAAATGTTTGATTTTGGTGGTTTCAAGTCAGCCAGAGGTTGGATTATATTATGTGAAGAAAGAATAGGCAAAAAAAATGTCTTGATGCTTTATTAACATATCAAAAACCGTGTCAAACATCAGTGTAAGAATCGATCTCTCTTGTTTAGACATTTGTGGGTTCAAATATCATAATAACATTCTAGTTCAACGAGTAATTCTTTATAGACTGTATGGGGATCGGTTTGATCTCAGACTGCTCAATGGGGATCTAGCTGAAGATTGTACTATATTTTGAAATCGGGAATGTTTCTAGTTTTTTCTTGTAGAAACTCCTTAGATAATGATAAGAATGTCACTATGCTTGAAGCATAGACTTTAATATGTTGCTAGGGGTATCATGAGTTGTTTGGTTTAGATTTATGTAAAATGAAATCCAAACGAATCATATGTATTTTCACATATTTTGGGTTAGTTTTATTTGGGTTACCAGATTAAGTTTAAAGGTAAATTATATTTTTAAAGTTTACATTTTCACATGTTTTTATATTAAATTTTCTATTACAATTTTTTTTTTAATAATTTTAGATAATAATTAAATCAATTATAAGTATGGTATTATTAATATATAACATTTTTTACAATTATAAATTTGCACAACTCATTAATCTTATTTGAAATAAGACAAAAGAGTTAGATAATAAACATAATTATAGATATTAATAAACCATTGTTTAGAGTTTGCCTATCAAAAGATGTTAAAACCATTTGGTTTTTTTCACCTTGCTGGGCAATTGTTAAAGGGCTTACTGAAATTCATACCTATCAATTGTTAAGACTACATATCCTTTAATTCTTAACCATTTTCTTAAAAACTCTCATCAATATGAACCAAACAGATTTAAGATCCTTCATTTGACCAGGTTAAATCATTTTAAGTGTTATTCTTTTAGATTAATTTCATTTTAGTTATATATTAGGCATATTTTCACAAATTTACGTTGAGCATTGTTATTCAACTAAATACTTAAATTAATATTGAATTATGAGGAGTGCTAACTACACTTTTGAATTAAATACATAAACCCGAATTTAAAGGAGGTTTAGGGCTTTTGTGTTAAACACAGGCTTAGCTTCTTAGAGTACACATACTGTTTGATTGCACTCTCTCAATTCCCATAATGTTGATCATGTACTTAGACATAAACGATAATGATCATGGTTTCACCCTTCACTCTTTTGCTTCTTTGCTGCCATCAACTTTTCCCAACACACCTCCTTCTTCATCTTGCGCTTGTTCTTCCTCTCTCTCTTTTTTTTTTTTTTTGAGCCATACGCTTGGTACATCACTTGGATGGAGATATTGAAGATCCTTTGACAAACAGAAGCTACCTGGGCCGTGCTGGAAGGAAGGTCGCACGATGTAGTCCTCTGTGTTGGCAATTGTAAGCTCTCGAACAGATTATGTGTCATTGATACATAGTTGTTGGGGAAGGATAGTTTCACTTTTGTTGCGTTCTCAAACATTCTCCAGATTGTTTTATGGGGTTGACATCACAGAATGTGTCGAATGGAGTGAATGTAGTGCAGCTGTTGCCCGCAGAGCTGCAAAGTGATTTTTGAATGATAAAACATGTCTAGTTTCATTCCATTGGACAAATATTGTGATATATTTATTTGTTAGGTATTGTTGAATTTCAAACACTAATATCTAAGATGAACTGGAATTTGTATGGATTTTAAGTTTAGAAAGAGAAAATTAATATTTGATGTATTAGGGCAAGGTTTTGATATGTAGAAACCCCAATGTGTTTGTGTCTGTATTTGTTCATTTCTTAGTAGAGATAAAGGTGTCAACAACGAGTAAGTCCAAGAGTATGTTTGGCCTAATTTTTTTATTTTTTATTTTTTCTTAAAAGCTACTATTAAGTTAAAGCTAAAAATAAGAACTAAAAAAAAAAGTAAAAGTTGTTTGTTAGATTTCATTTCTTTAAACTTAAAAACTCCTTTTAATCTAAGAGTTAAATAACTATGCATTGTTAGTAGCGTAAAAATTTTTACACTATCAACCAATTAGAAATCATCATTGGTATGACTATCAAGATAGTTATTATGAAAGTTAACAAACTTACTATATACGGTATGTGATTGGATGATAGTGTAAAAATATTTTACACTATCAGTGTGTAGCCTATTTTCTCTTAAACTAAAAGTTGTTTGGTGGAAATTTTAAAAAATTTTAGTTTTATTTAAAATTAGTTATCTAGTCCAATGAAAAATATATTTATAAAAAATATTGTGTAAAATTAATTTAATTTACATAAAATTATTTAATGATAATAAAAATAAATAAAAACATTAGAGTACAAATATTTAAAACTTCTAATTTTTAAAAATGTCAAAAATTATTTTAATTAATACAATTTTATTTTAATGATGATTTACAAATAATATATATAATATTAATTAAATAAATCTAACTATTGATTACAAATGATAAAGTATTTAAATTATTATATATTGTTCAATAATAATTTTAAAGATATAAAAAACAAAAAAATCCGCATAAGCAAACAATAAGCTACCCCAAAGAGCTTTTTTATAAGCTTCTTTTTTCTAAAATTTATATGATAAAATAAACTTATTATAATTTTAAGAACTTTTATATAAATACTGTTTGATCTAGCTTCTCCTTTCAAAGAGGAAAAAAAAAATTAAAAATAAGCTAGGTCAAATACTACCTAAATATGATATTATTAAATTTTCAAATATTTTTTATATTAAATTTTTTAAGTTTAATTTTCTAATATATTAAAAACTTTCTATATAAAATTCGACAAATTATCAAATCGATAGTTTCAAAGGGACGCATTGTTTCTCAGTGAGTTATGCCTCAACTATATAAATTCACTTTTTTCACACAATTTTTTCTGGTCATGCCTTTGCTCTTTAATTTTAATATTCCCATGCATATGTAGTGATCGAGATGGAGTACCTGGAATCATACAATTTGGAAAATATCTTTAGAAGTGGTTCTACCATTGGTGTATTATAATACGTACTCAATTTGAAGTACCTCGAGGTTAAATTATTATAAATAAAAATGAAAAATGAATACTAACTAGTGTTTTAAGATATTGGTTAAGAAAATAGTGAATATCTATTCCTATATTTTAAATTAAAATACACAATTTGAAAAGTAATATTTCTTTTGTTTTTTCCTCTCTTTATTAGATATTTTTAATTTTTTTTTCTTCTCTCTTTTTAGAGGTACATTTCACTTATTATCCTTAGAACTAGTCAAAAAGTATTTCTCTCAAACGTGTCAATTACTCTATTTTATTTTTATCTGTATACTTGATATTTTTAATCACATGTTTTTTCAATCCATTCTCTTTCATCTTTATTTTTAAATTAAATTTCAATAATTTTTTTAAGAAATTATTAACAGTTAAAAATAAAATTATATCACAATTTAAATTATTCATGGTAAATCTAAAATATAATTTATATATTCAAAGATATTTATTTATTATAAATTTTAATTTATTTATATAAAAACAAATATTTATCTTATACAATATATATACTAAAATACTAGTTTTTATTAAAAAATAATTGCTATACAAAAATCATTCGTTATTTTTTTAAGTAATTAATAAGATATATTTAATGTTTCTTAACTATTAACCTTTGAATACTCAATAGCAGCTAATAAAAACTTAAGACTAACATATCAAAAGAAAAAAAAGAAAAATCACATTACACATATTTGACATCTCATTGTTAGAATATTAAACTGATATAACTCACATAGTATGGCTCTAGTCTTTTAAGTATTATTATTTTAGCTTAAGTTATATTATGCATATAATAATCTTTTATAATATTTTTTTTATCTATCTTCTTATTACATTATTATTTTATCACATGTTAACCCACTGCGGTTAGTCTAGTGGTGGGAGATTTGGACAATATACACAAGATCTTAAGTTTTAATCTTATTTTTGTCAATGTACACCAAAAAAAATTATTTTATCACATGTTTCTCTCTCTTTTTTTTAATATATATAAACTGTTGTACAAATTTAATATACAACTAACGTTTTTGCTTTAGTATTTTAAGTGTTATTTTGGATTTGACATGTAATTTGCGCTTGTGATTTTTAGGACATGTTTGTTTCTTGTTCTTAAAAACCATTTTTTGTTTTTAAAAAACCAAAACGATCGTTTGACAAGAGTAGTTTATGAAAATTGTTTTCAAAAGTAATATTTTTTTTCGTACATTTTAAAATAAAAAGCAAAATATCTTTAAGTTGTTTAAATTTTCTATTACTTGTGTTATTCCTTACACTATTTCATCTCATTCCATCATTCTTACTATTAAAAAATTAGTTTATAATCCAATAGGTGTGGCATTGACAACACATGTTGAGCTTGTGGAAGAAGACCTACGTTCAATTTTCGCAGAACACATTTTTAGAAAGGAACGAGGAGCTTTAAGTATGACTAAGTTTTGACTTGGAAATTAGTCCCATTGCCAACCTAAAGCACCAAAGCTTATGGAGATATCTCAAGATTTCACTAGACCAAAAGCCTAATTACAGTGGTTAAAAAATAATTTTATGAAATAGTTTTTAAAACCTAAAAAACAAAAATTGAATTAAATACATCCTTACTAATCGTTACGTTGAATTTATTTTAGATTATGAATTTGCTTTCAAACCTTAAATTTGATAAAATTATAATTCAAAATTTTGTTACCTGTTATGTATAATTATATTTTTAAAGTTTTTACTTTCACATTTTTTTTATATTAAATTTTCTATTACAAATTAAACAAGCTCTTTAATAATTTTAGATAATAATTAAATTAATTCTAAGTATGGCATTATTATTATATTACTTTTTTACAATTATAACTTTACACATGTTTATTTGAAATAAGACAAAATAGTTAGATAATAAACATAATTAAAGATACTTAATAACCATTGTAGAGAGTTTACCTATAAAAGGATTTTAAAACCATTTGATTTTTTCCACCTTATTGGGCAATTGTTAAAGGGCTTATTGAAATTCATACCTATCAATTACTTTTTTCTATCATGTCACAATGCCGCCATTGGACAATCCATCTTCACTTCTATTTGAATGGCTCATTGAAGAATAACTAGAGTTCATCTAACAAACCTAAAATCATATAATACTAAAAATTTCAAAATTCTAACATAATGTGACACACAGATGCAGTTAGGGGATGGGGCATAATACAAAAGAGGTATCATACACATATAACAGTTTTTACAATAATTTATATAATATTATTTTTTGTGTTTATCTCTCTATATCACATCATTTATTTCATTTCAAAATTTTCTCTTCTTTCTTTTGGTTGTATAATTTGTTGTACAAGTATCATTTCTCAATACAAAATTTAATTACGGGGAAGGAGGGGAGAGCAACCTTTTTTGTTACCCCACTCATCTCTCTCCATTTTCTTTCTTCATTCATTTTCTTTCCTTCCCCCATTTTTTACTAGATTAGTAAATAATTTAAATTTCATAAATAAATGTATGATTTATAAATGAGTTTAATGGTTATGCACTATTAGTGTAAAAAGTTTTACATTGTCAATCAATCGGAAATCATCGTTAGTATGACTTTTAAGATAATTATTGTAAAAGTCAACAAACTTACCATACATGTAGACCTGCATAATAAAATATAGGGTTTGGGCTATAAATTTTGAGGCCGAATAAAATGCGAGCCTTTTTAGCCTAATATGATAAAAGGCTGTGTCATAATCGGGCTCAGACTGAGCTAGCCTGGTTGAATTCAGGGCTACCAACTTATTTTTAAATTTTACTGAGAGAAAATTAGATTAAGAGAATTTTAGGAGATTAAAAATAATTACTAATTCGTTGTCTCAAACTTTCATTTGTTTGACATAGGCTTTGATATTTAATTTTGATAAAGGCTACTTATAAAGTTATAGCACATGATTCCAAATTATATTTTATCTTTTTTGAGTTACATATATTTAAGATGTTAGGAGACTTTTGAAACTTGACATAGGTTACTTATAGAGTTACAATACATGTATTGCATTTTGTACTTTTTGAGTTGTGTATTTTTACAATGGCATAAGACCTTCGCAACATTTATACATGCATATATGAAAATCATTAAATATATGACTACTTTTTTTGTAACTTTTATAAAATGATATTACCTTATAATATAGTGATTGTCATAATATCACATTTTAATCCTTTTATAAATGTAATAATATAATGAAATAATTATTCATGTTTTATTTATTACACTAAAATAAATATGTTAATAAAAATAATTATCACAATATATTTCGATCTTGAATTTTGAAAAAAAAAGAGTAAAAATTTCAACCAAAAAAAGAAAAAAAAATGGCAGGCTGCCAAAAAGCTTGCAACCTGCATAGGGCTGGGCTTGAACATCAAATTAAAAAATCGAATAAAATCTGAGCCTTTTGGCCTAGCTCGTTATAGCTCGTGACCTGCATCGGGCCAGCCTGCAATGGGCTGGGTAGCCCATTTTGTCACCTCTGCATACATGGTAGTTTGTGATTGAATGACAGTGTAAAATTGTTTTATATTGTCAATGCATAATCTATTTTTTCTTTATAAAATGACATTTTGGCAAAAATATTAATGATAATTCATTCCCTTAACCTCTGAATTCATCTTACTCTTATATCAACGGTTGCCCAATCGCACATGGCACATCAAATGGATACTGCCATTATAGTGCACAAAACTCAATTTTTTCTTTTTTTTTAATACGGGGAAAGAATTACAGTACATGTTGCACAATTAACCCCCTATATCAAATAACACAAGATTCTTCTTCCTTGTTGATTTTAAAAATCCAACAACTTGACGGACTTGTAATACACTAACCACTTTTATCGTGATCCATATTGAGTGTAATACACTAACCACTTTTGTTGTGATTCATGTTGAGTGTGGCTGATGAGTAAGTCATAGGAAAATAGTGGATATCTCAATGCAAAATTGACATTTAGAAAAAAAAAAAAAAAAGAGAAAAGAGAAAAGAGAAAAATATGAATATAATAAATAATATAATGAAATAAAAAGATAGAAATAAAAAATATTAAATAAGTGTTTATAAAGTATTCATATATCCTTATTAGAGATATAGAAAATTAGAGAAATGAGAGTGTAAATGTTGAGAAAACATTACTCTTTTTTTGTTGTACGTACCAATGCACTATTGCCCTGTTTGGTAGTTGAGAGTTAGTGTGGAAATAGAAACGATAGAAGAGAAATATGCTTTTTTTTTATTTTTTTATTTTCTCTGGTTTGGTTTAGTTGAAATGCTAAGGAAATATTTGAATATTTCGTGGGTCTCACTTATTTCGTTTCTTCAACGAAATAGGGCCGAAAGAACAGAAGAGTTACTTTTCCCCCCTAAATAGCCCCTTCATGTCCCTAGAATGAGTTAATTGATTGCAATTCATCTCTAGAGGATATCATAATCGATTGTGTATACCTTGTCATTGATTAAATTTTCATTTCTTGTAATCGATTTTGGCATGTCTACAATCGATTAAAAATATGAGAAGTGCATGTTCATAATCGATTATGGACAAACTGTAGTCGACTAAAAATCACAAAGTCTTGCTAATTGATTATGGTGATCAGTTAACTGATTAAATTTGATATTGATGTGATGTAAACACGAAGGGCAAAATAGTACTTTTACTTGTAACATAATTTCTTCCTCTTTATTTCTTTCCTATTTTCCTTATATTTCTCTAAAACCAAACAACCTTAAATTCCACTCTATTTTCTATCTATTTCCATTTTCTTAACTTATTTCTTACCTATTTTCATTCACTTCTCTTATTTCTACCAAACAAAATGCACATGCTTGCCTAGTGTACGCTACAAGCCACTGTGCATCAGATCCTTATATAGAATGTGTGCAGTTGCATTTGTATAATTTTTTTTTATAACCATGTTATAAGTGCGAAGTATTTACCGACTTTGCTGATGATTAATCTTTACCAGAAAACCTAGTTGGTCATCTTTAGTGAGGTCTCTCCTCCTAACCACATTTTTTTTTCTATTTACAAGACTCAAGCCTAAGACTTTACTTAAAAAATTTAAGCTTAGTACTACTTAAATCAACGACATATTGGTGACGTTGGTATAACTAACTAATGTAACGAGTAACAGAAAAATAAATACAGGTAGAATGGGTGCTGCTGCTGTTAGATGTTATAAACGTGATAAATGCGCCCATAACTGCCAAGTATATATACAGAATCAAAACTCTACTCAAAGACGTGTTCATGAATTAATCGAGTACACGTGAAAAATATCTGATTGATTGAATATTAATCATTTTAGGCACGAAAACCCAGAAACTATAATTGCATTGCTTATGATTTAATCATTTTCAGAAAACCCAAAACCTCTAGTCTCATGTTCATGTATTTAATTCAATATTAATTTACTTTTATTGTTGATTATACAAGGCGTGTTACGATCTATTTAGTATAACTAGTTAAAAAATTGGAAAATAATCAGGAACTGAAAAGCTAGTACTTAAAATTGAAAGTATTTAATACAGTTACTAATTGATTAGTTGCTACACATAAAATGATGTAAAAAGATATATTTATTTATGTATGTTTATATAATGATTAAAATTTTAATATATTTATATTTATATTTATATTTATTATTATTAGGTAAAGTATATTTTATAAAAAAAATTAAAAAGTGAAATAATTAAATATACACATATAATTTATTAAAAATAAAGGTATTAATTAGAGATGATAACAAATCTTTTTTAGAAATTAAAAAAATTGTGCAGTTCCTAACTTATAAATCACACCTTAATTATAATAGCTTATTAAATCAGACTTTTGTAATTTTTTCAAAAGGAGAAATCCTAATAAATATTCTCAATAGCTTTTTTTTTTTTTTTTTTTTGTCATATAAGCTAATTGACTATCTTATAGCTAGTAGTTACTCTACTATCTGGTCAAACACACACTTCATGTGAATTTAATTAGAATGTATCAACTGTATATAAAAAAAAATTGTACTCATTCAATCATAAAGTGTGTTATATATGGTAAGATTGTTAAATTTTGTAATAATAATTTTAAAAATTATATCTAAAGATTTCTAATTTGTTAAAAGTATCAAATTTTTATATTAACTATAAATTATGTTAAACTCTTTCTTAGACTTAATCGTGTCAATAAAGGAGTCAAAGATGAGATAACAAAAAGAATAAGATACATTTATTTTCTATTAATTTTTTTCCCATGTTAGACAATGTAGCTATAAAAAGGACGAGAAATAAGGGGAATTTTTTACTCTAATTTGATGAATTGACCTCATCGATTGTTAATTTCTAGCCAAAATCAAAGTGGGAAATACAGTGTCAAATGGGTGATGGAACTATTTTGTTTTTTAAGTTAATTAAGTTTTTCGTCCTTCAACTTTTTTAAAATTCGGTTTTTAGACCCTCTCAAAGTTTTTGCCCACTTTTAGTCCCTCCTTTATTTTTCGTCAACAATTTTAGTCCTCGATGTTAATTTCAAATCGTTAAGTGCCGATGTGTCAAACAAAAGTACATGTTAGCACGACACGTGGTAGCCACATGGTAATCATGCTAGGTGCCACCACATGGAGGTGCCACGTGGCATCACATAAGGGGCTATGTGGCACAACATAAAGGTGCCACGTGGCAGTCTTGTGAGTGTGTCATGCTAGCACTTAACTGTTCAAATTTAATGTTGGGGACCAAAATTGCTGATGAAAAATAAATTAGGGACTAAAAGTAGGAAAAAAATATTAGAGGAACTAAAAATAGAATTCTAAAAAAGTTAAGGGACAAAAAACTTAATTAAGTCTTTCCTTAATCATCATCAACATCTATGTATAGAGCACTTCTTCTTTCTAAAAGTTCAAGAATGGAAAGTTTCTCACTTGTTATTGCTAACAAGTATGATGTGTCCCTTCTTAGTGCATGAATATCTAACATCATGATCCGAAATGTAAAAAATCTTCATATTGACACACAGTTTGACATGTTCTTCTTAGCTCGTGCATCTTATTCTCTTTTCAATTGCAAGTTATTAGAAGAATTGGTGCTAAAGATGGATTCTTGTGTCATTAGAGTTACTGCTAACTTTGTTCATTTTGGACAACTAAATTAAAACTCTTCAAGTTATCTGGAATTTTATTTACTCTTAACTCTAGCTCAAAATATCTGACTCTTAGTTTACCAGTTCTCAAAGTGTTTGAAACAATAAATTGCACTTGGTTGAAAGCACAACATATTACTCTAAAAGTGCCTCTACTTAAAAGTATTATCAGTGTCATATGAGACGCCTTTCTATGTAATTGAGTTTTCTACTTCACATTATTTTAAGTTGTTAGATTTAATAATAATAATAATAAAAAGTTGTTAGATTCGTCATTGGCTCATAATGCTTCTCTTAATTAGAAATGGCAAAATGGGCCACTTGACTTGATGGGCTAAGGGGTGGAAAAACCCGAATTTCTTATAGGCCACACTTTTGCTAGCCTAGCATGGCCTGGGCCAAAATTGGCTCGTTTTACTTTTTTGTTTAATTTTATTTAAATTTTACAAGAGAAAAAATAAATACCATTCTACTCTTAATGTAACTGTGAACCAATGTCCGAACAACAGAGATGAAAGTAGATAAATAAATGATGAGAGATTCTAAAAATGACTAAAGTAAGACAAAAAACTAATTAAGGACTAAAAAATAAAATTTAAAATTTTTAGGGACTAAAATTGAAAAATTAGAATTTTATAAGGACTAAAATCGTAAGTTGACAATTTTATAGGGACAAAAAATTGAATTTTAAAATTTTCTAGGGACTAAAAATGTCACAGAATACATGGCCATGTGTCACCACATAGAGGATGCCACATAGCACACTCACAAGCATGCCACATGGCTTCCATGTGTCATGCTGGCATGTACTTCATTTGACACATTTGCACTTAATAGTTTGAAATTAATGTTGAGAACCAAACTTGTTGACAAAAAATAAATGAGACTAAAAATAGGCAAAAAAATTTAAGAGAGACTAAAAACTGAATTCTGAAAAAATTAAGGGATGAAAAACTTAATTAACTCTTTTTTTATTTCTTTCCTCAATCGAAACAAGACGAAGACTACGGTGGACCACCTTTTTAGGTGGTCCATTGTGTACCATTTTTACTTACTGTTGGATTCATCTCATCCACACAATCTTACTGTACACCTTCTACACCAAATTTTTTTCCCGTTTTTTTGTTTACTGCCCCCCTTTTCTCTCTCTCTCTCTTTCTCCCTTTTCATTGTCTCACTCTCCTTTCGGCAACGTCACTAGCAATCGTTGATGCCAGCACCACTGTCCTCGCCCTCCATTTTTCCCTTCCTCTGCAACTTCCAAGCAAACCCATCCCCATCCCCATTCTTCTTTCTCGAGCACCTTCCAAATCGACAACCACCCTTGCGCTTCTTGCAATTATTCCAACAAAACATGGATCCACAACCCTGTTAAGTTCCTCCACATTCACACGCACACCAGCATTGGTACTCTTGGTTTTTAGATTTCACAAACAAAGTTGTTTGCCTTTTGGTTTTCTTAATAATGGGTGTTTAGCAGTGCAAACAAAGTTGAATGTAAGTGTGGGACCTTCCACAGGCGAGGGTTTTGAGCTTGATCTGCACGAGGTTGATGAGGGCGAGCATGAGGAAGCCACAACTAGTGACAGAGCCGGTGCTGGCACTAGAGAAGAGCATGCCGATGCGAAGGGTAGTGTCGTTGACAATCGTGATGAGGAAGTTGAGGACGGTGAGATAGTGTGAGGAAGAGGAGGAGGGGGTGTGAGAGAGGCGAATGGCCTGTTAGAGGGAGGACGGCGCTAGAGGGTGGTAGGAGTGTGGCCAGGGGAGTTGCCAGAGAGAATGAAGGAGGAAGGATAAGGGAAAGGGAAACGGGGAAAAAGAAAAAAAATCTAGTAAAAAAAGTGTATGATTACATCTAATACAATTGTGAAATCTAATGACCAAGATTAAAAGAAAATATGGTCTATCATAAACCACCTATATAGATGGGTCATGTTAGACGTTGTCTTGAAACAAAGCAAAATGAATGAAATAATATACTATTATCTATTTATAGTATAAAACTCTTTACACCTACGGTTACATAAGTTACATAACCAATAAACTCATCTTATTTTAAGTTAATATATTACCCTCTCTCGTTCCTGCCTATCTATCTCAAAGCTTTTCAGACATGAATCCTTTTCAGTTGAAAAAATTTAGAAAGTGTCCAGTTTAAAAATATAACCATTCATGTAAGGATTTGTTATATTTTATATATTAAAATTATTAAATATTAAAAATAAACAAAGATCGAGATTTCATCCGGTTTTTTAAAAACAGGAGAGAATCCTCTTCCAAGCTTTTCATCCCCTTCTGACTTCTCTCTGGCTTGCATTGCAGACGCTGCTCCCGCCACCTTAGGTCCGTTCTCTATCTCCTCGTTGTATGTCTATTTATTGGATGAATAGAATTCCTCGTTGGTAACGAAACTCCACAAGTGAGTCCCTACTGCCGCTTTGTGACTGTGACGAACCCTCACACACACACGCAATTTTTCCCTAAATTTTTGAACCGCTAAAGTTTCGCGTGAAGGAAGTTCAGTTTGGTGGCAAATCTCTCTCCTTGGAATTTATCGCTTCTTCTATTTTTACTATGCTTCAATTTTCATCACAAACTAAACACTACCTAATAATTACACCGTCCAAGTTGGAACAGAGAATGCTTGAAAAACCATTGGTTTATTATTCACGTCACATGGAGAGTCAAAGTAACGGAGCACTGTGTTATTTTTGTGATTGTGATTGGGTTCCTCAGAATACGCATTAGAATCCTGGCCAATTTTTGAAGGATTCCAATTAGGGTGTGTGGGAAAAGTGAAGCTGTTTATTTTATACTGATCAGAGCTTATTCATTAGTTATTATATTCTAATTATTTAATTAATCTGAGATTGGTGCTGGTGGTTTGTGGAATTTGTGTCATGTCTGCATTATTTGTTTTGTAATTGTACCTGAAACATGTTTGTCGAAGCCGTTCTAGAATTTGTGATTCTGTCAACTTTTGCCCAAAAGCCAACCATGTTTGAGAAAGAAATATCAGTGAACTGTAGCAAATCAGGAGCAAGAATTAAGACACCTACAAAGCTATGTAACAATTTCAAGCTTTGTAAGGCTGTCAAAATACAAGCAGAAACCTGAAAATAATAGCAGCAACTCTCTTTCCTCATGGAGATCAATACTTCAATTGGCATACCCCCTCCAGAAAAAAAGGTAGACTTGTAAGTGTACAGCATCATGGACTTTGGTAGCTGAAACCATAGTTGTTAAGCTCAATTAGTTATCAATAAGGGAAGCACAACATTGAAAGAAATAGCACAAATGGAAATAGTAATATGCGGATTCTAAGGCTTTGATTTTAATTTAAATTTGGCAATTTTGGTTATTGGGCATTGTAGATAGAAGTTAGACCTAAATTGGGTTATTGGGAGTCAGAAAATTGTTGTAGTTAGTCTTTTGATTTGTTTCCGTCTTTCAATTCTAAGGCTTTGTGGTTGAATTAGTCCTATTGGTGTGATGTATGAATCACTAAGAAACAGCTTCTTGTATATGTTACTTTTCTCTTCCGATGGTGTAATCGATTACCATTAGATCGTGTATTTGGGACTCATGCCAATGCTTCTGCTTCTTATTTGAAGTCTCGAGACTCAGGTGGTTTCTGCTGTGGTCTGTGAAGATAATGATGTTAACTGATGTTACAATTCAGTTATGCAAGGCAGCTTTTGTTTATTGATGAACAGTTGTAAACATGTCCCATGAAGAGTGACCTACAGTTTCTGGATTGATGCACCGGTCACCATTGCCTTATTTTACACTTAATTCTCATTAATTCCTCGACCTAGTGAAACATGTATTAGTACATTTGGTCATCTAATACAGAAAGACCTTAACTCAACAATCCACTTCATCAACTAATTGTTTGTTGCACAACTATTGTAAAAATGGGTATGATGTTCAAACCCTCCAGTCTAACTTCAAAAATATGTGGCATGTTATAATTTGCCAAAACGATTTAGTTGATTTAGTTTTTTGAGTTATATTGTGCTTGGTTTTGAAATTCTAAACAAAATATTCTTCTTTCTACAATATTTATCATTTTCAACTTCCAACTTTATTCTGAAAATAATGGATCTAACTCCTACCCTGTTAGTTTATTGTTTGGTGATCAACTGCATTGCAGAATACCGTATTATCATATCTCACATTGAGTGAATTGTGTTTTCCTTTTCTGTTTCAATATTGTATTCTGTTTTGTCTCTTCTCTCACAAATACACAAACAAATAAACAAAGACTCATAGATTAGGAAAGAGAGGGATAGACATGGTCAAAACTCATCTTTCTTGGTAACGTTAACCACAATGGGAAAAAACAACTAAACCATATCAGATGGCATTCTGTGTTGAAATCACATCCCTGCCTTTTTAAACCTGGCTTATCTCTATATGAAACAGAGCAAAAGGAGACATATCCCCTATACAGGGAAACAACAATGAACTAGAAAAATTTACAAACTATAGTGACAAATTTTATAATTTTGATTCTCTTAACATAGAGGCAGTTCCTGTGGAGGGAGGTTCTATGGATTGCAATTTGCAATAGGTCTACTCCATTATCTACCAAGAGCACAGTGGCCAAACCCCACGTGATGTGAACATCCCAGAGACAATGCATAATCCAAGCTCCTACACACATCACATCTGCCAATTATATAAGATCAAACATCAAATAATTGAAATTCTTTTGTTTCAACATAAGGGTCTTA
Source organism: Spatholobus suberectus (assembly GCA_004329165.1). Classification (NCBI taxonomy): domain Eukaryota; kingdom Viridiplantae; phylum Streptophyta; class Magnoliopsida; order Fabales; family Fabaceae; genus Spatholobus; species Spatholobus suberectus. Next base: position 42,409,284 of record CM014729.1, read on the forward strand.
TTGAAATCTGTCCAAATAAATTTTTTATTTTTTAAAAATATTATTGAACAACAATATAAAAGTTTTTAAATATTTTATCTTTTGTAATCAATATTTAAATTTCTACAATTAATATTATATATAATAAATTATTGGCAAACCTTCACTAAAATAATTCTTTATTAATTAAAATAATTTTTGACATTTTTAAAATTTAAGGTTTTGGCTGTTTTGAGGCTTTTCTGCAGCTCAAGCAAACTTGTTAACTCAGCTATGAACTTGCGAGTTTGAACAAGTTTATTTGTTTCTACCTGAGTCTGTCCAAGTTTGATCAGCTCTGAGTTTCCAACCAAGTTGGCTCGATTTCTCAACTTAAGCTCATAAACTCATCCTATTTTAGACGAGTTTACCAATTAACTTGCGAGTTTAACAACAATTGCATATTTCAAATTTATTAGTTTTCTTAATTTGTAGCAAACTAGTGTTGTACTGATATTATTGACTGCTTGTGCTCTTTTGAGCAGCTCTTTGGCTTCTTCATAGTAAGAGTGTAGGTAATTTGGACATTTAGAAGCCCTAATGCGTTTGTGACCGTGTTTGCACATTGTTGAGTGGGGACAGAGGTGTTAACATGTATTAGTGACATTTTAGGTCTTTAACCTTTTTTATATATAATTGAACTCCCAAATCATCTCTGGTTGCATAAGACTAGTCCTTATCTGCAAAAGTTTAATAAAATTTGGTGATAATTTGTGCTATTTCTTTTTACAGATGTTTTTCTTTTGTAATTTCTCATCATGGTGTTGTGGTAGTTTGTAATTGTATTATCTGTGTGCCCAAACTATATATGATGGTTGTTTCAGTGATGACAAGCTGTGTTTTTTTTTCCGTTGAAAGCTTTGTTCAACGCCAATCCATTATTTTGCCTCAATCATGTTCAACGGTGTTGGAAAGTGTGCCAACTTAAAAACTAACACGCACTATATGTATCTTAACTTGTTTGCTTTGTTTTTATTGCTGCATCTTTGTCTCCTTTTCAGGGAAACGGAAATGTGTTCTTGGTCTAGAGTATCTGTTCTGACTAATCAATTTATTCCGTGTTCTACAACCAACACTAAATCTTCCATGGACTCCAAATTGGAAGCTGGTTTTTATAAAATATACAGAAATACAAACAAAAGAAAACTCAGTGTCTCTTTTGCTAGGGATAATTATAAAGTTAGGAGTATTGGGGTGGGTGATTAAATCAAGCCAAGATGTATCTTATTTTCAAACCAAACAAGAAGTAGGAACTTGGGAAGAACCAGATACTGGCACTGACAGTGAGTGTGATAATGAAGAAGAATATGAAGAAGTTGAAGTTGAGAACTTTGAGTTTGAAAGTTATTCGGAAGATGAAGGGATGAAAACTTCAGTTGTTACCGATGTTAATATAACTTCAGGGGACAGTTATGAGGAACTTATTAAGAAAGGTACATTATTTTTTGTTCTTGTTGCTTTGTCTCTTTTGAACCATAACATGGTTTTGAAAACTAGACTGGACCTGGCCAGGCCAATCAGTTGGGGGTGTCAACTGTCCAAGCATCTAAACTGGATTGATCCAAAACATCAGACTTGAGATTGGATTGGCCAAAAGCATGACCAGTTTATTAGAACAGGTTCAGTCTAAATATTAAAAGTAGTGCCAAAGTTGGGGATTATAAAGCCAAAATCATGGTCTGTTTGCTAACTAAACCTCGAAGCTTCATTAGGTCCTTCCTTAAATTAAAATGAAAACAGTTTAGGCATGCCTGGTCCTAACCCTTGTTTTGTTTCCCTTAAAAAACTACTTTTGTATTTTTTTTTGTTAGATTGTTACACACTATTCTTGTTTATGAGAATAGTAAGAAGATAGGAAGGAGAAAACAACCTCAACTTTTTGAGGATCACTTTGATGCAATATTAATTATTTTATAATGTTTTCTATGTGATCCAGTTCAACTGCCAAATGCCAGTTAAATTAGTTGAACTGCTCTGGCTGTGAACTGCTAACCTTACTGGTTTAATGATCAATTCAGTTTTCAAAACATTGCTTCATATTTTCTCCCTCTTTAGTGTTTGTAATTGTTACTTTCAATGTAGTTTTAAGGTTGAACAACTTCCTAACTGTGGAATATGTCCAACAAATAGAAATGTGCTAAAAGAAGGTTCATAAGTAGATTGTAGAATATATTTTGACCCTGGACAAACAATCTGCTACTATAAGAAGATATTCTCATTATTGCAGAGGTTGAACAGCTTTTGGAACCAGAAGAAAGAGCAATATTGCAACAGAATGTAACTCCTAACTTGGATAAAATATCAACTGTAAGTCTGTGACTCTGCGTCTGTATCTCCTAGTGCCCACTGTCTTATTTACATTTAAGCTCTTCTATTCATATTTTCAGGCAAAATGGAGCCCGCTGCACACTCTTGTGCTATCAATGCAGATGAGTTGCGCGGATAAGCTTCTTGAAAATGGTGTTGATATTGATTTACCTGATAAGGTGAGTTTGTTTAAATTTGCCATACAAGCACGTCAATTTGTGCATAGTATTTGCGTGGACTTAGATAGCATTATTTGATCAAACAGGAAGGTCTTACTGTACTTCATAAGGCAATTATAGGTAAAAAAGAAGCTGTGATTAGCCATGTTTTACGGAGAGGTGCAAGTCCTCATGTTAAGGATAAGGTGAGGAAACATTCTGTACCCAGCTGTCATAAACTGTTGACTGCATTCTGAAGTGTGTTTTGTGTGTTTGTATATCTATTCCTATGGTAGGATGGAGCTACTCCACTTCATTATGCAGTTCAAGTTGGTGCCAAGATGATTGTGAAATTATTGATCAGGTACAAGGCTGATGTCAATGTTGAAGATAATGCGAGCATGTCCTTAAACATAAGCTTGTTTTTATTTGTTTGGATGTTCTTCAATTTTACATACCGTCTATTGTTATTTACAATTTTAAAAATCTCTCAGGAAGGTTGGACCCCCTTGCACGTTGCCATTCAAAGCAGAAATAGAGATATAGCAAAAATTTTGTTAGTCAATGGTGCTGATAAGACAAGAAAAAATAAGGTAATTTTGTTGTACATCCACAACAGAATTTGCTGTTATAAATGATTAAAATGCATCAGGGTGAACATGTGTTATTATCATTCCTTTAATTCTTACAATTGTTTGATGGCCTATTCTTTCTTCGTTATATTTTTTAATCCTTTTGGGCTATACTGCTATAGTCCATTGAAACTGATAAATAAGTTGTCTTTGTTGTAAAATGTCTACCTCCTTCCTTTGGTTTCAAGTTTGTATTGTTATAGATAGAAATTGATGAAGCGGGCTGATTCCTTTCTATTATCAAATGATCTTGTACATATCAATGATAAACTTGAGTTTCATCCTAGTCAACAAGGTGTTTATTCTTTTCCCTTACGGTAGAACTTCATTGGTTGGTTATCCTTCAGGACAGAAAAACAGCCCTGGATCTAAGCTTATGTTATGGGAAAGATTTCAAGTCGTATGACCTTGCCAAATTATTGAAGACGGTTCCAGCTGACAGTGATCTATGATGTGCAAGATGCAATTGGCCAGAACCAAATTGAAGTTTCAGTTGAATGATAGCTGCTGCTAATTAGCAAGTAAATCATCCTCATGGCTTTCAGCCATCTTGAAGATCTTTGGTTGATCTTTTTCAAAATGAGCAAAATTTTGATGGAACAATTCATTATCTTTTGCATCAATGATTACTTGGAATATTTTTGCAGCATAGCTCGACTTGACAACATTGTCCTGTCAAAACCACACACATTGTGCAGATTTTATGTCTCCATTATTTTGATAGCGACAACGAGAGAGAAGAATGCTGATCACTTAGGCCATCGACATCAACGATGACCACCGCCTCATATTTTAGGAAGTCAATCATTGCTGTGGTATGAAGGATTTTGCACCATTTATCGTCACCCCTTCATACCACAACAATGTTGCCACAATGGTCTTGAACGAAGAATGTGCTAACTCTGGAGGCATCAAGCTCGTCAAATCCACAGGTAGGTTCCACAGGAACAGTGTGTCGTGAATTCCGTAGTTTCTTCTTGTGGTGAGGTTCCAGAACGGATGAAGGTGAACGCAGGGTTCCAAAGCAACCACTGAAGGTTCAACGACACACTATGCATATGAGAGATTTGGTAATTTAGGCAGCAGTTGCTGACACAGCATAATTGTGTCCACTGGAGGGTCTCTTTCCACTCTGACAACCGGAGTCCAGTGCATGCTGAGACCGACCACCATGCCGTGTTCATGGATGTAGATCTCATTATTAAGTTCAAGCATGTCGGGGGTGACAGTGACGACAAAAATGTCTCCATGCAAGTTGACGTATATGAGGTGGCGGTTGTAATTGATGTTGATGGGGTAAGTGATCAACATTCTTTATCATTGTTGCTATTAGAATAATGGAAACAGTCTTTTGATAGAGTCTTGATTGTGTATCTGTAATTAGCGGTTATGCACGCATGGATCATGCTTACCACATATAACTGCAGCAGTACCCACTGTACCAGTATTTATTTTTCTGTTATTCATTACATTAGTTAGTTATAGATTAGGTAGAGGTTGGTTAGTTTAAATGCCTGCATCGTCAATCATAATGCAGCTGCACACATTCTATATACAGAGTATGTTGTATGATGCACAGTGGCTTGTTTACACTAGGTAGGCATGTAGTGTATTGGTACGTACAATAGAAAAAAAATGCCTGCGATGTTATGGGTTTCTCAATATACATATAACGTATCAAATAAGAATTCTTATTGTAAGAAATAAGAAATTACAAATATAGATCATTGGACAATATATGAATGTCAAGATTAAAAGAAAAATACGCAAGACTTTTTCAAGTGGTTATATGAACAACTTTTAATCTTGACTATTTATATATAATTGTCTAGTCTAAATTTATAGTTCTCATTTTTCACAACAAGTAAGAATTCTTACTTGATACATTCCCAATATATGGATTATTAAAATTAAAAGTTACTGATCACAGGATGATGACTTAAAAAGTCATGTGCATTTATCTTTTAATCTTATAGAGTTCATTTTTCACAATAATAAAAGTAACTGCTTAATACGTTTTGTATGTATATTCTTTTTTGTGGCTATAAATACCAGCTCAATCTTATGTTGGGATCCTTAACACACTTCTGTGTTGCTCTCAGCAGTATTCAAGGCACCTCTTTGCATGATAGACATTCTGTGCTAATTACTATCTTTTGTGCTTGACAACTTGCCATTATATGATTTGTTGATGGCCATAAAATTTGTATTTCAAATTTTCAACAACAAAAAAAAAGTTTAATTACTCATTTGGCTTTATAGTTACAAAATCTTTATCTTTTAGTTTTTATACTTAAAAATATCGTTTTTTAGTCTTTACACATTATTTTTAATACTTTTTAGTATTTACACATCATTTTAATCTTTTTTAGTCCCTATAGCAAGGACTAAAAGGGATTAAAAATAGTATGTATAGAGACTAAAAGAGAATGTTTTTAAGTATAAGAACTAAAAGAGAAAATTTTTATAATTATAGGAACTAAATGAGTAATTAAATAACCCAAAAAAAAAAAAAAACTCAATGGTTTAATTTCAAATTATGAGCCAAGAGACTTTATCTTCTTGATAGATGACATTCGTTATAATTGGATATATCAACATGAGGACAGCATTTGTCATTTCGGCTCAATTTATCTTGGGGTCGAAAACATTTAGCTGCCCCTAATGTCGAAGTACCTAACAAGAGGTACGCTCAATACGATGTTAAATTGTTATTAGTGGAAAAGCTGTTGGTAAGGGCTTGCCCCCTATCGGAGTCACTATTAGACTTGTGACCGGTATAGGTGCGGTAGGAGTTTATCGTGTAAATTCTGCACATGTACTATTTTTTATTCAACAATTTTGGAAGATAAATGGTAGAAGGGATTTTTCTTTTTACTGGACGATAGAAGGGAATTTGAATGCATTTGTTATGTTGCCAAAAAATATTTAGACAAACAAATATTAATATAGAATAAAAAAGAGAAATAAATATTAATAAAAAACATTTTTAATAATTAGACTGTCCATCACACACTAAAATTGTAAAATTAAAATAATTAACTAGTAAAAAAATATCAAAGTTAAAATTAGGTATTGTTTGACCTAATTTTTTGGGGCCTTGTCTTTTCTTAAAAGGAGAAATTAGGCTTAACACATTTTCTGAAAAGTTTTTAAAAAATTAAACAACTTAATTTTTATGAAAGAAAATATTTTTTTTAAAAAAAATTAGTTGAAAGAACTCTAAAAAAAAAATTGACTTTTCTTTTCTCCCTCTCCTCTCTGTACCTTTTTTTTTCTCTCTCCTCTTTCAGATTAATTTTAAAAAAAATTAAAAGAAATAAAAATGATCAAATTAATTTTTATTTTATTTTAAAGCATTTTATTTAAACTTTAAAGTAAAAAAAAAGTTTGGGCACAACATAGCCTTAGCCTTGAGATGCTGGAAAAAAAAAAGGGTAGATATTCATATTTGATTTATACCAACATAAAAAATAGAGTAAATTATACAAACATTCTCTTCAGATTGCACATGATACATCTATTTTTTCTATCCCTACACTAACTCTTATAATTGTTTGAAAAATATTACACTGACATTTTTTATATATTACATTAACCCTCTTTAATTGTTTGAAAAACATTATATCTTGTATTTCTATAAGGGAAAATATTGTAAACGTTAAAAAAAAAATTATGTGTAATTTGAAAAAATCTCAATAAGTATGAGTGTAATTTACGTTAAAAAATAAGCTCAAACATCATTTACTGAAAGAATCAATTCAGCATTTTTAACATTAACTATGAGGCTTAGGTTAGAATTTACCAACAAAGGAAGATTTTTTTTTTGATTTGATCGTTACAAATGAAGAGTTGATAATAACGAATAGTTGAAAATCTAAAATGGAGACATCCTAAATCCTTCACACATGATCCACTAGGACATGAGATATCAAGTAACCTGGCAGCTAAGACATTATCCGTTATCCATTCCCCCAAATCAGATAATGCCACGTCGGAGTCACGTATCTTCGGCCATCTGATATTGGAGTTTTGAGGCCACAAATTGTTCATGTGGTTGCCATTAGATTCTCATGCATGTTACATCATAGCCCTTGAACAACCAAAGGAACCCAGAAAATCATTCAAAGAAAAGGGGGAGCTTAGAGAGAGCAAACATATTTTCATTTCCTCTTTTGAGTTTTAACAAATGGCAACCACTGTGATGACCACTCTCCCCCAATTCAGTGGTCTTAGACCCCAATTCTCAGCTAGCCCTGTGCAGAACTTGGTTAGCATTAGCACCCTTTTATATTTACACATTTAGCATGTCTTTTTGGGTCGTAGATATTAGGAATGGATCCTCTATCTAGTGTAACATAATGTGTCTCTCTTAAATAAAGATAGACACACAATTAAAACATGGTCTTGTTACTTTAACCATTTCACATCCATTGCTTTTATTTGAAATGTAATTGTGATGACTGGGTTTTGCTCATTATTCTTCGTACTTCATTGGGCAGGTTGCTGTCCAACCCATGAGGCGCAAGGGAAAGGGTGCTTTGGGAGCTCGGTGTGAAGACTTCATTGGTTCATCCACTAATCTGGTAGGATCTTAAGAGTTTGAGTCATTTCAAAGTTTCTTTGTTCCTCTTGTTTCATCTGACTTTACAAAGCATAATAGATATAGTAGATTCAATTTTTTAGAGGGGCTACATAAGAAAATCTTGTTTATACATGCAACAATCTTGTGAATTGCTGAGTGCATATGCACAATAGTACTAAAATTCATGAAGCTTCTAGTTCAATTACCATGACAAAGAAATGAGGGAGAATATGTTTTAATGTTAATTAGAATTCATGAAAGTTGGTTATAGAGTTGGTTGATTGAATCATAGTTATAGAATTCTCTCGACAACCTTGCCTACCGTGTACCAAATTCACGATAACGTGTACGGCAAACCAGATTAAATCTCGTAACAATAATGTAAAAAAATGACAAACTGCATACCAGGTGGTACCTGGTAACTATGGATTGAACAAAGTAAAACTTTGAAGAGCAGCTGTTACAGTTGTGAGTTGTTTAATTTGTGTTGTTACCATGATTATGTGCATATGATTATTGACTTTGTTGACATGTTGGGCAGATTATGGTAACTTCTACAAGCCTGATGCTGTTTGCTGGAAGGTTTGGATTGGCTCCATCAGCAAACAGGAAAGCCACTGCAGGGCTAAAGCTGGAGGTGAGGGACTCAGGCTTGCAGACTGGTGACCCTGCTGGCTTCACCCTTGCTGACACCTTGGCCTGTGGAACTGTTGGCCACATCATTGGTGTTGGGGTTGTTCTTGGTCTTAAGAACATTGGTGCCCTGTAAAGAGGAACTAAAAGTTTAGTGCCTGATGTATCTGTAATCATTTTATTTTTATTGTGTCCTTTATTTTCACATTACTCTTTTGTCCTTCTCAACCTTAATCTTCAGCTTCTCCCCTCCCCATCTAAACACACACACAAACAATGATAGATCTGTGATGGCAAATGGTCAAATGTTGCCCCATAGCATTAAGCATTCGTGACAAGATACATTTGAATTGCAACCAATTATTAACCTGCATCATGCAACTTCGTAGGCTGTATAGAAGAAGCACACACGTTTGCAAGACTAATATTTCTCCTAAAAATTATAAGATCCGTTACAAATTAACAATAACTATAAAAAAAATGGATATACTCATGGGTTTCTTGAAAACCAATATCCTCGATATTTGGGCAGTGTAAAAATGAATAATTTTATCTATTATTGTGTGAAATGTCAATTATGCATGGAAACGGAAAGGCCTATTTTCTACTTATAATGTCATTTTATTATTATTTTTTCTTCCAATTATTATAATACATTGTAGATGAAATTAATAGAGGATAAATTTAATGAGACACTATTAAAAGACCAAATTAAAAAAAAATGTAGAATCAAAATGAAAAGTGAAGCCCTGCATGTTAGTTACAATTTCTAAAACAAAATCTAGTTACTAAGAGAGAATTAAGAATTTAAAGGTAAAATAAACATTATAGAATTATCATCATATATATATATATATAAACAGTCAGCATCGGGGCATGCAACACACGGTACACATGTAAATACAGTCAACCAAAATATAATCGAAATTGATACCCAAGTTACCCATAATAACAAAAAAGAGGATAGTCACCACCTAGAGCTGAACATGAGAACTAAACTATACAATAACTAAATGCAGACAAAATAAAAAAATATTCTCTAAGTCATTAGCTCTCAAAAAGAAGATCCACAACAAAACCAATAGAGGCCATTTAACAAGAAGAAAGTTGTAGTTTATATTAAATTAAACCAATTATTAATACTCTTATTTAATATTATAAATATTGAATCCAAGGCTCAGAAATTCGTAATTTAAAATGCCAACCTAACAACCTAGGTTGAAAATAGATATTTCAAAAGTTACAAGCTGAAATCCAAAGTAATTATAATCCATTAAAGAAACATGCCAACTAATTTCTTTTCATCTTGATTTTCTTATCTTTAACTAAAATATTTCTTTTTATCTTGAGTTTTTTATTTTTAACTATGATATTCCTACCAACAAAGTCCATTATAGCTGATAAATAGTTAAGTTTCTTAAACTTGTTTACTAAAATTTGTTCAGTAATCTTTCCACCTCAAAAGAAATTAATTAGTCTTTAACTATCCACTGTGAAATATCCTTGATGTACAAAAAAGAAACTAATTATTCTCACAAATTACATGAGACTAGTCCCTAACACTATTGCAACTAAAAAACACTCTCAACAATTATCTTCTCCAAAATGTACACTTGGAATCTTAAATACCCTCTTTTCTTTTAATCTGAAAAAGGGCCTAACGGGCATCAAATACCCTTCTTTATGCTATGTTTGGATAAAAAAACAAAAAGGAAAGAAAGAAATAAGAGATATGAGAGAGGATGGAGAGAGACAGGATAAAACTATGTATTATTTAGACAGATATAAGAATAAAAAAATAATATTAAAATTTCCATCCACTCATGTGATTAAGAAGAGAGAAAGAAAGAAAATAGAATGTTTATTGAAAAATAAATTTACTCTTTAAAGTTTTTTCCAAATGGTATGAATATAAACAAAAGAGAAAAATGCTTTCAAAAAGAAAAAAGAGAAAAATAAAGGCATTTTTGACAGCTTGCTAATTTCTCACTTGAAATTGGATCCTCTCTAGCCAAATATTTCTCCGGCCACCATCTTGCAAAATCTAAACCCTTGATTGATAATTGCAACAGTAGTTAAAAAAGAGAAAAAATGTAATTAATGATTGAGATTTTGTTGAAGAGAAAATGCTGCTGGAGAGGCAGTAGAGGATTTGAGTACTCTCTAGTCTCAATCTCACCTATGGAGAGGGGGAGAGTTTTTGGAGACCCACCACCATTTACTTCCAACTTTTACACAACCTAACATGTGCAACTCCCTTGTTATTCCCTCTAACTCCCCCACAAAAACATCTCTCCCAAATCATCCTAAATAGATGATCCATTAGAGTGTTGCTCACTTCTAACTACACATGTAATCTTGTTAGAGTAAATATACAATTTTGTTTCCCGAAAGTGACAACTTGATTTGATTTAACCCTTAAAAGGTTGCGTGTCCACAATTCAATCTCCGAATATGTAAAGGCATCATAAATTAGTTTCAATTTAAATTGCTTTAAATATTAACAACAACAAAAAATTGCTTTCAAATATACTTGATTAAATTATATTTGATTTTTTTTGATTCATTCTTTTTTTTTTGATTCATTTAATTATATTTGAATTTAAACCAAACTGATTAAATAGTGAAAAAGAAAAAGCTTATAAAAATAGAATAGGCTTTTTTTTTTCTTCAAAATTAATCTAATTCAATCTGCATACCCTAATTCGAAACTTTGGATTTCAATTCAAAACGCTCAAGTCTGTCATTCAATTTCTTGAAACGGATTAGTGATAGATTATTATTACTTTAACTTAAATCCAAATAATAAAGATTTAAGGAAACAAGTCTAGCTTAAATTGCCGTCATTGCTCAAAGGAGGAAAAGCATGATTGGGAAAAAATCATTTATCAAGAAACTGTTACAAAAAAAAAACAAATATTTTTATAAAAATAAGTTAATCCAAACATACTCATAATTTTAACAGCATCCCTACTATGAAGACATGTTATGCAAATGGAGGTACGAAACACAACAAATGAACTAAATTATTAAATGAACATGTTACAACGAGAAAGGAATTATGTTCTTGAAATGATGCACGTGCAATGTACCGCAAAAATTATGTATATGAATGTTATCATGTTTGCCACGAGGTGCAAGAAAGGAGCATGAGGAAGAGTTTGAAGTGGAAAAAAAAAAAAAACAAAAATAGGCACATGAATAATACAAACATGCAAAAGCAACTCATTTCTTGGTACCAAAAAGGCCAATACACAATACATGATCTAAAAAAATGCCACTTCAGCTCTCCATGTGCCTCTGACGTTTCAACACTAAATTATCCAAGGCCTGATAATTCGTTACAACTTACAATGGCAGCTCAAATAAAAATATTTGATTTTAGAAGTCCAATAAAAAAAACATAAAGACTAATAGGTGTATGATAAAAAGGACAACTGCATCCTTTACAGGGCAATGTTTTCAAACATATGTGTTTTCCCCTTCTTTGTCAAAATTCTCAAAATAAAAATAAAAACAAAAACTACTTTTTTATTTGCTACCTCAAAGCAACAGTTGAGAAACAGCATTTGATTATCATCCACCAGCTTCTGTAGATTGTCGTCTTAGCTCTTCATCTGCATTCCTTAGAAATTGATCCCAACCACTCCCTGTGCTGGTATCCAAGTAATCAAATGGAACTGCTGTTTTAAGGCCTGGCCTAACAGCACAACGATCTTCCACAATTCTAAACTCCACATCATCTCCTTCACTATGAATATGGTCTAATTCATCCCATGCAAACAACAATGGCAATGTAAAGGCACCCCAAGGGTTGAAATCCACAACCTTAACTCTCTCATCCTTTGTAATGTAAGCATCAAATGTGTAGTTTTTTGACTCAAATTTAGCCCTCACATAATTGTTGAAAAATGCCTTTATCAGTAAAAGGAGATCATTCTTCTTTTCAAGCAGAACAGGATAAAAAGTAGTAACCTCCCGTTGAGAAATTCCAATTAATTTCTGATCCCGTACAAAACATCGAAATTCCATGTCTGGCTGAAGGGATGGATACCATTTACGGAGAGCAAGAAAAAAATTCTGGGGTCTAGTCAAAGATTTATCCTGGCATGAATCATAAGCATGGCACAAATCATGGACCAATGAGTCAGATGCTCGAAATAAAAGTGCAATCTCACTGAAACTGGTGCACCGAAGGGTACCAGCAGTGCTTATCCAAGCTGAATCTTTTGGGGCACTCCAATTCAGCTTGGGGAAGACTGCACCCCCAAGGGACTCAATGGATTCCTTAATTTTCAATTCAAGTTCTGGAAAAGAAGGCGGTGGAGAACCTTCTTCTGCTTCATCTCCAGATCCCTCTAACACCTGAAAATCTTCTTCCTCATCTGGATTATGAATTCTATTGGGTAAAGCATCTTCATTTAAGACAGATACAGGCAACAGGAAGGGCCCCGAGTCATCAATAAGGTACTGAATAAATGATTCAGGAAGTTGATGAATTAAGGTCTTGATGGATACAGATTTGAATTTTGGATACCATTCCTGAATCTGGCATCTATTCACCTCTTCCTCTTTCATATTCTGTAACAGTGGTTTCTCTATAAAATAAAACCAGCTAAACTTCCTTTTCTTCAACTATCTGGTATTCAATAACCAATACACAGATTAGAGATTAATGTTGAAACCAAGTAAATAATTAGCTGTCAATATGGGCCAGCCCACCCCACTCAGCCCCAGCCAACATGGGTCAGGGCCAAAATGTCCATAGGACCATGATGTGGGTTTGGACTTTGGACCAGCACACTAAATTAAAAGAAACAATTAGTCCACATCTTAAATGGGCTGGCTATATGCATTAACAAGAAGCCTGTATATATATGCACCAAAATACATGCCAATTACCAATAGGAATAACTACAGACATAAAATGTAGTCTATATTACCAAATACCAATAATGCTCTTAAGCTGTTATTAGTATGCAAGACAAATATATATGGATCATTTATTTATTTGTTCTTCACCTTGCATTCTAGTAACAAGAGTTTGGGAAAATAAAAAATGAACTCATCAAACCAATCTAATGATCTAATGCATTACATACTAAGAGAAAGAAATAAGCAATTGAAAATATATGAAAGTGGGGTTTCAGTTACACTTTAAAAAAGACAGGAAACTAGGCATAGCAAATGAAACAAGTACCAAAAGGAGCTTATTGTGTACTTTAAGGGTTTCAATGATATTAAAATTTTAAAATAAAATGAAATTGGGAACTTTCAAAATTGCAATGTAACCGAGAGTAGCAAATAAAATGCCTCATTCTTGTTTGTATGAATCAGTTAAAACATATGACAAGTACCCTTATAAAGTTGCTCAAGGCTAGGGTCAATTATTGACAGCAATACAAAGTTATGTTAGATCATCATCATGTATGAGCAAACATAAAGTAGCAATAAATATGATTTCTATGTAAGAAAAATAGGGGATTTGGGTAAACAATCGTTGAAGGATGCACCAAGTATTGAAAAAAGTCAATTGTAGGATGCCATTCATCAATTTTGTAGTATGCCCATATAGTCCATACTGATATTCTTCAAATTTAATCATCTGTTACATTTACACAAATCAATGTTATATTGCCTCTAGTTTGAACAATTTATCATTCTCAAGAAAGGTTATTCATACTTTTGAATAATTTTATATATGTAATGATCCCTATTTCATCTAGCATCTAAGGCATAGTAAATTATACAATAACCTATGTATAATTTACTAGGGGTGTGCATGGTTTTTTTTTTTTTTAAAATTGAACTGAACCGTTTGACAATTTAAAGTGCTTCAGTTTCTGAACCGAACCGATTCTGAACTGAACCATTTTTAAAACTGAACCAGTTTCAAACCGGTTCCAAACTGGTTTCGAACCAGTTTTTTTGTGAAACCGGTTTTTAAAACCCGTTTTCCAAAGCAGTTTTCAGTGTTTCGGTTTTGTAATACTGGGTTGTAAATGCTTTGTGATAACTGATAAAAGCAAACTGAATCAAATGGGTAGTTATCTCCAAGCCCAGGATCCATCAGTTTTTTAAGACCTACTGTGGGATCTTGCTGATCAAAAACTTCATCAAACTGCCATATATATCACTAACCAACAAATTAAAAACAAGAAAGGAAGAATATAGTTCTAAATCGTTTATGTAAGATCACTAGGCTGTCATTTGAAAATAATAAACAGTAGGGTGTGAAGAATCACCAAGTATAGTTCTTAATTGCCATGTGCATAACTGCATATCTGCAGACATGAGAATGATATCATTGAATTCATGCTCATGAGAAGCAAACTGATTTTTATGTCTACAAAGACAAATATATGAGTTAACAATGAAAACCTTCTGCCTCAAATGCTGTTAAAGGAAAAAGAGCTGCACATATATAAATAATTAAATACTCTTATTGTGCATTTATTTGTGTGTGTGGCTGACATTAATCAGTTTTAGGATAGTGAATGGGTCTGCTATATAGACTTTCAAGCTTTTACAAAAGTAACTTCAACTTCTTTTGAAGTAACACAAATGGTCGAAAGAATATAAACAACGAGCTAAAACAGTTCATATGGTTATGTTTATATCAAATCAGGATGCATGTCCACCACAAAGCAGCCTGCCTACATTATTATCATTGAATTTGAGTGCATTTTGAAACATTCGGAAGTGCTGGGAAGTGAAAAAACATAGCTAAATTCAAAGAGCATATTGAGAAATATTCCAGAGAAAAAGAGCTGGCATGCAAACAATAAATCTTGAATGGCACATTGGACCAAAATTGATACTCATCACCACACATCCTGCTTCCAATGGTGAAGGACTCGAAACTTAATTGATGCTGCTTCAAAAGCCATCTACGTCAATGTTTATATTTCAAATGGGGTCTATAATGCTAGATCTGCGCATTATGAGAAAAGGACAAGTGGGAATCTTAATCTGCTCCAAATTCTCAATAAAGTGACCAACATTGGCTCTGTACCGAAAGTGATCCATGTATTTCAAGCCAAAAGAAATTCCAGCAAACTACACTGTATGATATTGACACAGCAACTTGTCTGAAACAGATCTCATCTGGATGCATAAATTAGGTACTATACCTTGATGTTATGCAATAATTTGAACTACCAGAATTCACCATATGACCGCAGTATATGGTACCTATGCTTACAAATCTGGGGACTTTAAGACAGGGACTGGGAATTTGGGTCCAATTAGAACAGGTGAAGATTTATGGCCAAAACAGTTGGGGGAAGGGGTCAGCATCTGGAAATTTGTCCAGGTCCTTCAATTATTTTTTTTCTTTCTGTATGATGGTCTTACAGTTCCTAACACTGCAGTAATTTGTTTCATTACCAGTATATATTGATTGGGAAAATTCACATGCAAGACACAATCTCATTAATATTTTGTGGTTCCCTATAGACAGATCTAACCCACCTTACTAAACTTGTTCCCTTCTCCATTAACTATTATAAATTTGTTTTATCCTTTCCTGTATTGTGGTTTGACCTGATTGGTGTACAAAACATTTCACTAGCAATGCCCTGCTACATATAATATATATGTTTTCTCAATACTGAAAACATGTCTTCCATCTTACCATTAGGGAGCTAAATATTAAAGCTATGACTGTTGCAACAGAATATCTGCTATATATATCTAGACTAGTGACCTCTAAATGTGAACAAAATATAACCTTTTAATAAGATGTCAAGTAAAGGAGATGAGAGTGAGGTTAGGGTGGGACTTGGAATAAGGTAACATTTGTTTTGCCTTCACCAACAAGGCCTTTTCCACAGATAACTTTCAGAGGTAATGGCTACACTAAATAGGATACTGATATTTGGATGGTTTCTTTCTCACAACAATCAAGACAATAATTAGATCCATATCCATCATCTAACATAAACATATACAGATAAAGGATCTCTGACTAAACCAAAGTAACAAACATCAAAAGAATGAAGACAGCGATTTATATTACACCAAAAAAAGTGACAGTCAATTCATTGCATACATTAGATATGCACAAACCTGAGTTTTAGGGATTTAGGGATCTTCGTTTTTGATTTGGGACGACTTTAGGAATTAGGATGATGAGATTTGCCAATTTGGGGTTTAGGGTTCGTGGCTTCGTGCTCAGAATTTAGAAGTCATGCAGTGTGTCACTGCGTTGCTTTGTGTGCATTGCGTAAGATAAGTCGTGCTCGAGAGGTTTAGTGTGCGTTACATAAGAGAAGCTAGTAAAGATAAGTGCAGTTGTGAATGGTTCAGTTACATGTACACCAAACAAAACGGTTCGGTTAACCAAGCTTATTTTAAAAGAGGATTCGGTTCAGGTTTTTCTAAATTCGGTTCATTTTATTTTATTTTGAATTGGTTCAGTTTGGTTTTAGCATAAATCGGTTCAGTCTGGTTATTTTGTACACCCTTTAAACCTGTATATATTTTATAAGCATTTATATCTCTTTAATCCATATCATTGATATCAATGATCTAGGAACTAATTCTGATGTGCTTATCACAAATATCTTTCTTCCTTTATTCAGCATTCTACATCTGGTTTCATTAATAAAAATTTCTTTTCATCTAGGACAACAGGATTGACACAAGATGCCTCTATAACAGTGGTTTCTCTATCAAATAAAACCAGCTGAACTTCCTTTTCTTCAACTATTTGGTATACAATAACCAATATACATATTAGAGATTAATTGTTGAAACCTAGTAAATAATTAGCTATTAATATGGGGCCAGCCCAGCCCACTCCACCCCAGCCAATGTGGGACAGGCCCAAAATGTACCTTGTATTTCTGTTTCAAATCCTAATGTTAGCATCAATTCTTTCTAAAGGTGTTAAGATATCAATTAATATTTCAATATATCACTTCAATTAGAAATATTAAAATTTAGAACAAAAGTAGTGTAATCTTGAAACACATAAAAGCTTACAAGGAAACAAATCATATGCAATTTTAAAGGATTGTACACACATAACAAGAATATTTGAATATACTTGAAGTCATTAGCTAAATTGGAAAACAATTGATATATATATATATATATATATATATATATATAATAACACAATTAATAATACACAAAATTAAGAATAGGAATTCACTAGAACCATGCAATGTTTTTAAAATATGAAAGTAAATTCTTGTAAAGAAATGATCCTACTTAGGTATGTTATTACTTAAGTCTACACTCTATATACAAATACACTAGTCTAACATTCACAGAGCAAGGTGAATACTGGAATTCCTTTCTTCCAATTCAATATTCACAGACCATAAAATAAAGGAAAACAGAACCAGTTTTCAGCGAAACTTACAACAAGCGTGTTGGACAATTTCTATCATTTTAATAATAATGCCTAAAAACTGTATGGATTAAAATAAGATTGAAAGAAAAGATAATAGTAGCATGATTGAATCATGTTAATTAAATACATAAACAATACATCAAGTTCTCAAGTCAAGTGTATAGCCTAACTTTTAAGGGTGGAAACTTGTTAGGCTAGGCTAGGTTTTGGCAGGCCTAAGCCTGACCTACATCAATATTACTAAGCCTAAGCCTGGCTTATTTACCTATTGCAGGCCCTTTTTTAAGGTATGGCCTAGCCTGTTTAAAAGACTGGCTTGACCTAAAAGCCTATTTATGTGGCCTAGTTTATATAAGGCTTATAAACTAGCTAATAGGCCTTATAGAAAAAAGTACATATATCAACAAGGCTTGAGATTTTTGTTTCAAAAGGCTGAAAATAATATAAATTAGCAATGTTAAAAGTACAAAACAAAATCTAAACAAGCACTGCCAAGTGCCAAATATATAGTAGATTCTTTATAGCACATATACATACGGTATTTTAAAAACACCAATAGCATCTCTTAAATGAAATTAACCATCAATGATTTATAGTAAAATCAATTCTAAGGTTATAGTCATTCTATTTTCAAACAACAAAAGGTATATGCTTGAATAAGGGTATTGTTGTTCAATTCTTCTTTAAAAAGAGGGAGAACTATATTCGAAGCATAGGTTTTCATGATTATATCAAGTTTGAGGTTTGGATCTAGGTTAGTGAAATTTTAGGGCAAAGGAAAGAGTAGACCAGAAACCATATGTGAAAAAATATGACATCATGTTCCACACTTTGGTGGTAACCTAACTTGAAGCACATCAAATTAACAAAATGGAAGGACGATTCCTTAACAGGGCTTTTATCTATCCTTGGGTGTATCATTACTCATTATTAACTAGATGAACACCATCTATGATTGATGTCTTTTAGTTTATTTTCAAATCTCAAGTTCATCATCACTACATAGCCTCTCATCAAAACATGCACAATAAATAAATAAAAATTGCAGCTTTTGAATACCAACACACATTATCAACTTCCTTATAGTATAATACATCTACCAAACTGGCTCTGTAACAAAAGCAATGATGGAGTTGCATAAGGACAATGGTTACAATCTGACTGCATGAGAATTGGGTATCTCTTAGAAAAAGGGGAAGGGAAGGTATATTTACCTTAAGAATTAGAAACAAGGGTATAAGAGCCAATTTAGTTCCCCTTGTTTGTTTATTATAATATTTCCTATATATAAAATTTGCCCTTTCAGCCAAATAGAATTAAAGGAACAACCAATTAGACTGAAGCAATATAATTGAAGCTCAGCTCGTTCCAACAAATATTTACTAGAACAAGTATGCGTCAAATAAGAGAGATGTTTTTACTAAAAAAGCCAAGTTTTTGGCTTTTACTAAAACTTTTTTAACAACCAAACTAGTTTCAATGTTGTTCATGCTTACATACATAGTTCATTTCATTCAATCTAAAGAAGGGAAAGGGAAAATGAGCGGGAAATAGAAAGCATACCTTTGTGTTGTTCTAGTAGAACCTAACCAGCAACGTACAAACAAATAACAGGGCACAGTGTACAGAGGTGACGAGTATAGAGGTAACCACACACCCATTGCCTTTAGGCTTTTGTTCTTGAAGAGAGAAAAAGGAAAGAACCCATCTCTTGGGCGAGTACTGCTATTCCTAACTCAATTTTTGCTCTTTTCTCCTCATCTATTGTTTGCACTTTTTTATTTCAAAAATACCCCCTAATGGAATCGCATTTCCGTTGTGATTTTGTACAACGAAAATGCGTTTTTGTTATGATTAAGGGGGTTATGGCCATCTATACATAACGGAAACGCGTTTCCATTATGTATTTTTGAATTTAATTGTTTATATTTAGGAATTTTTTTTAGGGATAGCTTTTAATGGTTCACTGACGTGCGAACATGGTATGCATTTAGCATGTGTGATTTGGATCAATAAGTGTAACATATATAAAATCCAAAACCTCTATAAAATCCAAAAATATATACAATAAAATTAATGTATAAAATACTAAAAAAATGATCTAATAATAGAAAAACGAGAAAAAAAAAGTCAAGCATTAGAGGTGGTCGTCTTCCTCCACCTCCTTTTCTGATAGATGCACCTGGACTCCATGCCTAACTGAGCAGTGGCCAATGCCTCCCGGATCATCCTATCACCGTTAGTGTCCTCTGGCACCATCCTCAGACGCAGCATACGCTCTATAAGGCCAGTAGTCCAATGGGCAGATGACCTTGTGTGTGTCATATGGCACCCACACAATGTTGTCTAGCTGCACTTGGTCTAGCACCTGCATGGTCCATAGTGTAAGACTCGTGCCCCTTGTGGCATTCCACCAACGAGGTGGGGTTATTGCTCTGAATAATCGATGCTTGGAGATCTCTCCATGATGGCGGGAAAGTGCACATAAATCCACGATTGTAATTGGCAATTAATAAATTAAATTACATAAGCAAAATAAACCATAAAATACAAAATCATATCATCAGGAGGATCATGTATCCTCCAAACTACATTGTAGATCGGAGGCTGGTAATGCTAAGTTGGTCGTAAAGGAACGCTAGAGTAGCTGAACCCTAGGAATATCCTGCTCATGCCTAGAGTTGGTGGAAAAGGTTTAAATAGTAGACCTGTATATGCGTAGAGCTATTGTCGGTGAATATCATGTTGCCGACAAGATGTAGGAGATATGCTCTTGTAGCGAACGTCATTTGACTAGCTACTTTCGTCCTTGCAACGTGTGCCTGGGCATGCGTAGCGCCTAGCTCGCTCATTAATAACCTGATGACCTCGTTGCGGTTGTAGTAGGCATGCTTGCACACCTTGCCTGTAATAGGCAAGTGTAGGAGACATGACACATCATCTAGAGTGATGGTCATCTTCCCCATAGGTAAGTGGAAGGAGCTGATATCCTTATGCCACCATTCAACAAAGGCACATACCATGCCTTTGTTGGGAGCAACATAAGATGCCTCTATAAGTGAGGCGAGATCCAAACTCTACACGAGTTCCTCCACCTGCTGAGTGTGTTGGCATCGACAATACCTTACCCCTATGACTGATCAACCTCATCTCGCTGGTAGGCCATCCAATCCAAATATGTCTTGCAACATGGTCCTTATAGGAACTAAGCAGCGACAAGTCTATAGGACCTTATAGAAATGGAGGTCCAACAATCTAATGAGTCAAATCTGCCTTTGTAACACCCTTATTTTTGCCTATTAAATTATTTTTCTCATTATTATGTATTTTTTTAGAGAACTGGATGAGAATCATAAAAATTTGATCCTCACGGTTACGTTCATATTACTAGTACTTAGTTTAGATTTTTAATAATTTTTGAAACAAAGCCCAAAAATTTGTGAAATTCATCCCTAAAAAGTCAGAATAGTTAAAAGTATTTGCAACATTGTTTTTACGTTATCAATATACTTAGAATAATTATTAATAATTTTGGAAATTTTTTGAAAATTTATTAAGATAATTTTTGTAAAATAACAAAAATACTCTTGATTGACTACGGGAACCAACCTAGAGACTTTTTAACCTCAAAATATTTTGAAAATTTTATCCAAAATATATTTAATTATAAAAATTTTATTTTGAAATAAAAATAGTAAAAAAAATGAAATACCACTATTTCAACTTTTTTAACTGTTTTTCTAATATTTGACTTTTAATTCTGAAAAATCTAGAGGAAATTTCAAAATTCTAATCATCCACCATTACGCTCAAAATTTCAAGAGCTATCTAATTGTAATTTTTAATAAGTTTTTGAGCTAAAGCCTGAAAAAATAAAAAAAAAGACTATTTTGTTCCTATTTCTTAGCATTAAGGGCTGACATGAGAAAAACATCCACTTGACATTAAAATGTCAATTTGAGATTGGAATCATGTTATATGTATTAAAATATATTTTTCAAAATTTTCTGAAATTCCTGTGTAAAATGATCAAAATGCCCCTTGGTGTATGATAAGTAAGCCAATATTGGTTTGACATTCAAAAATAATGAAAATGAAAATTTTAGTTTATTTATAGGTAAAATATTTAATTTTATAATTTTAATAAAATTTTTGGTATTTATTGAATTAAAATAGATTTATTATGAATTTTTTTAGCTTAAAAAATACAAAATAGATATATAAAATTTGAAATAAATTAATAAAAATTAAAATTAATTATTAGAAAATTATTTTTGATGAAAAATAATTTTTTCCTCATTTTGCATTTAATTTCATTTTTTTATATTAAAATCTATTTTTTTTTCAAATTTTAGGCTATTTTATCGGTACTACCTAAATTGTTATATGTCCCTAGTTTTGCATATTTGTCCCTTAATTGAATTAAAAATAAATCAAAATAGAATTTACGACATAATGGCTTATGTCATCAAAATGGACACTGTTAGGACAAAGGAAGAATTTATGAGCCTCATTATTTTGATAATAACAAATAATCACAAATGGGTTTTTAAGAACAATCGTCTGATTAATTGTATATTGCATATTTTCTATCGTCTCACCACCTGTTTATGAATTGTCTCTCTTTATCTAGAAAGATTCAGTAATTAACTCTTTCAGACAATGTTTTAAATAATCTGTGCACTGCAAGTTTGTCAAAGCGTAAACAACCTCGAAAGAAAAGAAGTCTACAAACCTATTTTCGAGAAAAGCCCACTTTACACGTAAAAGAAGGAATGTGTGCGCGAATGTCAGTATGGAAAAGCAGATATGGCCACTACTACAAGACAGAGTACAAGAAAGGCTAAGATAAGCAGACTGCATTATCTTATCAAGATGACTAGTTGGTGAAAGGCATTAAATGTTGCATTTAATGCTCTAATGGCTTTTTTCCACCAGACGAAGATGTCTTCTGCAACAGTCACAACAGACACTTTTTGGAGAATCCTATAAATAGAAGAAGAGACCTTAGTTTTATATGCTGGTCAATTGATATTTTGAACTACTGAAAAGCTCTCAACTTGTAATTTTCACATATGTTGCTTGTAAACGTTTTCTCTAAACTTCATTGTATATTTGTTTAATAGGATGTTAAACTAAGTGAGATAACTCATGTTCAACCTTTTTCTAAGAAATCGATAGAAACTTGAAGAGGCTTTGATTCAAAGAATACTTGAGTTTTTACTTAGAGAGACAAGTTAAAGACTACTTGGGTTGAGCCTAAAGAGGCTTGGTTAAAAGAATACTTGTAACTTGATTAAGTTAGTGGACTTGGTTGTTGCCAATAACTAGACGTTGTCTTTAGGATGAGATGAACCAGTATAATCTCTTTGTGTTTCCTGATTATCTTTCTTCGTTCGTCTTTCTTAAAATATCATTTTTCAAAAATCTTTTGTTTAACCCTTCAGACGAAACGTCTTTATAAAAAGCTTTTTTGCAAATATTTGCTATAACACAATTCAACCTCTTTCTTGTGTTTTTTTTCTATGTTTTACAATTTGTATCAAAGCTCAGCCTCGAAGGGTTGAGCACCTTTACAAGTGATAGAGGAAAAAATCCTAATGGCAAACCTTGAAGGATAGTTCATTCCTGAAAAAGCCTCATTGTCAAGGCCTCCAGCCTTCAATGGAGAAGATTATGTGTACTGGAGAGACAGAATAGAAATGTACATCAAGTCCACTCACTATAGCATCTAGAGAATCATAACTCATGGAGTTCTCATTGTAGCAAAGCCAGAAAATGAATACAATCAAGAAGACTTCAACATGCTATAACAAAATGCAAAGGCTAGGTATGTTATAACCTATGCCTTATTTAAAACTGAATATAACAAATTCTGCAGCTGGAGAACAGCAAAAGAAATATAGGATGCTATACGCATAACACATGAAGGTACAAAAGATGTTTGTCTAAGAAAAACAACTCTTTAGAGACATTATGAGATGTTTACAATGAAGGAGACAGAAACCATTAATGAGATGTTTGGAAGATTTCAAACAATTCTCAATAGACTTCAGAGTCTTGGTGTTGAGATTTCCAAAGCTTAAAACAATCTAAAGATCTTGGATAGTCTTCCTAGAGTATGGGAACCTAAGGCTACAGCCATAGCTGAAGCTAGGGACATGAAGACTTTAACTCTGGATGAGTTGCTGGGAGCTTTAAGAGTCCATGAAGTTCATCTCTCTAAAAGAGATAAAAATCAAAACAATGACTCGATAACTATAAAGAGTGGAGAAACCAGTAGAAGAGCAAACGAAAGGACTGAGATAAAGCTAGGAATAAAGCCTTGAAGGTTTAGTCTGATGAATTTGAGAGCACAGACAAAAGTTCCAGCTGCTCCACAGATGATGAGAACTCTCTTATAACCAAAAATTCAAGAAGATGCTAAAAAGAAAGGAAGATTCAAGCAATCCCTCTAGAAAAAAAAGACAATAGATTTAGGAAGCCACCTCAAGAAAAAAACAACAAAATTATATGTTTTGAGTGCAAAAAGCGTGGACATATAAAGGTTGAGTGCCCCAAATTAAAAAGGGGATGGAACTTAAAGAAAAGGAACAAGAAGAAGAATCTTCTGGCAACATGGGAAGATCTGGACAAAAGTAGTATTAATTCAGATGATGAAAAGGCTAACATTTGTTTCATGGCGAATGCTGAGGAAGTAAGCCCTGAGGTAAAATCTATTCCTGAGAACAATTTGTATTCGTCTAATAGTTGTGAATTTGAGTCTGATGACGAAGAAGATATGTCATATACTCTCACATGATCGCTCTTGAGTATAAGAAATACAAAGAAAAATATCAAGAAATTATTTTAGAAAATGAAATACTCAAGAAAAATCTAAAGAGTATGCATGAGAATCAAGCCTCAAATCCTGAAAAGACAATACTTCTTTCTAAAGTCGACAAACTAAAGAAAGAGGTCATTAATTTGAAACATAATCTGGCTAAATTTGTGGATGGATCTTCAAAACTATAATTGATTTTGAAACATAGAAGATCTCCATCAGACAAATTTGGCATAGGTTTTGAAAGAGACAAAGACTCTAAACGATCGTTTTTTCAATCTTATTCAACCTTTTGTAACTTTTGTGGCAAATCTGGACACACATTTCAAAGGTGTCAACACAAAAGGAAACAAAGGTCAAATAACACCTTTGGGACTAACACAAAAGGACCCAAAAGTATTTGGGTACCAAAATCTCAAATATTTTTTGTTGTAGATATCCTTAATAGGAAAAAGGAGAGATTCATTCTGGTGCCTGGATAGTGGATGCTCACGTCACTTGATGGGAGAAAGGTCTATGTTCCTAAACCTCCAACCACATGAAGGAACTGTTTCATTTGGAGAAAATGGAAAAGGCAAAATCTTTGGTATAAGTAAAGTTGGTAAGCCTCCTCTTCCTTCAATAGAAAACGTTTTGTGTGTTGAAGGACTAAAGTATAACCTGCTTAGCATAAGTCAATTTTGTGATAGTGGGTTTGTTGTGTCCTTTAACAAGGAATCATGCATAGTCAAAAGAAATGATGAATCTATTCTTTTTATTGCTAAAAGGCATAGCAATATGTACAAGCTTGTGTTTGAGGATCTAAACAAATAAATCGTCACTTGCTTAATGACCAAAGAAGATGAAAAATGGATTTGGCATAAAAAGCTTGTAGATTCTCAACAACAACAGACTGATAATTAGACGAAACAATCTCACAAGGATTGGAAGTTTGTTACCTATCATCCATAAGATAAGATCATAGGAGAATGGATTGAAGGAGTCAAGACAAGGTCACCATTGAGAAACCAAGCTTCATGCGCCCTATAATGACCTAACTGTCGCTACTACACAACCCTACTAATCATACCCCTTATCCTCATATCAGGTGAATAAAATCATGACACACACACACACACACACACACACACACACACACACACACATATGTATGTATGTATGTATGTATATATAAATCATACATATTACTGAGAGATTTATCCATCTTTATTACTGTCATGCATCACTATCTTTACAACTTTCATTTAACAAAAGATGAGGATATCACCAGGCCATATCAAAATACAATCCATCAATAGGGAAGGGGGATACAAAACGCACTCCTTATAGCTGGTCACAATATACAACCTTATCAAAAGAAAGAAACTGAATATACAATAAAAGAAACAAAAGCTTGGCCCTTAAGCCAAACGTCTCCAACATCAATCCCCATCCTTAGCTCTGAGAAGCCGGATCCACTGAAGCATCGCCATCTTCTCCCACGCCATAAGACGTGATCATCACAGGCACACTAGCACAACAACAGCAACAAGATATCCAACAACAAAACAAAACAAGGCAAGGGTAAGCTTACTAAAACAACAGTCATAGCATATAAATTCTAAAACCATCCATATTCATCCTTATGCATATTCACATATATAGCCTTCATTCACATGGAAAAAAGTTCTTAGTCCAGAACTTCATATCACAACCAAACTGCCACAACTATGTCAATGCATGATGACATGACTCTTGAGAAATTCACAACATCTAGGGCAATCAGCCAGGTCTCACCTTCTACCATAGGCTATCCAAGCACCATTTAGGGATTGCTAAAACTCTAATACGTGGATAAGCTTAGTGGTGTGTTGGGATAAGTGTATGTGGGTGGTGGCTCATCGCAACACAAGGCCTGCACCGCCTTGGCCATCTATTGGATCGCCTATCCACTCATCCCCACAGGCTCATCTTTAAGACCCCACGTCTTATCCAAGCACTAGGTTGGAGGCCCGTCTAAGTCACAACTCCTATAAACCATCCAACTTACGTGCCTGCCCCTACAACGACATGAGCCCATCACAGCCTTAGCCAACAACATATGCATGAAATGCATGTATCACAATACCACATCCACTCGACAATAACCAAACAACATATATAATTGTGTAGCAACACAACAACAGCACCACAACACCACGTGGCCCGACCAACACCACACGTAGTCCACAACCCCTACCAACACCATGTAGGCCCATTCTAGCCTCAAGCATAATCCATAGGTAAGGCCCTATCTAAGCAGCACATACCTCGTGAGAGACCTCACACAACAATGTCATATGCAACCAGTGGAAGTCCTATCCAAGCAATATACCATTGAGGGCTCTATCCGAGTAGCCCATATCTCATAGGTATAATCCTAGGCAACAACAAAACAATAAGTGGAGGTCCTATCCAAGCAACCTACCACTCCTTCCCACATTCTCAACCATAGACTCACATTAGGAGCCTTTTTAACCATAATTCACACAACTACACTTTCATCATTAGTCAACAATAGAACACTGCATTCGCTCAGCAACCTACATGCTTGCTCAACGAAGACCTTTCTTACAGAGGACCAACTTCCACTATGAAGGCTTTTCGCTCAGTGACCATGAGTCTCGCTCAGCGAATCAGGGTCATTCGCTCAGCAACAGCTAGAGTCACTCAGCGAATCTGCTCTAGGGACTTTCACCAAATTCCTCTCGACCATATTTCGCTTAGAGAGTCACCTACTCACTCAGTGAATAGCCATTCCAGAGAACAACTAGAATTTGTACTCACACTCCTCGGTCAACGAACCTGTTGTTCTCCTCGCGACTCAATTACAACAAAGAGCACCACTCTCCTAGACTCCTAATTCACTCAGCGAGCTTGGTGTTCACTCAACAAATCCATTCCAAGCATTTTGGAATACCCACACTCGCTCAACGAGCCATACACTCGCTCAGCGACCTCTCTTCTGGAAAAATTTCCAGATTTTTATGAACACTCGCTCAACTAACAATATTTCGCTTAGTGTCCTCTCTTACACTACAGCCATTTCTACCACTCTTAGTGACGCGGTGGGTCGCTCAGCGAATCCTCAATTGGACAGTCTCCCTTCAGTCTCAGGCGCTCTTGCTCAGCGAGGCCCTTAGTCGCTCAACGATTACCAGACTACAGCAACAAAACTCTCTTTTAAAAACCCCAACAATCCAACCCTTTCACTTGTTCATGCCTCAAATCGGTCCCACGGAAGTCTAATACAACCACACAACAACATACTAAACGCATGCAACAATCCACAAATCATTTCAACAGAAATCATTGAAATTTGAAGTAAACCCATTTCCACACAACATCTCAACATAACTCATTCCAATTTAGTTTTCAGCACAGACCAATGTCATATTAACACATATCTAAATTCATACAACAACTTTACAGCCAATGTAAGCTTCCCTTATCTCTTAGGAGTTCTGAATCCTGAATTTGGGGAAAAATGAAGATGAGAGAAAAAGAACTCTTGAGCTAAATCTTCGAGAAATCCACTTTCCTCAACACAAAGGAATGAAGATCAAAGCCTGAAATCTTGCTATACTCCAAGTGGGTTTGAGAGAGATTGGGAGAATGAGAGAGTTAGAGAGAAAGTGAAAGATGAGAGAATAGTAAGGAAAAGGGTCTCTAGGCCTTAAAATTCTCTTTGGGCCACACAACGGCTTAGGGCCTACTAAAGCCTATGGTCCATCTAACCAACTCCCACTACTCACAACTGGCCCAACTTAATTGTATAGCTCTCAACAACCTATATAAACACCAACCTTCTCACTTTGGCTCAAGAACAACATTTTCCTCAGTTCCCTAAATTTAGATAGGAATTCTAAAACAACCAACACAAGACACACTCATGCAACAACAACTTATTTATTCGTTTTAATTACCAATATCACATTAATTTCCACTTTTTAATCATTAAAACACTAAATCATACATTAGGAAAATACGGTGTTACACACCCTATCTCAGAAATCAAGCCTAAGACTATTGAAGAAGCACTCACAAACGATGACTAGGTGATAGCCATGCAAGAAGAACTACATCAATTTACAAGAAATGATGTGTGGATCTTTGTTCCTAAACCAGAACATAAAAGCATCATTCGAACAAGATGGGTGTTTCGTAATAAGCTTGATGAAAATGAAAAGGTAATAAGAAAAAAAGCAAGGTTAGTGGCACAAGGGTATAATCAACAAGAAGGTATTGACTTTATTGAAACTTTTTCTCTTGTAGCAAGATTAGAAGCCATTAGAATTATGCTTGTCTTTGTTGCTCATAAAAACTTTAAGCTTTTTCAAATGAATGTCAAAAGTGCCTTTTTAAATGGTTTCATTGAGGAAGAAGTCTATGTTAGACAACCTTCTAGTTTTGAGGATCTAATGCTTTCAAACCACATGTTTAAACTTAAAAGGGCTATGTACGGTCTTGAGCAAGCACCTCATGCGTGGTATGACAGACTGAGCAGTTTTCTTATCACAAATGGTTTTATGAGAGGCAAAGTTGACACAACTCTCTTTAGAAAGGAGTCTAATAAAGATTTCATAATAGTTCAAATTCATGTAATGATATCATTTTTGGAGCTACTAATGAAATTTTATGTAAGGATTTCTCAGATTTGATGCAGAGTGAATTCGAAATGAGCATGATGGGTGAATTAAAATTATTCCTTGGTCTGCAAGTTAAACAAGAGAAAGAAGGCATTTACATTCATCAACAAAAATATACCAAAGAACTACTCAAAAAGTATAAGATGAATGAACCAAAGCCCATGAGCACACTTATGCATTTGTTTGTTGCCATGACAAAGGACGAATTAGGTAAACCTGTAGACTATACTGTTTACAGAGGTATGATTGACTCACTTCTCTACTTAACTGCTAATAGACTAGATATTATGCATAGCATCTATCTATGTGCTAGATTTTAGTCTGATCTTAGAGAATCTCACTTGAAAGTTGTTAAAAGAATATTTAGATATCTTCTTGGTACCTCTAATCTAAGCCTATTTTATGAGAAAAATAAAGATTTTAGGTTAGTAGGATACTGTAATGCAGACTATGTTGGTGACAGAATTGAAAGGAAAAGTACAAGTGGTGGATGTCACTTCATCAGACCATGTCTTATATCTTGGGTCTGCAAGAAGCAAAACTCAATTGCTCTTTTTATTGCTGAGGCAAAATATGTATTAGCTGCTAGTTGCTGCTCACGGCTTTTATGGGTAAAATATAAACTTGAAGATTACTCTAGCTTTGAACATAACATTCTAGTGTTATGTGACATTACTAGTGCAATCAATTTATCTAAAAACCCTATTTAGCATTCTAAGGCAAAACATATAGAAATAAGACATCATTTTATACGTGATTATGTTCAAAAAGGTGTTTTTGATATTAAATTCATTGATACAGACCATCAATGGGCTGATATCTTTACAAAGGCTTTACCTAGAAGAACGTTTTAACTTTATCTTAGAAAACTTGCATATGAAAGTTTTGAATGAATGAATCGTCTTATATCATCTTATTAACTATTCTGATTATCGTCTTATACTACATCACCTTACACTTTATTATTATACTCCATCTTGCTAAAATGTGTTTCTTTAAATATGAAAAGTTTTTATTTCTTCGTCTAACTTTCCCTCATGATTACTCATCGATAACCTCCTAAGAAATGTGTGTCGTTCTTCCTTACCACATCCAGTCACAATAAATGCACGTCCTTTCAGTACTTTCAGACTTCACATATATTTAAAATAATCGCCCTTTTCTCTTTTTATACTCTTTGAAATAGTGTCATACTCTTTACACTCAAACTCTCTCGCTTTCACTCTTAAATACCTTAACCTTCCAAGACCTGCATTCGTGGCTGCTTCGAGACAGCTTGTCCCTATGAAGAGATTCCCAAAGAGTGACTTCATACCTGGAAAATGGTTAGACCTATAGAAGCTTGAAGAAGAAGGATTTCCCTTACGTCTCTTCATCAAAAATACAGGATGGGAGTCGTTCATTCAGAAGCGAACCCACTAGTATCACGCTCCATATGCCTACTTTTGGACTTCTGCATCTGAGGTGGATGGAACCATTACTGGAATCGTAGACAACCAGACCATCATCATCTCCATTGACACCATAGTAGTAATGTCTGGCTACAAGGAGGAAGACGACTTGTTTACAGAAGACTGGAAAAGAGCCATCACCCCAGAAATAGTCAACCTGGTGTTGTATAGGCATCCTAGACCCCAGACTAATAGCATGGATGTTTTGAAGAGGTTCCTATACTTTTCCAACATAAAGCAGGACTGCAGACTCATCCACAACATCCTGTTGCACATTATCCTCCCTCGCAAAGGCTCAAAGGATAATGTATCCTTCAAAGATCGATTTTGCCTGTATAAGATGTTGACTGGATAAAAGGTGAATCTGCCTGCTCTAATCTTGGACAATTGGAGGTCATACCTCACCAAGCCTAAGGAGAGCTCCAAAGGAAAACAGAGGTATCCCATTCCCTACACCTTGCTTTTCACTGAAATAATTAAATTGGCTGGCGTCAATGAATCTGGTTGGGAGAAGAAGATACAGGGTTTTGAGATCGACGTGTCCATCATAATGAAGATGAGGATAGCTCATCTGTTTTTTGGATACATAGCCAAGCATCCTAAGTTGGTTTTGATCAAGGAAGAACTTACTGATGAAGTGGTCGGAACTGCATTCTGAGTTGGATCGCTCTGTCGATCCTTCTGTTGGTGTTGCTTCTGCTTAACAATCTCAACCTCCACCACTACAGACGAAACTACAACCAACCCAACCACACTCCAAATAGACCAGAACCCACAAACCTAAACTTCCCATTAAAAGACCATCCCAAAAAGACCCATAATTACAAACACATAACCAACTGTCTTCCTCACTTAAAAAACCAAAGCCCCTCACCATTCGTCTAAGATCTTAGCCAATTCTCCAACCCGACTCAAACAATGACCTTTCTATCATCACACTACTTACAACCATATGAACAACCATCCTTGAACCTCCATCAGAATAGCCACTTCCACCACTTGTTGCTACTAAACCATCAGCCTCTACCAAACCAACCAAATCATCCTTAAAGCCAAAGAAGATTCTTGAACCTAGAACACGAGCACAAGAAGCAAAATAGCTCAGAAGAGCCAGAGTCCACATCTAAGAAGGCAGAAAAGAAGAAGAAGAAGAAGAAAAACTTGCTATGTAAGAGGAAGGACAGATTGAGGAAGCGGTGCTTCAATCAATTATTGAACAGTCGCTAGAAACAACCCCTGAGGAGCTTGATGAGGAAGAGCTGTTTAATCAAGAAGATATCATCACTACCTCCAGAAGGAGATTGCCAAGATCCCTTTTATAGCAAGTACCTCAATCTATATCTATATCTCAAGTCTTCCAACATCTGACTATAGACTTAACGGCTAGACTGAAGCAATGCTTAGCCAACTAAGAGCTGTTACTTTCCTTCTAGCAGGCTGATGAAGACCCTTCAGTCTGTAGGACTAGCTGAACCAATGATAGATGAAGCTTCACCTAATCTCTACAGATCAGAGACGCTTTTGTCTAAATGCCTTCACCGGGATGCTGCACCTTTTAAACAACATGAAACCCACTGTGTTGGAAAGACCAAGGAATACCAGCCTCTAGAGCTTTCGACCCAAAGATTCTTCAAGCTCTTATTAACTATGAACTAGGTGAAGTAAATAATCCGAGGATGTGGACCACCATTATTATAAAAGAATGGCCACTTTTAGTACGCCATGGGTATGCTGAAAAGATGCCTCTAGATGAAGAAGCTAGCCCTTCTCTTTCCTTTGAGTCCAACATACAACTATATGTTTGGAAGGAAGGGTACAACACATTGTCAAAAGCACCTATTTTTATCTACCCCTACCTCAACCAGAACCAGATTTCACTTTAGATATGAAGTATGGAGACAAAGAGGAATCCACTGCCTACACCTCCCCATTCATGATAAAATGAAACTACTCTGAGTATTTGATCATGTGCAGAATCTACAACTACAAGCCTAAGATTATCTATCCGTTCTGCCATAGGAAGATCAAGACTTGCCCTTTCGCCATTTATCTAGAAGATAGTCTAGACTTTGAAGAAAGGCGAATTGGTGATGATGATTGGGAGTTGGGCAGAGTAATGTACAATTTTTTGAGGGAGAAGATGCATATTTCCCTATAGCATGTAATTTGCGAAAGAACATGTCCTAATCTTGACCTAGGTTCACTGGACTCATGGCAAGATGAATTCTGCTTCTACTGAAGCCCTGGACAACCTTCCGTATTTGCTATCAAAAGACAATTAAGTGCCAGAATCTGTCTATGGGGAAAGGCAAAGAGCCAAAATTCAGATGCAACCCTAAAAGACACTTGGTGGTCAGAAAGAGAGCACTTTCACCTGCGCAACTGGTTACTCTGAAAGGCATAGAAACTTTACGGAGTTCAGACCAAAAGAGGCTGCAAGAACATGTTGAAGCACTTAAATGCTTTTCAGGTCTTATTACTGAAGAAAAGAACATTCTAAGCCATGAAGTTGCTATATGCCCAATTGGTCATTGGGTGCAGGTCTCTCCATCACCAATATTGTTTACCTCCAACCCTCTTAACCAACTCTCAATAAATTGCCCTAAAACCTACATATTCTTCTCTATAGATGGTAATACTTCTAAAGTTTTTCTACCTATTGGCTACTTTTGGTTCTACGGTCCCCTAGTCCCCTATGTGTTTAACTTGTGTTTTGTAGAGGAACCTGCGGAAGATGAAGCCACAAGTTTTGCTCCTGCTTCAGAACCTATAGACGTTAGACAAGAAGTAAAAGAATTGAAGTAGATTGTTCAACGTCTGGAAGCTGCTCTGGTGCAAGAAAGCAAGAAGCGCAAGCTCTACTTAGCAAGTTGGCGAAACGCTTCAAAGGGGACCTCGACTCATCATCTACACCTTCAGACTCTAAATCCTCTGGTTGATGATGCCAAAAAGGGGAGAAAAAGAAGAAGAATAAAAAGGGGGAGAACAGAAGAAAGATCAATCATAGGGGGAGTATATTCTTTATATTTCTTTTTGATATTTACAATGAATACTTACAAAGTTATATTTCTTTTATTGTGTTTGTCTGCCTGAATGAAGCTATCAACAAGTTATTGCATGAAAAATCTTTTCTTGATAAAACTTATGTTGTAAAATCGCTTTTATGTATATAAAGATGTTTTGTAAAGATTAAGGATGTTTGTCATCATCAAAAAGGGGGAGATTGTTAGGATAAGGACGAATTTATGACCCTCATTATTTTGATAAAAAAAAAAAATCACAAACAAGTTTTTAAGAACAATCATCTAATTAATTGTATATTGCATGTTCGCTATCGTTTGACCACGTGTTTATGAATTGTCTCTCTTTATCTAGAAAGATTCAGTAACTAACTCCTTTTAGACGATGTTTTAAATAATCTGTGCACTGCAAGTTTGTCAAAGCGTAAACAACTTCGAAAGAAAAGAAGTCTATGAACCTATTTTCGAGAAAAGCCCACTTTATCCATAAAAGAAGGAATGTGTGTGCAGATGTCAGTACGAAAAAGCATATATGGCCACTACTACAAGATAGAGTACGAGAAAGGCAAAGATAAGTAGTGTTTTATCTTATCAAAATGACTAGTTGGTAAAAGGCATTTAATGCTCCAATGACTCTTTTCCACCTAACGAAGGATGTCTCCTATAACAGTCACAATGGACACTTTTTGGAGAATCCTATAAATGGAAGAAGAGACCTTAGTCTTATATGCTGGTCAATTGATATTTTGAACTATTGAAAAGCTCTCAACTTGTAATTTTCACATACGCTACGTGTAAACATTTTCTCTAAACTTCATTGTATATTCGTTTAATAGGATGTTAAACTAAGTGAGATAACTCACGTTCAACTTTTTTCTAAGAAATCAATAGAAACTTGAAGAAGCTTTGATTCAAAGAATACTTGAGTTTTTGTTTGGAGAGGCAAGTTAAAGAGCCTGAAGAGGCTTTTGTTAAAAGAATACTTGTTACTTGATTAAGTTAGTGGGACTTGGTTGTTGCTAAGAACTGGACGTAATCTCTGGGTGAGACGAACCAATATAATCTCTTTATGTTTCCCTGATTATCTTTCTTTGTTCGTCTTTCCTTAAAATATCGTTTGTCAAAAATCTTTTGTTTAACCCTTCAGATGAAATGTCTTTTACCGAAAGCTTTTTGCGAATATTTGCTATAACACAATTCAACCCCTTTTTTTTTGTGTTTTACAGACACCTAATCTCATTTTTTTCCTCGATAAATTGGCATATCTTTGGACAAGATTTTCACCATTCTTCTCCTCCATAAACTAGAGAGCTTTTCTCTCTAAAAATTTTTCTTTCTCTCTCTTGTTTTGTTTATATTTTACTAGTTTTCATTAACTAGTAAAAATTCTCTTCCTAGGAGCTTGACACCAACAACTTTATCTTTTTCATCAACCACCTTAGAGGTAATGGGGAGAGTGAGGTTAGTTCTAAATTATTGTCACTTTGCATGTTGGTAGGAAGGGTTTTTTCCTAAACCCGTTTAGGCTTAATTTATTATTATTATTATTATATTGTTTGATGTTAAACTTTAATTTTTGCTTAATTGTAACTCTGCCCAAATTTAGATTATTCAATTATAATTGCTAAGTTATTACTCCTACTCAATTTTAGAAAATTAAAATACACTTGCTAAGCTATTACTCTGTTTAAATTTAGAAAATTAAAATGTATTTATTTAATTGTTATTCTGCTAAAATTTTAGTAATTAAACTATAATTACTATGTGTTTATTCTGTTAAAATTTTGGTATTGTGCAATTTTTGCAATATAAGACAGAAATGTTTATTGTACTGGTATTCAAATTAATTGAGACCAGAGAAACCTCTCTTTGAGAAATTAGGAAGTGATAAATTAGTGAGTAATATAAAGGAGGTGACATGCAGTAGGATGACACCTTGCTAGGGAAGCTATAATTTGGTACAATGTAGGATGAAAATTAAGTGATGAGCGTCTTGATGGCCAAGGTTGCGCTCTTGAGCCGGGACAATCACTTAACCAACTTGATAACCCTAGCAACTGCTCAGCATCACCAGGATTGGTGAGAGTATACCTCTATAAATAAATATCCTATATTGTTATTTTGTTCCTCAATGATGATGAGAACTGTACCATGAGATGATGTTGAGAGGTATATGTACTCCCATTTACTTTCTAGGTTTTGTTAAGAATTATTACTCACCAATAGAAAGTATGGATCCATACCGAGTCAAGGATAGTATAACATAGAATAAATTTTAGGTTTCCCTTTTATTATCAACTGTATTTTATATGTATTTTATGATAGAATTCCTACCATACATGTAGAAGTGAGTTTAGAACTAATCATCTCACTCCATTATTTTTCTTTTGTGCATGATTGATCGCGGTTAATGAAGACCCGATTGTTGATGAGGACTTTTAGGGCTAGTTTGATAATTTGTTATTTTATGGGATAGGGTAGACGAACATTACTCCACCTAAGATCTTTTTGATGTACTGGGAATAAGTAGTAACTATTTCGATTTATATTTTGATCTCTTTATATTTTAGTAATTTTTCTGATTATGAAATCATGATATATAGTTTTACGATAAATACATGTAGATTTTATTTTTTTACTACCGTTTTCAAATTTTGTTAAATTAACAAATTTTCTATTATTAAAAGCAGAGACAAATTTTAGTCACATTTTTAAATAAGTAAATACGTATGGTTTATGTTCAATGTAAATGGTGTTACAGCCTTAAGTACATCATAATGTACATCTTCCTCATGCTATTGCTGTTTGCATTGCCCCCTAGCTGCTACATCCTGTCTAGCTTGCTGTGCAAATGCAGTCGGCAGTGGATGCCTAGATGTGCCTGATGCATAATTTGGCAGAAGGCCTCGTCTAGAACGAGGGGCACCAAATTTTATGCGTGGTATAATGAACTTGAAAATTAGTTATTAAATATTTAATAATCAAATATAATCAATATTATTAATTAGAAATATTCTAAAATAATTAATTTAATTATTAAATTACCTATATTATCAAAAATAAATAATTTAAATTATTAAATTCATTTAAATAATTAAAATGAAATTTTAATTTAAAAACATATAACTTAAATTATTTATTT
The DNA here is from genome assembly GCA_004329165.1 of Spatholobus suberectus. Taxonomy (NCBI): domain Eukaryota; kingdom Viridiplantae; phylum Streptophyta; class Magnoliopsida; order Fabales; family Fabaceae; genus Spatholobus; species Spatholobus suberectus. The sequence goes on from CM014729.1 coordinate 42,446,084, forward strand.
TATTAAAATAAAAAACTATTTAAAAACAAATCATTAAAATCATTAAAATCATATAAATAATTAAATAAAAATTTAATTTAAAACAAATAACTTAAACTATTTAATTTATTAAAATAAAAAACTGTTTAAAAAATAAATAATTTATATCATTAAAAGCATATAAATAATAATTAAATAAAAAATAAATTTAAAACTCACACAATACACAACGGAATCACGATTCCGTTGTGTATTTGGTCCAGATGCATAACAAAATCATGTTTTCGTTGTACATCTAGACCAGATACACAACGAAAATGTGATTCCATTACAAAAATGCAATTCCGTTGTGTATCTTCAAATAACGGAATCACAATTCCAAGTTAAATCTAAAAATTAATAAAAAAATGAGAAAACACTCACCAGAGTGCGAAGTTTCGATGAGAATGTGGCCGCTTGAAGGGGAAGGCAAGGGCGGTGCTCTACCGACATGTTGTTTTGGCGACGGAGGTCTGGCGGGTGAGAAAGAGGGAAAGGGAGAGAATGAGAGGGAGGGTGAAAGGGAGAGAATCAGAGGGAAGGTGAAAGGGGGGAGGGGTGGAAAGTATTTTAAAAAGAAAGGGGGCCAAATGGGAGGAGAAGGGGCAGGTTTAGTTAGGTCTTTTTCTTTGTTTTTGAAAAAGAAGGGGTGAAAATAGTAGAAAAGGGTGTGGGAATAGCAAGCCCCCTTTGGGCTATAGGGTAGCAGTCCAGTGGGAGGAAAAAAAAATCACACCCTAAATTCGATCCAATTATCTACTTACCCAATAGTCTAATTAGCATATATATGTAAGTTTCGATAAATTTCTCTACAAGTACTTATAGAAAAAAAAAAAAAGGCAATAAACATCCTTAAAAGCTAGAATTAGCTTATGCATAAGTTAATTTATAGAAATTCTCTCATATTAGCTTCTCTAAAATTTAATTTTTAACTTATGAAGAAGCTAATTTTAACATATGGAGAAGCTTATTTTTTACTCCTATAAGTACTTATTAAAAAGTTTATCCAAACATATCCTTAATTTAATTAGTCACTCACCTAATTAGATTAATCTAATTCTCAATTACATGTTTTAACGCATATACAATAATTTCTAAATCTTTATTTAACAAAATTTTTAATATTTGGGTTTAAAAATATTTATTTTAACTCACATACATTTGTGACTTTTCTAACTCCATTATTTTTCTTCAAAAACTAATTAATTATGAGTTCTTTTTAATTATTTAAGCGTAGTAAAAATATAATTGCAAATACAACTATAAAAAAATATTAGTTAGAAGAATATCAAGCAATTAAAACTATAACTTATTTATTTATATAAATAAGGAAAATAGAAAAAAAAGATGTCACACTATTATTAAACTTTACTATCTATTTTTTCCACAAGTTTCGAATTATTTAAGTTTATAAAATTTTCTCTAAATTTAAATAAACGAGAGTTCCTTCAAAGTCTATTTATTAAAATATAATTCCAAACACCAATGCTAATAATATTAGAATAATCTTATATTTCTCATATCAGAAAAATTATAAAAAGAAAGGATGTTACAATTACAAAGAGAATGAAAAACTCCCACAAGATCAAGAGAGTTGGTGATAAATTAAATTAAGAGTTTAATGTGCATATTTATGTTATGAACAAATTGGAAATTATATTTTATATCATTTTTAAAGTAATAATTATTAAAAGTCATTAATTTATTATATATAATAATTTATAATTAAATGATAATATAAATTTTTTTACACTATTATTAATCTTTAAATTAAAATAAAATATGTAAATGCATCACCCTGCTTTATTTTGATTCAGGAAAGAAATAAAAAATAAAATATAAATATGTTATTTAAATAAACAAATAAGAAAGAAAGAAGTAAAGTGTAACACCACTGTTTTCCTAATGTGTGATTTAGTGATTTAATAATTTCAAAACGGAAATTAAATTTAGTTTTGTAATTAAAAGTTCATAAATAAATTATAAGTGTGCAGTTGTTGTTTTATGTTGTATTGTCTTAGAAACTCCAGTTTGAATTGTGAAATTTGAGAAAACGTGTTTGAGCCAAATATCTCTATAGATTTTATGTCTGTTGGTCCAATAAATGAACTATGGTGTTGGGCCATTGGGCCTTAGTGAGCCCAAACCCCTCTTAGTGCCAATAACCCCTTTTTAAAAGAGACAAGACCCCTCTCCTTCTCCCATTTATTTACCAAACATGTGTAAGAGCATATCAAATTCTCTCAAGGCTCTCCTAAATCTCCTCAAGGTTAAGGCTTGATTCAAGGCCTATTTCCCTTCTTCTTCCTCTTCTCTCATATAGAATCCTGGTTGCCTTAAATTGGTGAGTTCTTCCCCTTCCCTTTCTTGTTTCCGTGGAAATCTGTTGGGGATGTGGGGAAACTTCGATTGAATCTGCGTTTTATTGCTGTATATTGATGGATTTTAGGTACAAGTGTTGTGATTGTAGAGATCTCCCTTTGATTTGGCTTAAGGGTTCAATTCCCCTTTTCTCTCCTCTTCCATTAATTCAAGATTTGGAGACTCCAGGAGGTAAGGGAAGCTTACCAAATTGTTGTTTTTGGTTTGATATCTATGATTGTAACAATTTTGTGCCTTAGATTGGTTTAAATCTAAGTGTGTGTTGAGTTGTGGTGAAAATATTGATGAAAACGGATTTGGGATGAAAGTTTGGTAAAATGGGTTTGGGATGAAATCTTGGTTATTTGTTGTTTTGTAATTGGTTAGAAAAGTTTTAGAAGTAACTAGCTTGGTATTGATTATTGTGTCAAAATGGCCGTGGGACATCTTCTGTGAACTGTAGAAATCATAGTTGTTGCTAAGCGCCAGTTTTGTGGTGCTAAGCAACGGATGACAAAAATTGTTTAGAAGTTTGTCACTTAGCGATAGATTTAGTACTTAGTGACAGAATTGGTGTTGAGTGACGGATGACAGAAAACTGTTGGAAGTTTGTTGCTTAGCGACGAAATCCTAGCGCTGAGCGACAAAATGCTTGATCCTCTCTGTTGTATTGGCCCTGAGCGCTGGTTTTGTGGCGTTGAGTGTGGATTCATCAGGGTTAGGTCCAGGAAAGAAGGTGAAGTACAGTTGATTGCTAAGGGCTTTATGTTAGGTGCGACCCTTTAGAACATTGGAGAAATGTTTTAGCTTCAAAAGAAAGAGATATTTATCTTGTATGCTTGATTTACAAGGTTTTGTGTTGTTGTGTGATGAATGAGTGTGAGCTTCTTTGTTGTTGGTTCGTGATGTTGTTATTTTAAACAATTTTAAAATCTTGATATGCTATTGAAGTGGAAGGTTGCTTAAAATAAGACCTCCACTTGTTGTTAGAAGGATTTGTTGGTGAAATCCTAAAGAGGTATAAGCTGCTCGGATAAGGCCTAACCTGTTCTCTATGTTAGGTGTTGAATTGAGCCTACATGGGGTTATCGGTCATTGTTGACTATGTGAGGTGCTGAATTAAGTCCACATGGTGTTGTTGTTAAATTCTGTTAAATTGTTGTTGTTGAAATTTATTAAATCGTTGATGTTGGATTGATAATGGATGGTGTTGTACATGCATTCATGCATGAGTCCGCAATGGTGGCTACGTTATGAGCAAGCACTTAAGTTGGTTATTTGGCAGGAGCTGAGGCTCAGATGGGCCTCCAACCTAGTGCTAGATGAGATGTGGGGTCAGATTCATAGGCCTTTGGGGATGAGTGGACGGGCGATTCCGTAAGGGGCCAAGGTAGTGCAAACCTTGAGTCACGGTGAGCCACCACCACATACACTTATCCTGGCGGTCCACATAATCTTATTCGTAGATCAGAGTTTGATAATCCCTGAATGGTAAGAGGCATAGGAATAGGTGTTGTTGACGCCATGTTCAGGGGTGAGACCTAGTTGATTGCTCTAATGGTTGTAAATCTCTCGAGAGTAGTGTCTTCATGCATTGGCATAGTGGATGGTGAAATTTGATTTGTGATGTGGTCATGCATCATAGATGTGTTTGTGGAGCTGTGTGTGTGTGTATTATATATATATATATATATATATATATATATATATATATATATATATATATACAATATTATATCTTGGTGATTGATGTTATGTTCTTTTCTTTATGATGGACAAGTGTGATTCTATTACTATCTGTTTTCTTTTGATTATATGTCATGTTGTTTTATGTAAGCTTACTTTTGCATTGTTTTACACGTGTGGTTTGTGTCTTTGATGATCACGTCATTGATGTGGAAGCAGATGGTGAGCCTTCCATTGAACCAACTGTTTAGAGTTGATGATGGAGCTGCCGGTTTAAAGATGAGGAGATGTGATGAATCACAATCTCACTTTTGTTGTCCTTTTGATAGTTGTCTTACTTTTGAGATTTAAGGTATAGCTTGACTAGCTTTAGGGAGTGTGTTTTGTATCCCTTCTCCCTTACTGATGTATATTTTGGGTTGTGGCAATGACACATAAATTTTATTAAATCTGTTATTTGTGTGTGTGTGTGTGTGTGTGTGTGTGTGTGTGTGTGTGTATATGCACATATTGATTTGGTTGAGACAGATGGTCTCTTATGTATATGTACTTGTTGATAATGATGTTTCGTTGTATGTTGAAACAAGGTGGTTCTCCTTTAAAAACAAAAAAATGAGAATACATACACACACACACACACACACACATACATATATAAGGAAGTTTTTCTTGATGGGTCTCAGAGAGAACAAAATGTATCTCTTTATTTCTCTACCCAAACAAATAGTAAAATTTTGATATTTTTATTTTATTTCTCTTTTTCCATTGTATTTCTATATAAAGAAATAGAGGGTAATTTGGATGAATCTTCTCAATTTCTCTTTTAAATGATAAATCATTAGGGGTAAAAATAGGTTAGATTTAACAAAACATTGCTTAAACAAGTCTGACTTATGTAAAAATTTAGACTCAAGTCTACCATGTTACTTGTCATAAGTTTTTTTAAGCATGACCGAACCTTTTTAAAAGTTTGGCATGTTCTATTAGTATGTATTTGCTTACATGTTTAGGATGTACATTAGAAGACATTTTCGTGTTATAATATGGAAAAAATGCATAAGCTTCATTTATTGCTTCTACTAGACGTGGATGGATCAATGTCAAATGTTAAAACAAAACATATCCTTAACCTACGTAAAGCCTATTTTATATTAAAGCTTCTAAATAAATCTGAACTATCCTTAAATAGACTAATTGACTAATAAGGTAATGTGAAAAACTATATATAAAACAAACTATAAACTATGAAAGTTAAAATCACTAACCAACATGTCGTTAGTACGAGTGAAGTTAAACTTGGATCCCTTAAGAAAGATCTCGACTTCAAACCTTGTGAATGAAAAAATATAGTTGAGAGGGGATACCCCACTAAAGGTGGCCACCTAGGTTCTTTGCTAGAGATTAGTTATCAGCAAAGCTGATGGATACTTTACACCTATAACTTAGTGACCCAAAAAAAGAAAGGTTAAAATCATTACTACGTAAGACATATATAAGAAAAGGGTGGAAATAAGTAAACTAAACTTTATAAGAACCAAGTTTGACTTATTTATACAAGCCTATTTTTAAAGTTTAATATAACCATCATGGTAATTTGCTTAAAAATTCTATCTTGCAATAAGGTCTCTAAATAAGATATAAATCTCTCCTTCAATAAGTTCCTAGGCTTGACTCTTTATGTATGTCAACATGCCTAATATTTAAAAAATGTAAATAAATATATGATTTTAATAAATTATAAAAAATTAATATAATGATAATACTAACAAAAAAATATTATTTATGTTTACTTAAATAAGTTAACTTATTATGCCAAAAAAAACCTTTTTAAATAACATAAAATTTGACCTTTTAAGTAAAGAGGCATCATAAAAGCCTTGGCCTAAAATATTTCATAAGAAAAGTCTGGTCTAATTTGAAGTTGATATAAGTTAGACTATATGCTCTTGTTGAATGGCTTGACCTATACTCACCCTATAAATTGTTCAAATTACATTTATTTTTCTTATAAACAACATATTAGTCTCACATATTTAACAACTAACGCCTATTAATAGAAAACTAGACACCAAATTTAAATATAAACTTTTATGTTAAAATTTAACATTAAAGAATTTATTCTCGTAATCTTAAAAGTTTGAAAAGTCATATTAGGTCAAAAGCTTATTTGATTCGTGATTAATGAGTAGAAGATTTACTAGTCAAATGTATTCGTAACAGGAGTGTGCAGGATTTATCCCCGTCTCACTAATTTGACTTAATTGAAAATTGATTTTGATGGGTTTGAATTTTAGAAACTAAATTTGGTATAGTTTGAAGATGAGTTCAAATTATGTTTAAGATTGTTCCAGCTTGGTATGATATCCTAAATTCTTCTAAAAAATATAAGTTTTTTTTTAATAATTATGTATTAATAATAAATTTTTTTATTTAATATGTAATATTTTGTATAATATGATATTATATTTATAATGATATTATTTATTTTGAAATATATATTGTAAAATATATCTTAATTTAAGTTTTATACTCTTTTACTCTACCACTTGTTTTTGATACAATATGAAATTAAAGGACAAGAAAGCAAAAAATAAATGATAGACAAATAATCACGAAGCACGACTTTGTCAACAACCACTGGAGGATGGATCCAATCTTGGGTAGCAATACAATTTCAAAGACTCCAAGAAGCTAACAAGTCATCAATGTAATTATGCTCTTGTGGTATATGTGCAACAAAAAGGCACCGATCCTGCTGCATTAGACCTCTAATTTGATGGACTTCATCCCACCTATTCAGTGTATCAATAACCTCAGCACAATCTGACTCACATATGACAGATCTATATCCAAGGTTCCAGCAAGTTTCCAATTAGGGCTAATAAAAAATCTATGACTGATTGCAACCCATGATATCTGAAGAAGAAAAATGAGTTTAGCTGAGTGTCAGTTTGGGTCTGGAATATGATAAACTTAAAAAATAGAGTATGAACAGTTAACTTTGGACGGGTTCACAGGGGTTTCACAGGTATGGGCAACCCGTTGACCCAAACTAACTTAATTATTTCGGTTCAAGGTTTTTTTTAGCGTTTGGGTCACACTTGACCCAACCTATTTAAACTTGTTCAAGTATTAGTCTGGTAACGAGTTTTGATTTATGGACCTGTGAACCTGACCTGTTGAAGTGACATTTTATTTAATTTATTGTTTTTTATATATTTTATATACTAATAATTATTAATTAGTGAATTACTAATACTGAATAAGACCAAAGAATCAAGACACCCCACACTTGTGAAGTCATGAACTCCTGTTAATTTTGAATCACTGTATATTCTATGCATGCTACTATTGTTCTTTTTCTCTCAACTCACGTTTTAAGTTTCTTATAAGCTTTATATTAATTTTAGAAATTAGAATGATGAGAAACAAAAGATTTTATAATGTGTCATTGTTAATAATAAAGATTTTATTTTATTGGATAAAAAAAGACCATAACACTAAATATAATATTTTTATAATGTGTCAAAATTTATAAGAAAAAAAATACAATTTTTAAAAAATTTTGTCAAATTTTTAATATGCAGAACCTATTAACCGACCCAAGCTAGTTCATTAATAAATGGGTTGGTTTGGTTTGGGTCTGACAAATAAAAGCATAAACCCAACCTAATCCAACCTATACTATTTTGATCGGGTTGGGTAACAGGTTTAGCCAAACCCGACCCAACCTGATCTGTGTGCACCCTTATGGGTTCGAGTGGAATATTTTTGCCTATCATTACCCGAACCTAACCATCTAATACACAAGAAAAAATCATGAAAGAACCAAAGAAGTGTGTTAAATATTTATTTGGGTTAAATATTGTAGAATCACATCAACTTACATGTGGAAGTGTGTGACAGTGACGGTGAAAGATGAATGGGGCAAACTGCAATATGCATAAAAGTGTGAGATGGTGTGTTAAATATTTTATTTTATTTGATTTTTAATCATTTCAAAATTAAAATGGGTGGTGATAATAGTTTATTATTTTTAAAGTCACAAAGGGAAAGGGTGAGTTCGTGTCATTTAATGTTCCCCCTCTGCCATTCCATCATCTTATTCATTCTCCTTCTCCCTCAAATTTTAGCTCGTGATACCACTACATAGACTATGTTCCATTCCGTTTGTTAACTCAAGGCCACTAGAATCTTCTTTCACAACAACACAACTAAACCTTCTTGTTTACTCATCTGTGTCAAAGCTTTGTTTTATCAGTTCGAAACTCTAGCAGTCATGGTTGCTGGGCACTGATTTGATTTCATTTGTTGACTCGAGGTTGGGGATGCTTTCGCACTCTTCATCTACATTTTCACAAGAACTCCCGTCACCACCCACCTGATATTATTCGCCCCTTGCCAATCTAAAAACCAACCAATCCGGAAGCTCCCATGGTCAAAAATTGATGGAAAATTATAGTGGTCGGTTTTGGTCAAATTGACTATAGTGGTCGGTTTTAGTCAGATTGGCTATTTGTGAGTGTTATTGTGTTAATGTTGTTTACTATCAAATACTGATATTTCCTAAAGCCAATATATTTTTGATTTGACGGACCTTCTTGGTTGCATGGTCCTCTCTAAGTGTGTTTACAAGTTTTTTTTTTTCTCACTTTATTCTTATTTTTGAAAATAAAAATGGCACCTTTTTGCTTATATGGATGTAGCTTTGATTAATTTTACTTGTATGATTGTAGCTTTTGTTGGACTTTCTATTGCTCACAAAGTTGTTTTACACTTTTACTGTCACCATGCATGTTTCTGGGATTCTTTTGGAAGGCTGTTAGAATAGGTGAGTCTTTTTTTTTTTTTTTTAATACTTGTTTTAATTCCTCCAAGAATCCGCACCTAGAATATTTTGGTTGAGTTATATATATTAAACTGTATACCGCTTCTGAATCATATTAATTTTAAATTTCAAATAGATTAATATGTTACCTAAGGGTACATAAAGTTTATTTTTATCGTATAATATTAGCACATAATAATAATAATAATAATAATATTGTTCTTGTTATTATTATTATTTTTTATTTGTAATTGGGTTGGTCATTGATGGGTATGCACAGGATTTGTAATTGGGTTTATTATTTGTTATCGGGGCTCTTTTGTACATCAGAGATGATTTCGAGAAGATTATAAAATTTTTTAAGAAATATACATCACTGAGAACGGAGTCAACGTTTTCAATCTCCTGGTAAATTATGAACAAAATATGAAAAAAAAAAAAAAGAGCTTTTCAACCACATATTGGACCGAGATTCATTGTTGATTCAGGTGGCCAAAATCTTAATTTTTAGATAAAACTTCAATTTAAATTTTGTGAATGAAAAAAACAACTAACTGAAAAACAAATGATCTGTTAAATAAATCAACCCAACTCGGTCAAATTAATTAAAATTTAAAGTGCTTTCAGATAACAACGTTTTATAAAACAAAAATAGGTTTAAATATGTTTTTGGTCTCTATAAAATATCACTTTTTTATTTTTGGTCCTTGTAATTTTTTTTAAATAGTCCTTGTAAATTTTTATTTTTTTTAGTTTTGGTCCTTTTATTTGTTCTAATCTTTTAATATATTTATTTTTTTTGTTTAAGTCTCTAAAATATTTTTTTTATTTTGAATTAGTCCCTTTGAAAAAAATTTGATAAGGACTAAAAGTAAATTATTTACATATTACAAAGCCTAAAATAAAATAATAGTGACCAAAATAAAATAAAAAAAGAATTTTACAAGAATTTTAAATTTTTTTTACAAGATAAAAAAATATATATATTACAAGACCAAAAATATATTTAAGCAAACAAAATATTAGACTGAGGTTATTTGTCTTTGTACCAAAAAAAGACTGAGGTTATTTGTCTATAGTGTTTGAAATAGAAAAACAAGCGTTTGTATTTTTCTGCTTGTTGGTGGCTGTGAACAGAGAGCATGTGAGGGAATTCAAGTCCATTAAAGTAGGTAGCAGTCTAGCCCCGGATGTACAATAATAAACAAAAATCCTCCTATCAACTGCCTTGAAATCATCTCTGATTTACAAAAGAGCCCCGGATATAACTCAGAGCAAGAGAGAACACAACACCACACAAACTGATCAGAGCAAGCTTTTTCCTCCCAATCTTGTCAATGAAGTATATGCTCAAAATTGAGCCAAATGCATTCAGGCCAGATGTGATGAGTGACAGAAGCAGTGCTGTTCTTTTCGATGCGAACCTAGCCAACTGAACAATTGTGGGACTTTAGTACAGCACAGTGTTGATCCCACAAACTGCTGGAAGATTGCAGGGCCCATGTTGTTCAGTTAGCTGGTTTCGCATCTAACGGAAGAGCACAGCAGATAAAGCAAGGCGAAGAACATTTTTGGATTTTATACAAATGTCCAATGTGAGGAGTATAAATTTTAGTATATTGTATAAAAGTGTAGGAGTTGGTCCAAAAGAAAATCTAGACATTTTTTAAACATAAACACTTCACTTATATACACTTTATTTTTTTCATCTTATTTGACGGGACTTCATTCTTTAACACTTTTCTTTAAATTCAATTGGGTTAGTTAGTTTTTTTTTTGTTAGCCCAATTGTGACTTTTTTCTTTTCTTTTCTGGGCTTATATTCAAAAGAATCTCAGAGGTCTTTTGTCTGGATTTGTGTTCCTTTTACTTGAGTTTTAGAGACTCGGTTCACATTTTTTTTTTATAGTTTTTTTTGGATCAATACGGCTTGTTAAGCATTGAGCTCTGATATATTTTGGTTTATGACCCAACTAGGATGCAAACAACGTAGCATTGGATGGTTGATTATTTGGAAAGTTCCCATTATCTAGTTCAATAATTTAAAAAATCACATCATACTGGCCAACTAAGTCAAATGAAATTGTGAATTGGATGTCCCTTATCTAGTTCAATAACAATTTATCTATAATTTTAATCGGTTAAATGATGAAGCTAAAAATATTATCATCTTAATATTCAATTTAATTTTTAAAATAATTTTGACCCCTAATTGCTTCGTCATACCACGGTTGAATTAAAGTCCTCTATATTTGGCTGGACTCGGTGGGCATTAAACTAGAGCTGCCCTACACACAACACCGTTTGACTATGTGACGTGACATAAATGAATGACATTCTTATTGTTTACATTATTTAAAATAAAATGAGAAATAAAATTGCATCTAATGGGGATTGTTTTATTTCATTTTATTTAATATTTTTTATTTTTTCAATATTGGGATATAAGATAAATAGAATAGAACCAATTTATAGCTAATTGATTTACTTATTATTTTATCCACTGCGTAAACAATTAATATTAAAGGAAAAATGTTACTATTCACCTCATCAATTCAACATGTTAAGTGAATGAAATTGGTATCTTTCTTAAAATCGCATGCCCACATATGTAGAAGGGGATTTGAATTCCTTAAGTACGTAATTTTGGGTTTAATTTCAATATTTATGTATAAAAAAATATATTCTCTTTAGAGGAAGTTCCCACTCTAGCATTTGACTTTACCAAGAAAGATTAGTCTCACACCTATCATTTTTGGAATGAATTGTAAGCTAATTATTACAAAAGACAATAAATTTACAATATATGACAATATATTATGAGATGACAGTGAAAAATAGCTGTATACTATTAGAGCTTGTTTGATGATCAGGAAATGATAGGATATGAAAGTATGATAAGAACATGATAGAATAAAAGTAGAATAAGTTATAATCTTATCTAATATTTGGTACACACTAGATAACAAACCGGATAATAATAGGATTAACTATAAATTATGTTTAAATGAAAAAATTACTATTTCATTAAAATTACATATAATTTTTTAAAGCAACTTTTAATTCAATTTTTTAATTTTTACAAAAATTTTAACTAAAATATATAATGTTATTTTTTTATTTATGTGGTTACTTTTCTTAAAATTATAAAAAAATATAAGATTTTTAAAATTATAATTATTATTCAAATAATTTTCTTAAAAAATATTTGAATAGTAATTATTTAATTTTTAATATTTTAATTAATAATATTCTTTAAATGTATATGTGAAAAATATTATATATATATATATATATATATATATATATATATATATGTATGTATGTATGTATGTATGTATGTATGTATGTATGTGTATACATACATACATACATACATACATACATACATACATACATATACATATGTATATATACATATAAATATATATATAATATATAGCATCATATATTATTTATAAATCTTATATATATTTTTTATTAATATTATATTTGTTTATATATAATTATATATAATATTTAACATATTACATAATATATATACACACACACACACACAGAGTGATGGATCCAGAAATTTTACATTATGCCGCAAAAGTTATATGTGTGTGTGGGTGGAGTGTGTGGATGCGTGTACGTGTGCGTGTGCGTGTACATGTGCGACGAATGATCCAAAAATTTTAAAAGATATAGACAATTAAGAAGTTTAAACATACAATTAAAAAAAGAAAAAGAAATGCAATTTGAAATGATTGAAAGAGAATTTTTTTGGCTAGTTCTGAAGAAAGTGTGTGAAAGGCGCATCCAAAAAAAAATATTGATAATAACTAATTAAGAGAGTGAGACTAAAAATAGATTTGTGAGAATAATTAATACTCATTATGAATGAACTTTTTCTTATTACATTTCAAATTATAAGAACAACTTATAATTTTACATATATATTATATTAAGAAAAGTTAGAAAGTTTGTGTGGGCAACTGCCCCCACACTGCTAAATATAGATTCGTCCTGTATATATATATATATACATATACATACATATATACATACATATACATACATATATACATATATATACATATATAGAGGCAGGATCATTGACACTAGGTGTAAGAGTTAGTCAAATTACATCTTCAATAACTTTTTGTATAATACACATTTAACCAATCCAACCATTAAATTTGATGATATTATCTTTATGATTATGTATATCAAATTTCACATCATTTGGATTTTTCTAAATATGTTATCTAATATTGAATATTTACATATATTTTAATATCATATTGTACGTTAAAATAAAGTGATTTATGGAACTATTAAATAATTTTAGAATTGTATGAAATTTTGTATACTTAATCTAATTAACAAGAACATCAAATTCAACGGTTGGATTGGTTAAATTTGCATTATACAAAAAGTTGTTAAAGGTGTAATTTGACTAACTCTTACACCTGGTGTCAACAGATCCTACCCTATATACATATATATGTATATATATATAAAGAGAGAGAGAGAGAGAGGGAAAAGGGGGGGAGGCTTATCCTAACCTGTTGCTTCCTAACTTAGCTTCCCCCTTTGAGATAAGAAATAACTTCTCTCTCAATCATTTCAAACTACATTTTTTTAATTGTATGTTTAAACTTCTTAACTATCTATATCTTTTAAAATTTTTGTATCATTCACATATGTGCATGTACATGCACACGCACACGCACCCACACACTCCACCCACATGCACATATAACTTTTGTACCACAACGTAAAATTTCTGGATCTATCACTCTATGTGTGTGTGTATATATATATTATGTAATATGTTAAATATTATAATAAATATTATATATAATTATATATAAACAAATATAATATTAATAAAAAATATTTATAAATCAACAAATATAATATTAATAAAAAATATGTATAAGATTTATAAATAATATATATATATATATATATATATATATATATATATATATATAGTGACAGATCCAGAAATTTTACGTTGTTGGACAAAAGTTATATTTGTGTGTGGGTGGAGTGTGTGGATGTGTGTGCGTCTGCGTGCACATGTGCGGTGAATGATCCAAAAATTTTAAAAGATATAGATAGTTAAGAAGTCTAAATATACAATTAAAAAAGAAAAAAAATGTAGTTTGAAATGATTGAGAGAGAAATTTTTTGGCTAGTTGTAAAGATAGTGTGTGAAATGCGCATAAAAAAAATATTGATAAAACTAATTAAGAGAGTGAGACTAAAAGTAGATTTGTGAGAATAATTAATACTCATTATGAATGGACTTTTTTTTTTTATTACATTTCAAATTATAAGAACAACTTATAATTTTACATACATATTATATTAAGAAAAGTTAGAAAGTTTGTAGGGGCAACTGCCCTCATACTGCTAAACATAGATCCGTCCTTGTATATATACTAGTATGTAGACTCGTGCAATGCACGGGAAAATAGTGTTTGATTATTTTTTAATTAATATTTAATATTAAATATTTCAAGGTAGATATATATTTTATTAATATATAAATTTTAAATATATTTGTTTTCATGCTTATTATAAAAAAGGACTAATTTTTTATAAATTAAAAATATTGAAATCAAAATTAAGTGAATGAATGAAACAATATAAATTTAAGAATACACATTTACATGATTAGATGTTAGTACAATTTATATCATATATCATATTCATTGGTGTTAAATTTGATGTGTTGTGATGCATGAATAAATCATATGTGTGAGAAATATTTTCTATTATTTTGAAAAAAAATTTATACGTAAAATAAAAATTAAAAAAAAAAAAATTAATAATTTTCATTATAATTAAATTAAAATTTATTTGACAACTAACTTCTTTTCATATATTAAGGAATATAAATAAATCATCAAATAATTACCTACTTCATTTTTATAAGATACATGTACATAAAAAAACAATTAAGAATCATGCCCATCAATTACCACAAATTTTCATCAACCCCATAAATTAATCATCTATTTTATTTTTTATTCATAAAAATATTAATAATAAAAATATCAATAGTAATGATATCACCACGCAATGCACATGAATTTTATCACTGTAATAAAAAAAAGTCTTTAATAAATTAGTTAGATAAGAAAATAACAAATAAAATAATAAGTAATGATTTATTTAAAAATTATTAAGTTATTAAATATTAAATTAGCATGGAAACACAATTAGTAGGTCTACAAAGAATTACCCTCATCCCCAATGCCAAATTCTATTTTAATTTTTAATTTAGCATATTTACTAAAGAAAATATCGTGGATCAATTAGATATTAAATTTCAAAAAAATCAATGTCATTGATTGGCATGTAACTGCTTGTTGTTGATAGACATGTTTAACGGTAGAATTAACACTTGACAATTTAAATTTAAAATTCATACTTCGAAAAATTTTATTTAAAAATTAAGAATTATGTATCAAATGAGTAAACCTTTTTATATGCGAGTTATATGTATAAACTTTAACCATTAAATGTAAACTTGAACAAAAAAAGATCCTTACATAAAATTAACTTCTTAATATTAATCATTCAGATATGATTTATAACTTGTCTAATATGAATAAATGAATAATTATAACTATTTGATGTTAAAATTATTAAATATAATATATTAATTTTAAATAAATAATTTATATTTCATTCTATTAATTCTTTAAGATATTTAACATTATTTTAATAATATGTAATATTATCTCTTGTATGTTTATTATCATTTATCTTTAATTGACTTTTATTTTTTCAAGTACTACATGATAAAACTATCTATTTTATTTTAAAATAATAATTACAAGTGCAACTAATATCTAAATCAAATTATTAATAGATTTAAATTAAAAAATAAATATAAAAATTTATATTTAATAATTGTAACAATGAAATAAAAAAACTATTAAAAACATTAAAACAATTTGGAGCCCAAATTTAATTTACATAGAAAAGATAGAAACACACACAAGAATTAATTTTAATACGTTATCATGTAATGAATCTAAATTAATTAGGTTAAAAAATCAAATTTGCTTAGATAAAAAAACCTTCAATGAATTTGGTGAGAAGACATTATGTAGGAAAAATATATTCATGTTGAAATTAATATAATAATAAATTAGAGAAAGGTACACAAATTATAATTTCTATAATAGATCTTTTTTATGTACTATATCCTTATGTAATACATATTGAAGAGGAATTTATAGTAAAGTTTTTCCATTACAGATGCATCCATAAAATTCATTTATTCGCTTTGATTTCATGAAGCTCTTGGTTGAGAGTCTAACTTCATCTCGTAGCTTTATGATATTTTGAGTTATAACTTCCTCAACAATGATTGTTTTGTTCAAATAGGATTTATAAGCAAGGTCCATTCAACGACGACTTACCTGAAATTTGCAATAATAGGTGGTAAAAAACAATTTCATCGGCTATAATACAATAATGTATGATATATGTACATAAAGGAAAGTAAATTAGTAGAAAATTAGAAGGGTAGACTCATCGTTTCGCTTATCATGAAGTCATTGTTCTCTAATAATCAAATACTATCCTTCCTTAATTTATTATTAGAAGAAATAGTGTATGCAAAATTGGAAAAAATTAGAAATTAAGAATCATATAAATATGAATAAAATGTAGAACAAATGTTGACCTTCCTTCTCAAAGAGTATGCTCTCGATAGTCAAATCATGACTACAAAAAAAAAAAAACAATTAGTAAATTTGTACCAATTTTTAGTGGAAGAAAGAAAAACAAAGTAGTGTAAAGAAATAAGTTGATTTCAATGGAAGAAGGTAGAAGGAAAAAAAAATGTACCAACTTTCAAGGAAAAAATGACTAAAAATGGTTAATAAATAGTGTTTCTTAAGTAGTACCTTTACTTACCTATAGGAAAGGGATTCTCAAACCACATACTCTACCTTTTGATTTTTGCATGTTTCTTCTTCTTTGAAAAAGGGACTATAGAATGAAGGTTGGATGAAACAAAAACTCCATGGTGCTACATATGTTAATGAGAGTGTAAGTCATGAAAAAAGTATGTTGAGCGGGATATGAAATGATGCATTAAATAGTTAACTTATTCGAATTGTCAATTTGTAGTAATTTGCACTTTGGAAACATACGTATTTGGTGCTTTTATTTTCTCATTCAAAATTTCCTATATAATTATATTATTTTTAATATTATTATTATTTGAAATTAAAATTTCATAAAAAGAGAAATTAAGGCAAAAACCACTGTTTCAATTATGTTTACAATAAAAGTCTAAAAAACGCAACAAAAATCTTATCTTCTATATAATATTTATTTATTATTCCTTAAAATATTGCTATACACTAATGCTGATTTATATATTATTTATATAATGGGCAACATGTCCTTAAGATTTATGTAATATTTATTTATATAATGTCGATTTATATTGATTTTAAAAAATGGCTAGTTACAATTTATATAAATTTCATCTTGATTTTATAATGTTTCCTTAAAAAAATTGATTTATAATTTGTGTCATAATTATCCATGAATTATTTTGTATGCAAATAAACATGAGGTAGACATGTAAGCAAAAAAATGAGAGAAACACTCTAGTGTTGTCAAATGAATGAACTTTTGTATAGAATTACTTTAGAGATTGACACGTGGTTAGTTTCTTTTTGAGATTATTTTCAATTGTATATACAATATAAATAGATATTTATTTATTATTCCTTAAAACATTCTTATACATTAATGTTGATTTATATAATATTTATATAATGGCCAACATGTCCTCAAGATTTATGTAATATTTATTGCTATAATGTTGATTTATATTGATTTTAAAAAATGGACAGTTACGATTTATATTAATTTTCATCTTGATTTTATAATGTTTCCTTAAAAAAATTGATTTATAATTTGTGTCATAATTATCCATGAATTCTTTTGTATGCAAATAAACATGAGGTTGACATATAATCAAAAAAATGAGAGAAACACTCTGGTATTGCCAAATGGATAAAATTTTGTGTAGAATTATTTCAGAGATTGACATGTGGTTAGTTTCCTTTTTGAGATTATTTTCAATTGTATATATAATAGATAATAGATATATAGAGAGAGAGGAGTAAGGCTTATCCTAACCTGTTGCTTCCTAATCCAGCTCCCTCTTCGGGATAAGAAATACATTGGAACGGTAAGATAGGATAAGAGATAGGATAACATTATCATATTCTATTAGTGCAACAAACGACAAATTACAATAAGATAGGATAGTTATCATATCTTATCCTGTCATATTCTGGCCACCAAATAAGCCCTAGTGTATTTTAGTCAAAATCTTATAATAAATATTTTCTTTTTCAATATTTTTTATATGATATAGAAAAATTAAAACAGCAATTTATCATTTCATTTATTTTTATAAATTGATACGACTCAACTCACGTAACTCGTAAATTGGTAAGGTTGAGTAAAAGCTGAATGTACTGACTTGTGAGTGTTTCATTTTCATGTACTATTTGAGCTTTAAAAATTTAAAATTTGAGACTAATGGAAAACCTTCACCTGGTCCGTAGCCCCCTCATTTTGATAGCTTCAATATTTCAATTAGTTTTTTTTTCCCTTATTTTTTTTTTCAAAAATTGTTGTTATGTAGTGGGTATTCCATACCTTCCATCTCCATTATTTCCCATTTCCCCAGCTAATAAATTTTATTTTGAAAAATGTACTTGCTTTTATTTGTGAAAAAATGTCATGTAAAAGTCTATGTTTTATTTTTTTAAGAAATATAAAATGTCATTATTTATAAAAAAATATAAATAGTTTGGTGAAATTTTTAAAAACAAAAAGATGATATATAATATGTTGTTCAAAAAATACTGCTCTAAACTTCTAATTATATAGGGGTCCACAAAGTTTATTAGACAGTGCAAAAGTCGACAAGTCAACTTGGTCGGCCTATAAAAGCACATTAAGTCTATTTTTATTTCTGTGAAATAAAAATCTACTTTAAAATGGAGAAGTTTTATTCATATAAATTTTTTTATATAATATATTTTATAAATGAAAAAAAGATAGAAAGAGAAGTGGGGAGTTTGTGATAAAATGAGTAATGTGATTGACAGAGATACAAAGAAAAAAGTGTTATATGATTTGTTTGTATGAATAATCTTTCTCTTTAAAATGTAATTCTGCGTATCTATTTCTAACATAGAAGGTTGACTTTATTTTTTTGGTATGTGTAAGTTTTATTTGTGAAAATTCTGATCTAAACGAGGCTTTTTAGGAAAATTTTCATGTCCTACCCATTTGTATTCTGATGATCAAACAGACTCTAAAAGATTATTTATTCATCTATAAAATTGAACAATTAAATTTTGAATAAGAATAATAAAATTATTTTTTATTAAAATTAAAGATGGTACACCCTGATTTTATTATAAAAATTATTTTAATTCTCAAAGGACAGATGTCCGGAAAGTTTACCAGTGCGGAAGTATGCAAGTCGACTTGGTTGATTTGTAGGATAACTAGTTTTCTACCAGTGTGATGCACAGGATCTTAATACTTCTAATTTTTTTTTTTAATTGCGATTGAATAAAAATAAAAATTTTATTTTTAATTATAATATTTTATACTGTTAATAATAAATACAACATATAAAATGAAAACCTTACCACCAGATAAACTAAGACTATGTGTGGTTTAAAGTTATAGAAGTATTTTTACAAATTTCAATACAAAATTGCTCATTCGAATGCGTAAAATAAGAAAGAAAGATTTGTTACTTTGAAATTAAAAATACTTTTGAGTTCTCTTAATTTTAATCCAAACATGCACTAATTTGTTTCAAAGACAATTAACAGCATATTCTTCCATCCCTTTTGAAACAGTAATTAAGTTGCATAAACATAATATTCCAAAAATACATTACAAAGAACTGAATGGACACTTCAAACCTAAGTGGAAAATGGGCACCACGAACCCACCAATAGCCAATTACGTATATAAAAAAGAATGGAACTGGAGCTCAATATACAAAAGATGATGAAAAGACAGAATCTCATGCGCTCTTGCTTGTACCCTTGTGAGGCTGGATGTATACTTCCTGAATGGTTGACCTACGGTGACTGCTAAGAACAATGGCAAACATACAATGTCTATTTGGAAGAGAAGAATGGTTACTAGTTTCCTATTTCGAACGGTATCTTCCCAATCCTCTTAAAATAGCAAATATCCCTGCCATAACAAAACATTCTTTGATGATGAACCAGAATTTGGTACCTCAAAAATATAGTATTGTAACTTAAACCAATGACCTTATTTCGCATTCATTGTTAAACAATGTCTATTCATGGAGTGATATTCATTTAGTTTCAACTGAAATATTATATACCTTTGAGGAACCAAACTCGGGTTCATTGTTAAACAATGTCTTCTTATGACACTAATATTAAGCTTTTCAGGAGGATTGAGGAAGACACACTTGTAAAAGTGATAGCTGGTAACTAATCTTCTCCCGAGTGGCATTATAAGCTTGCCATCACTATTGGCAATCAAACTAATAAAGTGACTCGTTTTTAAACTAGTATTCGATATTATCACACCTTCACCTAATCAAGAAATAACTACCAGTTATTATTCAAAATTTAAATCATAAACACCAAAATATAAACAATAAAAAAAATTACCACAAACTTGTTTTTTCATATATCATTCTTATTTCATCGCCAAATAGAATCTGAAACATTTTCTACTAAATGAACAATACTCTAACTTTTTTTTTCTTTTTTGCAAAGCAAAAGAAAACAATATTATTGAAGACCATTGCTCTTTTCGAATACCCAACAACTGCATTCCTACTTTGTATTGAGAATATATATTTGAGGCTAATATACAACAATACAAACAAACCCAAAAGAAAATCACGAAAATAAAAATAGAGCATCCTACCAAAAATCATCATCAAAAAATAAACATCACACAAAACAGAAGCAAATATTTAATAATACTGCACTAATATATATATATATATATATATATATATATAATGAATACTATTTAAAAAAAAATCTACTGTAGAAAATACTTTTAAATTAGTTAAAAAAGGCCTTTTAAATTGATTTTACAACCGATGTAGATACATGCAATATATAAAGTATTATCATTTTAAATCGTAATTTAAACCGATTTAAAAAACACTTTTTAACTCGGTTCTCTAGGGAACCGAGTTAAAAAGTTATATTTTTTAACTCGGTTCTAATTAAAACTGAGTTAAAAAGTAAATTTGATTGTTTTGTCATACAACCAACCTGTAATCATCAAACAGATACCACAAAAACAACCAGTAAATCAACATATTCAATTATAACCTACTTTAACGAACAAAACGTCATAATATGCTTTCAAACAAATAAAATATAAAACTACTATTGTTTTGCCTAGCTAAAAATATTCTAAACAAACTATCTATTACTAATTTGAAGGAAGAATGTTGCCTTACATCGGCAAATGTCTAACATGTCGTCATGTGAGAATGGTTGGTTCCCTATCGATGAATAATTACAAGATAAAAAAACATAGGATGAATTCATTAGTCAATCAATTATAAAAACTATAAGTATTGTAACTTGTTGAAAATTATATTACCTTGTCCCATAAATCCACAATATCTGCTAAAACTATGGTAAGCATATGTTTCATTACATAATATCCACATTCATAGCTCCCTACTTATTAGTTAGCCTACCAATGACAATTGTTTTTAAATATGACTTGGAATTCCTCTAACACACTTATCAACTTTAGATTTATAAAGAAAGATTGAGAGAGAAATGAAGAGAGAGAAAGTGTAGAGAGAGAAAGAGAATGGGAGAATGAAGGAATTCCTCCCTCCATTTCCTTTATATACCTGACTTCCCTAGAGCTCTCACACGGACTTTTGGCCAACTGAGGCCTAAACCTCACCAAGCTACTTTCCTTATCTCAAAATTGGTCTAACTTAACTATTTTCCCTTACAAGCCCAAAATCACACTCACAGCACATCTCATTGGCTCAAGCACATATCTCAAGTTTCCTAAATTCAAACCAAAATTTCAAACAAACAACATCAAACCATCACTACATACAACATACCATACATAACAACAATTCATTTATTCCTTTTAATCACCTAGATTACATATCAAATTTTCACTTTTTTAGTTATTAAAACATTTAATCATGCATTAAGAAAAACATGATGTTACACTCAACATTCTAGGATTGGTTTGAGAGTATACCTCTATAAATGAATATCCTAACTGCTATTTTCCTCAACAATGATAATGACTGTATCATGTGATGATGTTGATGAGGTATATGTACTCCCTATCACTTTCCCAGTTCTGTTGAAAACTATTACTCACTAATGGGAAGTATGGATCCACACCAAGTCAAGGATAGTCTAGTATAACTTAAAATAAACTCTAGATTCTCCTCTATTGTTAATTGTGTTTTATTTGTATTTTACGGTAGAATTCCTACCATACATGTAAAAGTGATTTTAGAACAAATCACCTCACTCCTTTATTTTTCTTCCATGTATGTTTGATTGCGATTATTGAAGAAAACGGAAATGCCTAGTGATAATGAGGATAAGTCAAAGGACGCCCTATGGACGAGAGTTTGTAGACTTAGTTTATAGTATTTTCTTTTTGTATAAGGGATAGGATAGATGAACACTGCTTTGTATAGGATCTTTTTGATGCATATATTAGGTTAGGTAGTGTCTATCTTTTAATGTATTTTTAGTCTTTCTATATTTCATGTCTGTCATGTATTATCAAATCATGATGTACAGTTTTACGACATATATATATATACAGTCTTTCTTTTTCATCTTTTACTACTATTTTCAAATTCTATTTAATTTTAGAACTTTTCTATTGCAAGAATCAGAAAAATTTTACTCGTAATAATTAAATAACTAAATTAATACGAACTATGATTAATAAGAATGGGTGTTACAATGCATATACCTAAAATATTCAAATGAATATTAATTATAATAATAAGATGTTTATTTAAGAGGTTTACAAATAAATTAAACTTATAGCAACCATAATAGTAGATTGAGATGTTTAGCATGTCATTGCCCGTACATATTTTCAAACCATCCTTTTGGGTGATCCATAGGTCAACATCAATGGGTCTACCAAGGAATGTGGGTTCCCGATCTATTTGCATAGCATCCATTCCCATACTAGATTCCACTTGCCATAAGCGTTATGCCCCTTAACACTATACTTGCTCAAGTTTCCATATATTGAAAAGTCATTGACGGTACAGAATAACACTACACGCAGCATGAAATTTCATGACAATACCCATCATATATATCAACACCTTCATCCCACAGCATTCTTAAATCTTCAATCAAGGGACGTAAGTAGACATCTATGTCATATCCTAGCTGTCTTGGACATGCAATCATCATAGATACCATAACATATTTTCGTTTCATGCACAACTAAGGAGACAAATTGTAAATAACTAGGAGAACAAGACATGAACTGTGCTTACTGGATAAGTTATTATACGGATTCATTCCATCTGTAGCAAGTCTAAGCCTAAGGTTCCTGCCTCAGTCCTAAAGGCTGGAAATAAACGATTAATTTTTTTCCATTGCAAAGAATCAACAAGATGGTGAAGTTGTCCATTACATTTTCTCTTATCTACATGCCACGTAAAGTTCTTCGTGTTGTCTGCATTAACAAATAATCGCTTAAACCTTGAAATTATTAGAAGATACCATAACACCTTCGCAAGGGGACCTTCCTTTGTGCTCTCATCACTATTACAATCATCATCCTTCACTTTATATCGTGATACCCCACACTTGGGACACTTGTGCAACTCTTCAAACTCTTCTCTGTATAATATGCAGTCATTAAGGCATGCATGTACTTTCTTGTATTCCAATTACATCGGACACAACACCTTCTTCGCCTTATAGTTACATCTCGGTAATGTGTTACCTTTTGGGAGCATTTAGTTCAACAACTCAAGCAATTCGATGAAACTTTTATCACTCCACCCATTTCTTGCCTTGACATTCACCAATCTTAACACTACTGAGAACTGTGTGAATTTAGTGCACCTCGGATATAGAGGCTTATCCTCATCACTGCACAAAGTGTTGTACACATGTGCTTGCTAAAAAGACTTCGGTTCAATATCACGGATCATGTCCTCTAGCCGATCGTCCATAGGTACATCAACTTGCTCTGTTTGGGACACCTTTAGTATGTCTAACAATTCACCATGCCATGTCCATCTTGTATAACTCTTGCAAAACCCATTACAAAGAAGATGCTCCCGTATTTAATCAAGTTGTAGTCATCTCTCATTCACACAATCAACACAAGAACAATAGAAGAACCCACTACTATTAGGAAGATTTCTTTTAGCAAATTGGATAAGCTCTTCCACTCCATTCTCATACTCATTAGTTGTGTGTCTAGAATTAATCCAACTACAATCCATAACTTCCTTCTATGATCCACAAAACATATCTTAATGCATGTAAATCTCACTTTTTTACATAAGGTGTGGCCCTATCCCATTCAAAAAGACATTTTTTTAAACTTGATTAATATGTACAGGTTTAGTATCATATCTTAAATTTGACAAAATTTTAGCAACATTTCGCATGATCTCCAAGTACACGAAATGAAGCATTAATGATGAGTTGAGTGATACATGGATGTTAAACGACCATTAGGGTAATACTCACACCATGGGGTATAGCAAAGTGAACGACCAAGCCTTAATCACAGAGGGTTGATCCCAAATTCGGATGTTTTATGGAATGAATAGAAATCACTTAGTGTACTTTAGGTATTTAGGAAATTCTACTTTTCAAATTATAGTTTTCAAGAAACCGTCAACAATATCGACAATCCTTTATTTGTGTGACACCCATTCACATTGAATATAACTCATACTTATTTTCTTATTTAATAATGCTAGTAAAATTTTTCTCCACTTTTAATAATAAAAAACTTGCAAATTTAATAGAATTTGAAAATCATAGTAAAAAAAAAAGCTATATGTGTTTATCGTAGAACTGTACATCATGATTTCATAATCAGAAAAATTACTGAAATACAGGAAGATCAAAATATACATCAAAATAGTTACTACTTATTCTCAATACATCAAAAAGATCCTAGTTAGAGCAGTGTCCATCTACCCTATCCCATAAAATAACAAACTATCAGAGTAGCCCTATAGATCCTCATCAATAACTAGGTCTTCATTAACTGCAATCAATCATGCATAAGAGAAAAAATAATGGAGTGAGGTGATTTGTTCTAAAATCACTTTTACATGTATGGTAGAAATTCTACCACAAAATATAGATAAAACACAGTTGACAATAAAAGGGGAGCCTAAAGTTTATTCTATGTTATACTATCCTTGACTTGGTATGGATCCATACTTTCCATTAGTGGGTAATAGTTCTTAACAGAACCTGGGAAGTGACTGGGAGTATATATACCTCTCTCAACATCATCACATGGTACAGTCTTCGTCATCATTGAGGAATAAAATAACAATTTAGGATATCCATTCATAGAGGTATACTCTCACCAATCATGGTGATGTTGAGCAATTGTCAAGGTTATTAAATTGGTTAAGTGATTGTCTAGGCTCAAGAGCGCTACCTTGGCCATTAGGATGCTCACCACTTGATACCATACCCTTTGGACCTAACCATGGGTCATTGCCTTTCATCTCACAGTGTACCAAATTGTAGATTTCGTAGCAGGGTGTCATGTCACTACATGTCACTTGCTTTACATTACTCACTAATTTATTACTTTCTAACTTCTCAAACAGAGGTTTTCCTGGTCTCATTTAATTTGAGCACCAGTACAATCAATATTTCTATCTTATATTGCAGAAATTGCACAATACCATAATCACATAAAATTTTAGCATAATAACAACATAGTAATTATAATTTAATTACTAAAATTTTGGCAGAATAACAACTAAATAAATACATTTTAATTTTTTAAATTTGAGCAGAGTAATAGCATAGAAAGTATAATTTAATAATTTAAATTTGACCAGAGTAACAACTAGGCAATTATAATTTAATAATTTAAATTTGAGTAGAGTAACAACTTAAAAATTAAAGTTTAGCATCAAACATAATAATATAAAGGTAATAGTAATTAAAATTATGCCTAAACAGGTATAGGAGAAAATCCTTCCTACCAACATGCAAAGTGACAATAATTTAGAACTGACCCCACTCCCCCCATTACCTCTAAGGTGGTTGATAAAAAGGATGGAATTGTTGGTGCAATGCTTCTAGGAAGAGAACTTTACTAATTGTTGGAAAACGAGTAAATTTTAGCATAAAAACAAAGTAAAAGAAAATTTTTTCTAGAGAGAAAAGCTCTCTAATATTTTGGCTAGCTTGAGAGAGGAAGAGGTGAGTGAAAATCTGAAAATTTTGGGGCTTATTTATAGAAGAAGGAGGAGGGTTAGGTGTCCACAAAGTGCGGTCATCCATTATGTCATAAAACCTTTTTTTATTTTCTTTTTAATTAATTTAGGGACACATATCAAAATTACAGTGATTAGTCAGCTATTCCTAGGTTGGGGACGTGCTCCCTTAGCTGTCCAACTTCTAAATGTCAATTTTATCTGCAGGTAAATTAACCGGTACCAATAAAATCACCTAAACTTGAAAAAATTGACTTTTAATATAAAAAAATGAAATTAAATGTAAATCTGGACAAATACATTATTTTTCATCAAAAATAAATTTTTAATAATTAATTTTAATTTTTATTAATTTATTTCAAATTTATATATTTATTTTGTATTTTTAAGCTAGAAAATTCATATTAATTCCATTTTAATTCAATAAATACCAAAATTTTTATAAAAATTATAAAATTAAATATTTTACCAACAAATAAACTGGGATTACCATTTTCATCATTTTTGGATGTTAAATTAATACTGGCTGGCTTATTGGACACCTAGGAACATTTTAGTCATTTTACACAGAAATTCTATAAAATTCAAAAAATTAAAAAATTATATTTTAATATATATGACATGATTCCAAGCTCAAATTGACATTTTAATGTCAATTGAATTTTTTTCTCACATCAATCCTTAATGCTTAGAAATCATGACAAAATCGTCATTTTCTAATTTTCTCGGGCTCCGGGTCGAAATAATTATTAAAAATCACAATTAGATTGCTCTTGAAATTTCGAGCATAGTGGTGGAGATCAAATTTTTGAAATTCTCTCGTGATTTTTCATAATTAAATAGTCAAATAGTTAGAAAACTGAAATAAGAGTGTTACATTTTTTACTATTTTTCTATCAAAATGAAATTTTATAATTAAAATGTACTTAGTATAAAGTTTTCAAAATACTTTGAAGTAAAAAAGTCTTTGGTCTGCTCCTATAGTCAACTAGGGATATTTAGGTATTTCAAATCAACTGTCTTAATAAATTCTCAATTTTTTTAAAAATTATTATTAATTATTCTAAGCACATAAATGACTTAAAAATAAACTTTAAATACTTCTAACTATTTTTATCTATTTTCTCAATTATCTAGTTCCTCTAGGGACAAAATAGTCATTTTACCATTTTCCTAACTTTGTTTCTCAAAAATTATTAAAAATCTAACTAAGTACTACTCATTAATACGAACGTAACTGTGGGCATCTAATTTTTGAGATTCTCATTTGGTTCTCTAGAAATAAATATAGAATAATTAAGAAAACAGTTCAATAGACAAAAATAGGGGTGTTACAGTTTGCGTTCTCATCATGTCCATAACCAGTACAAACACTCATTCAAAATAACATTGAGTCACTAAAAAGCGAATGGAAGTCAATTGGTTAGTTGATCATATCATGTTGAATATTCTGTTATTGTTTTCATTTTTTAGGATAATTTTCTTCTAATTGCTTATTTTTAAATTGCTTTACAGAACTTGCCTCCTGAATTTACTATGTTTTTAAGAAGTAAGAGATTCAAAACTCTAAGGCTTCATCATGTTTGTGGAGGAGTGAACAAATGCCATCTTCTAATTCAAAACACTCCACGTAGGTCAATTAAGATTGGTATGGGTTGAAAAACCTTTTGTGCAAAACATGGTTTAAAAATAGGGGATGAGATTCTGTTTGGCTTTCTTGATGAAAAACTGAATTTGGTTGATGTAAGAAAAGTAACTACTTACATAAGTAGTTATTAAGATTTAAGTTGAGTTTTTTATTTTTCTAAAACTTGCTAAGATGTGTACTTATGATGTTTTCTTCTTTTAATTTTACTATATATGTGTTGAGTATTCATTTTCAATGTTGGTATCTCTTGGTAATATGAAAACAATATCATGTTTCCTAAGAATAGTTAGGTTAGTGGTTACTCATATTTGAGGTTGATAATAGATAGGAGGACTAAACAATAGGATAAATCATGAATTAGTACAAAAAGAAGAAGAACTAGGAATTACAAAGCAAATAACTCAGTTATATACATACGAATATAATCAGTGACTATAGTGAATTGATTACAAGACAGGCATTTTCACATATATGTAATAATATGTGTTGCTTACTCAATGGATGTACATTATATTTTGTTCATAGAAATGACAACTTTTTTGGGATATTTGCTTGAATTTAATTGGGATTTTTGCTTAAACATGTTGTCACTATTAAGGTTTCTAAGTTCATCTTTCATTTTAGATTGACAAATGAAACTTCACTCTTGATTCTTGTCAATGAAACTATTCATTTGAATAAAGTTTTACAATGTTTTGAGTACTGCATTACTTAGTATACAAATATGTGGTTTATACTCAACAATAAGTGAATTAAAGAGTTGATTTGAACATATTTATGTGGTTTGAATGTTAAACAATGGATTCGAACATGGGTCTGGTACATAAATTACATTCTTATTAAGAGTAAAATAAGGAAAAATAAAGAAACTAAATTGTGGCCTAGATTATGTATTAAGCAAAAACACTATTCCAAATAGCATTTAGCCCAAAAAAGAAATTTCTTAATTAATCTTCATGAAAAAAAGGTGGTTTGAATTGTCCTTTGATACTCCAAGACGAATTACATCTCCTTCCTTCAAAGCATTGTTATTCCTCAATGTTTTCTATCCTCCTATGAGAATATAATGGTTAGGCCTGTCAGTGGCCAAATTAAGATGGTAAGGCAACTCATTGCCATTTGCATCGACTAAGTAGCATTCAGAATTGTCTACCAAAAGAGCAACTTGACAAAACCAAACAGGTAAAAGCTATAGCAAACAACAAAACAAAACTTTAGAGAAATTTATGCCTTGTGATTCATGCTATATTCTTTTTATAAAAGATAAATTCATATATGAATATAAAATATTAAATAAGACACAGTACGCACCAATGATGCTGAATTGATATCAGAATCACTTAACTTCTTCACCAAAGAATGATAAAAACGATGGTCAAGTTGCATTTCCTCATCGTCATTGTTACATAAAGCAGTTGTGTCTCTAATAAAGTACTATTTCTACCGCTTTGGGTAATCAACTTCTTTCATTGTTCTATCTCTTACTTGAATGAGGAACTCATTTGGACTTACATATAGCATCTGCAACCATCCCCCCAGTGGAAGTTTATATACAACTCCCAACTGTTGCCAACCATTTTCAAAGTTTATATACTCTTCTTCTAAACCAGACGAGTAAACTTTTCGATTACGAAACTTTTAACGATGTTATTCTCGCATTTGACTGCACTCAAAGGTCGTTTTCAAATATAGCACTATAGGATCATTTCGACATAACTATCTACAACCTTTGTGCATTGAAGAAATTTGGAGGTCTCCTGAATATATGTGCTATTCAAGAGATAGGAATGAATGATTACCATTTACAAATATTAGTGATGACAAAATATACATTGCAACATTCCTGGACTCACACTATCACTCTGACTATTTTTGATCCATCTTTTGGGTTCCTGCTACCAATATGTAACACACAGAATGGAGATATTGTTGTTAACAATGGAATTGGAATGCTGGCTAAAATCAATGGAGATGGGATGTAAGAATTTTAATATTAGAACATTGGTGAATTCAATTACAAGGTCTGGGTGCATAGACTGTCTCTACTATCAATATAGAATAAACTTATATGTACTTATTTTTCTTCAGTGGTTCTAGGATTGTAAATATCTATTCTTAGATCTAGCTATCTTCCTGAGCTTTAATTACATTTTTAATGCATAATTATACATCAATAATATTCTGTTGTAATTTCCTATATATACACTTTATTTATACAATTGATAAATCTTTCTATTAAATTATTCAAATCCTATATAATATTAAGTAATCGAAAGGATTTTCCAGTTAATTAAAATAAAAAATTTAATCCTAATTGTCGAAAATGTTAATCTAATTAATTATCAACACTTAAAAAAACCAAACACAATAAATTTCTTAATTAAGTCTTCCTAATGTTATGACATTATTACACGTTCAATTAATCATAAATAATGCAATCTTTAAAATTTACACCATTTTTTAATATTATTCTTGTTAAAAAAATTAACCTCTATACTAATTCAAACCTCAAAAGTTAAATAAATAAATTACATGAAAACCAAAAAAATTTCTCATGAAGGAAAAGATAAACATCATATCAATGTAATTCTAATGGAATTATCTACTTAATATATCGATCAAAATCATTATACAGTGTTAATCCACTTTGAGAAGTGCTAGCAACACAGTCTCTAATACACTCCTAATAACACACTCAATTATATTGGTTAAAAATTACTAAAAACTACTACATCATGAGAGAAAATTATTAAATAGGATGTGAAACCCACAAAATTTTACAATTTTTAATAAATTCTAACCAATAAAATAGACTGTATCTAAAAAATGTGTCAAAGAGTGTCTTCCTATGCGGAAATCGTCGTATATGAAGATCAAAACTCACTTGTTGATATAAAGTGAGAAGCAAATTGGGGGAATGAGGGATCGAAAAATGGATACGAGGATTACTGGCGAATTGGGGAATACTTCAAAGTGGGCCCTAACGTAGGTGTTTCGCTGGAAAATGAAACATAAAAACACTCTTTGTTAAAATGACTTATATAAACTTTTTATTATATAAAATAATTAAAAAATGTGCGGAATCACTTGGAATAATTAAAATAAAAAGGATGATAAATCATATAGTTTATCTCATGCTAACAAACAAAGAAATATTAAGAAGATATTAAAAATATATCGTAGCAAATTTGGAATTTTTTAAACGTCCCTAGTTTTAAATAGATCACGTTTAAAAGCCAAATTCTTTTTATTTAAATGAGGGATTGAAAAGGTTTCTTAAACGCTCTTACAAAAAAATGCCTTTTTTGCCCTTTTAAGCGGGAATTCTAGGAATACACAACCTTGCATTGTCATTTGCGTAAGTACTTATTAATGATAATGAGTGTTTTAATTAAATATGTGACATTGTTCTTCTTACGGAAACTTTGTTTTCTTGAATATCTTTATTTTAAATATAGAGAAGACTAAGGTTGCCAGAATTATTTTCAAGGGATTTCTATAATGAAATTTCACATAGAGTGATGCTTACAGATCCATATTGCAATAAATTTGAAGTTATTATTCTAAAGAAGAATATGCAACTAGTTGGCAACATGGGAAGATCTGGATAGACGAGAGAAGAATTTTTGGGCAACATGGGAAGATCTAGACAACAGTAGTAGTAGTTTAAATGATGAAAAGAGTAACATCTGTCTCATGATGAATACTGAGAAAGTAACATCTAAGGTAAAATCTATTTCTCAAACAAATTCATATTCGTCTAACAGTTATGAATCTGAGTTTGATAAATAAATGTCCTATGACATTCTTCTTGCAAACTCTCATATGATTGCTCTTGAGTATAAGAAATACAAAGAAAACTATCAAGAAGCTATTTTATAAAATGAAATACTTAAGAAAGATCTGAAGAGCATGCATAAGAATCAAACCTTAGATCCTGAAAAGACAATACTCTTATCTGAAGTCGATAGACTAAAGAAAGAGGTCATTAGTTTGAAATATAATCTAGCTAAATTTGTGGATGAGTCTTCAAAACTACAATTGATCTTGAAAATTAGAAGACCTTCATCTGACAAATCTGGCATAGGGTTTGTAGAAGATAAAGACTCTAAACCACCGTCTTCTAAATCTTATTTAAACTTTTGTGGCAAATCTGGACACCCATTTCAAAGGTGTCAACACAAAAGGAAACAAAGGTCAAATAAGACCTTTGGAACTAACACAAAAGGATCCAAAAGTAATTGGGTACCAAAATCTCAAATAATTCTTGTTGTAGATATTCTTAATAGGAAAAAATAGGGATTCGTTCTGGTACCTAGACAATGGATGCTCACGTTACATGACGGGAGAAAGGTCTATTTTCCAAGACCTCCAACCACATAAAAGAACTGTTTCATTTGGAGAAAATAGAAAAGGCAAAATCATTGGTATATGTAAAGTTGGTAAGACACTTTTTCCATCTATAGATAATGTATTGTGTGTTGAAGGACTAAAGTATAACCTGCTTAGCATAAATCAATTTTGTGATAGTAAGTTTGTTATGTTCTTTAACAAGGTATCATGCATAGTCAAGTTTCGTAATCAAAAACCAACTAGTGAATGGAAGCATTGTAGAATGTCCCTTTTTTTTTTTTATTCTCGACGATTGTATAGATATCCGAGATCATCTAAATGGATGTATCGTCAATATGCTCCCAAAGATTAGTTGCTGACGAAAAAATCTCCACGTGTATACGTGAATTTGATTTTTTACATGTAATAAAAATAACCAAGTATTCTTTTCTCCTTGAGTCAAACCCAAATTCGGCAAAAATGAAAAAAAAAAAAGAAAGTTCAGATCCGTAGTGGAGAGCAATATAGGTGACCAAGGCACAATTTTGTTGAAGTTGGTGGTTGGGTTCCATACCCATAGATTCCTCTCTCCGTTGGAAAGACCACTGAATAGAAGCCACCCACGATCTGACGCAATAATTTGAGGATAAACTTTCAGACATGGGTCTGTAAATTCTACTTGGAAATGAGTATAAGAAGAATCGTTTCTAAGAGATTTGTTGAAATCAATACACAGAAATTCGGCAATAGATTGGTCCAGCAATAAAAAAAATTTTGTTGCTGGGGGTCTCTCATATTGTTTAATTGCGAATTGTGGTTTGGAAATTTCTGAATTGAGAAACTGGCAGACACATTTGTATAGAAAAAGGTCTTCTACAAGCAACCACGGAAAAATTTTCAATATTAGTTCCTCTGGGAAAATCATTGTGTTTGTGTTTTTTGTTTTGATCATCGGTGGGTACCACGGTTGATATTTATAGTAAGAATGTGTAGTGTTGTGTCTCTTCATTATCTCTTTGAAGTGTCTCTTTGTATGAAAAATTAGAAGAATTATTGTAAATATAATATCAATTAATCGAATGTATATTATTCGGATGTTATGATTAAATTTGGTTAAAGTATTTAAAATTGAATGTGTTTGAGGGACTAAACATTTCTTTTGCTCATTATGTTTCTCTATGGAATAGTATATGTTTCAAGTAAAAAGTAATTAATTGAGCACACTAATATTTAATACTGTATCGTTAATGGATTTAATATATTTGTTTGACTTTTTGTCGTCTAATGTCTCCATTCGTTTGCTGCTATGTTTGCATTCGTCTGTCACTTCATCTGTTAATAAAAATTACTGATTCAAAGAAACCTTAACAAATTGAGGATTAGTTTAATCAGCTAAAAATGAAGAGAAATGTCCAATTCATATGATCCTGTCGATCTTTCAATTAAAATCCATTATA
This sequence comes from Spatholobus suberectus, assembly GCA_004329165.1. Classification (NCBI taxonomy): domain Eukaryota; kingdom Viridiplantae; phylum Streptophyta; class Magnoliopsida; order Fabales; family Fabaceae; genus Spatholobus; species Spatholobus suberectus. The sequence continues at coordinate 42,479,950 of CM014729.1, forward strand.
ACTGGTTAAAACCTTCAAACACGCATCACTGGAACTCTTTATACCTTAGTAACCAAGAACTATGAATACTAGCTATAATAGCCTCTCTAGAACTGGAAAGTCCACCATCAGTAACAATTGCTACTCATCATATCATATCAAGTATATACAACATAGGAAAGAAAAGAGGGAAAGAAGTGAGATCATTTAATCCACAAATCACGTTTCACAAAATGCATTTTTAAGAATCACACAACACAGAGTAATCACTGTTAGTGATCATCTGAAGTATGCTATGCAAAAGGATTATATTGTTTTCTTTCATCAGTAAACATAGTATATTCTGGAGACCTATTGCATATCACGGTCACTCTTCAAGGAATACTCTTAACCAATCCCAGTAACACTCAGTAGTTGTCAAGATTATTAAGTTTGGTCATACAACAGATACCAAATATCTTTCCACAACGATCCAAAGGCATCTCGGCATGAGCCCACAACTTCTCTGAGATTGAACTAGAGTGCCACTTGTACCAGAGCTCCACAACATCCTTCATAGTTGGATGAAAAGTGGGATCCAACCAACCTTCTCGCATTGCAACTTTAGAATTCTGGCCATACAGCCTACCCCTTGATGTATGACCAGCTCGGATCCGCTGACATTGTCGTCACTTTAACCATGCAAAGCAACTAAGGAAAAGCACGTAGGTACTGTAACACTCTCGTTTCTGTTTATCATTTTTCTATTTATTCAATAATTGTTTTAAGCATTTGGATAAGAATTCAAAAATTTTGAATATGTGGTTGCATTCAGAATAAAGAATATATTTTAATATAAATATTTAATAATTTTTTTTCCTGATCGGAGCTCGGGAAGTTATAAAATGCCCCTGGTTGATTGTAAGTGCATAAGTAGAGACTTTTTGACCTAGAAAAATTTTGAAAAATTATAATACAATAAATTTTAATAGAAAATTATTTTAAATGTTGAAAATTTTAAAAACTCAAAAATTTATAATTATTTGGTATTTATTTGATTTATTTTGCATTTTTAACATAAAATAATTATAAATAATCATATAATAAATTAAATTAATAAAAAATAATAAATCTGATTTATTAGGTGGGTTGGACGTGCTATTCAAGACCAAGCCCAATACCACCATTTAAAAGCCCAAAACTAATTTATTTTACTTAATATTTAATTACCTAATTATCTATTAATTTTATATAAAAAAATAAAAATTCATGGATAATTACAATCATATTTTTTTTATGCCAACTCACTTACTTGGCTGCCAAGTTCCTTCCCAAATGGATAATATCATAACTTTTTAATTAAATATAATTACAAATTGTAAAAACTATTAACCACAAAAATTTCTAATACTTATCCTTTTTAATTCACAACCCTTCAACCATTTTTTCACTCTCCTCTCCATCTTTCTCTTTGCTACACGATCAACTCTACTCTTCCTCTCTTACTCTTTTCAATTTTGATCGCATAGAAACACAAATCTCTTGTTAGTTTATTGGTTTGGAGGCTAGAGGCTTGCTTCTTAGTGTTGTTGCTTGGAGATCACCATAAAAAAAATCCTTCTCCTATTCCTTGTCAAAGCTTCTTGAGGTAGGGGGAGAGTGAGGATTAACCTCTTTATTTTATTGATCAAAAGTTTGTGAGAGAGATTTGGCCCCCAAATCTCTTATAGTTTAGATGTTTTCTTAATTTTTGCTTCTATTATATTTGTTTGATGTTGTAATATACTATTATCTTGTTCTACTTTATAATTTTCTCTATGATTTCTATTAGTTATTTGATGGTTTGTTTGTGGTTTGTATGAGTTGATCATATAATTAAAAGTAAAACAAAAATCATGCCTATTAGTCGATCTATGCTATTCGACTATATTGATGAAAGTAAACAAAAAAATTAATCCTTTTTATTTTGATAAGAAGTAGCTCACGGTCAGTTTTATTCAAATAGGAAGAAAGTTGATTTTTTTTCTTTTACAAACAGATTTTAAAGTTAATATTAAAGTAAATATAAAAAAAGAGTTAGATATAGACTACTACTACAGTATTCAAATTTATTTCGGCAATAAAAAAATTAAAATTACTTTGTGACAACTTATATACATAATTATTATTATACTAATAGTATTAACCATAAATAAATCCATAATGTTTTTAATGTAAATAAAAAGTGATTAGGTTGTTACAAAAGTAAAAATAATAAGCTATTATTAACAAATGATAGATATAGATTATTTTGAATAAAGAAAAAAAAATATGATTAGGAGAATGATAATCGTATTCGGCCATATTAATATAGTTTTATTAAATTATGTTTTCATTTATCTGAAATAAATGTATTTAAGTTGTATTAATATAATATTTAAATTATGTTTTATACATATGATTTTCGTTACAGTTGTATGACACTAAAATAGGTATACATACATGTTTTTGTTGAAGGCCATATTAATATTCCTTTATTAAATTATTTTTATTATTTTAAATATATAAGTTTATAATTATATTTGATGAAAATATAGCATATACATAATATTCTATTTTATAATACATTTAATTACAACTCTACAAAACATAATAAAATAAAACTAACTTGTATATGTATTCTGTTTTCGAAATGTTTAAATATATAATTCAGTTTTATAATATATAAATATCTTTCTATAATAATAATAATAATAATAATAATAATAATAATAATAATAATAATAATAATAAATGATTTATAAAGGAAAAAGAAAATAATTGAGTGTGAAAACTGAAATACGAAAAAGCGCACAAGAAGGGGGGGGGGGGTTGAATTGTGCCTTGTAAAAACTTTTTCGAAATAAGTAGATCAAACAAAAACGTTTTCAAGCGTAGGGATAGAGAGAAGAAAAACACAGAACGTTTTATATTGGTTCACTCAACCTGAGCTACGTCTAGTCCCTTCACCCAGAAGGTATCCACTAACCAATCTTAGGTTACAAGTATTGATCGCGGCCTCTTCAGGCTTTACAACGCAATCTCCCTAGATTGCTTAATCCAAGTATTCTTTTACACTAAGCCTTTCCAGGCTTTCACAACACACAAGTGTTTTAAGAGGAAGGGTCAACTCACGTAGTGAGGATTTGAAAGATTAAGCTCAAGATCACTTTGAGGATCTTTACAAAACTTTTGCTATCGTCCACTAGACGCTCTTAATAGAGTATTACAAAAGTCTTTACGTTCTTGTTCTTTTTCACAAACTTCGCCTTTTTCTATTCACCTTTTCGGTTTTTTTTTGTTGTTGTTTGTTTTCGTTGGTGCACGTATATATATAGTCTTTAGGAAAAAGATCCGTTGTAGAGAATTTGACTCTTTATGCAATGAGAAGCGTGCAGACTATCTTTTCAGAAATGTTAGGCGTGGCAGTTTGTAGACTTGCACTAAAAGTGAAGGTGTAGGACTACGCTGGCGGCTGTTCTTCTGAACCTTCTTCATTTGTCTTGTCAGATTGATAAGTTGACTTGCTTTATCTATTCTGCTGTGCTTTTGCACTGAATTGATGTTGATGCTTTAAACAGATTTGAACGTTAGTTTACAGGAGTAGTAATATGTAAGTTACGAGACAGACTTAGCATAAATCTAATTGACGTTCAGACTAAAAACTTAGCCGTTTGAATATATGATCTTGGAGACTTGGACGGTCGCTTCCAGTTTGTTCAACTGGACGGTCTTTAAACACGTCTACTGGACGGTCTTTAACATGACAACTGGACGGTCCTTGTTGGCGAGTCTTCTTCTTAGCTGTGACAGGGTTAGTCTATACGCGCAAATATGAACATTAATAAGCTTTGTTATCTTCAAAATATTGAGGGTTTAGACGATTCTACGTCTTTGGTTCCAACAATCTCCCCCTTTTTGATGATGACAAACCTTATTAATTTTTAAGTTTTTGCTAGAAAATAAAGAAGCGCATAAAGAAGTTTTCGAAAGACTTACTATGCTCCCCCTGAGTCGGATATACCAAGTTTTGAATCCATATCAAATATCAGCTTGAATCCATATCAAATATCATACCAAGTATTAAGCATTTTATATAACAGATATAGGATTTAATATAAGCAAAGCAATACTTGAAGTAAAGCAGATCAACTTTGTATTTTATTTAGCTGTTCAGAGCATAAAATTTGACAAGAACATTTGCACAAAAAAAATGCGACGAAGGCAAAAAAGAAAAACAAAAACATAGAACATAATGCTTTCTCCCCCTTTGTCATTATCAAAAAAAACAATAAGAGAAAGAGAGTCGTCATCATAGTCACTGTGGCGGCGACGGAGGAGAAGAAGGTTGAGAAGGATGGAGAAGGGCTTGTTGGTTTTGGAGAATTTGGTAAAGAAGAGTGAAAATAGGTTGAAGTTGGGTAGCAACATATTGTTGAATGGCGAGGTCAATAGAGGGGATGGATGAAGAGGCGAAAGTAAAGACAGGAAGGCTGGCGGAGGTTTGGGAGCCAGGAGTAGGCGGTGGTGGAGGTGTAGGTGAAGCTGGTTGAGAAGGTGGAAGAGCTTCAGAGGGGGAAGGAGGTGCTTCTAGAAACTTTAGGTTTGGCACGTCAAGTTGATAAGGTCGAGGAGGGGTCCAAGGGTAGGGTGGTTGGAAAGTGTTGATGTGGGTAAGAGCAACAATCAAAGTGTATAGGATAGAAGTTTCTGTACCAAGGAGTGGACGCTTATCTGGTGGACGGACAAAGGCAGCTGAAGTGTCCGAAAAGTGAAAGACACGAGCTGGATGCTACGTGAATTCACAGTTCATTGCAATTGGGATATCAGCCTTGTTGTCTGTTGAAACGCCACTGCTAGACGCTTCTTGTTCGCATAGGAACATATGTTGATGCCAGAAGCGTTCAGCATCGGTCTCGTCCATATCTGTATGAAGATGCTGAGCTAGAAACCATTCATGGGAATGGGTTGGATGATGTTGAATTGCAGCTCTGCACGGTAAAGGCAAAGATGGTGCCTTGGTCAGAATTTTCTTCTTCTTGCAATTTTCATCTATGATTGGCAGTCTTGGACAAATGCAGTCTGGTTGGATGCGGATGGATGTGGAAGGTCGAATATGTTGGGATGGAGGAATGAACAACTAATACTTCAAGAATGCTGAACCTTTGAGAGTGTTGCAGAACATATGCTCAAAGGCGGATGGAAAGAATCCATCTTCTTCCGAATCTATAGGCCGAAACTTCAAATCTGCAGGCCGTAGATGAATGATCTGCTCGTCCGTTGGTCCTCTTTGTTATAGAGCTTTCTCGGTGTCTTCGACTGGAGGTACTCTGTGTTGAAGTACTCTAGGAGGATGAGCATTTATGCGCCAGGCTCGTACAACTTTAGGATACCGTTGTTTGATAAACCGCTTGAGCGACAAGTGTTCAATGGCTCCAGGAGGTAGTGCTAGGTATTCTTCTGACGGCTGATGGACATAGTCGTCCATGTACTTCTCCATGACGATCGGAGAGTAGTCAAAACCAAAGTCTGGTTCAGGAAGCTCTGGATGCAGAATGATGGCATTGTCGTCCAGGAGGTTTTGGAAATTGCCTTCAACAAAAAGTAGAGGCCATTTCTGTTTGGTTTGTGCCAAGGTTTATGAGGAAGAGGTAGGTGAGGAGATGATGGTTGAGGAGGGAGGTGATTTAGGAGGTTTAATGGAGAGGTAAGTTTTTGAGATATCGGGGGTAGGAATGGTGTAGGTATAACCTTCATCACCAGGTAGCAACATTTCTGGTTCAGGTGTGGCTTGTGTTTCGGTTTGTGGTTGGGTAAGAGGTTCATATGGTTCAATGAGGATAGATTCGATAAAATCATTTACAGGTTCATCAGCAGCAACATGAGAGGAAAGCTTACGTTTCTTGGACTGTGCTTCCCCTGGCAATGTGTCTACTAGTCGTTTGGGTGAGGTAGATGGTTGGGATTGTGGTTGAACAGGAACAGCATCCATGGCAGCTTTCTGTTTCTTGACAAGCTTACCAATTGGCTCATCGTCTTCATCATCAGAGGCAACGATCAACTGTCTCTTAGCGAGAATTGTAGTTGGTGCAAAAGAAATAGCAAATGCAACAATAGGAGTAGCTGCAAGGGGAGCAGGCGAAGCTGAAGGTCGTTGGGTCTTGGACCTTGTAGCTTTGGTCGCTTGCGCCTTGGACTACCTCCTTCTGGTGGACGATCTGGCAACAATTGGATTTTCAAACAGTACCTCGTCGTCCATTGGTGCAGCATGCCGGACGACTGGCGCTACTGTTTGTAGGGGTGCCATCTCAACAGCTTCTTCTTTGACGTCCACTGATTTTGGACGTGGTCTCTAAAGGCTTCAGCACGAACCCAGCCTTCATCTGCGCAACATTGTTGCGTTCAAACGGCAATTGTGTGAATCTATGGCCACCACCCAAAATCCGAATCTTGTTTTGCTCCCCAAGAGAAAGAGCAAAGAAAGCATGAAATACATACTGTTGCCAGAAGATTCTGTTAAGAAGTGCGGCATAGGTAATCTGGTCGCGCTCCCCGCGTCCTCTCATGGTCCTGAAGATGTTGCTCAGGATGAGGTGTGGCAGGTTGAACTGTTGACCAGTGATAATGTGGAACAACGCGAACCGGTGCAGGAAGGTAATGCTGTCCTTAGATTCAGCCTTGTGAAGAATTTCCTTATTCAGAAACTGTTGGAATATCTTCCCTTCTTTCGTCAGTTTGCTGTACTCGACTAGGCTTTGTCCTTCGGGACCTATTAGTGCAACATCAACTATGTCATGTCCTCTAAAGCTGTCTTCCCAGCCGTTTTTTATGCAAGATCCAGCCCGCTCACAGCCAATGGCTTGGGCGACAGAGCCTAGGTCCAGTGTGACCTTAACTCCCAGAACGGTTCCATTGATGTCCGTCTTTGAGAAAACGGCAGAATTCCAAAACTGTCGGATGAGTTCTGGGTATATGATTTCATTCAGGTGGAAGTAGTTGAGAATTCCACATTTGAGAAAGTTATCCTTTACATATACCCCCATGTCGTCGAGAGCTTGGATATCGAAGCGGCTTTCAATGAGAACAACAGCCTTGTCTAGGCTCTCCACACGAGCCACGACCTTTACAGCGGGACCAGCTATTTCAGTCGCCATATCTGAGAGCTTGAAGGAAGGTTAGGGTTTGAGAAGTTGAGGGAGTTCAGGTAGATTTGAAAAGAGGTGAGTATTTAGTTTGGGTTTGAGTGTATATGACGAAACCGAAGAGTTTTGCTTTTGGCGGTTCTTTTACTTTCGAAGAGAGAGGTGATGTGTAATAAATGCTGAGTCAGGCGCTTACATTTCTCGAGGTTGATTATACGGTGCATAAGTGACTCAGACCAAAAAGAAAGCATTTATTTTAAATCATTTTCAGAGAAAACATGATTAACTATGGATAAGGATGCACACACAAATGAAAGCCGTTTATGGAATGCAAAAAAATGCAAGTGGACGATGAATTATTGGACGCTATGAAAACATTGGACGTTACCGAACCTTGGACGATCAAGGCATGTTGAATAAAACTATTCACTTATAAATTCCATACCTATAAGATCTCGAATATGGATGAGTTTCAGGAAGGGGTTTTGTAAATATATCTGCCAATTGATTTTCAGTGTTAATAAACTGAATATCGACAACTCCCTTTTGAACATAATCTCTTATAAAATGATGTTTTATTTCAATATGCTTTGCCCTAGAATGCAAGATAGGATTTTTTGACAGATTTATAGCAGCAGTGTTATCACAGAAGATAGGAATGTTACTCTCGTAGATACTGTAGTCTTCTAACTGATGCTTGATCCATAAGAGTTGTGAGCAACAAGACGTAGCTGAGACATACTCTGCTTCCACTGTGGATAGGGCAATTGTCCCTTGTCTTTTACTCGTCTAGGAGACTAGATTCCCACCAATGAGGTGACATCCTCCACTGGTGCTTTTGCGTTCTACTCTATCTCCCACATAGTCAGCATCGCAAAAACCAACTAATCTGTATTCTTTGGTTGACTTAAAACATAAACCAAGATTAGTGGTTCTTTTTAAGTATCTAAAGATTCTCTTAACTGTTGTTAGATGAGTTTCTCTAGGATCAGACTGAAAGCGAGCACATAGACATACATTGAACATAATGTCAGGTCTGGACGCTGTGAGATATAAAAGGGATCCAATCATACCGCAATATGTAGATTGATCTACCTTTTTAGAAGTGTCGTCTAGGCTAAGTATTGATGATGGATGCATGGGTGTACTCATTTCTTTTGCATCATCCTTCTTATACTTTTTCAGAAGTTCGTTGACATACTTTGTCTGATGTATGAATATGCCATTTCCAGTCTACTTTACTTGCAACCTCAGGAAGAATTTTAGTTCTCCCATCATACTCATCTTGAATTCTGCTGTCATAATCTTAGAAAAATCCTTGCATAAACCGTCATTAGTAACTCTAAAAATAATGTCGTTTACATATATTTGTGCAATGATAAAATGTGTTTTGACGTCTTTGCGAAAGAGAATGGTATCTACTTTTCCTCTAGAGAAACCATTTTCTAAAAGAAAAGAACTTAGTTTTTCATACCAAGCTCTTGGAGCTTGTTTAAGTCCATACAAGGCCTTTTTAAGTTTGAAAACAGGTTTGGGAAAAGTATCACACTCAAAACCAGGAGGTTGTTTCACATAAACTTCCTCGTTTATTATGTCATTTAAGAATGCACTTTTTACATCCATTTGATAGAACTTCATATTGCTATGAGTAGCAAATGAAAGTAAGATGCGAATGGCTTCTAATCTAGCTACTGGTGCAAAAGTTTCGGTGAAGTCTATACCTTCTTGTTGAGAGTAGCCATGAGCTACAAGTCTTGCTTTATTTCTTACCACATTGCCAGCTTCATCAAGCTTGTTGCGGAATACCCACTTTGTTCCAATGATAGACTTGTCCTTGGGTGCAGGAACTAGCATCCAGACATCATTCTTTTCAAATTGACTAAGTTCGTCCTTCATGGCGCTAACCCAACCATCGTCCAGGAGAGCTTCGTCCACTGTCTTTGGTTCCAGTTGAGAAATCAAGGCAGTTTGAGCTTGCTCCTTGAAGGTCGATCTTGTCCTAACATGATCTTGAACGTTTCCAAGAATTTGATTATCTGGATGATAGGTCTTCATTTGCCAAGAGTGTCCAGTTGGTTCTTTTCTTTTGCTTTTGAATCGTCCATCTGATCTCTGGACGCTAAAGGTCTGGCATCGTCTAGCTTCATCTCTGCAAATGAATCGTCTAGCTTTGATATTTCATTATCAGGCTTTTTGTCATTGAACTTAACGTGGGTGGCTTCTTCAACTGCTAAGGTTCTAGAGTTGTAAACTCTATAAACCTTGGATGTTTCAGAATAGCCAAACAATATTCCATCATCACACTTTGAATCAAACTTACCAAGGTTGTCCTTAGTGTTTAGAATGAAACATTGACATCCAAAAGGATGAAGATATGATATGTTGGGTTTTTGTCCTTTCCACAGTTCATAGGGAGTCTTTGTCAGAATAGATCTTATAAAAATTCTATTTTGTAAATAACATGCAGTGTTTACGGCTTCAGCCCAAAAATGCTTAGGAGTTGAGTTATCGTTTAGCATGGTTCTAGCCATTTCTAGCAATGACCTGTTCTTTCTCTCTACCACACCATTTTGTTGTGGTGTTCATGGTACAGAGAAGTTGTGGAGAATTCCGTTCTCCTCACAGAACCCTTGAAAACTTTCGTTTTCAAACTCCCCTCCGTGATCACTTCTAATTGAAGCTATACAAACACCTTTTTCATTTTGTATCCTTTTGCAAAAAGTAGAAAAGATTTTATAAGACTCATCCTTATGTTTTAAGAACATAACCCATGTCCATCTAGAGTAGTCATCCACTATGACTAGTCCATATCATTTTCCGCTCAGGGAAGCTGTTCTAGTTGGACCGAACAAGTCAATATGTAATAGCTCAAGAGGTCTAGTTGTGGAAACAGTATTTTTTGATTCAAAAGAGCTTTTTACTTGTTTCCCTTTTTGACAAGCATCACAGAGAATATCAAACTTGTAAGCAAGATTTGGAAGTCCTCTTATGAGGTTATGCTTATTTTGCTTTGAGATTAATCTCAAACTTGCATGTCCAAGCTTCTTATGCCAAGTCCATTGATTTTCCTTGATGGATACTAGACAAGATACATTTTGATTTGTGAGGTCAACTAGATCAATCTTATAAAGATTGCTTTGCCTTTTAGCAGAGAATAATATAGATCCATCTAGATTCTTGACAGTACATTTGTCTTTGTCAAAGGAGACATTGTGTCCACTGTCACATAATTGACTTATGCTCAGTAGATTATGTTTGAGGCCTTCAACATACAAAACATTTTCAATAGAAAGGAAGGAATGCTTACCGATTGTTCCTATACCTGTGATCTTTCCCTTCTGGTTTCCTCCAAAGGTGACCCACCCACCATTCTTGGGTTGCAGGCTTTGGAACATACACCTTTCTCCTGTCATGTATTGTGAGCAACCACTGTCCAGGTACCATAACTGGGGTCTTCTTTCAGTTGTCAAGCAAATCTGCAACAGGTATTATCATGGACTTAGGTACCCAAATAGACTTGGTCCTTTTCGATTAGTTCTGAAGGCATTAGACGCCTTCTTTGTTGGACGATATCTACATTGTGTTGATTCATGCCCATTCTTTCCATATATTTACAAAAGGTTATATTTTTACCAGGTTTGTAGTTTTCTTCTTTAACAAAACCAAGTCCAGATTTGTCATGAGGACTTCTTCTATACGATAGAATTTTGTCTAGATTTTCAGTTCCACTGACAAATTTAGATAAACTTTCTTTTAGATGAGTAACTTCTTTTTGAAGTTCTAAGACTTCATGAGAAGATGTTTCTTCTAAAATATTTTTAGTTTTCAAAACCTCATTTTCTTTCAAGTCCTTTTTATGCTCTTCATTGAGCAAATTGAATTCTTTTTTTATTTTTGAAAATTTCTTTTTCAGTTCCCTATATCCTACTGAAAGAGTTGAGGAGTTAGCAAGCAAGTCATTATAAGCTTCTTGTAAGGAGATTAAGTTGTCGAAGTTTACCTCTTCGTCTTGCTCATTGTCTAAGCTATCAGAGCTGGTTCCTGCCATGAGACACAGGTTGGCTTCTTCTTCTCCTTCTTCATCTGATGAAGATAGGTCCATGTCTTCCCAAGTAGCCATGAGAGCCTTTTTCTTGAAGAATGTCCTCTTTTTGTTTTTTTGTAGACTGGGACATTCAGCTCTGAAATGTCCAAGGTTCTTGCATTCATAGCATATTAAAGGACTTTTTTCTTTTGGAGTTTTGTTAAACTTCTTTGTGAAGTTTTGGGCTCTTGATCCTCCTTTCTTCCTCCACATAGCCTATATTTTCCTTGAGATGAAGGATATCTCATCCTCATCAAAGTCGTCCTTCTCAAATACTTCCTCAGAGGATTCTTCCACATTTAGTGCCTTGGACACTGATCCTCTGGATGGTCACTGGACGCTTAGAACGATGGACTTCTTCTTCTGTCCTTCGTCTTGCTTCAACTCCAGTTCGTGTACTTTAAGAGTTCCAAGTAACTCTTCTATTGAGAGTGTTTTTAGATCCTTGGAAGCTCTTAAGACTGTAACCTACAGTCTCCATTGCCTAGGCAAACTTCTCAAGATTTTGTCAATGTAATCATAATTATCATAGGTTTTGCCTAAGGACCTCAGGTTGTTGTTATGGTTTGAAATCTACCAAACATAAGTTCGATAGTTTCATTTTCTTCCATAGTAAATAGTTCATATTGTCTTACGAGTAAGCTCAATTTGGACCTATTTACTTGTGATGTGCCCTCGTAAGCAAGAGCGAGGGTGTCCCACATTTTCTTAGCATTTTTTAGACTGTGTACCTTTTCATATTCAGATTCAGATAAGGCACACATCATAGCATTTCTAGCCTTTGAGTTTAGGAGATACCTCTGTTTGTGAGATTCTGTCCATTGACTTCTTGGGAGTTCCACTCCATCATGGTCAAGGGGCAGGTAGTCGTCAGTTTCTACTACGTCCCACATGTCTATGTGACATGCATTAAAGAATGCTATCATTCTTTCCTTTCAGTAATCGTAGTTTTGACCTTTGAAAAGAGGCGGTCTGTTAACGGCTTGTCCTTCGTTCTCCATGAGTGATCAGGATTGTTTTTACCCCTGTAGTGTTAAATGCTCAACCTTAAGAGGCCGAGCTCTGATACCATTGAAATACGAAAAAGTGCACAAGAAGGGAAGGGTTGAATTGTGCCTTGTAAAAACTTTTTCGAAATAAGTAGATCAAACAAAAACGTTTTCAAGCGTAGGGATAGATAGAAGAAAAACACAGAATGTTTTATACTGGTTCACTCAACCTGAGCTACGTCCAGTCCCTTCACCCAGAAGGTATCCACTAACCAATCTTAGGTTACAAGTATTGTTCGCGGCCTCTTCAGGCTTTACAACGCAATCTCCCTAGATTGCTTAACCCAAGTATTCTTTTACACTAAGTCTCTCCAGGCTTTCACAACACACAAGTGTTTTAAGAGGACGAGTCAACTCACGTAGTGAGGATTTGAAAGATTAAGCTCAAGATCACTTTGAGGATCTTTACAAAACTTTTGCTATCGTGCACTGGACGCTCTTAACAGAGTATTACAAAAGTCTTTACGTTCTTGTTCTTTTTCACAGACTTCGCCTTTTTTTATTCACCTTTTCTTTTTTTTGTTGTTGTTATTTGTTTTTGTTGGTGCACGTATATATATAGTCTTCAAGAAAAAGATCTGTTGTAGAGAATTTGACTCTTTACGCAATGAGAAGCGTGCAGACTATCTTTTCAGAAATATCAGGCGTGGCAGTTTGTAAACTTGCACTAAAAGTGAAGGTGTATGACTGCGCTGGCGGTTGTTCTTCTGAACCTTCTTCATTTGTCTTGTCAGCTTGATAAGTTGACTTGTTTTATCTATTCTGCTGTGCTTTTGCACTGAATTGTTGTTGATGCTTCAAACAGATTTGAACGTTAGTTCACAGGAGTAGTAATATGTAAGTTACGAGGCAGACTTAGCATAAATCTAATTGACGTTTAGACTAAAAACTTAGCCATTTGAATATATGATCTTGGAGACTTGGACGGTCGCTTCCAGTTTGTTCAACTGGACGGTCTTTAAACACGTCTGCTGGACGGTCTTTGACACATCTGCTGGACGGTCCTTGTTGGCAAGTCTTCTTCTTAGCTGTGACAGGGTTAGTCTATACGCGCAAATATGAACATTAATAAGCTTTGTTATCTTCAAAACATTGAGGGTTTAGACGCTTCTACACTTTGGTTCCAACAAAAACTGTATGTGTGTGTGTATCATTTTTTTATAATAAGAAGAAAATATAGTATATTTAAATATTTAGTTATTAAGTATAAAAAATTTAAAATTTTAGATAATTATATTAATAAAACTGAAAAATTTTTAAATAAAAAATTAAATATATATATATATTAAATAATTATTCTGTAAAATATTATAATTATTAAAATTTAATTTGAATATAATAATATTATTTAAGAATTATCTCTGTGAATTGATTAACTGTCTTTGTCTTTTGAAATTTTGTTAGATGATCCGAAGAATAGTATTGTAACTTAATATTTAGCATGAATTAATGTTATGAGTTGAATAATGAATAAGGACCATGTAGTGATGGCATGTGTGCTTATGATGAGTTTGTTCAATTGAGGACCATGCTGTGAAAGCATGTGTGCCTGTGGAATGAAAAGTTACAGTTTGGTACACTATGGAATGAAGACAGAGACCACTGATAAGGTCTAGAGAGTACTGGTATCAAGTTATGAAAGTTTTATGGTTAGGGTAGCTCCTTGGATGTCGGGACAATCATGTAACTGACTTAATAACCCTAACACCAGGATTGGTGTAGTGTATACCCCTTAAGGAGCTGCGCACTCGTTTCTCGAGAAAAATGAAGATGATGATGATGTTGGTACCATGATGAGGGGGATACGAGCTCCTAATCACTTCCCAGGATGGATGATGATTGATGATAATCATTTGTAGGGGTATGGATCCATACAAGTTATGAAAGTCTAGGTTGTTTCATGATGACTTAGGTCAGACTCTAGGTCCTCCATTGCATTTGTTTGCCGATAATTTGTTTATTATTTAGGTTGTAGGTTAGTCCTATAAATCTTTTGTGAAAATAATTTGAGGTTATATACATCCTCACTTTTTTGCTTTGTTTCTCTATTCTGTATATGTGTTTGTGTCATATTATAAAGATAGAGGATGCTCACGTCGAGGATGCTAAAACTAGGAAGAATTCAAAGGAAGGTGATGCCATAGAAGAATTATTATAACTGTAGTATACACTTTATGCTTTGTTCTAGGACAAGGGTGGAATTGTGTATAGTCACTGTTCTGACTTAAGTCCTTCTTGAAGGATAGTTATTTATTTTTCTGGTCATGTATTTATTCTATAACAAGATTTAAAGTAATCATATTAATAATAGTGATGTATGTTTATTATTGGCATATATGATGTTTACATCAAACTTGAACATATGTTGTTTTATAATTTCAGAATTGCATCGAAAAATATTTTTTTCATAATTAAAAAAAATCTCTCTCAATTTAATTAACATACATTTAATAAATTGTGAAAATAAGTGTCAATGTAATTGAGTGTCACAGGCAAAATCCTCGAACCTTAACCGGTCAAGCACCAGGTAATGCCCGCCCACCCCCCATCTTGGCTACTTTGGACGGTTAAGCTTTGAAGAAGCACCTTGCAGTGTCTCATAACTCATGAAATTTAACACATAGGGCCACACCAAACGTGACAGAGAAACAGTATAAGAAGAAGAAGAAATCAATCAAGTTATGAAGGGACAATGGACAACACCACCCACGTATTTATACTAACAGAAATGTACGAAAAAGCATTTAAAGGCATAGGACTTTCAAATGTTGGAAACGACGTAAGGGATTAATTGCATTTAAAGTTGTTCACAGAAATTCTTAACAGTTGAAAGGTAAGCCAATTGGCAACTATCGAATAAGTTGCACGCAAAATAATAACAAACAATTACAAAGCTCCTCGAACGCAGAAACGACGCACAACATACATCCCTCGGCCTCCTCCTTTTGGCCACTAACTTTCCAGGTCATGGTATAGAACGGTAACTTGGCACAAGGCAAGGTCAAAACCATTCTCCAACTTTGAGGCAGCCTCCATCTTGAGTTCTCCTTTTCAATCTCAAAATTATCTTTTTCAAGCGTCCTATAAAATGGGTAAAAATAAATAAATTAGGCTTTCAAAACCAGCCCATTTAAAATTAGGTATGTTTAAAAAATTGATACACACAATTAGTAAACAACGATTTCGGCAAAAAAAATAGTAAGCGAAGCTTCATTTCTCAGTAGTGCACGAAATATGATATTCACACCCCATTTGCCAACTCTTCCATTCTGCCTGCACTTAAATGCATTCAAAAACGCGAATTTGGTTTCACTTCACCATTCATTAAAGTGGATTCAAAAAACGCTTGAGTAGTCTGCTTAATAAACTAATTTTTTTTATCAGTTAAATTGCTTCTGCTTTTCATTTTGGAATGATTTTCTCTTTTCTTCCACATAACTTTAGCAGAAACTTACTTACATGAAACAGAAACAGTTTTGTCACTCACTATAGAAATTTATGGCTTTCAATATTTTGATTATATTTCTTTTTTCCTTGCTTAATGTATGATAAATGAATCGGAAGTTTTAGGTACAAAAAATGTTTTTATGTTTCATTTTCCAGCGAAACACCCACTTTGAGGTATTCCCCAATTCGCCAATAATCCTCTTATCCATCCTTCGATCCCCCATTTCCCCAATTTGATTCTAATTGTGTTGTATGTCTAATCAAAATTATTTGCCACTGGGTTGCTTCTAAAATCTCATTCTTAAATTCATTTGTAATATAATTAGGTTGCTCTCTTTCTTAATTTGCATATTTTTATTCGGATTATACAACTTTTTTTTGCCAATTGAAGACATTAGATATATTAGATATTTCTCTTTTTAATAGGATGGCGTCTTCCTCAAGTTCGAGGTTCACGAATTGGTTTAGGACGTTTACATCAAAGTTAAATCCAAAAAAGGTACCATATTAGTTTTTGAAAAAAAATATATTTTAAAACATATATGAAGTTTATTTCTGTTTTATCTGATATAGGATTGTATGAAGATTAGCAAGACTTTTTTTAACTATTGGGGGGATTCTCTTATAACTGGAATAACGAAATTAATGGATCCATCTGGAAATATTTCAAGTGTTTATGTTTCTGGCAAACATGATAATCCAACATTCATAAGTGGTGCCTTGAATATGCGAGATTTTTATCAGTTGAGAGAAGTTCATGTTGTAGTATTCCATTATATGGGAGACAACTTTTTTAACGTTAGTATTTATAAGATCTGTGACCTGGGATATGTTGAAATTAAGTACCCTACTCCAAGTATAAGTGTCAGACTTGCTCGTTATGTATTTTCGGAGGATTTCTATAGAACTATAAAGACCTCTTTGGATCCAAACAAGATATATTAAACCAATTCTAATTATTGTTTATATAGAAAATTTCATTTTATACAATTTTTCATACCTATTTATTTGTTCTATGACCAGGAATTTATAGAGCTTGGTGCTACATTTACATCTCTGTTGAAGGAGCATTTGGTTTTGGGCAATGTTGAAGTTGCTGATCCAGAGGGAAATATTTCCGTTCTGCAACTATCACATGATTTAAACAGGCTGCTTATTTTTTCTGCAAGTGTCTTAAAAATGGCTAACTTTTACCAGCTTCAAACAATGCATCAAGCATGGTTTCATTATGTAGGAGATAACAAATTTAAAATGAGAATTGTTGGTCTTAATAACACTGAAATTCCTTATCCTATAACCGCTGAAGACTCTTACCAAGTAGAGAAAGATGTTTTACAAGAGAATGTGCATAATGATGGCATTAATAGAAGCTAGATTAGAATCTTATCGATACCCGATGCTAAGAATGGACAAGCATTGGTCAGTTAATCAATTATTTAATTTTAAAATTATTCTTTTTATCCTTTATGAAGATATATATTTTAATGAAATGCTTATTATTGCAGTCCCTGCCAGCAAAAATTGTGAAGAAATTTATTCCTAAGAGACAAAAAAGGATTTATATAGAAGACAATGAAGGAAACATGTACCAATGCATGCTTGGAGGAGGGGGAAGGAGAACAAATGAATGCTATCTAGCTGATGGTTGGTACAACTTTGTCAGGAGTAATCGTCTTCGAGCTGGAGATGCTGTTCATTTTTCCTTTTTCCACGATCCAAAAATCCTTTTTGTAACCATTAACTAAAGACAGGTTGTTGAGTTTATAAGTTTATGGTTATGGTATGGTAACTTTGAATTTTAAACCATCTTGGTGACAAAACATTTATTAGCATTTTGATTACAAAGAACAACAATTATTTTGAAATGATTTATAATTTAAATTATGCTTCCTTGAATTTTTTTTCTGTCTAAGTTATACTATTTTATCCATATTGTGATTATTCATCTTGTGATATAATATTTTAAAATAAAATAACGGATCCACATTGACAGCAACATTTTGAAGTTGTGTGTGTCTTTTTATCTTCTATGCAAAACTGGGTAGTAACTAAAAACCACATAATGTTACACCCTAAAAATTAATAACCAACGATGTTGCAAGGATCTAAAGAAATATGGAAAGAAGGAAAGAAATAGAAGCAATTAAATTCAAATTGATATATAAACAAAAATCATAATATTGTCTTTGTGTATATATTGATTAAGGTGTATAATGCTAAATTACTTGATTTTAAAATTTATTGTACAAAATAGTTGGTTACTTTATAGAGCGTAAAAATATAATTGAGATATATTAAAGATACCGTGCATTGCAAGGGTTTCAAACTAGCAATACAAATATGCAAAAGTAACTCATTTCTTGATACCAAAACAGCCAATACAACACATGATAAATTTTCTCCAAAATACTTTCATGTACGTAAATTTAAAAGGCAATATAATTTGATTTGATCTAGAAAATTGCCACTTCAGCTCTCCATTTGCCTCTGAAGTTTCAACACTAAATTATCGAAGGCCTGATAATTCGTTACAACTTACAATGGCAGCTCAAATAAAAATATATAAAGACTAATAGGTTTATGATAAAAAGGACAACTGCATCCTTTACAAGGTAATGTTTTCAGACATATGTGTTTTCCCCTTCTTTGTCAAAATTCTCAAAATAAAAATTAAAAAAAAAAAAAAAAACTACTTTTTTATTTGCTACCTCAAAGCAACAATTTAGAAACAGCATCTGATTATCATCCACCAGCTTCTGTAGATTGTCGTCTTAACTCTTTATCTGCATTCCTTAGAAATTGATCCCAACCACTCCCTGTGCCGGTATCCAACTAATCAAATGGAACTGCTGTTTTAAGGCCTGGCCTAACAGCACAACGATCTTCCACAATTCTAAACTCCACATCATCTCCTTCACTATGAATATGGTCTAATTCATCCCAAGTAAACAACAATGGCAATGTAAAGGCACCCCAAGGGTTGAAATCCACAACCTTAACTCTCTCATCCTTTGTAATGTAAGCATCAAATGTGTAGTTTTTTGACTCAAATTTAGCCCTCACATAATTGTTGAAAAATGCCTTTATCAGTAAAAGGAGATCATTCTTCTTTTCAAGCAGAACAGGATAAAAAGTAGTAACCTCCCGTTGAGAAATTCCAATTAATTTCTGATCCCGTACAAAACATCGAAATTCCATGTCTGGCTGAAGGGATGGATACCATTAACGGAGAGCAAGAAAAAAATTCTGGGGTCTAGTTGAAGATTTATCTGGGCACGAATCATAAGCATGACACAAATCATGGACCAATGAGTCAGATGCTCGAAATAAAAGTGCAATCTCACTGAAACTGGTGCACCGAAGGGTACCAGTAGTGCTTATCCAAGCTGAATCTTTTGGGGCACTCCAATTAAGCTTGGGGAAGACTGCACCCCCAAGGGACTCAATGGATTCCTTAATTTTCAATTCAAGTTCTGGAAAAGAAGGCGGTGGAGAACCTTCTTCTGCTTCATCACCAGATCCCTCTGACACCTGAAAATCTTCTTCCTCATCTGGATTATGAATTCTATTGGGTAAAGCATCTTCATTTAAGACAGATACAGGCAACAGGAAGGGCCCTGAGTCATCAAGAAGGTACTGAATAAATGATTCAGGAAGTTGATGAATTAAGGTCTTGATGGATACAGATTTGAATTTTGGATACCATTCCTGAATCTGGCATCTATTCACTTCTTCCTCTTTCATATTCTGTACCAGTGGTTTCTCTATCAAATAAAACCGGCTGAACTTCCTTTTCTTCAACTATCTGGTATTCAATAACCAATATACAGATTAGAGATTAATGTTGAAACCAAGTAAATAATTAGCTGTCAATATGGGCCAGCGCACCCCACTCAGCCCCAGCCAACATGGGTCAGGGCCAAAACGTCCATAGGACCATGTGGGTTTGGACTTTGGACCAGCACACTAAATTAAAAGAAACAATTAGTCCACGACTTAAATGGGCTGGCTATATGCATTAACAAGAAGCCTGTATATATATGCACCAAAATGCATGCCAATTACCAATAGGAATAACTACAGACATAAAATGTAGTCTATATTACCAAACACCAATAATGCTCTTAAGTTGTTATTAGTATGCAAGACAAATATATATGGATCATTTATTTATTTGTTCTTCACCTTGCATTCTAGTAACAAGAGTTTAGGAAAATAAAAAATGAACTCATCAAACCAATCTAATGATCTACTGCATTACATACTAAGAGAAAGAAATAAGCAATTGAAAATATACGAAAGTGGGGTTTCAGTTACACTTTAAAAAAGACAGGAAACTCGGCATAGCAAATGAAACAAGTACCAGAAGGTGCTTATTGTGTACTTTAAGGGTTTCAATGATATTAAAATTTTAAAATGAAATTGGGAACTTTCAAAATTGCAATGTAACGAAGAGTAGCAAATAAAATGCCTCATTCTTGTTTGTATGAATCAGTTAAAACATATGACAAGTACCCTTATAAAGTTGCTCAAGGCTAGGGTCAATTATTGACAGCAATACAAAGTTATATTAGATCATCAACTTGTATGAGACAAACATAAAGTAGCAATAAATACGATTTCTATGTAAGAAAAGTAGGGGATTCAGGTAAACAATTGTTGAAGGATGCACCAAGTATTGAAAAAAAAGTCAATTGTAGGATGCCATTCATCAAATTTGTAGTATGCCCATATAGTCCATACTGATATTCTTCAAATTTAATCATCTGTTACATCCACACAAATCAATGTTATATTGCCTCTAGTTTGAACAATTTATCATTCTCAAGAAAGGTTATTCATACTTTTGAATAATTATATATATATAATGATCCCTATTTCATCTAGCATCTAAGGCACAGTAAATTATACGATAACCTATGTATAACTTAGTCTAGGGGTGTGCATGGTTCGATTTTTAAAAAAATTTGAACTGAACCATTTGACAATTTGACAAAGTGCTTCAGTTTCTGACCGAACCGATTCTGAACTGAACCATTTTTAAAACTGAACTGGTTTCGAACCAGTTTTTTTGTGAAACCAGTTTTCCAAAGCAGTTTTCAGTTTTTCGGTTTTGTAATACTGGGTTGTAAATGCTTTGTGATCACTGATAAAAGCAAACTGAATCAAATGGGTAGTTATCTCCAAGCCCAGGATCCACCAGTTTTTTAAGACCTTCTGTAGGATCTTGCTGATCAAAAACTTCATCAAACTGCCATATATATCACCAACCAACAAATTAAAAACAAGAAAGGAAAAATATAGTTCTTAATTGTTTATGTAAGATCACTAGGCTGTCATTTGAAAATAATAAACGGTAGGGTGTGAAGAATCACCAAGTATAGTTCTTAATTGCCATGTGCATAACTGCATATCTGCAGACATGAGAATGATATCATTGAATTCATGCTCATGAGAAGAAACTGATTTTTATCTCTACAAAGACAAATATATGTGTTAACAATGAAAACCTTCTGCCTCAAATGCTGTTAAGGGAAAAAGAGCTGCACATATATAAATAATTAAATACTCTTATTGCGCATTTATTTGTGTGTGTGGCTGACAATCAGTTTTAGGATAGTGAATGGGTCTGCTATTTCAAGCTTTTACAAAAGTAACTTTAACTTCTTTTTGAAGAAAGTAACACAAATTGTCGAAAGAATATAAACAAAGAGCTAAAACAGTTCATGTGGTTATGTTTATATCAAATCAGGCAGCATGTCCACTGCAAAGCAGCCTGCCTACATTATTATCATTGAATTTGGGTGCATTTGGAAACATTCGGAAGTGCTGGGAAGTGAAAAAACATAGCTAAATTCAAAGAGCATATTGAGAAAAATTCCACAGAAAAAGAGCTGGCATGCAAACAATAAATCTTGAATGGCACATTGGACCAAAATTGACACTCATCAGCATACATCCTGCTTCCAATGGTGAAAGACTCGGAACTTAGTTGATGCTGCTTCAAAAGCCATCTATGTCGATGTTTGTATTTCAATTCTGTGCATTATGTGAAAAGGAAAAGTGGGAATCTTAATCTGTTCCAAATTCTCAATAAAGTGACCAACATTGGCTCTGTACCGAAAGTGATCCATGTATTTCAAGCCAAAAGAAATTCTAGCAAACTACACTGTATGATATTGACACAGCAACTTGTCTGAAACAAATCTCATCAGGATGCATAAATTAGGTACTATACCTTGATGTTATGCGATAATTTGAACTACCAGAATTCACCATATGACCGCAGTATATGGTACCTATGCTTACAAATCTGGGGACTTTAAGACAGGGACTGGGAATTTGGTTCCAATATGAAGAACAGGTGAAAATTTATGGCCAAAACAGTTGGGGGGAAGGGGTCAGCATCTGGAAATTTGTCCAGGTACTTCAATTATTTTTTTTCTGTATGATGGGTCTTACAGTTCCTAACACTGCAGTAATTTGTTTCACTACCAGTATATATTGATTGGGAAAATTCACATGCAAGACAATCTCATTGCTATTTTGTCATTCCCTATAGACAGATCTAACCCACCTTACTAAACTTGTTCCCTCCTCCATTAACTATTATAAATTTGTTTTATCCTTTCCTGTATTTTGGTTTGACCTGATTGGTGTACAAAACATTTCATAGCAATGCCCTGCTATATATAATATATATGTTTTCTCAATAGTGAAAACATGTCTTCCATCTTACCATTAGGGAGCTAAATATTAAAGCTATGACTGTTGCAACAGAATATCTGCTATATATATGTAGACTAGTGACCTCTAAATGTGAAGAAAATGTAACCTTTTAATAAGATGTCAAGTCTGTGCACCTAGGTACTGCAAAGAAATACAAAATGAGAGCAAAAAGAGATGAGAGTGGGGTTAGGGTGGGACTTGGAATAAGGTAACATTTGTTTTGCCTTCACCAACAAGGCCTTTTCCATAGATAACTTTCAGAGGTAATGACTACACTAAATAGGATACTGATATTTGGCTGGTTTCTTTCTCACAACAATCAAGACAATAATTAGATCCATATCCATCATCTAACATAAACATATACAGATAAAGGATCTCTGACTAAACCAAAGTAACAAACATCAAAAGAATGAAGACAGCGATTTAGATTACACAAAAAAAGTGTGACAGTCAATTCATTGCATACATTAGATATGCACAAACCTGAGTTTTAGGGATTTAGGGATCTTTGTTTTTGATTTGGGAATTGGATTTGGGACGAATTTAGGAATTAGGATGATGAGATTTGCCAATTTGGGGTTTAGGGTTCATGGCTTCGTGCTCAGAATTTAGAAGTCATAAAGCGCGTCACTGCGTTGCATTGTGTGTGTTGCGTAAGACAAGTCGTGCTCGAGGAAACAAAATTTCAATATATCACTTCAATTAGAAATATTAAAATTTAGAACAAAAGTAGTGTAATCTTGAAACACATAAAAGCTTACAAGGAAACACATCATATGCAATTTTAAAGGATTGTACACACATAACAAGCATATTTGAGTATACTTGAAGTCATTAGCTAAATTGGAAAACAAGTGATGGTGTATATATATATATATATAACACAATTAATAATACACAAAACTAAGAATAGGAATTCAGTGGAACCATGCAATGATTTTAAAATATGAAAGTAAATTCTTGTAAAGAAACGATCTTATTTAGGTATATTATTACTTAAGTCTGCACTCTTTCCACAAATACACTAGTCTAACATTCACAGAGCAAGGTGAATACTGAAATTCCTCTCTTCCAGTTCAACATTCACAGAGCACAAAATAAAGGAAAACAGAATCAGTTTTCAACAAAGCTTACAACAAGCATGTTGGACAATTTCTATCATTTTAATAATAATGCCTAAAAACTGTATTGATTAAAATAAGATTGAAAGAAAAGATAACAGAAGCATGACTGAATCGTGTTAATTAAATACATAAACAATACATCAAGTTCTCAAGTCAAGTGTATAGCCTTACTTTTAATGGTGGAAAGAAGGTTCTAAATTGCGGACCGCAACACGTGTTGCGGCCGCAATATTGCGGTTGCGGAGCTACCCGCAACCGCATCGGACCGCAATTGCGATGTGATCTCAAATCACACGTTTTGCCGCAACGCAACACTGTTTCGTCCGCAAGGGAACCGTTACGTCCGCAACGCAACGCAATGACACAGTACCTCTGTTCTGTTCCATTTTTGGGTCAAAAAAAAAAATCAAAGAATCAAATCAAACTCACAGCTTCAATTCATTCAAATCTTCAATCATCTACTTTTGAATACAAAACACAAGTCAAGACACAGATTCATCACTCACCTCCTCTTTGCAGCTTTTCCCCCAAATCTCCCGTGATGCTCTGCATTTATCACTTTTTTTTGCCTCTGTTTCTTTACGATCTCAGATTCACACTGATGATTGATCTGAATTTTTTGATGGAAGAGGAAAGGTGAGTGAACTAAAGGGAAAGGGCTTTGATGGGTGGAGTGGATTTTTTTTTTATTTGCTTTAACGCTGGGGGGTAGGGCGCTTCGATTGGGGGGTGTGGCATATTGTTTTGGCTTTAAGTTTAACAAGTGGGGGTAGGAGGGAACTTCGTTTGGGGGGGCGGGGGGTTCGATGGGTGGGGTGGGATATATTTTTTGTTAACACGGGGGGCGCAGGGTGTGAAACATCATTTGGGGGGGGGGGGGGAAAGATATTTTTTGTTGCTTTAACATGGGGGGCAGGGGGGGAACTTCGTAGGTTGGTGGGATTTTTTTGGGCTTTCACGGGTGGGGGAAACTTTGATGGGTTTGGTGGTTTTTTTTTTTTAATGCTTGGTGTTTTTATATAAAAAAAAAGTGAATTTTTAATCTGAAAAATTTAGAGGAGAGGGAGAAATAATTTTATGGAAGAAATGGAGAAAAAAATAGCAATTTTTTAGAAGAAAGATTATTTGATAAAAGAAAATTAAATATTCCTCTAACAAACTATTTCTTTTTTATTATATCTATTTGAGATTTGTTTAGTTTATGTACATTTAAATTTTTTAATTTTGTGTTAATGAGATAATTTATTCTAAATTTATGTCAAACTAATTACTTTTGTGTTCTTGTTGCTTTTTAGATTTGTTTAGATTTATATATCTCAATTTTTATTATAAATCTATTCTAAATTATTCATTAAAATGATACAAAATTTTAAAAATAAATGAAAATCTATATAACCTTATAAATAAAAGATATACTAATAATTATAGAACTTTCTCTATGTTTGGTGCAAACATATTTTAATATCACATCGCAATGGCCGCAATCCGCATCGCAGTAGCCGCAATACCCGCAACCGCAATGGCCGCAATCGCAACTGCAATTTAAAACCATGGTGGAAACAGGTTAGGCTAGGCTTGGCTTTGGCAGGCCTAAGCCTGACCTACATCAAAATTACTAAGCCTATGCCTGTTTAAAAGCCTGCCTTGACCTGCAAGCCTATTTATGTGGCCTAGTTTATATAAGGCCTATAAACAGGCCAATAGGCCTAATAGAAAAAAGTACATATATCAACAATGCTTGAGATTTTTGTTTCAAAAGGCTGAAAATAATATAAATTAGCAATGTTAAAAGTACAGAACAAAATCTAAACAAGCACTGCCAAGTGCCAAATATATAATAGATTCTTTTAGTTTATTTTCAAACCTCAAGTTCATCATCACTACGTAGCCTCTCATCAAAACATGCACAATAAATAAATATTGCAGCTTTTGGATACCAACACACATTATCAATTATCAATTTCCTTACAGTATAATACATCTACCAAACTACCAAACTGACTCTGTAACAAAAGCAATGACGGAGTTGCATAGGGACAATGGTTTCAATCTGACTGCATGAGAATTGGGTATCTCCTGGGAGAAGGGGAAAGGAAGGTATATTTACCTTAAGAATTAGAAACAAGGGATTAGAAGCCAATTTAGTTCCCCTCGTTTGTTTATTATAATATTTTCTACTTATAAAATTTGCCTTTTCAAAGGAACAGAAATGTAGTGCAAAAGGCATTGCCCTTTCAGCCAAACAGAATCGAAGAAACAACCAATTAGACTGAAGCAATATAATTGAAGCTCAGCTCGTTCCAACAAATATTTACTAGAACAGTATGCGTCAAATAAGAGAGAGGTTTTTACTAAAGAAAGCCAAGTTTTTGGTTTTTGCTAAAACATTTTTTAATAACCAAACCAGATTCAATGTCGTTCATGCTTACATACACAGTTCGTTTCGTTCAATCTAAAGAAGGGAAAGGGAAAATGAGCGGGAAACAGAAAGCATACCTTTGTGTTGTTCTAACAGAACCCAACCGGCAGCGTACGGACAGATAACAGGGCGCAGTGTACAGAGATGACGAGTACGGAGGTAACCCCACACCCATTGCCTTTGGGCTTCTGTTCTGGAGGAGAGAAAAAAGAAAGAACCCCATCTCTTGGGCTATAGTGTAGCAGTCCAATGGGAGAAAAAAAAAATCACACCCTAAATACGATCCAATTGTCTATTAACCCAATAGTCTAATTAGTCTAATTAGATTATTTATATAAGTTTCGATGAATTTCTCTATAAGTAATTATAGAAAAAAAAATGCAATAAACACCCTTAAAAGTTAAGATTAGTTTATGCATAAACTAATTTGTAGAAGTTTCTTCATATGAGCTTCTTTAAAAGTTAATTTTTAATTTATGAAGAAGCTAATTTTAATCTATAGAAAAGCTTTTTTTATTTATTTTCTATTCCTATAAGTACTTATAGAAAAGTTTGTCCAAAATGTCCTTAATTTAATTAGTCACCCACCTAATTAGATTAATCTAATTCTCAATTACATGTTTTAACACATATACAATAATTTCTAAATCTTTATTTAACAAAATTTTTAATATTTGGGCTTAAAAATATTTATTCTAACTCACACACATTTGTGACTTATCTAACTCCATTATTTTTCTTCAAAAACTAATTAATTATAAGTTCTTTTAATTATTTAAGTGTAGTAAAAATATAATTGCAAACACAACTATAAAAAAATATTAATTACAAGAATATCAAGCAATTAAAACTATAATTTATTTATTTATATAAATAAGGAAAATAGAAAGAAAAAAAAAAAAGATGTCACACTATTTTCTCTAAGTTTAAATAAACGAGAGTTCCTTCGAATTCTTATTTATTAAAATATAATTCCAAATACAGTTTTAAGCACCAATAATACTAATAATATTAGAATAATCTTATATTTTTCAAATCAGAAAAATTATAAAAAGAGAGGATGTTACAATTACAAAGAGAATGAAAAACTCCGAGATAGACAGGATCGAGAGAGAGGGTGATAAATTAAATTAAGAGTTTAATGTGCATATTTATGTTATGAACAAATTGGAAATTATATTTTATATCATTTTTAAAGTAAATATTTATTTAAATTAATTAATTTGTTATATATAATAATTTATAATTTTTATGTTATAAAGATTGATTTATTTTTTAAGAAATTAAAAAAAATAAAAAGAAAGAGATAATTTTCTCTCCATTTCATGTCACATTGGGAAGGAAGTTTTTTCTTGATGGGTCTCACAAAGAACAAAATTTATCTCTTTATTTCTCTACCTAAACAAATAGTAAAATTTTGATATTTCTATTTTATTTCTTTTTTTTCCATTGTATTTCTATATAGAGAAATGGAGGGTAATTTGGATGAATCTTCTCAAATTCTCTTTTACATGATAAATCATTAGGGGTAAAAATAGATTAGATTTAACAAAACATTGCTTAAACAGGTCTAATCTATGTAAAAATTTAAGACTCAAGTTTACCATGTTACTTGTCATAAGTTTTTTTTAAGCATGACCTAACCTTTTTAAAAGTTTGGCTTGTTTTGTTTGTGTGTGTTTGCTTACACATTTTGGATGTACATTAGAAAACATTTTTGTGTTATAATATGGAAAAAAAATGCAAAAGCTCCATTTATTGCTTTTGTTGGACGTGGATGGATCAATGTCAAATGTTAAAACCAAACATGCACTTAACCTATGTAAAGCCTATTTTATATTAAAGCTTCTAAATAAATCTAAACCATCCTTAATTAGACTAATGGACTAATGGGCTAATGCGAAAAAACTCTATATAAAACAAACTATAAACTATGAAAGTTAAAATCACTAACCAACATGTCGTTGGTACGAGTGAAACTAAACTTGGATCCCTTAAGAAAGATCTCGGGTTCAAACCTTGTGAATAGAAAAAAAATGTGGTTGGGAAGGGATACCCCACTAAAGGTAGCTAGCTGGGGTTTTTGGTAGAGATTAATCATCAGCAAAGTTGATAGATACTTTGCACCTATAACTTGGTGACCCAAAAAATAAAGAGCTTAAAATCACTACCACTCGAGACATAAGAAAAGGGTGGAAATAAGTAAACTAAACTTTATAAGTACCAAGTTTGACTTATTTATATGAGCCTATTTTTAAAGCCTAATATAACCTTCATGGTAATTTACTTAAAAATTCTAACTTGCCATAAGGTCTCTAAATAAGGTAAAAATTTCTCCTTCAATAAGTTTATAGGCTTGACTCTTTGTGTATGTCAACATGCCTAATATTTAGAAATGTAACAAATATATGATTTTAATACATTATAAAAAAATTAATATAATAATAATACTAACAAAAAAACATTATTTATGTTTACTTAAATAGGTTGACTTATTATGCCAAAAAAAACTTTTTAATATAACATTAAATCTAACCTTTTTAACTAAAGAGGCATCATAAAAGCCTCGGCCTAAATATTTCATAAGAAAAGTCTAGTCTAATCTGAAGTTGATAAGTTAGACTATATGCTCTTGTCGAATGGCCTAACCTATTCTCACCCTATTAATTGTTCAAATTACATTTATTTTTCTTATAAACAACATATTATTCTCACATATTTAACAATTAATGCCTATTAATAGAAAAATAGACCCCAAATTTGAATATAAACTTTTATATTAAAATTTAACATTAAAGAATTTATTCTTGTAATCTAAAAAGTTTGATAAGTCATATTAGATCAAAAGCTTATTTGCTTCGTGATTAATGAGTGGAAGATTTACTAGTCAAATGCACTAGTAACAGGGGTGTGCATGATTTATCCCCGTCTCACTAATTTGACTTAATTGAAAATTGATTTTGATGGGTTTGAATTTTAGAAACTAAACTTGATATAGTTTGAAGATGAGTTCAAATTATGTTTAAGATCGTTTCCAACTTGGTATGATATCCTAAATTCTTCTAAAAAATATAAGTTTTTTTTGAATAATTGTGTATTAATAATATAATTTTTGATTTAATAGGTACTATTTTGTATAATATGATATTATATTTATAATGATACTATTTGCTTTGAAATATATATTGTAAAATATATCTTAATTTAAGTTTTATACTTTTCTACTCTATCATTTTTTTTATATAATATGAAACTAAAGGACAAGAAAGCAAAAATTAAATGATAGACAAATAATCACGAAGCAGGGCTTTGTCAACAGCCATTAGAGGATAGATCCAATCTTGGGCAACAATAGCATTTCGAAGACTCTAATAAGCCAACAAGTCAACAACGCAATTCTGCTCTCATGGTATATGTGCAACAGAAAGGCACCGATTCTATTGCATTAGACCTCTAATTTGATGGAAAACGTCCCTGTATTCATGCATACAATTATGGACTTCATCCCCCCTATTCAGTGTATCAATGACCTCAGTACAATTTGACTCATATATGACAGATCTATATCCAAGGTTCTAGCAAGTTTCCAACTAGGATTGATAAAAAATCTATGATCGACCGCAACTTGTGATATCCAAAGAAGAAAAATGAGTTTGGGTGAGTGTTAGTTTGGGTCTCACATATGATAAACTTAAAAAATAGAGTATGAACAATTAACTTTGGACGGGTTCATAGAGGTGTTTATGGGTATTTTTTTTTAGCAACCTATTCAAACTTGTTTAGGTACGAGTTAGGTAACAGGTTTTGATTTACGGACCCGTGAACCCGACCTGTTGAAGTGACATTTTATTAATTTATTATTTTTATATATTTTATATACTAATAATTATTAATTAGTGAAATTACTAATATTGAATAAGACAAAGAGTCAAGACACCCCACACTTGTGAAGTCATGAACCCCTATTAATTTTGAATCACTGTATATTCCATGCATGCCACTATTGTTCTTTTTCTCTCAACTCACATTCTAAGTTTCTTATAAGCTTTATATTAATTTTAGAAATTAGATTGATGAGAAACAAAAGATTTTATAATGTGTCATTGTTAATAATAAAGATTTTATTTTATTAGATAAAGAAAGACCATAACACTAAATACAATAGTTTTATAATGTGTCATAATTTGTACAAAAATATACAATTTTTAAAAAATTCAAGAAAATTTTAAATACACAGACCCAATTAACTAACCTAAACTAACCCATTAATGACTGGGTTGGTTTGGTTTGAGTCTGACAAAAAAAAGAAGCATAAACCCAACCTAACCCAACCTATATTATTTTGATCGGGTAAGGTAACGAGTTTAGCCAAACTCAACTTAATTCGACCCGTGTACACTCTTATAGGTTCGAGTGAAATATTTTTGCTCGTCGGTACCTGAACCCAACCATCTAATACACAAGAAAAATATAATGGAAGAACCAAAGAAGTGTGTTAAATATTTATTTGGGTTAAATATTGTAGAATCACATCAATTTACGTGTGGAAGTGTGTGACAATGACGGTAAAAGATGAATGGGGCAGACTACAATGTGCATAGAAGTGTGGGATGGTGTGTTAAATATTTTATTTTATTTTATTTTTAATCATTTCAAACTTAAAATGGGTAGTGGTAATAGTTTATTATTTTTAATGGATAAGAAAAGGACAAAGTCACAAAGAGAAAGGGTGAGTCTACGTCATTTAATGTTCCGCTTCTTCCGTTTCATCGTCTTATTCATTCTCCTTCTCCCTTAAATTTTAGCTCATGATACCACTACATAAACTATGCTCTATTCCATTTGATGACTCAAGGTTTCTAGAATCTTCTTTCACAACTACACAACAAAACCTTCTTGTTTACTTATCTGTGTCAAAGCTTTGTTTTATCTGTTCGAAACTCTAATAGTCATGGTTGTTAGGCACTTTCGCACTCTTCATCTATATTTTCACAAGAACACCCGACAGAACCCACCCGATATTATCCACTACTTGTCGATCTAAAAACTGACCAATCTGGAAGCTCCCATGGTCAAAAATAGATGGAAAATTACAGTGGTTGGTTTTGGTCAGATTGGCTATTTTGAGCTTGAATTCAATCAAATCCGACTGACAATCACCGCTATTTCCAACCTAATTTTGACAGCTAAAAGCTCTGCCAAAAGAGGATTGCTTGGGCCACATTCTTTAGAAAAACCATGAAGCCATCTACCTATAGCATTTCGAACTAGCCCACCACAACCCATGTGGTTTTTAGCAAGCAACCAACTACCATCTACATTGAGCTTAATGCAAGTACCTGCAGGAGGTGACCAAGCCATCTACTCTACCATTTAATTATGCATAATGTTAAAATTGATATATTAATTTAATAAATTGGGTTGATTCAATTTTGTTTCATATATTATAAAGTCTTAATCAGGTCGGATTTGTGTTTAAATGAATGATCCCATCTAAATGTCAAGTTGTGGAAGGATAAAGTTAAACCCATCCCAACCCATCCCATTCTCACACCTAACTAGTATAGTCTAATTTTTATAATTGTTAGCTATTAATAAAATAAAAGAGATAATAACAAGTATATAGGAATCTTTAAATTCGTGTAAAATTTTAATACATACATAGGCACACATACAAGCAACACACACAAACACAAAATTAATTTAAATTATAGAAAAATGAATTTAAAAAATATTTCTATTAGTATATAAAAATAAACTCATCCTTATATTATAAATTTGAATTTTTATTTTTAAAAGTGAGATAATCTTTGTATGTACTTCCTCATGTGATCATATGACACGTCTTTTGATCTTCATATAAAAATTAATATTTCATATTCTTTAGTTAGTCATTCCTTCAAAGGACATTTTTCACTTTCTTTGGTTTCTTTAACTAATATTTAATGAAATATTCATAAATCAATACTAAGACAATATTCTATCAATTAAAATAATTTTAAACTTTTTAAAATTAAATTTTTTTGTAGGCCTAAGTTTTTATACTTTAATTTTTTTTATTATCAACAATATAATATTTTATTAATTAAACTTTATTTTTATAATTGTAATTGATATTTTTACATTTTACTTATATTTAAAAATACTTTTTTTGAGTATATACTAGACATAATTCAACTACAAAAGCTGGCTTAAGATGATCTCCAACGCACTAAAAATATTCTTCTGTCAATTATTAGAGAATTATGTGAATAATTTTGGTATACTATGGTGGCATGTGGGTAGAACCTATAACCTCATGCATAATACTTATGTGAATATAATCACTTCTAATAAAAAAAATTATACACATTATTAGAAATTGAACTTCGTCAACATGTTTAAAGGACTTTATCAATTACTCCTGTTTGAAATACTTACATGATGCGTCTTACTCTTTCATTTGCCCCCATCCTGACCTAAATAATTTGGATCAGATTAGCATAGACCTAAATAATTTGGATCAGATTAGCATAGGACAAAAATAATCTATTCATCAAATGAGACATTTAAAAACAGGACCAATAATTAATAGAATTGGTGAGACACTTCCATGTGCTATAGGATATATGGGCAGAGTGTGTAAACATGTATTTTAGATTAGTTTATTTAAGATAAACATCGTTTCCTTTTACAGTTCTTTGAAACTTTTTTTTTTTAAATAATTATTCTTTAAAAATAAACTTTCTTAAACATGTCATAAGTGACCAAATTTGTGATTATGAATGAAAATAAATTGGTGAAAATTTGGATTACCTTACATTTAACTTAAATAATAAATGAATAAAAAATTAATTTATAGATAGATTGACAAATAGATATAACTTTTTAGAGTATCTTCTTGTTTGGTAGGTGTGAGACTAATTTTTCATAGTAAAGTCAAATGCTGGCGCGGGAACTCCCTCTAAAGAGTATATATATATATATATATATATATATATATATAGTATGCGATTTTACGAAAAATACCAATTTCATTCACTTAACACGTTGAATTGATGAGGTGAATAGTAACATTTTTCCTTTAATATCAATCTCTTACGAAGTGGATAAAATAATAAGTAAATCAATTAGCTATAAATTGGTTCTATTCTATTTATCTTATATCCTAATATTGAAAAAATAAAAATATTGAATAAAATGAAATAAAAAATCCCCATTAGATGCAATTTTATTTTTCGTTTTATTTTAAATAATGTAAACAATATGAATGTCATTCATTTATGCAATGTCACATATGCAAATGGTGTTGTGTGTAGGGCAGCTCTAGTTTAACGCGTACCGGGTCCAGCCAAATATAGAGGACTTTAATCCAACCGTGGTGTGACGAAGCAATTATGGGTCAAAAATATTTTTAAAATTAAACTGAATATTAAGATGATAATATTTTTAGCTTCATCATTTAACCGATTAAAATTATAGAAAAATAGTTATTGAACTAGATAAGGGACATCCAATTCACAATTTCACTTGACTTGGTTGGCCAGTGTGATGTGATTTTTTAAATTATTTAACGAAGGTGTTCGCTACTTGCTGATTCTTTGACTTACCATAATAATTGATAACGTTAAGGTCGGTAACGAGTCCAAGTGAGTGGAGGTTAACTGGCCTCAGGTTTGCTTTGGATGATAATTTGCTACTATTTGTCTGGGAATGGGAAATGACAGGGAAAGAAAGGAGTGTTTTTGGGTTATATGGGTGAATGGGCCAATCAATGATGTGATATTTTTGATAGTCTTTGTTTATGTTTACAAATAGTATGGGCCACACTTCAATGGACTACTTTTCTCCGTCCTAAAATGAGATTCGTGGTTATTTTAGGAGAAAATAAATTATGTATTGACAATATAAAATAGTTTTATATTGTTATTTAATCATAAACTATCGTCTATGATAAGTTTATTAATTTTTACAATAATTAAAAAGTTATATCAATAATGATTTTTAATTAGTTGACAGTATAAAACTTTTTATATTGACAGTGTGTAGTCATTAAACTTTTATTTTATTCCTTTCTTTTATCTATTATTTTAGAAAACAATATTTTTGATTACTTATTATTTTAAAATTTTGAGATAACATTAGTTATTACCTTTTTATTATACTTTTTATCGAAAAAGGAGAAAAATAATAATATATAAAATGTTAAACTAATAAATATGAGAGATAAATAATATATTAAAAAATTATGAATACTTTTAACACAAACAAAATTATTAATGAGAAAAAGTATATGAATTGATGGTGTAATGTCATCTAATCATAAACTATTATGTGTGATAAGTTTGTTGACTTTGATAATAATCACTTTAAAATCATAACAAAGTTGATTTTTAATTGGTTGACAATGTAAATTTTGCATTCATGAATTATATTTTCTAATTAGTGTGTTACAACTTTAAATGACGGTTTAAAAGAAACAGATATAATATTAAACTGATGCATTAAATTAGTGTTTGAAATTTTAAACTCGGTTAATCTAAACATGACAATATTGTTAACACTATAGTGGATATAAACTATCCCCTTTCATTGTATATCATTGTTTCTAATTCTAAACATGATTTATTATTTAGTTTTTTATTTTTCCATTTGAACGCATTTACCCGTTATTTCAATTTTTGTTAATGTCATAAATTGTCAGGACATGAATTTTGTAACATTGAATCCTAAACAAGGCCTTCATCCAAATAGAGCAATGTAAACTTTAGAAGGGGCAGAAAATAAATGAAGGAAACACAAGAAGGTTATGGGAAACCTCTTTTTCTCAAACGTTTTCGTGTGTTGTTGCTATTTGCAAGTGTAAAGGAGAAAAAGAGGCCAAATAGAAAATGGTTTTGTTTGAAGATTTTCTTGATATTGCAGTTTCACAAATCACAAGAGAAGAAATATTGACAAAAAAATGTAAAGCGATTGATAATCATTTAATATTTTTTATTACTTCATAAATAAGAGCGTATTATGAATCCTTGTATTTTAATCCTCTACGGATTTCACAAGGATGTCCAGCAATCCAACTAATCATCTACACATTGGAGCTAAAATGCTAACTATCGGCATATCTTACCCAAAGAAAACCGTTGTCAAATACCCATACTTCACAAGCCACTTGATTCACTATTTAGAGCTATAAAAACTAGACATGACTCAAACCATGGTTTTTTCTTTGAGTCAGTGCTTCTCAGAGCCAGAATCTCTCTTCTGCCAAAACTTGAACCGCACAGATCTTTGTTCCAGCATCTTCTCTATTTCCTCCATGGCAACCCCTTTGGTCTCGGGTACAAAAACAATGACAAAGAAAATTGCCACAATAGCCACAATTCCAAACATCATGAATGTCCATGCTGTCCCAATAGCTTTTGTCAAGGACAAAAAGGATTCAGAAACAATAAGGTTGGAAATCCAAACAGCTGTGGATGCTATTCCTCCACAAACTCCTCTGTACCTCAAGGGGTAGATCTCAGAGTTGACAACCCATGGAACAGTTCCCATCCCAGGTGAAAAGAAAATGATGTAAAGAGCAAGGCCAATTAGAGCAGCCCAACCATATTTGCTAGGACATCCCCTAGTGTACCATGCCCTATGATCACTGCCACACAATGCCTTTGTGTGCTTATTGGAGATCAAACAAGCCCCAGGTAAGAGCTGCAAATTTAATTGAAAGTAGTGTCAACAAATATGACATGTACAATTATATGTATAGTAGTGTCAACAATTGGAATTGAAATAACTTGTTTTCTATCCCTTCCCTCCCAATAACTGACAGTAGTGTGACTAAGGTCAATACATGTGACATACAAAATCCTGCTATATGTATAATAGTGTCAACAACTGGAATTGAAATAGCTTGTTTTCTAGCCCTTCCCTTCCAATAATTGATCTTGGTGTTGTGAAAAGCAAAATTGAAGCATGAGGTTGGTAAAATGAAAAAGGGTAGAATAGATTTACCTTGTCATCAGCAGCACAAAAACCACAAGATGGTGAAGCCTTTAGGCATGTCATGCAACTCCATTCACCACTGTTCACAGCTGCTTTGTAGTCAGGGCAGGTGTTGTTGAATTGAGAGGTTTGCAAGGCACTAACCATTGGGGCGTGGATTTCACTTTCACGAAAAGTGACAGTTAGGAGAGCCAGAGAGAACACAACACCACACAAACTGATCAGAGCAAGCTTTTTCCTCCCAGTCTTGTCAATGAAGTATATGCTCAAAATTGAGCCAAATGCATTCAGGCCAGATGTGATGAGTGACAGAAGCAGTGCTGTTCTGTTAGATGCGAAACCAGCCAACTGAACAATTGTGGGACTGTAGTACATCACCGTGTTAATCCCCACAAACTGCTGGAAGATTCCGAGGCCCACGCCTGCATATAAACCTCTTCTCACAGCTGTGGTTCTCAAAAGTTTGATTATGCTGATATTCTCTGATGATTCTGCTTCCTTAATTTCCATATCAACTGATTCCTTCAAAGCCTGAATTTCACCTTCAACGTCGTGAGGCGGGTAAATCTTTTTCAGAATCGATTTTGCTTCCTCTTCCCTACCCTGTGCGAACAAAATAAAAACAAAAATGGAGCAGCAGTTAAGATCTACAGTTTCACACATGAATGACAATTGACCAATTTTGATGAACTAACCTTGCGGTACAGCCAACGAGGCGATTCTGGGAGCGTCAACATTAGTATAATTTGTATGAAAGCGGGTACTGCTGCTACTCCTAACATCCACCTCCATGGCTGAGGTGCCTGAATGAAAAATTATGCCTAAATTCATTTAGATCATCACCAAATAACAAGGTGTACTAGAACAAAAGAACAGCAAGACACAAGTGCAAGCATCCAGCACATTTTAATTTAAAACCAACCTTATGTATGCACATGGGAATGGATTCTCTCATGTATTTAACAGGTTATGTTCAAATTTTTTGTGTCAGTTTCTTTCCTGATAGACATTAAATAGGTGAGGCCTATTTAATTTTTATAAGAGAGATGCATATACAAAGAGGACAAAATTTAGAAGCACTTCTTAGGTGTTTCTTGTGTGACCTTCCAATCAAAATTAGAGTTGCACTTTGATAGCCTATACTAACCTTTAATATAAACCTTTATTACATGGATTACAAAGGTGAAATTCTAATTTTGATTAAAACACAGCATCAAAGGTATTTGAGGAGCTGCATCTAAATTTTGTCTGATATAATATTTCAACATGACCTTGTTAAAATTTGACATGAGAAGATCCATTGCATGTGCACCAACATTTCAACATAGACCAGGCATGCATTATCATATCACAAATTTGTAACAAAGAGAGAAGTGATAGCATAGTTTCCCACCTTGGTGAAGGCCAAGTTGATGAGGTAGGAAAGGAACTGTCCCCCAGTGATGAGAAAACTATTAAGGCTGACAAGGGCTCCTCTTACTCTGGTTGGGGAAGCCTCTGAAATGTAGAGGGGGGATGCCATTGAAGCCATGCCAACACCAATGCCAACAAATACTCGACCCACAATGATAACAGCTGGGCTGGGGGCAGCAGCCATGATAACAGACCCAATAAAAAAGAGGGTATCTGCTAGAACAATTCCTTTTTTTCTTCCAAATCGATCGTTGATCCATCCACCAACTGAAGCTCCTATGATTGCTCCAGCAATTGCAGTACTCACTATAGCTTCCTGAGATTTTTTCCATGGTTCACAATTCACACAACATGAGAACACTTACTTTAAACTCATATCAGCACAAATGTTTCACCAACAAGTGTAAAACAAAAACCATAGTTTCAGATTAGCATAACATAACTCAAAAAGTATTCTAGATTTTGTTGCATCCCAATTGGAATTTACTCGCAACTTCAATTCATTGACAAACTATTTCATTAATACGCATGAAATTGAAATCAAACAGCAAGATGAAGAAAAAAATAATAAAGAAAAAGAATCTGACCTTTAGTACATATATTTGATGCCATATAATTATTAAATTGTGGAATTATATTAGAACTAAAGTGTACCACAAGTTACTCCCTTCTTTCAATGAATTGTTTGATTGACTACGCAGGTTAAGAATATAATAGGATTTGGGGGGTTTTCAGTGGTTGCAGTGGCTGGTGCTTAATCTTGCTTTGCTTTGTTGGCCAACACCCCCTAAAGGACCAACCAAGGGAACATTTGTTGAGGCAACACAAGATTGGGACACTTGTCAACCTTTCAGGTGATATTCATTCTTTTTTTATTATTATATAATTATATGGTATATAAAAACAAGAAACATTTATTCATATACACAAGTCACCTGAAATTTTAATTTTTGTTATGTAACACCAGAGTTTAATTTTAATATACTACTAATATAAAGATTTTTAATTTATCAATCAATTAAAAAAATTCTACGTATGATTTTAAAATAAGTATTATAAAAATTAAAAATTTTAATTATATGATAATTCATTATTAAATATCAGTCTAAAAATTTGTATACTGTTAGCATATTTTAATAATTATAATTGGATTTATTTCATTTTGTCACTGTTAACACTGACAGTGTATTTGGTCTGTAGTTAGAGCATTTTCCAAAGCACCCAAACTTGAAAGGAACAAATCCATAAGTTGCAGTTCAATGTGAAGTAAACGTTAAAACAAACACTAACTAAATTCACCGCTTAGAGAGACGTAAGTGTATGTTCAAAGACCGTAGCCGTGGGAAAAGAAAACTGTGTTTATTTAATAAGAATTAAAAAATAATAAATGTAATTAGGCATAGACTAATCCAATATATTAACTGGATCTCACCCCGTGAATCCGGATCAGGTAATCTATTTATCCGTCTGAACCGATTTAAAAGTTCGTGAACCCATATTAAAAATATTATCTTAAAACAAAAAAAAAATCTTAATGTATATAACTACATATATATATATATTACTGAGAAACGGATAAAAATAAAAAGAGCTTTTCAACCACATATTGGACCGAGATTCCTTGTTGATTCAGGTGGCAAAAATCTCAATTTTTAGATAAAATTTCAATTTAAATTTTGTGAATGAAAAAAAAAAAAAAAAAACTCACGAAAAAAAATTACCTGTTAAATAAATCAGCCCAACTCGGGTCAAATTAATTAAAATTTAAAGTGCTTTCAGATAACAACGTTTTATAAAACAAAAATATTAGACGGAGGTTATTTTGTGTAAAGTGTTTGAAGCATGGAAAAACATGCGTTTGTATTTTTCTGCAAGTTGGTGGCTGTGAACAGAGAACATGTAAGGGCATTAAAGTCCATTAAAGTAGGTTGCAATTCACAAGAGTTTTGAATTAATTGAAAGACTGAGATTTCATCAATGATCTCAAAGGAGATTGGTATTACCTGAAGCCAAGTCTTCCTGTCAACTGCGTTGAAATCATCTCTGATATACAAAAGAGCCCCGGATATAACTCCTGCACATACCCATCAATGATGAACCCAATTACAAATAAAATAAAATAATAATAACAACAACAATAATAATATTATTATTATGTGCTTATATTATACGATAAAAATAAACTTCATGTACCCTTATCTAATATATTAATCTATTTAAAGTTTAAAATTAATACGATTCAGAAGCGGTATACAATTTATAACGTATCGTTACTCTATGAGTAACTAAGTATTTTTGAGATTAGAATTTAGAAAAGCATAGGGGAAGCATGGAGATGTAGGTGCTATGATCAGAGGGTGAGAGAAAAGGATCGTTTTATATGGGAAAAACAAAACAGAGAGGCTTAGAGAGAGCACAGGAAAAAAAAAGAAAAATTGAGAGAGAAGAAAATGGTTAAAATGGACTGTGATAACAAAGAGTTTTTTGTTAATTACCAGTGTCATAACCAAAGAGAAGGCCTCCAATTCCAGCAGAGAAAGCAAGGCGAAGAACGTAAGGATTCTTCCAAGAAAGAGACAAACATTCTCTAAAAGCTGACATATCAGCCTCTGGTACACCTCCTTCCATGGCTTAAGGGTGTTCTTCTCTTGAAGAAGAGACACTTTGAGAGAAGAGAAAGAAAACAGGGAAAATTCAACGTTGGTTGTAATTGTTTGAGCAAAAACAGTGTGTTGAGTTTGAGTTATGGGGAGAAGAGGCTCCAATGGGTAGTGTATTTATAATGGGAGAAAACGTTGTGATGACGAGTTTGGACACTAATAATGGACCCAAAATGAATTTTTATTTTACTTATTTATTTTGTAATAAAAAAGATAAATTCCTTTTCTTATCCAAAAAAGAAAATATGAAAGATAAAGACAATAAGTGATCAATCTGACAAGCAAAATATGTTAACAAAAATGGAATTGCCAAAATGGTAAATGAGACCGAGTAAATTAAGACTTTAAATCTCTTTTCTTAAATGCGTTTAATTACGAAAAAAGTAAATATCTTTTTAAATGTTTTCAATTATTAAAAAAATAAATATTGAATGATTTATAATAAGAGTTTATTTATCATGAACTGGTAGTGTGAAAATTTTACACTCTCAATCAATTATAAATTATTTTTGAAATTAACTGTAAAGTAATTATTACAAAAGACAATAAATTTTCTATATATTATAATGTATTATTAGATGACAGTGACAAACAATAGTACACTGTCAGTGTATTTTAATTAAATTTGTATACCAAATATTTTATTTTTTTAATATTTTTATTTTTACCTACTTAATCTATGCGTTTTTTTTTTGGTTACATTACTCTACGCATTTAAATTTGATATATG
This sequence comes from Spatholobus suberectus, assembly GCA_004329165.1. Taxonomy (NCBI): domain Eukaryota; kingdom Viridiplantae; phylum Streptophyta; class Magnoliopsida; order Fabales; family Fabaceae; genus Spatholobus; species Spatholobus suberectus. The sequence continues at coordinate 42,520,704 of CM014729.1, forward strand.
AGATAGATAAAGTAAACAAACTAAATAAATAAATATATATATATATATATATGAGATTGACAAATTAAAACAGAAAATTACCATTTCATTTATTTTTATAAATTTTGGCCTGATTCTACTCATCTCATGTAACTCGTAAATTAGTTAAGTTGGTTAAAAGCTGAATGTACTGATCATGAGTTTTTCTTTTTCTTGTACTATTTGTGCTTTAAAAATCTAAAATTTTAGACTAACGGAAACTCTTCACCTTCTCTCTAGTCCCTCATTTTGATAGCTTCATTTCAATAGTTTTTTTTTTTCCTTTTTTTTTTTTTCCAATAATTGTAGTTATGTAGTGGGTGTTCCATCCCTTCCATCTCCATTTCCCATTTCCCCAGCTAATAAAATTTATTTTGAAAATTGTACTTGCTTTTATTTGTGAAAAAAACTCATGCAAAAGTCTGTTTTTATTTTTTAAGAAATATAAAATGTCATTTATTTATAAAAAATATAAATAGTTTGGTGACATTTTTAAAAAGAAAAAGATGATATATAATATGTTGTTCAAAAAATACTGTTATGAACTTCTAATTCTACAGGGCCCCATAAAGTTTATTAGAGCAGTGCAAAAGTAGCTAAGTCGACTTGGTCGGCCTACAGAGCACATTAAGTCTATTTTTATTTCAAATAAAAATCTATTTTAAAATGGAGAAGTTTTATTCATATAAAGTTTTTATATAATATATTTTATAAATAAAAAAAGATAAAAAGAAAAAAGGGAAGTGTGTGATAAAATGAGTAATGTGATTGACAGAGATACAAAGAAAAAAAGTGTTATATAATTTGTTTGTGTGAATAATCTTTCTCTTTAAAATGTAATTCTGCATATCTATTCGTATACATTAGAAGCTTGACTTTGTTTTTTATTTTTTGTTATGTGTAAGGTTTATTTGGGGGAAATTCTGATCTAAAAGAGACCTTTTACTTTTTAGGAAAATTTTCATATCGTATTCAATTTTATAGACAACCAAACAGACTCTAAAAGATTATTTATTCATCTATAAAATTTATCAGTTAAATTTTGAATAGGAATAGTAAAATTATTTTTTTTATTAAAATTAAAGATGATATACCCTGTTTTTATTAAACCGTACTAGGGTCGCTTAGTGATAGAGATTTGAGTAGTATGCATAGAGTTATAAGTTCTAACTTCAATATCACTATTGTACACAAAAAAAAAAACTGTTTTTATTATAAAAATTATTTTAATTCTCAAAGGACAAGATGTCCGGAAAGTTTTCCTGTGCCGAAGTATGCAAGTCGGCTTGGTTGATTTGCAAGATAATTTCAGTAGAAAAAATCTATTTTGAAATGTAATTTCACGAGTCACAGATATATTATATAGTTAGAGGTATTCATTAGAGTGACTGATTAGGAACTTTGATAATTCAAATTAAATTAATTAAATTAATTAAATTTATTTGGATTGATTTGATTGTTTAGTTTATTTTACTTCAAATTCAAATTAGTTCTAATTGATTTTTTTTTCAGATTTATTTGGTTTTATTTTGAACTAATTAACCAATTACTCGATTGACTTTTTTATTTTTCAAATTTTTAAAGTTATATATTTTAGACTTTATTATTTAAATCTTTCTTCTATTTTTATCCTTTTTTCATTTATTTTTACTTCCTTATCTAATATTATTAAACATCTTCGGTTATGTTTATTATCCAACTTCTTTTATAGGTGAAGAGATTAATGATATAAATAAAATTATAATTGTAAAAAATTATATATTAATTAAAATAATATTAATGCTTGAAATTAATTTTATTGCTGTCTAAAATTATTGAAGAATAAAAAACCTATTTAGTCTATAGTAATATTAAATTTAAAAAATCATATATAATAAATAATATGTGAGAATAAAAACTTAAAAGTATAATAATCTATTTTTTAGTCTAATCCAATTCAGGTTAGTTTGGTTTCAATTTGTAACATCCTAATTTTTGTTTTGTTGGAATCAATGATTAGCTTAGCAAAACTTTATTAGGATTTTAATAAATCTTTATAATTAAATTAAAATTGAATTATAACGTCCTAATTTTCATTCTCCATAATCCATTTCTTCTTCTTTTATATATTTGCCATTAGTGGGGGATTGTGGAAATAATGTCATATAAGTGTTAATTATTTCTTTGTTACCGTTGACATATTAATTATTTTGTTACCGTTGACATATTCGATGTTACAAAATTCTAATAAAATGACTTTATTAGCCATTTATTTACACCCATCCATTTTTTTTTCTAGTATTAAAAGTTATTCTTAAACTCTTGCCAATAGATTGATTTCATGTACACTATATAAGTAGTGGTAGCAGGAGTCTTGAGATATCAAGAACATTTCTCTCTTTCTTTTCTCAATATTTTTCTTCGAAGAAAAAAGGTGATGTGGGTTTCAAACTGGATTTAGAGTAAGCTTATGATAGGGTTAATTGGGATTTTTTCAGGAAAGTTCTTCTTGATGATGGCTTCCTTGGGAGAATAGTAAATCTTATTATGCATGGGATTACTTCATCCTCTTTATGCCTTCTATGGAATGGGAGTAGAACTAGTTCCTTCTTCTCTAAAAGGGGTTTGAGACAAGAAGACCCTTTCTCCCTTTATCTGTTTGTTTTGTGCATGGAGAGCCTTGGATACTTGATTAAAGGTACCGTGGAGGATGGTTCTTGGGAACCTTTCCAATTGAATAATCGGGGGCCTCGTATCTCGCATCTTTTCTTTGTGAATGATGTTATCCTTTTTTCTAAAGCAAAGCCGTCAAAGGTAAGGGTGATTGCTAACATCATTAACAAGTTTTGTGTAGGTTCAGGTTTAAAGATTAATTTGGAGAAGTCTAAAGCATTTGCTTCCAAGGGAGTGCTGAATATAAGAAAGCAAAAAATAACCAGTATGACCCAAATTCGTTTCACTAATAATTTGGGCAAATACCTTGGTTATAATATGGTTTATGGCTGAGTCACTTCTAGCATGTTTCATTCCCTCATTGAGAAGGTTCAATGTAGACTAGCTACTTCGAAAGGTCATTTATTGAATAGACCTAGGTGGATAACTTTGGTTAATTCAGTCCTTTCGTTGATTCCTACTTACACCATGCAAATGCAGTGGCTACCTCAATAGGTTTATGATGAGTTGCATATTATTAGTAGAAGATTTATTTGGAGTTGAAGTATGGACAGAAAGATACACTTGGTTCCTTAGGATATTGTTATTAAAAAAAGAAGAGAGGATGGCTTGGGTGTTCGTGTGGCTCGTTAGCAGAATGTTTCACTTCTTAGAAAACTTATTGGGAATTGGTTGCATAATCCTCAGAAACTTTGGGTTTAGTTTTTCAATGCTAAATACCCTAGAGATTACATTGATGATGTCCTTGATTATAAGGGCTCCTATTTTTTGGTTTCCCTGAAGAATGCTTATTCAAATCTTTGTATTGGGTTTCAATTCCAGCTTGGTGATGGTCATAGCAGCCTTTAGTTTGGTTCTTGGTTAGAAGGATCTCCTTTGGCCTTAGAGATTCTGTTTGTGCAGGTTCATGATATTGACTTGTACGTTTGGGACATTGTTACTAATGTAGGTTGAACTTTTAGCCATTTGCATACAAAGCTTCCCTAGCATATCACGAATAAAATTAGAGCGCTGGGCTGCTTTTTGCATCTTGATATTCCTGATGCTACTATTTGGACTGTAAACTTGTCTGGATCGTATTTAGTGAAATTAGGGTATAATTGGTTGTTAAGGCAACATACAGCCTAGGATGGGAGGAATTGGAGTTGGATTTGGAAGTGTAATTTGCCTGAGAATATTAAACTATTTCTGTGGCAGATACAGATTGCGGTTACGGGTATTGTGGATTTTGCAATACAGATTGCGGTCGTTGCGGTGTGAATGCCTCACAACTTAGCACAAAACTATATTAAAATATTTTGTATCATTATATAATCTATAATAACCAATAATTAATATTTTTTAATCATTATGAAATATCCAAACTAAAAAACTAATTAAAAATATTAAAACAAGACTAAATTAGTAACTACTAATATATTTAACAAATCCATACATGTTTAAGTGTCTCAATAACATAAATAAATTAATAGTCACTCACACAAATAAATAAAATTCATATAAAAATTATTTGTCTAAAGTCCTAAACATAAAACTACCATTACATATAAAAAGTTTATACAAATTCATTATTTTCAAGCACTGGATTGTAGACAACGTGCATAATCATAGCCTCTACTTTTTGACCATCATCCGGTTCCCCAAAAACATAATCAAACCTCAAGTATTTATCATAAAAAAATAACTATTATATATAATTTATGCAAAAGAATTACCTCACAAGTCACCACATGGTAGAACGACGTGCTGGATCATAACCTCCATTATCACTTTGATCATCATTATATCCTGTTGCTCCAAAGACATAATCAAAGAATCCAGAGCTTCTTGGTGGTTCCATTTGTTGTTGGTCATAGGAAAAATTTGATGATGAATTATAAGAGTCTTGGTAGTTCATGGAAGGTTGGTAATATGATGGGTTTGGCATATATGGATAATAGCTATGTGACATGTAAGGAGGATGTTGATAGTGTGGTGGATAGTTTCCTTGTGTACCTTCAACTGATTCAACAATACCAAAATCACCAAAGGATTGTGATACACTAGATGAGGAAGAATCATCCAATGTAGTTTTTTCACGCCTTCTTCCTTTTCCATGTTTAGCTCGATCTCCCCTTCTACTGCCACCAATTACATCACCAGAAAAATCTTCATCCATTCTGTCATGTGTCATATGAAGCACAAGATTTTGATCACGCCTTACATATGGTTCTTCTTGGATAAAATGAAATGACCCTTCACCTCTTCCTTGACTTCGTTCTATATTACCACCACCACTACTCTCACTACTATTATTATTGCTGGGTGGACTTAAACCACCATCACCCCCTTGACTAGGTGATTGACTTGGATCTGAATCACTTCCACCAACTGCTTCTTCATTTTCATCATCAGAATCAATAGGGAGCCATTCTAAGTTTTGGGCCCCTTCTAACAATGGCCCCTCTCTTTCCTCAAGCCATGGTGATAAAGGATCTTCTTTTTGAAATATATGATCAAGATTAATAGGATTGAAGCCATCTTCAATCTCCTCTCGACTTTTTCTCATAGTGTGTCTCATCTTCAACTTCATGTTGTAAAACGTAAAGACAAGTTTTTGTAATTTTTGATACTTTAATCTATTTCTTGTCTTTGTATGTATATAACTAAATGTGCTCCAATTTCTCTCACAATTTGAAGCTGAAGTTGTTTGACTGAGAACTTTTACAGCTATACTTTGAAGTTCAGGAGCATAAGATCCAAATAGGAACCACCATTCAGCTGATTAAATAAATAATATATAAATTATTAGTATAAAAGTATTTGATAAAAATTAAAGTTATAAGATCTTACTAGGATTCATTTGAGACCACGCTCTTTGAGCTTGTGTTGTTCCAAATGTCTCTCTTTTCTCTCGAAAAGCTAACAACTACAAGTACCAATATACTAAATAAGTCTTCAATAAAGTTATTGTTCCTAAATTTGAATGCAATATACTATTTACTAGTTACTCACTTGATTGAGAGCTCTTATTTGCTTATTAATATCTGGTTCCAATTTGCTTATTACTTTTGTAGTTCCATCCATGGTTTCCTTGGCTACATCGCTTCCATGCACAACTCCAAATTGAAATTGGGGATTAAGATAATAACCTTGAAAATAAAATAAAAATTAGTTTTCCAAAATCAAATATAAATACATCAAATAACATTAAATTAAAAAATGATGTTAACATGTACCTGCTGCGTGTAAGTCAAAATGCATGAAAAACCATCTTTTGTCAATGATTTCATTATAATGGGTGTGGTAACGACAATTCTTTTCAATGGCTTGCTTAGCTCTATCAATTGCTTCATAAACAAAGCCCATTGTTGGTTTTTCATCACCATCCACCAATTTCAAAACCTTGACAATTGGTTCAAATACCTTAATTATATCATTAGCCTTATTCCAAAAATCTTTGCTCATAACAATCTTTTTGGCTTCGAATGTAGGTCCTGATTTTTCCTTTCCCCACTTGGACTTATTAAATTCCTCTGAATCAAACATATTTCTCAAAGCTTGTTTGTGCTTAACAATTGATTCAACTTGCAAAAATTGTGTTGCAAAACGTGTGATTGCTGGACGTATAATTTCCTTGCCATCAGTATACTTCTTCATGAGATTTATAGTCCAAATGTGGTTGTAGATAAACAAAGTAACTTTTTTAGCATCATCAAGTACTTTTTGGACATTGGAATTTTTCCCAATATCTTCCAAGCACAAATCTAAGCAATGAGCTGCACATGCAGACCAATAAAGATGAGGTCTTTTTTCCATCAGTTTCAGACCAGCAGCTTTTAACGCTTTCTCATTATCAGTAACCACTTGAATAACATATTCTTCTCCCACTTCTTCAACAACTTGATCAAGCAATTTTAAGTAATAATCAGTGTTTCTGCTAGCAACATCAGAGGCATCAACAAATTTTAAAAACATTGTTCCTTTGCTGCAATACACAAGAAAATTCATGATATGCATGTGATTTATGCTATTTGTCCAGCCATCACACATTATAGTTACCCCTTTTTCTTTCCATGTTGGTTTAAGTTCATTTATCCAACTTTGCATAGTCCTGTATTCTTCTTCTAAGTACACCTCTGAAATCTCATAAGGGGTAGGGCATTTAATACCTGGACCTAGCTCTGCAGCTGCAGTTAGCAAATTGTATAGCCATGGAGAATTTGCTAAGTTCATAGGAAGACGCTCATATATTATCAACTTGGACATTACTTCCCCCAGCTTTTTTCTAAGAGTTTTCATCATCCCCCCACTAATTTTTGGTTGCTTCATACTTTTACTTCTGGCCAAGTCGACATCTATAGCCCTTAATCTGAATTCAGCATCACTTTGTTGACGTTGATATGAAGCTCCACTACTACCACCTGCACATGAGTTGCCTCCACTTTCATATATAGATTCTAACGTTCCAGTTTGTTGTCTAAATCTTTGCCTGTCTTCCCATTGTCTATGTGAGATGATGCTTTCTTGTGTAGCTTGTCTCATACCTCTATCTTCATCAATGAAACCTTGAATTTCATCTTCATCCCCTCTTAAACTTGACACAAATTCTTCTTTTCTTTTCTTAAGATCTTTTTTCTTTGCTTTATTGTCACGTAAAAGCTTCATCATATTTTCTCTAACAAAAGTTGTGACACTACCACACCCCTTAACCTCTCCTTGGATGTGTGCAAGATGTTCCTTTAACCTAGTAATTCCACCAGATATCACTTTTCCACAAAATTTGCAAGATACACTATTTCTACTTTTACCCGTCACAAGTGTTCCGAAATGCCAACCAATGTCATCGCTAGGAGCACCTTCCGCTTTACCAGTTGGAAATTGTTCTCCTGAAGACATTGCTCAACCAACCTACAATAGAATTAACATACTTTTAAATTACAAAATAAACATAAATTATATAAGCTATTAGCTATATATAATATAATTTAAAGTCATCTATAATAATTCATTTTATACTTTTATAGGCTAGATATATTAGCTGAGTTTATCCATCCTTTTTTTTTCTTTAATTCATTTTAATTTTAGTTTAAAATTATTATTAAAAGACATTCATTAAACATTAAAAGATACTCATTAGCATTAAAAGACATATTTTACACTTAATAACTAATTGTGAATCATATACTAATTATAAGCAAAATAAATAACATAATTTACTCCCTCACAAATTTTCCCCACTTCTCACGTACCACACTAGCTCACTATTGTTCTCTTAGGTGAAAAAAATTGATCAAGAAATCTACAATAATTTATAAAATATAACATGAAAAAATATAATTATTATGTGGAAAATAGATTTTATTTAACTTTCTTAAAATATAATTGGGAAAAAGAGAAATTAATTTTAAAATTTAGAAGAAAAGATTGTAAAATTTATTATATATTTTCTTTCTTATATATTAGATAAATCTAATTATTTTCTATGTTTTATCTCTTTAACACATTTTAATTTCAGCTTTAAATTATAATTTAAATTTATTTTAAACTAAAATAATTTTGATTTTTAATTTAATTTTAAACTGTAATTAAAATTATACAAACTAAATGCCTAATCAATTATTCTCAATAATTGCCATTTCTCACCATATTTATCAATTCCCCATCTAATTAAGCAAATTCCCACTAATTTCTCACCAAATTCATCAATTTGGTACCCAATTAATAAATTCCTAATTTCCTACTAATTTTTCACGTTACTAGTCATTAATTCCTTACCCACTCAAACAAATCCCACCCATATTTTCATTTCCCACTTCTTTTTTCAATTTCCCACCGAGAACATTCAGTTTCCCACTTTCTGTTTTCAATTTTGTTTTTAATTTAATTTTAAAATTAAAGCCCTTGACCGGACTTAGCTCTCTCTCTCTCATCCGTAACATTTCTTTTTCTCGACCCTTCTTCTTGTTCCTGCATCTGTCTTCACGTTCCCTCCCACTTCCCAGTTTTCTCTTTACCATTCATCCCTTCTTCATAAAATCTATACACAAGAAGAAATCTTTCAAGCAAAAATGGCTAACCTGAACAGAGAAAGGAGGACCGGACAACGAAAGCGACTGTGGTGGAATCGTGAAGCCGACAACAGCAGCGGAGATCGTCGATTGTGGTGGAAATCGGTGACTGCGAGTGTGGCGATTGGCGAAGGCGTGAAGGGCAAATGATGGAGGCTTGCAATTGCAGAGAGTTTAAACGGTATTTTTCAAGTTTAAGTTTCAATTTTTGATTCATTTTGTTTGATGTTCACAGACCTTCTCCTTGTTTTTTCGTTTGATTATTTGTGATTGGACAGATTGATTCTTCTGAGGTCTGAAAAAGCAAGTTATTAAGTTGAATCTCTGAAAAGTTTAATACTTTTTGCATTGTTTTTTGATTCCTTTTTGTTTGGATTCATCTCCGTCCATTATTGGTTTCCAACGGCATTTTTGGTAAAAATCGTCTCTTTTTTTAAAACGGCGTTTTGTGGCGTCTGTTGCAGCCGCAACATCGTTACGTTGCGGCCGTTTTTTGCGATTTTCGACCACACCGTGATTTCGGTCCGTAACGGTATCGCCTCGCTCTGTTACCGTTATGTTGAGGACGATTTTCCCGTTCAGGAGCGATTTTTAAAACCTTGGTCATAATGCTCTTCCCACTAAATAGTTTTTTGCTTTGAAGGCATGTCTTAATTGATACGTGTCCTTGTTATGGTCTGCATTAGGAAGATATGAGACATATATTTAGTTAATGCAATAATGTGATGCAAGTTTGGCTAATGCTAAACATTCCCTTGGCTTTCCTAGCTCACGGTGAGACCCATTGGTTGGAATGGCTTTTGAATAATTTCCATCAAGTTGGCCTGATTTTCCCTATTGCTTTGTGGGAGATTTGGAAGGCCTTCAATTTGCATGTGTTCCAATAAACTGTTATTAGGCTGTACCAGGTGGTGTCACAGTCTTTGTCCTTGTTTCATAGTGTCCAATGAGCTTTTGAGTTATCTTTTGATAATGGTAAGCACTCGCATTCTTTAGGGCATTGGGTTTCTTGCATTAGGTCTATTGGTGAGCATGTTAATCTTCATGTTGATGGTAGTTGTCTGGGTAATCTTGGTCCTGTTGGGTTTGGTGGTTTGATTAAGGACTACTTTGGCAATTGTGTGGGGGGCTTTTATTGTGATATTGGTTTGGCGAATAATTGGAAAGCTAAGTTATTGGCATTGCTGCTTAGTTTGAAGCTTGCATGGGAAATGTAGTACAAGGATGTCATCTGCATGTCAGATTCTTTACGTGCTTTGTCTTTTGTCCAACAACCTTTGTTAGTTTATCACTGGTACGCAGCTATTATTGCTAATATCAAAGACTTCCTATAGAAAAGTTGGAAATTGGAGTTTGTACATTCTTTCAAAGAGGGCAATTATTGTGCTGATTTTCTCGCCAAAATGGGTCCAAATTATAGGGTGCCCTTGATTATTTTGGAGAGTCCTCCTTATTGTTTGAGTATGCTGTTGTTGGTGGATATCATGAGGGTTTCTTTCCATCGGGTTTAAGTTTGTTTGGTTTTTCTTTATTATCTCTTATTACCTAAAAAAAAACTCATTTTGTTGAATTGAAATCTATAAAATCAATTAGGAGATTGAAAAACATTAAAAAGCCTATAAACCCTAGGTAAATGGAATAGTTTAGAGTTGGTTAAGTTTAAAGGGCCAAAATTTGATGAGGTTTTTAACAACTTAAGTTAGTAACTAAAAATTTAGTATAGGCTTTAGGCCAATACGTAAAGATAGGCTTAACCTAAAAGGATATAACAAACATTGATAAGCTTAGAAATAAGCCAAATGGACCTTGAAGGCAACATGTTTAATGGTCAAATTATAGGTAGGACTTGGGCACAGCAAATGCAATTTTTGGTCAGCAGAGTATGATTGAGCATAGCAAAGGAAGAATTCCAGTGATGTTCAAATAATACGAGAGTGAGGTGAGTAAAAAAATGAGGGTTAGAGTAATACTTGGTAGGTGAGACACCTTTTTATAGTATAGGTTTTGGCAGAAGAGTCGTTAGACAGTTACATCGTGCATGGTTGACATGGTAGGTAATTACAGTCATGCAAAACATGTGACGAGGTCCAAGTCGATAGTTGATTTAATGAGGTCACTATCACTTTAATTGGTCTCATTGCAAGTTGGCTGTAGAGGAACTTTAGGATGGCTTTGGTTTTGACTGCAACTTAATGAAAAATGCCATGTTAAGTCTTCTATGAGAAACTGACCTATATGGCAATTAAGAAGGCAAAGGCCAGTAGGCTAGAAGTTAGTCCAAAATAATTGTCTTCAAGTCGATATTATTTCGAAAGTGAGATGATGCAGACTTAAAGCATAGGAACAACTTAATTGTTAATGACGTTGGTGGGGTGAATATCGCTTTGGAATAGTTGTTCCTTGGTTAGTATCATCTTGCGGTGAGATGATGCCAACTTCGAGGCTATAATAGTTGATTAGGGGTCAACGTTCATTGAACTCCAACTTGGGATGCCTATATAGGACACGATTGCTCAACAAGTGATGACTCTTGAACTTCTGAAGTGGATCAGAATGTCACAAGAAAGTGGGTTAAATTATGATTTTTCCATTCTTTTCTTAAAACATATGACCTTTCTAAGCTTTTACTCAAGATTACCTTGTTGCTCAAAAGGTTCTGACACAAAAGGTTCAAGTACTTAGAAAGTTTAGTCTTTTAAGAGGTTAATCACAACAATTATTGTAAAGGGCCTTAATATGCCTTTAATCACTTAACACTCAGTCTTTAGCATGCTCATGTTTAGAAGATACATCAAAATATGCAGAATATCAAGATAATAGATTCTAATTAAAAGATCTTGTATGTTAACAACAATTATAATTGGAAGAGAATTTATTCACATAGCTTCTTTATAATGTCTTATATTGAAAACATTTTTGTTTAGAAGATTCATCATTTATATAGAAATAATTCTTAGAAAACTATTATGCAAAAAATCTTAGTTTGTGTTAAGAGGATTATACATTATGTTGTTCAGAATGTTTCTAAACAGCTTAGTTGCTCAAATCCAATTTCATTTTTTCCAAAGCTTCTATACATGATGTATAAAACATTTGAGTTGATTTAAAATAGATTTGATAATTATAGAGTTTACACAATTCAAGTATGCAAATTTAAAATTAAGTTAAACTTGCTTAGAATCTTCACAAATATGTATTCTAATGTTTAGAATGCTTTGATGCAAAAACAATGTGCCTAGCAATCACTTGCAGAATTTAAATAAAAAGGAAAGAGAATACTACACATAGGATTTTTCCTGCTTTGGCTAGACAATCCTTGGGCTACATATAGTCCTTACAAAAGGTGAGATTTCTCTACTATGACAAGCAATCATGCAAGTATTCTTCATAACCTCTTTAAACCTCATAACAAAATAGTATTTTGAACCTCTATTGGTTCTTCTCAACCACAAAATTACACCAGTTCTTAGGAGGAAAACAACATACCAACATTCTAAACACCACCACACTATGCAACACCAACACAACACCTAAACCATAACAGCAAAACGCTTGGTCAAGGAGGTAGATAACCAATATTATCAGCCTCTATAAGTTCTCTCAACCATATAACAATATCCATTCTTGGGAGATAAATAACCAGTACTATCAACCTTTACATGTTACTCTTAACCATAGAATAACACTTGTTCTTAGGAGATAAACAACTAGTATTCTTAGCCTCTACAGGCTTAAACCATTATTCTTTTACCCCAGTCTCTGTAGGATGCATTATGAGCATCCACTCTATGTTACCAAGCCTCCATAGGCTTCACACAACATTTCACTCTCAACCAAAATCTAACCCCACCTAGTTAGTTTGGGATAAAAATAACTTATAAGTATAAGAGGTAGTGTTTGTGGTGAAATTATAGCTTAACAACACTAATTGAGTGAATAATCTTGAAGTTCTAAGCTATACGCATTGCCCATACAACCTTTTGCGATTTAGAAGGTTTTAAAGTGGGAAGGAATAATTGGATCACATTTTAACAATGTATGGCTCTCTTCTTCATATTTTGCAACTGTCTTTTCTCATTATATAGAACTTTCAACTCAATTGTACAGCTTCTTAGTACAGTTGTAGCACATTTTTGTGTTTTGCAAACAAGCTGTTAGCTCACTTTTGACTATACAACCATCACAACATGTCTTCTGAGCAAACATTCTGAGTAGGTTTCGGAACATGCATTTTGAGCAAACATTTTGAGTAGCTTTCTAATTAATACTTTTCTATTGATGGATATTTTGATGCACTTGACTATTTGATTTTTTGTTTTGACAAGACTTACTAATGTAGGTGGAAAGCAAACATAGGTTCTTTTTTAAGGAATACTTTGATGATATGACTTGACAGTTTTATATTCCAGTATTTTGAATAAGCTTGCTAGTATGCCACCATTTTGTTCTGACTAATATGTTTCATTCTGAGCTTGCATCAACATTTTGATGTATTGCTACAAGTTTTCTTTTAAGTAGATTTTAAATGGAATTTCTTAATCTTCATGAAAGACATTCTTGAAATCATCATGTGTTGGAGACATATTTTAGTCTAATTGTTCCAAATCCCTTCTCTTGCTAATGATGAAGTTCTATTCTAAGTATGTTGCATCTTTGTAATTTTTTATGTCAGACCACTTGTTTAGTACTTCAGCATTCTGAAGTTCCATTTTGATGTAACATTTCAACGGTGCCATTCTAAACAAAAGATGATTCTTCTAACTTGTATATATTTTGGCATATGTTGTTTCTTCAGGATTACTCACAATTGCTTATTGAGAACAATATTCTTGTCCTTAAGTAGTGATTCTTTCACTTGGTTGAAACAGTTTCTTCATTTAATGAGCTTATTGAGTTCATCTCAGTATATGACCTAAGACATTTGAATATTTTTTGACCTTTCATGCTTCAAGTCTATCAACATTCTTAATAACTTATATGTATCTTTTAAGTTCACTTCAATTATTGTTTTTTACTAAACATGTTTTTTCTGAATATACTTAAGCAAACTCAAAAGTAATATTTAAGTTAGAAGGCTTATGATTTTTCTTCAAAAGGTTTGTCATAATTAAAACACAAGGGTTTTGGACTTAACACTTCCACAACATCTTTTGGCAGTTGCACAGGGCACAAAACACTACAATGATTTGAAATTTAAATGCCAAGTCTGTTGACATCTATGTAGGCCTATAAAAACCTTGGGTGTGAACAGTTAAATCCTTCACTTTCTATTCTTCTTCTCTTTTGAGCTTTTGGGATTTTTGGGAAGCATTTCACCAAGTTTTGGAGTGTTTTCCAGCGATTGAAGCCATTTCTGCTGATTGAAATATTAACAAGTACTTCTTTTGAATCATTCCTACTTTTTCGCCTATTATTTTTCCTATTTTTGCCCATTTTTGGTTGTTTCTTGTGTAACGATCCATTGCAACTACAGAACAACACTGCCCTTTTAGTTCTTGGAGAAAATTTTAAGTATTTCGAAACCATTCATTTATTTTTCACTTTTCAACTTTCAAGAAAACCATATCGGTCATCATCCAACTAAAAATCAACAACAGCACACACACACACGCACACACACACACACACACACATATGAGTAAACATTGAATATGAGACCTATCTGTTATAACTAAATAGCTATGCAAATATACAAATCAAAAGATCAACTAAAAACCTATGTGGCTACACCAAAAACCAAGGTTTACATTAATAAGGGGAGAGGATACAAAATCACACTCCTTTTAGCTAACCATACTATACTGTTGGTATATGCAATAGATATTTAATATTGAGGCCTATTATTAAGAGAACCTATAGGGTCACACACTTAAGAAAAGCCCACTAGGAATAAAATCTGGTTAGATCAGAACTATTTTAATGGGCCAATTCATTAGAATTGAGCCCATTATAACTGACGCCATCTAACCTTAATTACCTCATATAATAGAAGCTATAGGAGATATGGCCGCATAAGACACTGTGACAAAGATTAGGGTTAGCCATCACTTTTTCCAAATTGCAGCTAGCACAACAAACAAAGAGGAACCCTAGTGTGGGCATGGAGATTGGTGCTTGTCTGTGTGGACACCTGTAGAGACGTTGCTCGCTTGCATCGTTCAGTGGATAAGAGGTAACACTTTATTCTATATTGTAGTAGCTTTGATTTGTGCCATTCATTTGAACAATAAGGGGACAAACATTATTAGTTTTGTTGCGTTGTCCCATGTCTCGATCCTTCATATACATCATGTAAACGAAAAATGCTAACTGTCCAAAAAGAGAACTCAAAAGGAAATATGACTTGTCACATCTCGTTGCCTTCAAGTAGCATCTCCACCTTCAACTATAAGCAGCTGGATTTGTAATGCCAATGTTTTCCTAATTTACAATTTAGTGATTTAGAATAATTAGAAGTGGAAATTAAATTTTAAATTTTGTAATTAAAATATAATAAATGAAATATGGACGTATGTTATTTGTTTTGTGTCCAATTGTCTTAGAGACTCCAGTTTGAAATTGTGGGAATTGTGAAAAATATTGCTTGAGCCAAATATCCCTATTTATAGTATGCCTATTGGTTTGGTGATTAAGTCATGATGCTAGGCCAATTTTGTGCCTTAAATGGGTGGAGAGTGATAATTGGGCCTTAGTGAGCCCAAGGCCTTTCTTAAGACTTATAATCCTTATAAGTTGGCAAGGACCCATCCCCTTTCTCATTTTGTCACTTTCCAACGCCAAAACACCCTCAAACCCCTTCTAATCCACTTCCCCAATTATTCAGGAGTAGGAAAAGATTTCAAGAACCAACCCCATTCTCTAGATTATGCGAGTATTGTGAAGTTGTTGAAGTTCTTCCCCAAATTGTGGCTCTAAGGTTCTTCTTCTTCATTCTTCTCTTCCCTAAATTCAAACTTTCAGAGGCTCCTAGAGGTAAGGGAAGCTTACAATGGTTTATTTCTAATGTGGTGATTGTTTTTGTATTGAAATGTTGTTTTGGATTGACTCGAGAATGTGATTTGTGTGAGTTGTGGTGAAAATGGGTTTTATGAGAAAATCTTTGATTTGTTGATGAAACGTTGAAATGGTGATGAAATCTGATATATATGTGCATGGTTGATGTATAATCATGATGTTTTGACCATTATTGAGCTGATTTTGGCCGTGGGTTATGGAAAAGATGAAATCTTAGGGTTTTTCAAAGAGTTTTTTGGTTTTGGATTTGCATCGTTGCTTAGCGACGAAGGAGCTCACTAAGCAAGCAAGCCCTTGGGAGCAACATGGTGCTCTCAGCCCTGAATTTCGCTTAGCAAACCTTGATGTCATTAAGCAAGTGTTCTTGGCCCCTGTTAAAATTGGAGGTATGGAGGTATTCGCTGAGCGAGTATTCTTTTCGCTAAGTGAATGTTCATCCTTAAGGATTAACAAGTTGTGTGGCTAAGCACGTGTTTGTCTCGCTGAGCGAAGTTTATATGAAATCTGGAAAATTTCCAAAAGGTTGTTCACTAAGTGTGTAGGTCACTCACTGAATGATCCTTTATTTTGAAATTTTCTTGCTCTCTATAGTAAGCCTCCCACGGAGCGAGTAATGTGTTTGCTTGGCAAGAGAAGTGTTTTTTGAAAAGGTTGTTTTCTGGAAATGGTGGGTTGTTGAACGTGGTTGGTGCTCGCTAAGCAATTCTAGTTTTGAAAAAAAATTTGGAAGTCCTTGGAGCTATTTTTGCTTAGCAATCCTCGTTAGCGCTTAGCAAGAGCTCCTGGTAACAAAAAGGTTGCTATCTGGAGTTAGGCTTTTCACTGAGTGACAGTTAGGGTTGCTTAGCGAGGGTCTTGATGGGAAAAATATAGGCTCTCTATATTGAGAATTTTGCTTAGCGAGGTCTTTAGTCGCTTAGTGAGTTGCCTTATTTTAGCTATATTCTACTAAGTTGGTTTTAAAATGTTTTTTCAAGTGAGGTTTTGTTCCAAGTTATTGGTGGTTGTTGGATACACCTGTTGAAGTGGATGGTTGCATAGATAGAATCTCCACGCATGTGTAATGGGATTTGGTTGTGAAATCCCAAAGGGTTGTAGGTTGCTTGGATAGAGTCTTACCTGTTGGCCATGTATGGTGCTGAATTGAGCTTACATGGTGTTGTTGAATTGTGGTAGGTCATGTGTGGTGCTGAATTGAGCCCACATGGTGTTGCTGAATGAAAATCTGGTTGATAATTGATTTTGAATGATTGTCACTATAACTTATTATTGTGGGATAAGTGTTGTGAAGTCGATGATAAAAAGCTAGTAAAACTTAGACTTTGATCTATAAGGTGTGGTTGTTATGTTTGATACACATATATGCATAAGTTTGCAGCTTTGGCTGTGTTGTTGTTGAAAGAGGACACATGTAAGTATGTAGGCTAGTCCAAGTGAGGTCTCATACCTAGTGTGAGAAGGATTAGCGGACGATGAATTTCCTTAGGGATAAACGAATGGGTGAATCTTACATGTAGACCAGGGTTACTATAGATCTTATGTTGCGGTAAAGCCAACTCTTATGCTTATCTATCCTGATGAGCAACTATTTCATTTTCATATATTAGTGTCAGACATCACCCAAATAGTTTTTGGCATGTGCCGCCGTAGCCCATGATGAGTGTTGTTGTTTACCATGATTAAAGGATAGTCTTCTTGGTTCCTTGCCAGTTGAGTCTCCATAAAGCAATTGTTATATATATGTATATAGCATATCATGTATGAGATTGGTGTTGTTGAAATGTTGTTAACCATGTATGGTGCTGAATTGAGCCCACATTGTGTGGTTGAAAATTTGTTGTTAATAATTGTTTGAGACCTTGAGGCAGGCATTGAGATGGCAGGTACAGAGTTGTCATATCTTAAACCTCAAACGTGCTTGAATACAAACATTGCTTATATGTTGTTGGGAAATAGTCATTATTCATGTATGGTGCCAAATTGGGTTTATATGATTTGGTGAAGTAGTTGTTGATGTTTGCTATTGGATTTTGTCATATAAGAAGTAATATATTAGATGAAATTTTTTTCTTGGTGAATGTTGCATGACATTCCCCATCTATTTAACTGATAGATGTAGATTTATTTATTAATTGTACTGTTGCTGATTTTAAGATAAGTTATTTTTATGTAAGCTTACCCTTGCCTTGTTATTGTTGTGGTTGTTGTTGTATTGTTTGATTGTGATGATCACGTCAACGACATGGGAGCAAAGGTGAGAGGCTTCTGTTTGTTTAGGGGTTTGTGGTTGATGGTGGAGTTGCTCACTTGGAGGCGACGAAATGTGACTTGTCTCATTTTGGCACTCATTTCTTTGATTTGTGGTTGGCATCCTTTTGATGTTATATAGTGTGGCCAGCTATAGAGAATGTGTTTTTGTATTCCTATTTCCAAGATGATGTAAAGAATGTATGTGTTGATATTAATTATTTGGTTCATATAGGAATTTTGGATTTTTGTAGTATGATGTTTAAGATGGTTAAGTTTGCATTGAAAATGAATTCTTTTGAAGTTGAAAGAGGCAAAAAAAAAAAAAAAAACTCGTATTTTCAGAATAAACTTTAATTATAAGATTTTTCTAATAAATAAGTAGTGGTGTGTATGTAGTGGTATTGGGTCATTATAGGATCCACAAACGCCTTAACATCAACTCCAACATTAATGACATGATCATCACAGTCAAAAAACAACAATAAGGCAAAGGTAAGCTTACATAAAAAACAACATATAAATGAATAACAGGTAATTCCATACTTATTCCAAGCAATTTACCCACAAGGAACAAGCATACACCATTCACCACAAGTATTTATCAACATTCATACAATTTAAATCAACAATCAATTCGACCATGCATGACAACAATGCAACTCAACCAACTAACAACTGTGCCATGCATGTAGACACTACTCCCAAAAGATTTTCAACATTTTGAGTGGCTAAAACAAACATGTTCCTTAACATAGTACCATCCACCATTATTGGGGAACACCATAGTTCTAATCAATGGATAAGATCAAGTGGTTGATCAGGATCGATATACGTGGGTAGTGGCTCACCATGACTTAAGGCTTGTAATTACCTTAGTCCCTTGTGGAATTACCTGTCTACCTATCCCCAGGCCCTAAGTGCAATGGTGCCCACTGACCTTTCCGGCATTAGGTTGGAGGTCCTGTCTAAGCCCTAACTTTAGTTAACCAGCCAACTTACATGCTTGCTCATAACACAATTATAACTGCAAACTCATGTATAAATGCATGCATCACCCAATTAGCTCAACATTCACAACATCAACAACTATTTCAACAACACCATGTGGGCTCAATTCAACATCATATATGGCTAACATGTAAGGTTTGATCCATATAACTTGTACCCCATAGGATTGTCAAAAAAGAATTTCATCACCAAAATATGGAGTCTTATCCAAGCAACAATCCAACATCATTATAAAACCAATCTTAACTTTTTTAGAAAACCTCATAAGTAATTATAAACCATTTTCCCACTTTAGAAATTCAACTAAAATTTAAAATAAGGAGAAGAATTTGCATTTGACTCATTTTCACCCAGCAAGCCCTGTATTCGCTCAGTGAAATTAAGACAGAAGGTGCCTCTGATTCCTAGTGGTCCATTCGCTCAGCAAAGCATTTGCTAGCTCAACGAATGTAGTTAAAGTCATACTGTCGCTTAGTGAGTTCCTCTGCTCACTTAGTGAAAATGAGATAGGAAACACCTTTTCTTCTAGTGATATATTTGCTTAGCTAATCTCTGATTTGCTTAGCCAATTTTCGATTAGCTTAACTATTTTCCGATTCGCTTAGCTAATTTTCGATTAGCCTAGCCAATTTCTAATTAGCTTAGCCAATTTTTGTTTAGCTTAGCTATTTTCCGATTAGCTTAGCAAATCCCTAATTCTCTTAGCGAAAATGAGGCAGAAAGTACCCTTGTTCCCAAAGCCAAATTCGCTTGGGAAATTTTAATTTTTCACTCAGCAAATCTTATATTTGCTTAGTGAATTTGGCACAAAAAATATCCTTACATCTTTATGCCATTTTCGCTTAGTGAGATTGACTTTCACCAACGAAAATTGCAAAATCAGTCTACAAAACAACTTTTTCTTCCTCAAATTCCATTTTTGAATTTTTCCAACACAAGCCAAGTTCATAACAGGTTTTTGAACAATATTTCAACATTTAAAACATGTTCTCAACATCAAGGAGAAACCAAAATCATCCATTCACGATTTTTACTCAAACCATATTTTTGCCAAAATCCACAAAATACATGCCTAAACAACAATTTAGTTGTTCCAATACATATTTATCAATCAATCAACATATACCAATCATGAAAGCATAGTGTAGTAAGCTTACCTTACTTCTTAGAGCCTCCAAGACTTTGAATTTAGGAAAGGGAAAAGGAGGGGCTGGAAACCTTTAATCTAAATTTGGGGGAAAACCACAGTTAAGGAGACACAATCCTCAAACAAACTATGGAAGTGAAGTTTGTCTCAAAATCTTGCTTTGGTCTTGAAGAATTTGTGAAGAGGTTTTGAGAGAATTCTTAGAGAGTAAAAAGGAGTGTAAGTGACAAAATGAGAGGGAGGGAAGAGGCATGGTGTCTTAAAAGGGTATATGGGCTCTAAGGGGAACTTTGGGTTCATTAAGGCCCAACAACTATCTAATAGCTCTCTAAGGCCACAATTGGCCCAACACCATTATTCACTGACCAGACCAACGAAGATACTATCAACAGATATACTTGGGTCAACCAACATTTTCCCAATTCCCACAAATTCAAACTTGGGCTTCTAAGGCAACTCAATATGGAACAACAAAACATGAATTCGCTTCTAACACACATACACAACTTATTTATTAGGTGTTATATCTTGTATTGAAATTGTAACACCATGGTTTTTCCTAATATATGATCAAGTGATTGAAAATAATTAAAAAAGGAAATTAAATTTATTCTTGTAAAAAATTTAATTAATTAATGTGTGTGGTTTTCTGCCTGAGTTTTTGTAGAGAATTCTACTAAAACTAAGATTGTATTGTGACAAATAGTCAAGTGGTCTGAGAAATTAATTTTAATTAAGTTTTGTAAGAAATTTTGAGAATTTTTGACACTGTTGATTAAAATAAATTTTATTTTAATCTAATTCTCGACACAAAATTAATGGAGTACTCTGGAAGCGAGAAAAATTCCCTAAACCTTAATGAAATATCCTAGAGACATTTAAATGGGTCATATACTCATTTAATCAAGCCTTGACATCAAAAATTATAATTTCCAAAGTTTGTTGATTTAATTATTTCTTAAGGGAATTCCTAAGCTTTATTTATGTCACAACTTAGCGCTAATTTAAAACAAAATTTTCTTAGCTATTCTATAGATGAATGGACGCCCCCGTAGCCAACAAGTCATGAAAAAATTAAATCCTCATTATCCTAGTTTAGGTTGAACTAAACTACCCTAACTAGTGTCAAATCTAGTTTACTTTTGATAATACTTGAATGCTACACTAATGTACCTAATGTCTCCACCTTTTGTACCCAAAACCACCCATTGGCCATAGTTTTGGGAGGGTTGGCTGAACAAAGGGGGATATTTAGAAATTTAAACCATAATTAAGCCAAAAATTGGATTCATTTTGTGTATTACTAAAATACCGCAAATGATGCCATTAATTGTTGGAATTTTTAGTGATTTCACACACACCTCTACCCCTTCTAAGTTTGGACAAACACCTCTTTCCCTCTACATACTCTCATTTTATTTCCTAATTTACCAAAAAAGCTCTCAAGAAAACCCTTGTGTTGGTGCCTTCATAGCTTAGGCAAAGCTCATCCATTTCAAGCAAGTTCCAAGATTTGGTGAGGTTTATCTTAACCCTTTCTCTATTCTCTTTTCCATTCCTTATTCTTTTTGTTAACCAAGTTGAAATAAGCAAGTTAACACACAAGAAGAAGGGATGAATTGTGTGTTAGTGTCTTTAAAAACTCTTACTAAAAACTTTTCGAAGAAGCAAATATAAGTTTGCAATGAAAGCTTTTGAAAGCGAGTTTAATAAAACAGTGGACGATATGTATAGGTTAAGGGATATGAAGCAAAAACATGGGAGATTTGTACTAGTTCACTCTATAACTTAGAGATACATCCAATCCATTCAGGAAAAGGAGTATCCACTAACTTTATCAAGTTGCAAAGTAAGTATTCTCATTGCCTCTCTAGGCTTACACAACCAACCAGTAATCTTCACCCATGCTTTTAACTGATCCACGAATATCTTGATGTAACCACCAAAAAATAACTCACTAAGTGAGGATATAAAGGTTTAATACAAAGGGAATAACTTTAAAAATAAAGCTTATGAAAGTTTCAGTGATCGTCCAATGAAACAATATTGTGTCTTCTATCTTTTTCTTCCTTGATGGTTTCCTTTATATAACCTTGGAAAGATGATCGTTTAGAGAGAAAGGGTAACGTTCTGAAAATTAAGACCAACGTTGCATTGGTACAATTCTTCTTTTAGCAGATAGGATTTGTCTTCTTATGCAGGAGAGAGAAAAAAGTTGTCAGAAGGTACACTGCTTCATAATGACAAAAACAACTTTTTTCTCTACATGGAATTCCTTTTTGTACTTTGTCTATAAAGGTGTACATTTATGCATGACCTGTCTCCAAAATTTTGAAAGTAATAGAGCACAAAAAATATATTTCTTTTGTTTTGTAATATGTGTTACCATAAAAGAATAATCAAGAAAAGGAATGTTCTTGATATGTCATTTCATACTTTGTCATTTTCGAAAAACATATAGTACAAATGTTCCTTTTAAAAAATATTATGAATAACAAGTTTTTGGATGCCTTTTTATTAGAAGGTCTTGGAGGCTTAGAAAAACAAGATTGGACTCTTTGTTAATAAATAAGTAAAACCAATTTCTTTAAGAGCTAATTGGACATTCCCTTTAAAAACACAGTTTTTATTCATAAAAGCATGTGTTTAATTATTATAAACAATCATAAATTTTAATATCCTTTGTTTATCATCAAAACATTTTAGGGGTTGGACTCTTCATATGTCTTTGCTTCCAACACAAGTGACCTCAATAACTCAAGAGTGGGGTGAATTGAGTTATAAGAAAAACTTTTTGCAAAACTTTCACCCTAAATTGTGAAGAATATAAATAAGAAAAGAGATGAAGACAAAAAAACCTTTGTTTGATTTGATTAATAAACTTCAGAGTAAAAGCTAGCAAATCAAACATTTGAATAGTTAAATAGTAAAGAGAAAGGTTAGAGAAGAGTGCATCGTGATTTATCCTGGTTCGATCATAAATTGGGACCTACATCCGGTCCCTAAGCCACGCTTGAGATTTATCCACTAATTAATTAGACTTTATATTATAACAAGCCTTTATACCCAAGGAGACCTACCTTGGCAACCTAACCCTGGACGCTCCTTACCTTTTCACTCTAACCACCCACTACAAAAACCTATTCCTAGACCAAGAGAAAGCTAGCCTCTGGATTTCCTTGCTAGAGGACACCAACCTCGAGACTTCCTTGCCAAGATAACCTATTCTTGGACTTCCTCAAAATAGAACAAAAGCAATTACTTTAACAACCCAAATTTGAGTATTAGAAATAAACCATAAGAAGACCCCATTTATGACTCTAATATTATATTATTTGATTAAGAATACCATAAGTGTTATTATTATTATTATCGTTATTATTATTATTATTGTTGTTGTTGTTGTTGTGTTATTGTTATTATTATTGTTATCAATATCCTAGTGATAAGAATTAGTAAGAATGAGATAATAGGACCCAACCCAATAGGGAACTTAAGCCCACAAAGCCACACACCCACCCATATTTAATAAGAAGGGGAGATAGAGAGAGATTAAGGTTAGTTGTCAAAAAATAGGAAAAGGAAAAGAGAGAAAAAGGAGGAGAAGAGAAGGAAAAAAAGAAGAAGGGAAAACCTAAACACCCCTTTTAGGAATTTGGCAATCATCTTCAGGTGAGTTCAAACCCTTGCATGTTTCCCCTTCCCCATAATTATATGAATCCTTATTATATGTGTATCTGACATGTTCCTCTTTTCCCATAATTGTTTACTATTATCTGTCTTGTCTGCCATGATATTGTATGTTTATGCCATATAGGGTTAGGATAAGGGTTTTGTACTTATTAATGTTTATGCAAGGTTGATGAGTTAGGATAGATCCTTTGATATCATCATATGATTAAGGAGTCTAAGATAGGGATATTCTAATGTTTAGGAATAATGTTGTTCTTCCCTCCTTGTTTGTGTGCATGTGCATCACCCATGGTTAAGGTTTAGTGAGGGTTTGGAATGGATGTTTGCTTGTTGGGTTTAAAGAAGACATTCTAATGTTTGGGCATTAGGAAAGGGTAATACCATGCATATGCATGCATGTGTGGATATATTCTTTTTATCATTGTTGTTGTTGTTATTATTATTATTATGGCTGTTATTTTTGTTGTTGTTGTTGTTGTTGTTATTATTATTATTAAGTGAACCCCTTCCCATTTACGATAAAGTATATCTCTATCCTCATAGGTAAAGATAAGATGTATCTCTATTCCCATAGCTAAAAGATAAGCCGTACTTCTATCCCTATAGGTAAAAGATAAGACATATGCTTATCCCATAGGTAAGAGATAAATTGTATGTCTTTTCCCTAGGTAAGAAATTGTTGCTCTTAATGTGAATTGAGTGTCATGTATTGATGTGTGTTTTGGAGGTCACTTTGACCTCTCGGGCTTCTGAGCTAGTATTGTTGTGATACCCTTTACTTAAAAGCTAATTATTAAATAAATATTATGGAAATAGAACATATTTTTCATTTGCAGAACAATTTAAAGTCGTTCTCTTCACATGGTAAAGGACATTACATGCATAACTCGTAACATTTTCAACTCCATAAAATACTTTACTAATTAATAAAAAGATAGTGGCCCATGATTGGCCTTACAAATCTTTGAAAATATACCAAATTAATATGTAAAACTACTAATGCTAAGTTCAAAAGCTAAGGACATAAAATAATAATTAACCAAGTCCCGATGTCATAATCCTATCAAAGTAAACCAAACCCAAGCAATAATATATTAGACTATAATGAGGCTAATGCCTTTACTCTAAGACTCCTCCTCAAGGTCCTATTGGAAGTCACCTATGTATCATAGATAGAAAAACGCCAGAAAATAAGGAAGTCAAATACATCTTACATCATGCTCAAAGTATGACACTAGAAACAGATAGAATACACAACATATGCATAATTTGAATAACATTATGGATTAAAAACACACAAATATATGTAATGCAATGTCACCTAACTTCTACTTCTTATGCATATGTGGTATCAATCTAAGTTCATCTCGAAAGTAGACTAGGAGTAAGTGCACTACCATAATAAGTGTCATCGGTACTGATGCCTTCAGCTTTCGCACCCTCAATCTTACCAGTATGCTCCAGCTCTATGGGATTAGCATGGGCCATTGGAGTTTCCCAACTGGATACCACCCCTAAGGCTACGGTTAGACAACTCATACCAACTTCCACCAGTCGAATTCCTATATACTTTCTTTCTTGTAAGGCACAAATTAAACACAAGAAAAGGGGTTGAATTGTGTTAAGGCTAATTTTCGCAATCCTTTCTTCCTTTTCAAAAGCAACTTAATTATTTAAACAGGATCAAAAAGATTTTCAAAGCATTTTAAAAGGCAGACGAAAGAAGAAAGAACAAATAAAAAGGCACACATATTTTATACTGGTTTGTCTCACCCCAAAGACTACGTCCAATTCTTGGCAACAATCAAGTTCCACTAACTTTACAAGTTACAAGTATTGTTTCTACAAGCCTCTTCAGGCTCAATCCCAAGTAGACTTTCAATTGCCTCTCCAAGTAAACACCCAAGTATTCTTTGAAACAAAGCCTCTTCAAGCTTCAACCAATCTCGTAAAAAAAGAGATTTGTGTGAGTGTACCTCACTGGGTTTAACATCTTATCAGATGAATATACAATGAAGTTCAAATACAGATTTTCAAACTATTTTTACAAAGGCTTTTTCTTTTCTCAAAGCAGTTATGAATATTTGGATTTAGTGGCAAATATATCAACAACACTTGTAAATTTGACAACAACTTGAAGGAGGTATCTTCTTCTATTTATAGGCTTCTCCAAAAGCATCCGTTAAGTATTTTGTAGGAGACGGCCTTTGTTTGATGAAGAGATTCGTTGGAGCATTAAATGCTTTTTACCAACTTATCATATGATAAGATGAAGCAGTCTTTTTATCTTTTCTATTCTTGTACTCAATCTTTTAGCACTTGTCATGTCTGCTTTCCCGTTCTGACATTCGCACACATATTCCTTCTTTTTCACTGACTTTCCTCGAGAGTAGGTGTATAGACTTTATACGTTTTGAGGTAGCTTACGCTCTGATTGATATGCGGATCTTTTTAGAGCATAGTCATCATCTATAAGCTTTGTTAGTTACGAAGTTTATACAAATAAAGATAAGACGATATTCAATTTGAAAAACATCAGACGATATAATGCGAACTAGAGATCAGACAATAATGTGAGTGAGAGATCAGATGATAATATGAGGATACATAATTTTAATTGTTTGTTATTATCAAAATATTTAAGGGCTACAAATTTGTCCTTCATTTTAACAATCTCCCCGTTTTTTATGATGACAAACAATTATAGTTCTTGTAAAAACAATTTTCTATGAAAGTTCTTTTTAATTAGTGAGTTGTAAACAAACATACACTTTATATAGGTGTACTTCAGTTAAGCAGATGCAATATATATATAGAAGTGATTGAAATAAACCAGACGATATTATTCAACGTAAAATTCATCAAAATAAAATATACTCCCCCTAAGATCAATATCTTTATACTCCCTTTTGTCTTCTATTTTTCTCCCCCTTTTGGCATCATCAATTAGAGAATTCAGAGTTTGAAGGTGTAGACGATGAGCCGAGGTCACTCTTGAAGCACTTGGCCAGTTTGGCCAACAGAACTTCTGCACGTTTACGTTTTCTACGTTCTTTTGAAGATTAGCTGTAAGACGTAGCATGGTCTGCTTCAATTCATTGAAGGCTTGTTTGTCGTTTGAAGGTGCAGGTGTAGAGCTTGTAGCTGCTTCATCAGTTGGTTCCTCTACAAAACATAAGCTGAAAACATATGGTATAGGAGGACCATAGAACCAAAAGCGACCGTAGGGTAAAGATATTTCAAAGGTTTCAGAGGAGAAAAAGATATAGGTGAAGGGTTCATTTAGGGACAGTTGGTTTTGGGGGTTGGGTGTAGAGGTGGAGGGAGACAGAGATACTTGCATCCAGTGACGCGTCGGACGTAGTGCAGCTTCATGACTTAGCAGACCCTTTTCATCAGCAGAGAGACTAGAGAAGTGTTTGAGCGCTTCAACATGATCTTGTAACCTTTTGCGGTCTGTGCTTCAAAGAGTTGCTTTTCCTTTTAGTTTTGTTAGTTGTGCAGATGATAGTGCTCTTTGTCGAATCATCAAGTGCCTTCGGGGGTTGTGTCTGAACTTCGGTTCTTTTCCTTTCCCCATAGACAGATTTTGGCATGGATAATTCTTCCTGACAGCATATGCAAAAGGTGGTCCATGGCTTCATAAGGAGCCATATGTGAGTAACCATGAATCTAGGTAAGCCTAGAGCAAGGTCTGGACACCTTTGCTCACAGATTGTATGTTGCAAAGAGATCTGCATCTTCTCCTGCAAGAAGTTGTTCATCACTTTCCCTAATTCCCAGTCATCATCACCTATTCGCCATTCTTCAAAGTCTGGACTATCTTCTGGACTTCTGGACGGATGGCCAGAGGATAAGTCTTAATCATCCCATGACAGAATGGATAAATGATTTTGGGCTTGTAATGGTACATTCTACACATGATCAAATACTCTGAGTAGTTGCATTTCAGGATGAAGGGAGAAGTGTGACAGAGAATACCACACTGTCTCCAAACTTCATATCCGGCTGGAAATTTTGTTCTGGTTGAGGGTGGATAGACAAAGATTAGAGCATCTGACAGAGTGCTATAACCTTCTTCCCAAACATATAGGGTGATGTGCAACTCATATGACATGGCTGGGGTAGCTTCTTCTTCAATATCAGGAAAATTTTCAACGTACCCATGGCAAACCAAAAAAGGCCATTATTCTTTGACAAGAGTCCTCCACATCCTTGGATTATTAACTTCGCCTAGTTCATAATTGATTGAAGATTGAAGTACCTTTAGGTCAAAGGTCTCTGGTAAACAATATTCTTTTGTTGTTCTAGTCTGACGCGACTCAGGCTACTCAAAGTAACTCATTATGCGCCTTTGGAGACATTCAGACGGAGGCGTTTTAGAGTGGTAATCTTCTGGTGCTATATCGTTTATCATCGATCCAACTCCTCCAGACGAAGTTTCTTCTACTTCACGTTTCGTGAAGGAAATAGAGAGTGGAACAACCCTTACAGGCTGATCAAGGTTGAGAGCAGTTGTTAAGTTTACAGAAAGACGGTTGAAGACTTGAGATAAAGAAACAGATTGTAGAACTTCCCAGAAAAGAGATCTAGGTAATCTACCTCTTAAGGTAGCAACAATGTACTCTAGAGTCGACAGCTCTTATACTTCAAGCTCTGCAAGGGCTGTTTGTAGCGAGTGTTCAATTATAGATTGAAGCACTGCTTCCTCAATCTGTTCTTGTTTAACCTCAGCTAGCTTTTCTGCTTCTTCTTTC
Source organism: Spatholobus suberectus (assembly GCA_004329165.1). Lineage (NCBI taxonomy): Eukaryota > Viridiplantae > Streptophyta > Magnoliopsida > Fabales > Fabaceae > Spatholobus > Spatholobus suberectus. The sequence continues at coordinate 42,549,293 of CM014729.1, forward strand.
TTCTTCTTTTCATCCCATTTTGATTTAGCTTGGGCTCTCCTAAGCTGTTTTTCTTCTTGAGCTTTTGTTTTTGGTATTAGAATGCCTTTGGATTTTGAGGGCTTTTGAGAGGGTTAGGCAGATGGAGTGGGTTTAGAAGATGTAGGTGGTGGAGGTGGTTGTTGTGATGGAGGGGTAGGAGTAGCTATGCTTGTGGCAGTAAGAAGGGTATTAATGAGGAGGTCATCATCTGAGTCGGGTTGGGGAGTTGGTTTGAATCTTAGACGAATGGTTAATGGTTTTTGTTTCTTATAAGGTGAAGATGAAGAGGTTTGGGGTTTGGTTTGTTTAGGTTGAGGGTCTGGTTGCGAAGGTCTTTTGATTGGTGACTTAGATTTTTGTGGGTTAGTCTATTTGGGTTGTGTTTGAGAGGATTGGGGTTTCATCTATGTTGGAGGTTGAGTAGACGTAGTACTAGCAGAGGGGTCAACAGACGATCCCACTCTGAATGCAATTCTAACAACTTCTTCTTGTGGTTCTTCTTGATCAATGCCAACTCTGGATGTCTTGCAACATACCCAGAGAAGAGATGCACAATCCTCATTGTCTAGATGATGGATACATCGATCTCAGAACCCTGTTTCATCTTTTCCAACCTAGATTCTTTTATACCTACCAGACGGATGATCTCCATGAAGAGCATGGTGTAGGGAATACGATGCTTCTGCTTGCTCTAGCACCTTCTTTTGATTTGGAGAGACAAGATCTCCAGTTGTCTAGGATTAAGGCAGGCAGATTGACCTTTTGACCTGTCATCATCTTGTAGATGTAGAACCTGTCCTTGGAGGTTACATTATCCTTTGAACCTTTTTTAGGCAAAATAATGTGTAGCAAGATGTTAAGTAGTCAACATATAGGCTTCATGTGTGAAGCGTATAAGAACTTCCTTAGAACATCCTTGTTCTTAGTTTGAGGCCTGGGATTTCTATACAATTCCCTGTCGACAGTTTCTAGGGTTATGACCTTTTCCCAGTCTTCAGTAAAAAGGTCACCCTCCTCTTTATAGCCAGACGCTACAGCAATGGCGTCAGTAAAGATGATGATGGCTTTATTGTCGACGGTTCTAGTGATAGTTCCGTTGACTTCAGATGCAGAGGCCCAAAACTAGGCATATGGTGCATGATACTAGGAAGTTTTCATTTGCACGAAAGCTTCCCATCCAACATTCTTGATATACATTTGCAGAAGGAATCCTTTTTCCTCAAGTTTTTGCAAGTCAACCCATTTTCTGGCGACGAAGTCACTTTCTGGAAATCTCTCCATGGGCACAAGTTGTTTTTGGGCAACCATGAGTGTGAGTTTGAGAGAAAGGGATTTGAGAGTAAAGGTAAGGAATAGGGTTTTAGTTTAGGGAGTTTAAGAGGTTTTTTAGAGAGCGTAAAGAGAAAGAAGGAGCGATCAGTTTGAATAAAAAGAAAGGTTCTGAAAATATTGAAGAGATGTGCATTAATGGTGACTTGATGTGGCAAGGAATACGTGCACGCTTCTTGGGTGGTTATCGAGAGTAATCAATAAAAGAAATATCAAACTAATGAACTTAAAAACTTTTCATATTCATAAACGATAGTGTTAGTAAGACGAAGTAAGATAAGACAATATAGAGTAAGACGAAATCAAATAAGATGAAATATAGTAAGACGAATCGTAAAAGATCAAATGAGATGATGCATGTAAGACAGTTTATTCTTGCAAAACTTTCATGTGCAGGTTTTCTAAGATGAAGTTGAATGTTCTGTAGGTAGAGATTTTGTAAAGATATTAGCCCATTAATAGTCTGTATCGATGAACTTAATTTCAAAAACACCTTTTTGAACATAATCTCAAATAAAATGATGTCTTATCTCTATATGCTTAGCTTTAGAATGCTAAATGGGTTTTTTAGATAAATTGATTGCACTAGTATTGTCACATAACACAGGAATGTTATGCTCAAAGCTAGAGTAATCTTCAAGTTGGTATTTTACCCATAAGAGTTGTGAACAGCAGCTTGTAGCAGATACATATTCTACTTCAGCAGTGGATAATGCAATTGAGTTCTACTTTTTGCTGGTCCAGGATATAAGACATGATCCGATGAAGTGACATCCACCACTTGTGCTTTTTCGTTCAAGTCTATCATTAGCATAGTCTGCATCATAGTATCCCACTAACATGAAATCTTTGTTTTTCTCATAGACTAGACTAAGGTTAGATGTACCAACAAGATATCTAAAAATCCTTTTGACAGCTTTTAGATGAGACTTTTTAGGATCAAATTGAAATTTGGAGCATAAATAGACGCTATGCATGATATCTGGTCTACTTGCAGTTAAATAGAGAAGTGAGCCAATCATACCTCTATAGATAGTCTGATCTACAGGTTTACCTGATTCATCCTTTGTTAAACCTACAGATGGATGCATTAGTGTGCTCATAAGTTTTGACTTATTCATCTTATATTTCTGAAGCAATTTCTTTGTGTATTTTTGCTAATGAATATATATACCCTTCTCTTCTTGTTTAACTTATAGTCCAAGGAAGAATTTTAATTCTCCCATCATGCTCATCTCAAATTCACTCTGCATCAAATCTGAGAATTCCTTACATAGAGTTTCATTAGTAGCTCCAAAGATTATATCATCTACATAAATTTGAACTATAATGAAATCTCTGTTGGATTCCTTTCTAAAGAGAGTTGTATCTACTTTGCCTCTCATAAACCTATTTTCAATAAGAAAAGTGCTCAGCCTGTCATACCAAGCACAAGATGCTTGTTTAGGACCATACTGAGCCTTTTTAAGTTTAAAGACATGGTCTACGAGGTTTGGATCCTCAAAGCTAGGAGGTTGTCTAACATAGACTTCTTCCTCGATAAAACCATTTAAAAAGGCACTTTTCACACCCATTTGAAAAAGCTTAATGTTTTTATGAGCGACAAAGGCAAGCATAATTCTAATAGCTTCTAATCTAGTAACAAGAGCAAAGGTTTTAGTGAAATCAATACCTTCTTGTTGATTGTAACCTTGAGCTACTAACCTTACTGTTAAACAAAAAGGCTGGATCCAAGAGGGGGGGGTGAATTGGATCTTTCAAAATTTTCAAGAATCCCCAATTTCTTTTCAATTATGAATAACTAGATTTTTCAAAAACTTTGAATCTTATTGATTTGGTTATACAAATGAAATAGAATTGGATCAATTTATCTTGAACTTTTTTTTTGCAAAGATCTTTATGATTTTAAAAGCAAGTGATCAAGATACAATATGCTAGTAAGAGAGTAGAGGAAAGAGGGAGTGCAAACAAGATTTATACTAGTTCGATCACCACCACTGTGATCTACATCCAGTTTCCAATCAAACCGATTGGTGTTATCACTAAGTAATTCAAATGTTTACAAACACTATGCACAAACACAAGAATTACTACCAAACAAATTACACAGTCAAGTTTCTTGAACCCTTTCAAGAAAAGCTTGAATCCCTTTCTTGTGGAACCCTACCACAAGGAGGTTATGAGAGACACCTTCTCAAGAACGAAAATCAATATAGAAGAAGGTTAGATATCACCTTGGTTTGTGATAGATGGGAAACAATGAAGAACCAATCAACTTTACCAAAGAAAAGACTTTTCTTTATCCTTAAGATTGATCCATGATGAGCTCTTTGATCTTTGATCTAAAACTTGTAGTGGAGTAGAAGAATAATATCAATTCTCTCTAGAAAAGCTCTCTCTCAAATTTAGAAAAGTGAAGTTGTAGAAGTTATTATGAAGTGATGTTGAAAGACTCACAAATGTTCACTTTATATAGAGAGATCACTGGAATAACTAGTTATATTGTCTTGTAATCAGTTATTTTGTTATTAGAAATCTGAAAAATGATGTTTGAATGAGTTTAACTAGTTATTTCCATTTATAACTAGTTAAAACAGAGCCCATTCGAATTTCCCTTTACTGGAATAACTGGTTACATAACTTTGTAACTAGTTATTTTCATATAGGACAAAACAGCTTTATATTATGTAACTAGTTACAGAATTATGTAATTGGTTACTGCTGAAATAACTGATTACATAATGTTGTAACTAGTTAAAACAGAAAACATGTAACTGATTACATATTGATTTAACTAGTTAAAACAGTGTATATTTTCACTGTTTACATGAAATTAAACGATCTTAATCGATTACAAAGCTAACTTAACCAATTAAGTGGTTCTTTAATATAAGATTGAGTAGTTCTAAAGCTTTAGTGTGTAGTTCTTACTTCCTATCAATTTAAAAACAAGTTTTATCAAATTGTTTCTCTTCAAATTCAATTTTAGACTTATAGAAAATATATTTCCACTTTGTTAACCTTTTAAGTCTTAAATCTTGAGCTCATTACCATCAAACCATCAAGGATAAAGATAAATCATGCAAGACCACAAACACACACACATACATAAACACACATTACAACTTTGCACTCATCAAGAGGCTAAATCATCAAAACTATATTAATTTTCCTTGGGGCAAGAGTAATATTCTTCTTGCTTCTTCACTTACTTTGTTTCTGATTACTTTACCATTTTTGTTGAGTTGCGGAATACCCATCTTGTTCCAATGATGCTCTTTTGTATTAGTTTGGGAACAAGAATCCAAACATCATTTCTTGTGAATTGATGTAATTCTTCTTGCATTGCTATCACCCAGTCATTGTCTGTTAGTGCTTCATCTATCGTCGTAGGTTCAATTTCTAAGACTAAGGCACAAGACGCTTGATTCTTTAGTGATGACCTCGTCTTAACTCCTTCTGTTCGTTCTCCAATAATATGATTTTGAGGATGGTAGGTAACGAACTTTTAGTCTTTGTGAAATCCCTTCGTCTGATTATTGGTCTATTGTTGAGAAATTTCTTCTAATTCTTTTGCTTCGTCTGTTCTATTTTGAGCAGACGGTTTTATTTGTAAATCTGCAAAATCTTCTTCCAAATTTGATAGTCTTCTATCAGGGGTTAGTGTGTTATTAAATTTAACATGGATAAATTCTTCTACAACAGAAGTTCTGGAGTTGAATACTCTAAATGCTTTTGATGCATCAGAATGTCCAAGAAAAACATCTTTATCAACCTTAGAGTCAAATTTCCCCAATTGATCTCTAGTGTTGAGAATATAACATTCACATCCAAAGGGGTGAAAGTATGAAATGTTGGGTTTTCTACCTCTCCACAATTCATAAGGAGTCTTTTTAATTAATGGTCTGATCAATATTCTGTTTTGAACATAACATGCTGTGTTTACAGCTTTTGCCTAGAATTACTTAGGGACTGAATTTTCATAGAGCATGGTTCTTGCCATCTCTTGTAGGTATGTTTGTGAGCTAGGTAATAAACCCATGTATATCTAGAATAGTTATCAATAATGACAAAACCATACTTTTTTCCACCAAGACTAAGAGTTTTAATAGGTCTAAACAGATCCATATGTAGTAATTCTAATGGTTTGGAAGTGGAAACAACATCTTTTGATTTAAAAGAGGTTTTGATTTGTTTCCCTTTCTGACATGCTTCACAAAGAAGATAAGTTTTCCAAGAAATCTCAGGCAATCCTTTTACTAAAATCTTTTTATATAACTTCCAAATATGTTTTAAATTGATATCCCCGAGCTTTTTGTGCCAAATCCATTTTTCATCTTCTTTGGTCATTAAGCAAGTTACATTTTGTTTGTTCAGATCTTCAAACTTGATCTTATACAGATTATTATGTCTTTTGGTAGTAAAAAGAATAGATTCATCATTTCTTTTGACTATGCATGATTCTTTGGTGAAGGATACAATAAATCCACTGTCACAAAATTGACTGATGCTAAGTAGATTGTATTTTAATCCTTCAACACATACAACATTATCTATAGATGGAAGGGGAGACTTACCAACTTTACTTATACCAATGATTTATCCTTTTCCATTTCCACCAAAAGAGACTGTTCCCTCATGTGACTGAAGGTCTAAGAACATAGACCTTTCTCCTGTCATGTGACGTGAGCATCCACTATCCAGGTACCAGAATGAATCCTTCTTTTTTCCTATTAATTATATCTGCAACAGGAATTATTTGAGATTTTGGTACCTAAATACTTTTGGGTCTTTTTATGTAAGTCCCAAAAGTCTTATTTGACCTCTATTTCCTTTTGTGTTGACATCTTTGGAATGAATGTCCAGATTTTCCACAAAAGTTACAGAAGGTTGAATAGGATTTAGAAGACGATGTTTTAGCACTTTTGTCTTCTACAAATCCAATCCCAGATTTGTCAGATGGAGATTTTTTATGTTTTAAAATCATTTGAAGTTTTGAAGATCCGTCTACAAATTTGGTCATATCATGTTTCAAACTAATGACCTCTTTCTTTAGTTTATCAACTTCAGAAAGGAGCATTGCCTTTTCAGGATCTGAGGCTAGACTATTTTGCATTTTCATCAGATCTTTCTTGAGTATCTCATTTTCTAAAAGAGCTTCTTGATATTTTTTGTACTCAAGAGCAATCTTGTGAAAGTTAGCAAGAAGAATGTGATATGACATATCTTCGTCTTCAGATTCAGATTCACTATCTTCAGACTCATGCATAAGGTTATTATATTTAGAGTTTACCTCAGACGTTACTTCTTCTGCATCTGCCATGAGACAGATATTAGCCTTTTCATCGTCTGAGCTGTTACTGCTGCTATCTAGATCTTCCCAGGTAGCTAGAAGATTTTTCTTCTTATATCTTTTCTTTGAGCTCCATCCTTTCTTTATTTTCGGGCATTCAGCCTTAATATGTCCAGGCTTTTTGCATTCATAGCAGATGATCTCATTGTTTTCTTATTGTGGATACTTTCTGTATCTAGTATCTTTCTTTCTGGAAGATTGCTTAAATCTGTCCTTCTTTTTAAGCATCTTCTTGAACTTTCTGGTGATGAGGGATATCTCATCGTCTGTTGAGCAATTAGAGCTTTCGTTTGAGCTCTCAGATTTTTCAGATTGAACTTTCAGCATTTTGTTTCTTTCTTTTGTTTTAATTTTTTCATCTGCTCTTTTACTTGTTTCTCCAATCTTTAGGGTAACAGAGTCATTATTCTTGGCTTTGTCTCTTTTGAATAGATGTATTTCATGTACTCTTAGCGCTCCCAATAACTCATCAGAGTTAAGGTTTTCATATCCCTTGCTTCAGCTATGGCTGTAGCTTTAGGTTCCCACACTTTGGGAAGACTGTTTAGGATCTTGAGATTATTTTAAGCCTTAGAGAACTCATCACCAAGGCTTTGAAGTCCATTTAGAATTGTTTGAAATCTTCCAAACATTTCATCAATGGTCTTAGTTTCCTTCATGGTGAACATCTCATAATGTCTTTGAAGAGTTGTTACTCTCTTGAGATGAACATATTATGTGCCTTCATGTGTTATGCGTATAACATCCCACATTTCCTTAGTAGTTTTGTAGTTGCAAAATTTATTATATTCAGTTTTTGATAAGGCACAGGTTATGATATATTTAGCTTTTGCATTTTGTTGTAACAGGTTGTAATCATCTTGATTGTATTCATTTTCTGGCTTGATTACAACATGATCTCCATGTGTGATGATTCTCCATATATTATAGTGAGTGAACTTGATATACATTTCCATTTTGTCCTTCCAGTATGCATAATCTTCTCCATTGAAGGCTGGAGGCCTTGACAAAGAGGCTCTTTTAGGAATGAATTGTAACACCCCAAATTTCAAATATTAGAAATAAACCATAAGGTAGCTCTTAGTAGGACCCTTCCCATGTGTTATTAGACAAAAGACGTTCTAAGAGTTATTGTTATTAGATCACTTATTATTCTTATTATTGTTCCTATCATTATTATATTTATTGTTGTTGTTATTGATATTATTATTATTATTATTGTGTTATGTTGTTATTATTTTTATTGTTGTTGTTGTTGTTGTTATTATTATTATTAATTCTTTGTTATGGTGTTGTTATTATATTATTAGTATTGTTATTATTAGTGTTATTGTTATTAACACCTTAGCATTAGAAATTAATAGAAATATTATCATAGAACCCAAAAGAGCATTTAGGGTCCAATAGGGGACTAAAGCCCACTAAGCCATATACCCACCCACATGTTATAAGAAGAGAATAGAGAAGGAAGGTTAGGTTTAGCCATCACAAAATAGAAGAAGAAAGAATTTAGAGAGAATGAGGAGAAAAAGGAAGAAGAAGAGGAAGAGAAGAAGGAGGAATAGAAACCGGAGAACGCAAACCCTAGAACTCAGCTTTGCATGTCCATAAAAGTGAGTGCTCTCCCCCGGTGTCCTTCCTTATTCTTATTCATGTATTTATCTTTTCCTTCCTTATACCTAAATTTAGGGATTTGATGGGTTTTGAGGGGATTGTGAGGGAGTAAGGAATTTATAGATTAGATTAAACAATTGTCAATGTAGAATAGTGATTAAGAATTTAGTTATTTATTTGGGAGCATTTAGAAACCAAAGACAATAGGAAAAATAAATTGAAATTAGTACCTCGGATCTACCCAGTGGGATTAGATAACCGCTGGGCGACTTTTCTCCAAAAATTGGATTCCACGTTTACGCTAAGCATGCGAACCCGCTGAGCGAGTTGGATCTTGACGTGGACCCGTTGGGTAGGGTGCAATACCCGCTAGGCGGGTTGGGTTTCGGCGCATACCCGCTAGGCGGGTTTGCTAGATCGCTAGGCAGGACTTCCGTCCTGCTGGGCGGATACGACCTTTGCTATTCTGTTCTTTGTACTTATGAACTCTGTTTTGCAGTTTTTAACTCATTTTTATTTGTTTCTTTTATGCCTTTTTGAGTTTATAATGTATGATTGTTATTTATCTTGAAAAAAATTGAGTATGATGTGGAATTGTGCCAATGTTTCATGATAAAAGTTTATGAAAAGTTGTAAGCATTATATATGACCATCCATCATAACATTTGAGTTATGTGATGAGGAAAGTATGTAGGAATTTGGCTGGTGGAGGTCGTGATGGGTTGTTTAACTTTAGCCTTGAGGGTTATCTGGTTGGGAAAACTACAATGGTCCATGCTAATCCCATGGAGCTGGGGCGTACTGGCAAAAATAGGTAACCCTGACTAGTCACCGGGGGATATCATGCTAGTTGAGGGTGCGAAAGCCGAAGGCATCGGTATTGATGACGCTTCTTATGGCCTGCATTTACTCCTAGTCTACTTTTCGAAAAGTTTAGGTTGGTACCACATGTGCATAAATAGTGGTTTAGGAACATAGCACTCATATGTATCTTGTTGTAGTGTGACATGTTGAAGTGTGCTATGTTGTAATTATGTGAATTCTGTGACCTTATTTATGAGCGATTGATGTAATGTGAACAGATGTGAAATAAATGTATGCTTGTAATTAAAATTGTGTTTGCTACCTTAAGGATAAGTGAGAGTCTAGGCCCTAGGATAGTGTTATGAGGGTTCTAATTAGATAACAATAATTGTGAATGAAATAAAGAAAGGGTGAATCCTCACACAACGTAATAGAAAGGTATAAGACAAGTAAGAGAGAACAAAATAAAGGTATTAAGGTGAGTGTTAAGGGAGTGTCAAAAGTATTTTAGAATGTCTATGACCTTAGACTTGACCCCTAGGGAATTACCTTAAATATAAAAAGTAAGGAGAGTAAAATCTAAACAAGAAAGGTTTAAATACTAGAGAGGGTTTTGGATAAGAAAGAGTTCTTAGGTTGAGAATGAGATAGTAAGATTGTATAACAATTGTGAGAATGAGAGAATAGTTAACAAGAAACACTGATTATTGAAAGGTGTAGACCCGACCATAGGTATGGATTATCATGAGAGGCCTAGTGAGGCTAAAGCCATGAGAGATAAGTAATGAAGCTTGTCTGAGTAGAAAAGTCTGACCTAGCCGTAGAACCTTTAGAGCACTCACTGAGACATTATGTCTCACTCCTTTAAGTTTCCCTTTTTTTTTCAGGATACAAGTGAAGACATATACACGTGGAGCTTGAGTCACATGCAAAAAGATGTAGTCTAGATTATATTGTTTTCTTGTATTCCTCTTTACGTTTTATTCAAAACCTTCGGGTGATAAATGAGTTGTATTAGGTGTGTATTTTTTTCATTGTATTGTTCGTATATAATATTTAATTATATTTATGAGTCGCTTTAGCATGTTTCTATGTTTTTAAGTCTTTCTTTTTGGTTCTTAGAAAGCTAGGCTTAGTTACAATAATACCCCTTAGGGTGTTACATGAACTGTCCTTCAAGGTGTGCCATGCGGATCTTTTTCCTCTAACACTTGTTAAGATGCTCAACCATTAGAGGCTGAGCTCTAATACCAAATTGTAAGGCACAAACTAAACACAAGAAGGGGAATTGAATTGTGTTAAGGCCAGTTTTCGCAATCCTTTCTTCCTTTTTAAAAGCAACTTAATTATTTAAACAGGATCAAAAAGATTTTCAAAATGTTTTAAAAGGCAGACGAAAGAAGAAAGAACAAATAAAAAGGCACACAGATTTTATACTGGTTCGTCTCACCCCAAAGACTACGTCTAGTTCTTGGCAACAACCAAGTTCCACTAACTTTACAAGTTACAAGTATTCTTTCCACAAGCCTCTTCAGGCTCAATCCCAAGTAGTCTTTCACTTGCCTCTCCAAGCAAACACCCAAGTTTTCTTTAAAACAAAGCCTCTTCAAGCTTCAACCAATCTCGTAAAGAAAGAGATTTATGTGAGTTTACCTCACTGGGTTTAACGTCTTATCAGACAAATATACAATGAAGTTCAAATACAGATTTTCAAATTATTTTTACAAAGGCTTTTTCTTTTCTCAAAGCAGTTATGAATATTTGGATTCAACAACAAATATATCAACAACACTTGTAAATTCGACAACAATTTGAAAGAGGTCTCTGAAGCTTCATATTCTTCAAACCAGTTAAAAGATTAGTCCTTTTACAGAAGTCTAAAAAATGGTAAAGCACGCTGGGTTAACTTTATGAAAATATATGTCAAAGCAACCAACTACTTTGTGAGTTACTGAATTCCTTTACGTTCAATGTGCTCTACATCTCTAGTATAGTCCGACATATGTTAGGGTTGACCTTTATATCCTTCTTTGTTTGCATATAGCCTAGAAATTTGCCAACCTTGATTATGAAGGTGCACTTGGTTGGACTCAAGAACATATTATACTTTCTAAGTTAATCGAACATCTCAAATAAATCCTGTAAATAGGACTCTACTAAACACTCTTAACGATCATGTCATCAACATAGATCTCTAGAGTCTACCTAATCTAGTCCTCAAATACCATGTTCATTATCCCCTGGTATGTATCCTCGATGTTCTTAAGGCCAAAAGGCATGACCTTATAATAGTTATTTGCCTTCTTGGTCATATAGGTAGTTTTCTCTTGATGATTAGGGTACATCAAAATCTGATTATACACAAAATAGGCATCCATGAAAGACATAGCTATAAGTCAAGTAAGACATCAACCAACCTATTAATGTTAGGCAATGAGTATGAGTCCTTGGGACAATGCTTGTTGAGGTCGGCTTAGTCTACACACATCCTTCATTTCCTTAATTTCTTCTTTACCAAAATCACATTAGCTAACCACATGATATACTTTATCTCCGAGATAAAATCAACTTAAAGAGTTTCCACCACTTGCATTTCTATTTCCTTAAGTCACTTTAGACCCATTTTTTGGCACACTAACTAGACGAAAGGATCGACTACTAGATAGTATATAAAAGGTTTGTGTCAACCCCTATCATATCAACATCCATCCATGTAAAGATGTTGGCATTTTCCTTCAAAGCGTTAAATGTTGTGTCTTACTATATAATGAAAAAAATTGTTTATTTATATATTTGTATAAATATTACATTAATAACATTAAATGTTACATTTCTCAAAGTCTAGTTTACTTAAATATAGATAGGTAGATTTAAAAAATAAAAATATTACTACATTAATTATTTAAAATTTTTATCATTAAATTCATTTTTAAATAATTGAAAATATCTTGTCTTTATTATAGATTACTACAAGAAATTCATCAAATAGAGTCAAACACTTAGCATTGGCTTCAACACTGATGTTGGTGGTAGTCGATGATAAGCGAACTCTACCTTTTAAAACCATTTTAAAAAAAAAAATTAATACAAAAAACATATAGCTTTGGCTAAGCAAATGTTATTTTTGAAACTAGCTTTGATTATGGTTGATGCTACATAAGATATTAATGCTAGCATCGACCAAGCTAACCCTAACTTTAACGATTCAACGACATAATAAATGCTAATAAATAATGCTTATGATAACATTGATCATAGCATTGGCCAAGTCGATGCTATATTCTTATCATATTAGCACCACCTCCCTTTTCCCTTCACTTTCCTTTTTCTTCCATGAATCCTTGCCCTTGCTTTCTCTCTCTATGTATCACCGTTCACCAGCCCACTAGAGCCAAACTGTGCCACCACCGTGGGGATAAACCTCTCGTTCATTTTCTTCATGTCCCTCTCTTTTTTGTTCTTTCTCTCATTCTTTTTATATTGTGTGATTGTCACTACCACCATGAAGACATTGCCATTTTGTCATTCTTATTTAGACGACCATTTCCTCTAAATCCCAATGACACTACACTCCTGAATAGCCATTGCTCCAATAACCTGCCTATCTCTCATCATACATGCATCTTAATTTTATTTTATTTTATTGTGTGTATGTTTCTAGAAAAAAGAAGTGTGCAAAGGGTGATGGTTACGTTGGTGTGAACATAAGGTTTGTATTCAAGAGTGTGATAATATCAAAATGTGTGCATAGAGAGTGGGCTCAATTCAATTTGCCTCTTTATTTTTATAATCTATGTGGTTAGGGTGCCAAGAATCCTTTTTATTTTGCTGAGGAAAAGTCCTTGTGGGGACTCGATGTGTAATTGCTTTCATAAATATTAACATAGTGAGATACCATTGGTGCATGGTGCTTGACTCAATAGATATTTGCATATGTGTTTTAAATAAATCTAATGAACTTTAAATTAATAAAAAAAATAACTTGTGGCTTTCCTAGTGAGTAAATATGATGAGCTTAGTTAGCATGTTACTATATGATTGCAGTTTTTCTCTTGGAAGCTTGTGTGTTAAATAGTGCGAGTGAAAGGCAATTTGTTAACAATGATGCATATGTGTGTGTGAACTATATTGGTGCCTATTTGAATGGTTATTAGCTAGAAAAGTTGGAATCAAGGTTTTAAAATAATAAATTATAGTTTCAATCTCATTGAAGAGCCACTGTATATCAAATTTTGATGTCCATTTAAGTTCCATACAATTTAACAACCGAAGAATCTCGTTATGCAACATATAACCTACTATAACCTGTAAGGAAACTACTTATGGAAAATCTTCCATGTAAGCAATTATACCTTTAGAAACTCATTTTAGATCAACTCAACTAGTGAGCAATATACTCTCAATTTGAGAAACTAAGAAACTAAGTGGTACTGCTAAAACTAAGTCAAAATACTCTAGGACTTCAAAATGGAACTAATAGCACTACACTGTGTAGTGGACTGCATCTATTTTGCAATATGCAAAATTTTAAGACCAAACCTTTACCTACAATTTAGTTATCATATAATTAACTTATCTAACAAATTTTAGAATAATCAAAAGCTAATTGCTCTTGATTAAAGTGTCAATTGCACCTTGTAGTTTCACAAAGCCCACAACCTAAGATTCTACCCTAGTGACCTAAATCACTTTGAAAAATAGTTTTAATGCACTTGAACACAAAGTACCTTGATCAAGAACTTATAGCTCTAGTTTAAGGAGTTAGTTGTCCTTTAAAAGGTCATAGGAACCCCTAAATTGAGATATGTGTAATTTTCAATTGGAATAAGATTTTAAGGTGGGATCTTTTCCTACAATTTTGTTTAGTTAAGAAGAAACTACTTTAAAATGTTTAGGGCAAAATATCACTTATAGCTCAATTTAGCCTCCTTGGTTGCAAAATAAGACCATTTAGGTTTGAATTGAGTGTTGTATGCAACTAACTCATATCTAAAAGGAATTTAAATATAACCTTCTATACATAGTTCTAGTATCCTAAACAGAGCTTGGTTGAAAAGTTTCTAATTAAACAAAATCACATTGCTTAAATTTGACAATCTAGTTGCCAATAATGGCCTAATAAGAACCTCAAGTAATTTATGTGCATGAATTCCAATTGGAGTAAGCTTTTAGACAAGGTAGTTTTACTATATTTTTATATTACTAAGACTAAGTTGACCACTGAACTTAAAGCTAGTTGGATGAGTAAAACTCAGTTTAGATCCCTAAAACCAATACTTGAGTCTTTAGGCCTTCCATGACTTTTGTAAATAAAATCTACACCAGATTGGATATTGAGATGAAACCAATTCCTAAAATTTAGCATATCTATAAGAAGTCTTAATACCAAAACTCAACTCACATGGAGTAGTATTGCATAAACTAGATCCTAAAATGCCTTTTTCAAGTTCAAAGGAAGCACATAAAGAGCATGTTGCAGAAACCCAACTTAGACCACGAATCTAAACCAAACCCTTTGCTCACACTTAAAATGTATGGAAAAATGTTTAGATACCAAGTTTCATAGCCAAAGGATTTCGAGAGTGAATTTGGTGCAATGTAAGGCTTAATGAAAAATATAGAGCATTATCACGCACCAATTACAAATATAATGATGTTTTTAAAATTGAAACCAACTCTCCTAAGTATTAAATGACTTAATGACTCTAGATACCAAAGATGAGATGTTTCTAAGGTTGTTTGCCCAATTTGGTGTATATATAGTAAAATAATTCACTGAAAGGCCAAATTAGGAACTATAATAAGGCTAAATTCTACTATGGACGTATTTTAAGTCTTTAAACCTTTTCCCCAACTTGGTGGTGGCTACATGGAGTGATGTTTTTAATAATTAATCTCCAAAGGAGTTGAGAAGCTTATAGGGTTTAAAGATTGTGTTCTTACTTCACTAGGTGTAATTATATTAGGGTCTAGATTTAAGGCAAGGTGCACAACAACTTCAGATGAAGGTGAATCGAGTTCCAAATTTGAGTTAGGTTGCATGTCTTGATTTGGAACCTTAATTGGCTAATGTTCAACTTTAGTTGTCAAAAGAAAATTAGTTGAATCTAGATGGGGTTTACACCATTTAATTCACTGAACTAAGAAATTTAATCTGTCAAGGTAGATATATAGAAATTAACCGAATTATATTTTGATTTTACATTTGGAAATTAAACTAAATTTGTGTTGTCGTATGTGTCTTCTAATGGTTTTACTTCGTTATCATGTAATATGTATTCATTTTTCTTTGTTCTATATAGATTGCTTAACGCTTATGTTTGGAGCTTATGTTTGAAGTTTACATTAGAAGTTTAGGTGCGCATGTAATGTTTATTTTTTTTTTCTGTGCATTCTATATTTGTGAAAATTGTTATGTGAATTGATGTTTTTTTGTTAGTGGAGAGAAAAATTGAATAGGTGCAATCCTGTCTAAGTTGTAGGATGCTTGATTATGTGCTGGTAATTATTAATTATGCATGTGTTTGTTGAGTGTTAGTAGAAAGTTGAGATCAATAGGTCTTGTCTAAGATGTTAGGTAATAGATTGTGTGCAAGTAATTTATAGGCTAAAATATACTTTTGGTTCCTTATCTTTTTACTAAAATTCGTTCTGGTATTTTATCTTTTAAAGGATTCATTTTGGTCCATTAGCTCTTAAATTTGAGGCAATGTTGTCTTTTCGAAATAGTGATCGTTTTCAATTTTAGGGTATGATTTTGAACCATTTTTGTTTTACCAATTCAAGACATAAAACTTGTCTTAATAGATTCACTTACATGAAAATTATGGAACCCAACTAATGTTTGAACCAAAAAAGGCCATAAACATGGTGAAAATTGCATGAAAAGTGAGTCCCACGAGCAACCAAAAATTGAAAATCTAATATCAAATTCGTTTTTGATTCCTCATGGGACTTACTTTTCACATGATTTTCGCCGTGTTTATGACCCTTTTTGGTTCAAACATTAATTGGGTTCCATATCATATAGGTGAATCTAATGAGATAAGTTTTATGTCTTGAATCTGTAACACCCCAAGTTTTAGGTACTACAAATAAACCATGAGGCAGCTCTTATTATAACCCTCCCCATGTGTTATTGGACAAAATACACCTTAAGAGTTATTATTATATTTATTATTGTTGTTGTAGCTGTTATTATTGTTGTTGTTGTTATTATTATTATTATTATTGTTATTGAAAACCTATTGTTAAAAATAAGTAGGAATGTTATAATAGAACTCAAAAAAGCATCTAGGGCCCAATAAGGGACTACAGCTCACTAAGCCACATACCCACCCACATGTTATAAGAAAGGAATAGAGAAAGAGAATTAGGTTTAGCCGTCAAAAAATAGAAGAAGACAGAAGCTAGAGAGAATGAGGAGAAAAGAAAGAAGAAGAGGAAGAGAAAGAGAAGGAATAAAGACTGAAGAACCAAAGCCCTAGAACTTAGCTTTGCATGTCCCTAAAGGTGAGCACTTTTCCCCATGTCCTTCCTTTTAGGTTGTGATTTTTATGCCTAATTACCTTTTCCCACTCTTTATGCCTAAGTTAGGGATTTGATGGGTTTTGAGGGGATTGTGAATGAGTGAGGGGTTTATAGAATAGATTGACTAATTAGAAAGGTAATAGAAATGGTTAGGAATTGGTTAACCTGTTTGGGAGTGTTTAGAAACCAAGGAAAGTTATGGGTCGCACATTTTGCGAACCCTCACAAATCTGCAAAAATCGCAATTGGCGCTGAGCACTAGAATTTTGGCACTGGAGGGTTGGCACTAAGCGTCGTGGCTTTGAACACCAGAATTAGCGCTAAGCGTGGGGGAGGTAGGGAATAACCCCTGGTCTTCTAGAGGTTTAGCACTGAGCATGAGTATGATAGTGGTTGTCCTATATAAGTGCTGCTAAGCGCCAAGGGTTTGGCGCTAAGCATGATCCATTGAGACACTAAAGCTACTATTGTTGACTTTATATCCCTATTCATTGTATGATTTGCCATTGCTGGGATGCCTTGTTGGATCTACTTCTTGTGGTTTTTACTTGCCTTAAGAAAATGCATATGTTGTGGACCTGTGTTAAATGCTCTAATATGCTTATGTATGATCCTATGCCATGGTATGTGTAAAGTAATGGATATTCCATAATGAGGAGGAACCCAGCCTATGAGAGGTGGGATTCTCAGTGTGAAATGTTTAAGTAAAGCCATGTGCATTGTTTATGTAATCATGCACCATAACAATTGAGCTATGTGATGAAGGAAAATATGTAGGAATCTAGCTAGTGGAGGCCATGACGGGTTGTTTAACCCTAGCCTTGGGGTG
Organism: Spatholobus suberectus; assembly: GCA_004329165.1. Taxonomy (NCBI): domain Eukaryota; kingdom Viridiplantae; phylum Streptophyta; class Magnoliopsida; order Fabales; family Fabaceae; genus Spatholobus; species Spatholobus suberectus. Next base: position 42,566,773 of record CM014729.1, read on the forward strand.
GTATCTGGTTGGGAAACTCCAATGGCGCATGCTGATCCCATGGAGCCAAAGCATACTAGCAAAAGTGGGTAACCCTGACTAGTCACCAAGGGATGTCATATTAGTTGAGGGTGCGAAAGCCAAAGGCATCAATACCGATGACGCTTCTTATAGCTGTGTATTTACTCCTAGTCTACTTTTCAACAAGTTTAAGTTGGTACCACATGTGCATGAATAGAGATTTAGGAACATAGCATGCATATTCATACTATAGCATGATATGTTAAAGTGTACTATGTTGTAACTATGTGAAGTCTATGTGACCTTGTTCATGAGCAATTGATGTAATGTGTACAAATGTGAAAATGTAATTATGTCTTGTGATGAAGTGTCAAGGTTATGGATATGTGATCATATTATGGATGTGTGTTATTCCTATTTAATGAAACAAAACAAGGTGTATGCCTAGTTACTAGGCAAAGGATATGCAATAAACGTATGTTTGTAATTAGGATTGTCTTTGCTACCCTAAGCATATGTGAGAGGCTAGAACCTAGGATAGTGTCATGAGAGTTCTATTTGGATGAAGTAGTTTTGAATGAGGTAGAGAAAGGGTAAATTCCCACACGACATAATAGAAAGGTATGAGACAAGTAAAAGGTAACAAATTGAGAGTATTAAGGTAAGTGTTAAGGGAGTGTCAAAAGTATTTTAAAATATTTGTAGCCTTAGACTTGACCCTAGAGGACAACTTTAAATATCAGAAAGAAGAAGAGTAAAATCTAAACATGGAGGGTTTAAATACTAGAAAGGATTTTGGGTAAGAAAGTATGAGTAATGAGGATGAGTTCTTAGGTCAAGAATGAGATAGTAAACTAATATAACAATGGTGAGAATGAGAGAGGAGTTAACTGAAAGTATTAATGATTGAAAAGTGTAGACCCGACTATAGGTATAGAGAATTATGAGAGATCTAGTAAGGCTAAAACCATGAGAGATAAGTGATGAAGGTTGTTTGGGTATAAGAGTCTAACCCAGCTATTGAGTCCTCAAAGCACCACTGAGACATTATAACTCACTCCTTTAAGTTTTCCCTTTTCAGGATACAGGTTAAGACGTATGCAGATGGAGCTTAAAGTCACGTGCAAAAAGACATAGTCTAGTTTACATTGTTTCCTTGTATTCTTCTTTATGTTTTGTACAACAACTTTGGGTGATAGATGAGTTGTATTAGGCGTGTATAATATTTTATTGTATTGTTCTTATATAAATCCAATTATATTTATGAGTAGCTTCCACATGTTGTTTCTATGTTTTAAAGTTTTTTTTTCATTCTTAGAAATCTAGACTTAGTTGCGGTAATACCCTTTAGGGTGTTATAGAATCGGTCAAAAAAGATTCAAAATTATGTCCCAAAATTGAAAACGATCACTATTTCGAAATGATAATATTAACTCAAATTTGAAAGCTAAAGAACCAAAATGAATCTTTTAAAAGATAAAGGACCAAAACAAATTTTAGTAAAAATATAAGGGACTAAAAGTATATTTTAGCCTAATTTATAAATCATGCATGTGTTTGACTTAATGTGATGTTTGTTAGTGGAAAGCATAACTCAATGGGTGCAATCCAATTTGAAATGTAGGATGTTGGATTATGTGTTGGTAATTTAGTAATTATGTTTGTGTTTATTGTTTGTTATTAGAGAGCAAATCTTAATAGAAATGTTTGTTAATCAATTATTATTTTATTATATATATCTAATGTTACTTTGTCTTATTTTGTGCAGTAAAAAATTGGAAAATGTCCAAAATATAGGGATTATGTTGAAGGAACATAGGCACAATGGTTCATCCATTATATAATATCATTGATATTAAGATGTCTAGAATGTATAGTTGATATGATTTATTCATCCTTGCACAAAAGGCAAGACAGGTATACTATGTCCCTTATCCAAAAATGTGCAAAGACATGTGTTGTTGGTGTTCAATGTAATGTCTTGTGACATCACATTTAACTAATTATGTCACAATGAACTAACTCTCATGTAGATGGGATCATGAACAATCCTCTTAGCACACCATTTACTCTCACAGCACAAGCATCACGATCATTGCACAAACACAAACACAAAGGGTAGGCATGTAGAACAAAGTTACTATGAAAGTGCATGTATAGTGATGTACTTCATGCATGCAGAGATTGATATAAATAGATGCCAACAATGATAATATCATATAACCATATCAACTCATAACAACACAAAACAACATTTGCACACAAGCCAATGCTATATGTCTGACATCCAATGCATGTAACAAATCCACTCTATAGAGATTAGTTTCATTTGAGCGATTAGTTGGCAACGTCCCTTAATGTGGTAAACATCATAAAAAGGACTCTTTTGGTCCTCAACACAGCACATGCCAAAATCATTTGAGAATCATGCCAGTATTTATTCATTGAGAACGACAATGGCTTAGTCAAGATATCTATATAGGGGTAGTTGCTACCACCACACAGGGATGCATGGCCATGATCCTTAGCGAAATACCACGTTTGTAACACCCTCTATCGCTACATGTCACTAAATACTCAATCTATGAAATATTCAATTTAAGTTGAAAACTTTTATTAATTTCATTATGAAATGTGTATAAAATTTTCACGATTGGTCAACATGCAATAATCATTGATGTGAGTAATCAAATAGAAATAGATACTGAATAACACATAGTACTATGCCCCATGACACTACAACCTATGTACAAAGGTCATTAGAATATCTTTAAAAGGTTAGTAAGTGTGTGAACATAATATATAAATATACATCAAAAATGGGAAGGGGATCTAGATACTACACACACTCCTCAGTTGGCCACACACTATGTCCTACACCTAAGAATAGCAGGGCCAAAAGAAGGAAGGCACAACTTCCACAATCCTTTTTAGCCCTACTAGGACTCCTCTTAGGACGAGGCCCAGCACTAAAAAGCCTTCGATACATTGTCGTATGTGCAGTAGCTCTAGGTGTAAGAATATGTGCCCTCCATATTTAGTCAATGGGTAGCCAAAACATTAGTGATATTTTCAACATGACCAAGAAGAATGGGACACCAGCGAGGGTATAGATGATCATAATAGCTCCTCAATACCAGACTCGTTGGGTGGTTCAATCTAGGAGTCACGCCTCGTCGTGTCCAATGGTTGTATCCTGAAACTCAATTATGAAGGGTCCTAGCAGCTAATAACTCATCATCTGCTTTCATGACAATGTCGCAATCATCACAGTCACAACACACAAAAAAGCAAAGGTAAGCTACAAAAATAAACATATATAATAAATGTTTCATACGATTCTCTAAAATAGTCATGCTCATTACAAACCATCCATATAAATAGGTAACAAAATAGATATCAACTAAATAATAGTGATCGTAATTGGGTATGCATACATACAAACATATGATATCAATCACGCAATGCATGCACATTCAACACCATAGAGATTTTCAACAACTTTGAGTGATATGTCAAACATGTCCTTTAAACATGGTATATCAACAACAACACCCCATAGTGTTAAAAGGTGACACATGCCTAACCCATTGAGGCAACACCAATATTGATCTTGAATCAATTGTGGCTTTGTCAAGATATATGTATGTGGGTAATCACCACCACGACATGAGGTTTGTAAAGATCCTGTCACATGTAGAATTGTGCATTCGTATATCATTAAGGCTACCAATGGTACCTCCACTAGCCATCCCAATGCCTTTTGAGCATTCCTCAACAACTTGTGCATGAAAGCATGTTCCAACAACATTAACATCCAACTCATCAATTGAATTTTCATACATCTCCGCTTAGTTTTCCGATATTCCATGGATTAGATATTTCAACAATATGCCTGCCACCTTATTTAGGTCAAGCCTTTCTATTAGGGACTAAGTCAAACAACACCTTAGATTTATGGCTAAACGTTGGGAAAATCTCTTTGGGTTTCTACCAACATATTCTTCCACAATTCTACGTTTTTCATCTATGACAAATAACATACGCTATAAAGTCTTATGTATGCTTATTATATTAACGTTTGACTTTTAAAGTTTATTAATGTTTTTAAGAATTTTCTTGGTCTAGAGTTTTCAATAAGTATTATGAAAATATATTTTTTTAACTTATGAAATAAAACTTTAAAGAAAATAGTCACCCTGTAACTTAGGAAATAATTTTATTAAGTTGAAAAGGGTTTAGGTGCTTAACACAAACAAAATGGCTCTTAGCATGCTACCTACAGCGAGCTGTCTAAGCACATATTCTAGTTTGGCACTTAGTACGACATAGCAGCGCTTAGCGACCCGCATTTAGAAAGTCATTTGTCCAAAAGTTCTAATTGCGCTTAACACAACTATCGTTGTGTTTAGCACTTTGCATCCAAAAAGTTACTTGTTTTGAAATTTAACTAGCACTTAGTGCAGCATTGTGGCACTTAGCACTCATCTAACAAAGAAGCATTTATTTGAACTTTTAAGTAAAGTGCTTAACACATTAAAGTGACACTTAGTGCTAGAGATCATATGGTAACAGGGGAGATTGGCGCTTAGCACAACCAAGTAATACTTAGTGGCCTAACACAAATGTAAATAAGGTACTACTGGTGTGCATTGGCACTTAGTGTAGCACGCTAGTGCTTAGCATTTAAAGGTCGAGAGTAGGGATTTACTCTTAGGGAGTTGTAACACTTAGCGCAATTTTCATAGTGCTTAGCACCATATCAAAACATACATAAGCTTTTGGGACTTCTCTTAAAAAATTTCAACTTTCAATCACATACTAAAATTATTTTGAACAAGGCATTTCAAAGCTTCTCAACCGATTTCAACATCAACTGTTTCACGTGAGTATATCATCAACGTTTTCAACAATCAATTTAAACATTTCAACATCAAAAGCATATTTGATACCATGTTCATACCATTAAACACACATTCAACATCAAAATCACCAAGACAACATATCCACCATCAAAAACAACCATACAACACTTAAGTAAGTAGCATATAGTTTGAAAACAAAGAAATGAGGTAGTTTTCCTTACCTCTTGACATCACAAGATGAAATCTCAAGAGAATGGAGAGAAAAGGGGATTTCTTAAGCCTTTGAGTGATTCAACTATCAAAACACCAATATTACCATAACCCGCAATAACCAATGTGATCCATGAATTAAAACAAGACAATAAAAGCTTAGACATGGTAGGAAATCAAATTTTTGTTAAGGCAAAGAGACAAAAAGAAAAGTGAAATGAAAAACTCACCAACACAACTAGAACCCAAGCTTAAGTGGAAGGGGATAAGAGCTTTGTCTTGAGAACAACCCAAACCTAGGATCAATGGAGCTTGGAAGAGTATCTCCTTTGATGCAAGAAAATGAAAATGAACTATGGAGGAGGAAAGGGTATGTTCGATACAAACAAAAGAAAGGGAAAAGTATGTGGGAATTTAAGTCTTTGGGTAATTTAATTAAAAGAAAAAAGTGGAGTATGGCTCCCCACCCACTTTCACATTTTCGGCATCTTAATTCAAGGAGGGACGGAAATCATTTGTAAGTTTATGACACAATTTGAAGTTTTAATTGATAAGGTGTTAGGTAATTAAAGAGAGAAAATGCATAAATTGGTAAAATGTGGTAATTACTTGACTAATTCTAATCACAAAATTAGCAAGTTAATGATTCAATAAAATAATTTAGAACATCTAAAAATAATATAAGATAGCTCAGAGAAATTTTCCTAACTCTTAAAAATTTCCAAATTTGTATACTACGAAATCGGATCAAGATAGCCTTATTTTAATCAATGGTATTCACATGAGACAAAATAAATTCCAGGAATTTAACTATAACTAATAATGAATAATTATAATTAAATCCATGAAATTTTCAACTATTTGTTCACTTTCATAGTGTAATCTTACATTGGCACTTCATAATGCAGTCCGAATTTTGGTAGAATTTTCTACTAAAATTCACACAAAAAATCGTATATGTTTATTAATTTTTTCATGACTTAAATTTAATTTCCTCTTATGATTATTTTCAATCAATTATTAAACACAAATAAAGAAATTATTGACATTACACAAATTGATGAGGTCTCGACAATGCAACATTAAAGGTTGCACCGTCGACCAAGATTGACATCTGGTAGGAGTTATTAGTGGCAAAAGCCAAGGATAGGTTTATGACACTTCAAATTTATTCACAAACTTCTGTCGTGGTACGTCATCGTTGGCTCAAGAGTCTCGAGCTTCTCCTTCGTCAAGCAGTGGCAGATATGAGGAAAAGGTTACTAGAGCTAAGTAGATGTTGGTGAATGTTAGCAAAATCATTGTGAATGCTGAGGAAAGGGTCACGGTTGTTGAATAAAGAACTTAGACTGTTGAAGAGAAGGCTAGGGTTGCTAAGAAGAGGACACTACCTTGGAGCAACTGATGCAAGCTATGCTGCAGTGGTTGGCAATTGTGTAGAGGTGGTCAAGCTCCAATATGTAACAGTTACATTTCTTAATTTGTGATTAATAAATTGATTGAAAATAATTATAAGAGAAAATAAAATTTTTAATGAAAGTTTTAATTAAATAAATTTATGTGATTTTTTAGTATAAGTTTTAATAAAAAACTCTACTGAAACCGGGACTACATTATAAACTGATAGTGTAAGATTATGCTGTGAAAATGAACAAACAATCAAGAAATTCATAGATTTAATTATAATTAGTCCTTATTAATTATAGTTAAGTCCTTTTTAAAATTTTAAGTAATTCAGATGCCATTAATTAAAATAGTATTATTTAAATTTGGTTCAAAATATGAGATCAAGTAAGCTTTTCAAGAATTGGAAAAATACTTCAAGCTACTCTAAATTAATTCTAAATGTCCCAAATTAATATTAGTGATTCGTTAAATCATTAAGTATGTGATTAGCAATTAATTAAGTTAATTAGTTAATTTTCACCCTTAGGTGAATTTTCTCTCACCAATTCACCTAACCACTTTTTTAATTAATGTTAATTTGCCACAAATCATTGTCCTTGCCCCTAAATTCATGTTGGTTGAACCATGCTTTAGCCCTGGTAACCATTTTCAAATTTTGGTCCAAATGTGAATTAAAAATAGCCTTTTATATGATGTTTGGTGAACAAAAGCCTTTACTCTTCACTTCTATTTTAGCCAAGCATTTCACCCCACTTTTCCTCCAAATATTTGCTCCATTTCTTACTTCCAATGCCCTAAGGATTTGATACAATTTGGTTCAACCCTTTGGTGTAGTCATCTACTCCGCTTATCTTTATCTTCTACAATAAGTGGTGAATCTTATTTCACTTATCCTTCTTTCTTTTTCTCTTAGGTTGGACAAATGCCTCCCCTCCACCTTTGAAAAATTTCCTTTGATTTTGTACTTGGGAAAACCATTGTTAGTGTTGTTGTGGTGATTCTCTCAAAAAAACTCATTTAAGGACCCAAATATCTTCTTTTTCTTTCATTCCCTAAAGCTTCAATTTTGTGACTTCAAGGGTAAAGGAAGCCTACCTTTTTCCTTAATCTTGGCCAAATGATATGTGTGTAAAAAATGTGTGTTTATTGTTTGGTTGAAGTTGATATGGTTTTGCTATTGAGTCCAAAGCCTAGTGTTTTAATTATGACATACCTTCTGAAGACAAATCATAAGCCTTTTGAGTAAAAGTCTACTAATGAGTTTGGTCAAGTGTACTTAGAAAGTTGATAAACTTGAGGCATGAAAGGAACTTATTGAATGAAGAGGATTCAAAATGATCAAGGTTGGTTACTGAAAAGAACTTAATAAGTTCACTGAATGAAGAGATCAATTTTAAACATGTGAAGAAACCACAGCTCAAGGATAAGAGGAATATTGTTGTCAATAAGCAATTGTAAGTAATCATGAAGAAGCAACAAAATAGAACTTCATTAGCAAGAGGAAAGTATTTTGAAGGTTATATCTTAGGCTGTAGAAATGCATTTAAGGAGTCTTTGTGGCTATGGAAAGCTTGAAGAAAGATCGACATCCTTCATGAAGAAGTCATGAGCTGATATGACTTTAGATCATGGATCAATATGAATATGAAGCTGTAGACCTTATTTTGCATTCACAACATTGACATAGTGTAGTATTTTGAGCATAACTTGAGCTCTAAAAATGCGTTTGAGATTATGTTGGTGGCTATAGAAAGCTTAAAGAAAGACCTGCAACTTTTATTAAGAATTTGTGAGTTGATATGGCTTAGATCATGGACAAAATTGGCATAAAGTTGGAGATGTTGTTCTATCTTGATAACATGATATAGCTGTAGTATTTTGAAAATATCTTGAGTTGTAGAGGTCTAATTGAAATGAGACTGATGCTTGAATTTTAAGGACGAAATTATCTACAAGTTTCATGAAGACATCAAAAGCTAATTTGGCCATTTGAAGGGTCAAATAAATCAAATACAGTAACAAACATAACATGCTATAGAAAGCTACATGTCAAAATATTGGAATACAAGTCTATTATGTTATATCATCAAAATATTCCTACAAGAAGAACTTTTAATTACTTTCCATCCACATCAAAGAATCTTCTCAGACAAGATCATCATATAGCTACATCAAAACGTCCATTCAAATATAGCTAAAAATTACTAGTTATGAACTACATCGAAAATTGTTTAAAACACTGCTTAAAAAGGCATTGTGATAACTGTAAAGTCAAAAAGTAAGCTGACAGCTTCACTATAAAGCACAAAAAGGTGTTGCAACTCTGCCACAAAGTTGGAAAAGCCCTCTAACAGTCATATAACAACTATATTGACTTGAAGGGTCTATATATTGACAAAATAAATTTGCAAAACATGAAGGAGAGAGCCCATACACTACAAAAATGTGATTAAACTCCTCTTCCTACTCCAAAACCCCTCTAAACATCAAAAAGGTTGTAGAAAAAGTGTGCTTAGCTTAAAACTTTAAGGATATTCACCTAATGAGTGTTGGTAAGTTGTAGTATGACCTTAAACACTATCTCCTATATGTATAAGATATATTTATCCTAAACCAACTAGGTGGAGTTAGGTTTGGTTGAGAGAGAAATGTTGTGTGAAGCTTATGAAGGCTAGGCAGCTTAGACTACTACTCAAAATGCATCTTGTAGAAGCTGGGATAAAAGAATATTGGTTGTCTTCTTCCTAAGAACAAGAGTTGTTCTATGGTTAAGGGTAACCTGCAGAGGTTTATAAAACTTGTTGTTTTTCTTCTTAAGAACTAGTGGTGTTCTATGGTTGAGGGTAACTCAAAGAGATTTAGAATAATTGTTTTCTTCCCAAAAACAAGTAGTGTTCTATAGTTGAGAAGAACCTATAGAGGCTCAAACACTAGTTGTTGTGAGGCCTAAAATGGCCATGAAAGAATGCTTGTATGCATGATTGTTATAGTAGAGAAATCTCACCTTGTGTGTAGGGAATTGATGTAGCCCAATGATTGTTGGGTGAACTAAGATAAATTTTATGTGCAACATCTTCTCTCTCTCTTTATTTAAATTCAACAATATAATTGTCATGCATACCATTACTGCATTAGAGGATTATGAACATCAGAATGCAGATTTATAAAAATTTTAAACAAGCTTAACTTGATTTTAAACTTTCATATTTGATCTACCTAAACTCTATAATTAACAAATCTATTTTAAATTAGTTCAAATGTTTTATACAACAAGTAAAGAAGTTTTTTAGAAAACATAAGATTGGAATTAAATATCAAAGCTATTAAGAAGTATTCTAAACAATAGCTTTCTGAGTGCAATATTCTTCATAACACCTTTCTAAGTGTTGAACCTTCTTAGCATGAAATAGGTTTTTCTGCATAATAGTATTATGAGTTGTACTTACATTTAAGTATTGAATCTTCTGAACATGAGCATACTAAGCATTGATATTAGGTTCTCAAAATCATATTAAATCATACTACAATAATTGTAGTGACTAACCACTTAGAAAGCTAAACCTTCTAAGTGCTTGAACTTCAAGACCTTTTAAGCACCAAGGTAATCTTGAGTAAAAGCAAAGAAAGGTCAAAGTTTCAAAAAAAGTTTGCAAAATCACAATTCAACCCCACTTCTTGTGACGTTCTAATCCACTTTATTTGTTTGTGATTTGCGATGGTTTAGGCCTTAAAAAGACCAAACTTTTAGGTCGAATGTTATTTTTGTTGGGACAATTTTTATCTATAGTTGATTGTTCTTTTAAAACCTATGAAAAATGTATGTTATTATATGATGAATGTGTTGCTGAAAAAATATGCTTTTTATGGGTTTTATTGTATTTTTGTGGCTTACAAAAATTATTGAAATTGATGGTTAAAGTTTTGGCTTGTTAAAGTGTGATTTTGGGGGCTATATGTTTGACGCAAAATTTTCTATGTTTTATGGTGATTGTATGGCTGTTTTAATGTCCCAAAAATGTTGGGTGATGCCATATAATTGATTTTGGTGAATTTTGGAGATTTTAGGAAGTTATATGGCAAAATATTACTTAAAACTCTTAAAATACTTAATAAAATTTAAATTACATTTAATGGTGATGTCTTCTACATTTTTGGAGCTTTTGTTGGCTTCTTGTTTCTGGTCTAATTTGTGGAGATGAAGAACTTGAATTTGAAGTTTCAAGTCAATCTAGTTGATAGAAAACTCTAAATAAATATTTTTAATTAAGTAAAAATTTACATAATGATTAAACACCATTGTTTCATATAATTAAATTTTGCTAGAGGTGATTTTACATTTAAAAAGTTTTTGGATAATTTATTATAAATTTTAGAAAAAGAGTGTGCGAAAAGGAAGTCAATCTAGGCTATTTTTTGATATAAAATTAAAATAAATTGTATAAAGGGTAAATATATAATTTCTTATTTTGATAATTATTATTTTATTATTTTGAAGTAATTTCATTTAAAGCTAAATTTTTGGAACTTATTTGGTATTTTTAGTAATTTTAAAAGTAAAATAAGATTATATTGTGAGAAAATTAAACTATGGGCAAAATTGTCATTTTTCACTTAGAAAATTTTGATTTTGATATAAAATAATACATTTTAATATTATTTATTAATAATTTTTAATTTTACATAGTTTTATAATTATTTGTATTAATTTCATGTATTCTAGTAACTTATTAATGAATCAAGGGCATTTTCATAAATTTTTAATTTTGCTTAGATTAAAATTTGAAATTTTCATATTTCAAAAAAATTCATAAATTAAACAATAAATTTAAAATTATTTAAAACTTACAAGTGGAACCTTGTTGAGAGCCTATAATAAAACTAAATAATGTACGTTATCCATCAAAAATAGAAATCATTAAAAGTAGAGAGGAAAACGCTATTGTTGGTGGAGGTTGTTTGGTAAGACCTCTACTTGTTGTTAGTAGTCGTTGCTCGATGTGACCCCTGCTTAGTAGAGGTTGCTTGGTAGGACCTTTGCGTTAATATTGCTTATCTATGAAAATGGTTTAAGTAATTAAAAAAGATGAAATTGTGATTACTGATACTATTAATAGAATGTCCATGCATTCATGCATATGTATACAATAGTTACTGTGAGCAAGCATGCACATAAGTTAGGGTTGCTTAGATAAGACCTCAACCTGGTGCGAAAAGTTAGTGGAGATTGCTTAGATAAGACCTTGGGGATAGGTAGATAGCTGATTCCACAAGGGACTAAGGTAATTACAAACCTTGAGTCATGATAACCACTATCCACGTATACCTATCCTAATGTACCATTAGTCTACTTCATTGCTCAATTACTAGTGTCACTCTAATGGCTTATGGCACATGCTATGTTGATGACTAAAGGGTCTTTTATTAATGTTGTACCATGTTACGAGACATGTCTACATTGATCGCTTAAATGTTGAAAATCTCCATAGACTCGAGTATGTATACATTGCATGAATAATATTTGATGCATTTCCCTGAGTGATTATCTATGATATGATGTTTTATGTCGGGAGATGCTATGCATGAATTTTATATTATTAAATTGATTTGATATTTAAAATTTTATCTATAAATATATGATTATTTTTAAATAAGCTTACCATTGTGTGTCTTTCGTGTGTGCGTGACTGTGATGATGGCGATGGTGTGTTCGCAAGAGCAAATGGCTGGAGTGTAAGCAAATAGGACCATTTCATGTTGAGTTCCTTGACATTGCCATCAGAGACAGTAAAGCATGGATAATTGACTAAACTAGCCAACGTGTTTGCTATAAGGGAGAGATTTCTGTCTCTTATGCCCTTAGTAGGATTCCAATATTTTTATTCACGCTTAATGTGTCATTGGATTTTGCCTTCCCATCGATGACATGTGGAGAGCATCGTCCCATACTCCTAAAGCTACATCACATTCAGCATAGTATTAGTGACTGTTCTGTGTAGGGCCATGCCCACAAAGGAACCCTAATCAAGTTCGAGAGCATCATGATGACATTTTGTCTTCATTTTCTCATCCCCGATATCCCTGATTGTATGATGTTTTGTGTCTTGTTAGGGAGTATGTTTTGTAGCTAGTTTCCCTCTTCCCTTTTGAATGTACATATTTCATGATGGGTACACTTCTTATTGTCACACACATCCACTTTTGAGATACCCAAACTTATGATATATATGATTGTATATTTTATTATTTATATTATGCATGCACGTTATTTAGTATAAATTGTTGTTCACACTTTAATTCTATTTATAAAGTTATGTTAGCAAATGTTATGTGAAATGCGAAAAATTTACACATATTTTTATAAATAAATTAATAAAAAATTATTAAAATTGAACAATCTCCACAATTATGTTAATTAGTGTCATATAGTTACAATAGGTCATTGCGCAACCTGCACATTCACACTATTGGGATGATATGGATAATCAATCCTTAGATGATGCTTGACCAGAAATCTTCTGTTGGTTTTCTTTATGATTTTTTAGTGTAGTTTTACTATTGTATTACATAAATGAGGATATTTTATTTATTTCTAAATTATTATTTATTTTTATATTATTACATGAATTAAAACGCAAATTAGCACTACAACACTCCTACTTTTATATATTAAATTATTCTGTATGTTTAAAAATTATTTTTAAGTCATCAATGTATTTAGAACAATTAATAATAATTTTAGAAATTTTTCTAGAATTTATTGAGATAATTTTTATAAAATGACAAAAATACCCCTGGTTGACTGTGGGAACCAACTGGAGACTTTTTGACCTCAAAATATTTTGAAAAGTTTATATTAAGTATCTCTCATTATAAAAACTTTATTTTGAGAGAAAAGTAATGAAAAATATAATAATCCTATTTCAATTCTTCCACTATTTTTTTATAATATTTGGCAATACAATTCTGAAAAATCGGAAAGGAATTTTGAAATTCTGACTCCCACCACTTTGTTCAAAATTTCAAGAGCTATTTAATTGTGATTTTTAATAATTTTTCTGAGTCGGAGCCCGGAGAAATTAGAAAATAACAATTTTGTCCCTATTCCTCAACATTAAGAACTAACATGAGGAAAAGATTCAATTGACATTAAAATGTCAATTTGAGCTTGGAATTATGTCATATATATTAAAATATAATTTTGAAAATTTCTAAGAATTTTCTGGAATTTATGTGTAAAATAAGCAAAATGCCCTTGCGTGTCTAATAAGTCAGTAGTACTGGTTTGACATTCAAAACGAGTGAAAATGGTAATTTTAGTTTAATTATGGGTAAAATATTTAATTTTAGGATTTTGATAAAAATTTTGGTATTTATTGAATTAAAATGGATTTTCTATGAATTTTCTAGCTTAAAAATACAAAATAAATACATATAATTTGAAATAAATTAATAAAAATTAAAATGTATTATTAGAAATTTATTTTTGATAAAAAATAATGTATTTGTCCAGTTTCGCATTAAAATGAATTATTTTGATATTAAAAGCTAATTTTTCAAGTTTAGGCGTTTTTATCGGTACCGGTTAATTCACCTACAGATAAAATTTGACACATGGAGGCTTGGGACAGCTGGTGGAGCACGTCCCCAACCCTAAAATAGGTGATTCACCACCTATTTGGGGTATGTGTCCCTAAAATTAATTAAAAAGAAATTAAAAATAGGTTTTATTGCATCATTGCTTACATCATCCAAGGGACACCTAAGCCCCTTCTTCCCCTCTATAAATACCCATGGTCTTGGACCATTTTCAGCACCTCTCTCTCTCTCAAACTACCAAATTCTTAGAGAGCTTCTCTCTCTAGAAAAAATTTTCTTTTATTTTGTTTTTATGTTAAAATTTTACTAGTTTTCCAACAACTAGTAAAGTTCTCTTTCTAGGAGCTCTGCATTAACAATTTCATCCTCTCCATCAATTATCTTAGAGGTAATGAGGGGAGTGGGGTTGGTTTTAAATTACTGTCACTTTGCATGTTGGTAGAAAGGGTTTTCCCCTAAACTCGTTTAGGCTTAAATTTTAGTATTGTTATTATTGTTTAAAGTTAAACTTTAATTTTTACTAAGTTGTTACTCTGCCCAAATTTAAATTATTAAATCATGATTATTAAATTTTTACTCTGCTCAAATTTAAATTATTAAATTTTACTTGCTAAACTGTTACTCTGTTCAATTTTAGACAATAAAAATACATTTATTAAGCTGTTACTCTGTTCAAATTTAGAAAATCAAAATTCATTTATTTAGTTGTTATTCTGCCAAAATTTTAGTAATTATACTATAATTGTTATATCGTTATTCTGTTAAAATTTTGGTATAGTGCAATTTTTGCAAAATAAGGTAGAAATGTTGATTATACTAGTACTCAAATTAAATGAGACCAGGGAAACCTCTGTTTGAGAAATTAGGAAGTGATAAATTAGTGAATAATAAAAAGCAAGTGACATGCAGTGGCATGACACCTTACTAGGGAAGCCACAGCTTGGTAAGCTGAGGAATAAAAGGCAGGGACCCACTTGCGAAAGTCTTGGGGGTAGGCATCAAGTGGTGAAAGTCCCAATGGCTAGGGTAGCGCCCTTGAGCCGAGATATTCACCTGACCAAACTCGATAACCCCGACAACTCCTCAGCATTCCAAGATTGGTTTTAGAGTATATCTCTATAAATAAATATTCTAAATTGTTATTTTATTCATCAATGATGACGAGGACTGTACTATGTGATGGTATTGAGAGATGTATATGTACTCCCAGTCACTTCCCAGGTTCTGTTGAGAACTATTACCCACTAATGGGAAGTATGGATCTATACCTAGTCAAGGGTAGTCGGATACAGCTTAGAATGAACCGTAGGATCTCTTGTGTTGTCAGTTGTGTTTTATCTTTGTTTTATGGTAGATTTCCTACCGTACATGTAAAAGTAATTTTAGAACAAAACACCTCACTCCATTATTTTCTTCTATGTATGATTGATCGTGATTATTGAAGACGATATTAACGCTCCGTGATGCTGAGTACGAGATAGAGAACATTTCAACGGAGGAGGACTTGAAGACTTATAGTATTTTCTTTTTGTATAAGAAATAGGGTAGATAAATACTACTTTGTATAGGATTTTTTGATGTATATAGTGGGCTTAGTAGTATATGTATTTTGATATACTTTTGTTTTCTGACTGTTATGTATTACTCAAACCATAATGTACAGTTTTATGAAATATATATATATATCTTTCATATTTTATTACCATTTCTAAATTCTATTAAGTTTGGAATTTCTTTTAAAACTAAAAAATTTTTACACATATTTTTATTTATTTAAACTTAATAACTAAATTAATATAAATTATATTTAAAATTAAAACCAAAACTGACGACGACTTTCCGGAAGACACCTGGCTACGATTACGTGTCCCGTCAACTTTTCATGCTTCGCAAACTATGACAGGCAACAACTTTTTCAAAACATCATATTGTGTTTATTCCCATGCCAAAAACAACAATATCACGGGAGACAAATATGTGACCGTGATTATTCCTTCTTTTTGCAACTTTTTTTATTTTTTTCTTTTCTCGTTTCTCTCTAAGTGCACCACTATAAGTCTATAACTATATGATTGTACTTTATTGGAATATACATGCAGCAGAATGATACAAGTCTTGAAGGCTCGGTTTGATAGGGGCGAAATAGCGTGGAAGAGGAGAGAAGAACAACAAAATTAAGTAATTTCGTTGGTTTGGTAACAAAGAAAAGCGAAGAAACATTTCAAAAAATATGTGAGACCTATCGATAAAAATTTCTTTGCAAAATAGTAAAGAATTGTGTGAAAATCTGACTAAAATGTAATAAAATCGATTTTGTTGTGCAACAAAATCGATTTTGCTACCTATTAAATAAAGAAAGGGGGCAAATCGATTTAGTATTTCACTAAATCAATTTGGTCTCCATCCCTTTTTTTTTTTTGGATAACTAGTCCCCATCCCTTATAATAATAATAATAATAATAATATAAATAAATAAATAAATAATATTAATAATAAAAATAAATAATAATAATTAAAATAATTTTAACTTTTACTCTATTTTTTATCTATTTCTCTTCAACCAAACAACTTTAACTTTCACTCTATTTCTTACCTATTTCTCTTCTTTTCTTTTGTCACCTCTTTTCTTCTTTTTCCTCAATTTTTTTCCTCTCAACCAAATACACTCGAAATGCAGTTATTTAAATCTTGCAAAATATACCTTTACAATCATAGCAAATAAAAAAAAAAACTATAAAGGTCACAAATGCTACTACTCTCAAATAATAATCCCAAGCTTTGAACTTTATTTTTTAGGATAAGCTTTGAACTTTTTAACTCTTCAAGAAAAAAAAAATGACTTGTCCACCTGAGACTCTGATTCTCTGAAAGAACCAAGACAACAATCTAGAATCACCAAACATAATGACTCTGAAGCTTAAACTAAACGCTGACAAAAGATCTAGTCATGAGTCCGGTTTGTTTTAAATATTTTTTATGAAAAAATATTTTTATTTTGAAAATAAATTATTTTTAAAATTTTTATTGTATTTTTTGAGATTTAAAAAAATAAAATTCAAACAAATAAATTTCTGATTATTTTGAGAAACTGTATTAACTTTTAAAATAGATAAATTTATGGCTACTTTTCAAAATAAATAATATTTTTTAATTACAATCAAACAATATAATTTTTTGTCTTTTATGAAATCTCTAAATAATAATTACTGAGTATGTAGATCAATTGATGTAGAATTGTTCCAGTTTAACCAATGATATGGAGTTTAAGCCTTGGATATGCAACTGAGTTAAATATTCGGAGAAAAAATTTTGTCACCTATATTAATTTTACTTAGCTCGAGCAACAGTATCTCCCATGAAAGAAATCTGTGTCTTCTATACCAAAATAAACAACAAATCACTTTTCTATATCCTAATTAGATGGCCCATTGAAATGCCGACAATGTGCTTTGAAATGAAATAAATGGCAAATATTTTAAGTAATTTGTACATGTGATGCAATATTGTAAATGCAAGTCATCAGCGATAAACAGTGGCTTGGTACCTTCCTTAGGTAGCAACAGTCAACACCCCATTTTGATGTTGAGGGGGCATATTGGAGATAATTAAGCAGATGATTATTTTTTTCCTTTTTAAATCCTTTTGTGCTCAGTGTGCCGATTGTTTCTCCTATATAATAGGAATTCCAACCAGGATACAGATTAGTTTTAGCGGCCTATAATAATACAGGTAAGATGCCTGGTATTTGTAATGCTTAAATAAAATAACATACATTAATTGACATATATTAATTATCATAGTACGATGTATTCAAATATCAAAGATAATTGGTAACAACCATTTACATGAGTCAAAATAAAATTAAATTAAAGGATTCAAGGGCAGGTGTAATGTTCTAAAATTCATTCTTATTTATAATAAGAATCCTAACTCTTAAATGAGAATGTTTTTAAGAGTCATGTTGTTTTTTAATAAATTTAATGATTTTTTTATTCAGTATAAAATAAAACTTTTATTTATAATTTTTATTCTATTTAAATACTATTATTTAAATATAATTTTATAAGTTAACTTTGATTATTAATTTAAATTTGATTTTAATTTTAAATCTTCATACATTATATTGAATTGAAGATACCTTTTTTCAGATAAATTAAAATTTAAAATTATTGAAATCTTAATTAATCTTAATTTAAATTTGACTTTTAAATTTTAACATATCTACTTTATATATTAAATGCGAATAATTTTCTTGAATGAGAATATTTTTAGCTACTATTTTTCAATGAAAGTGTTTTTAGCTGTCATTCTTTAATAAGAACATTTTTAGGTATTTTTTAACCTCTTATCTCTTTCAATCTATCATTTTCAATATCTTTAATTCTAAATTGAATTTCAATATTTTTTAATAGAAATTATCAATAATTAAAAACTAACATCATGTTACAATAATTGTTTATTATAAATTTAAAATATAACTTATATGTTAAAAATATTTATTTATTATAAATTTTAATTATAATATAATTTATATATCCAAAAATGTTTATTTATTATAAATTTAAGTTATATAAAATAAATATTTATTATGTGCAATACATAGGTTAAAATACTAGTTATATCAATAAAGATGAATTTATGTTTATAAATTTTTCCTTAAATTTAAAATCATCTACGCAATACATGAGAAATTTTTTAGCTTTATACATATATTGTTAAAAAGGATAGTCTTAATTAGTATTTTAATCTGGATTCGTTTCAAATTTAAGAAAGATATTTGGCAACCTTGAAAAGCCATATATAAATGTCTGAAATCTCCCTCCCTCCCTCCCTCCCTCTCTCTCTCTCTCTAAATTAGCTACAAAATGTCAATGAATTGAATATATAATAATTGACTTGATAATATTATTAAATATTACATTAATTAAATATAATATATTTTTCAAATGTTAGATTTATTAAGTATAATACATTTTCTTTAATTGCATGACCTTTCATATTAATAGTATTTATTAAAAAAAAAGTTATTACTCAATATAAAATAATTATTGCATAATTTAATTACCAAATATAGAGAAAAATTTTATTATTTTATTTTCATTATTATTTACAAAGAATTTACATATTAAATTATAAATTTTCAATCCATATTAATATAATTAATATAGGTATACATAATAATTTTTATTTTTATTTTTATTTTTAATTGTTATTTTGAATTTGAATATACATTAAAACATTTTTGTTTTAAATTAAGATTCATAAAACATAATTTAAATGCATTTTATTATTAATTAAAAATTATTTAAAATTTCTATAAATATTATCATTTTAAGTTAAGAATTGTTCATTGTATTTTTATTTTATGTACTTTTTTTCGGATTAGTTTATGTACTTGATTACAATAAATTGAAATTTATTTAATACAAATAATTGAATTTGAAATTAAAACCTTCATACTATGCAATTTGTAAGATCTTTTATATCTTAAATAAATTAAGTCACGTTCACGCATCATATTATATACAATTAATAAAATAACATGATTGAAAATTTTAATTTACATTTCATATATATCTTACTAAAAAATATACAAAATGCAAAACTAAAATGTTATAATATTGTAAATTCATTTTTCATTTGTTGGGAAAATATTAAATTAAGTTAAAAAAGTGAATTTTGACATACTTATTATTTAATTAAGGTTTAATTATTTATTTGGTCCCTATATTTGCCCACACTTTGTACTTTTAATTTTAGTCCATATATAACTAGAAACTCTACATTTTAGTCTCAATACAAGCAATTTTTTTAGTCCCTATCATTAATTACAATGTAACATTGTTAAATTTTTCATGGCATGGCAATGTGGAGTTTAAGAGAAATTATTCTTTTTATCTCAATATGGTATTAATTACGCAGAGTCATACATTTATGGTACATGTAATATATACCCATGGTTTCAAAAACTATTTCTATAACTTATAGTGACAAAAACAAACATTTATAGGTATATAAAATTTATACTTACAATTATAAATCTATCACTAAATGGTATAGTGATAAAATGTTACATCTATAAGTAAATGTAATATATACCCATGATTTTCAGACCTATCACAATACACATAGTGACAAATAAAAAAATTTATAGGTATATGTTTTCTGCACCCATGGTTTCAAATCCACCACTAAAACAAATATTGACAGAATCAGACATTTGTAGCTATATGCTACCTATACCCATGGTTTATCATATGTTGTAGGTATATGATATTTATACCCACGGTTTTAATGATTGTCCCTAAAAGTGTTCGTAGGTATATGACAAAATTCTTGTAGTGTGTGTGCCATGTTGGCTTGCTAAGGTGTATGGATCGAAAATATAATTACTCTTTTAGTCGCTACACTTGCCCAAACTTTGCATTTTAGTCTCTATACCTAGAAACTTTATGTTTTAGTCCATATATGAGTTTTTTTTTTCTTGTTGTAGTCCTTGCCGTCAATTGTAGAAGTAACTTCGTTAACTTTAAGTGCTCTAACATCGCCACAAAATCAAAATTGACGATGTAAAACTGCTAGAAAATTGTAAATGAAGATGCTTCCACCACACACCGCTGTTGAAGGTGATTTTCAACAGCAAAGCCCCTCTCCCTATTCCTTCTTTCTTTTATTCTACTTCTCGTCTCCTTTCTTTCCCTTCCTCTCTCTTCTTCTTGCCCTTCCCTTATCTTCTTCACCTCCTTCTTCTTCCTCCTTTTTCTTCCCCTCCCCTCCATTCCAAGAGATGGAGTGATGGAATAAATTGCTTGAGTTTATCAAATGCAATTTGCATGGAGTTGCTAATTAAAATTATTAAACAAAGTAACTCAAATCTTAGTATGAATATGCACCATCCCTCTTGATCTCCATTCATCTTAATCAAGTTATGCATTAATATCTTAAATTCCAAGAAAATAATTTACATGAAAATAGAGCATGTATGCAATCTTTGACTTTCTGAAGCTTTAAATCTAGTAGGAGCAAATTAATTAATCAATTGTTAGTTTAAGTTCTTTTTTATTTGGTTTTATTGAATTTTTGTTTCAAGATATCAGAATCGTTGCAAACAAACATGCTTTATGCTCGTTTTCTTTTTCCAAAATATTTTCTCTACAACCAAACATTTCTGATTGTTCTTAAATAAAAAATCATGACCAATTGTGTGATCCATTTCACATAAATCTGTCAACTGGAAACCCCAAGCAAAAACTTCTATTAACATTTAATATAATTTATTAATGAATACCTTAAAGGTACTGATTAAAACATTTTCATACAAGTATTTCTTGATGCATCATCATGAAATGAAATATCATATTATACGTTGCTTAATTTAATGAAAAAACCTTTAATATGTATTAATTTCTAACAAAATGCATAAAAGAGAGATATTATATGTTAATACATACATATATATATATATATATATATATATATATATATATATATATATATATATGTTTATCATATCTGATATAATGTATAATATATCAGATTGACTAGTTGATTTCTGGGCTACATGTATGATTTTCATTACTCATGTTTGCAAAATATGTGACTTAAAATATGTAAATATATGATATGACTTTATATCTAAATCGTCCAACCTTTGATGTGGCGATTTTGTTCAAGCATGCAAGGTGTTCAATAAAATGGAGGTTAGAAATTTGCACACTTTGAACAATATCCTTTCTGGTGGTTAGGTATCTTGGAATTCAATGGTAGTTGGGTATGCACATAGTGGCAAATTTGTTGAGGCTTTGAGACTTTTATGGACAATTTAGTTTTGCTAGTGTCTTGATTGTTTCCTTAAAGTTGAAAGAATTTGAACTTTGTAGGCAAATCCATGGGCAAGTTTTACTTGTCAAGTTCTCATCCAATGTGATTATATCCAACTTACTTGTTGATGCTTATGCCAAGTGTGGAAAGATGGAAGATGCAAGGAGATTATTTGATGACATACAAGGGGAGGACCTCCACCATTAGAAATCACCTTTGACAGTGGTGCGTGGCGGAAGCATCTTCGTTTCAAGTTTCTAGCGATTTTACATCACCAATTTCAATTATGTCAATGTTAGAGCATCTAATGTTAATGGAGTTACTTAACGATTGACAATAGGGACTGAAACATAAAAAAATTGCTTGTATAGAGACTAAAACATAGAGTTTCTAGGTATAAGGACTAAAATGCGAAGTTTGGGCAAGTGTAGGGACCAAAAGATTAATTATATTTTCGATCCAACCACCTTAGCAAGCCAACATGGCACACAACTAAACCCACACTACCACATCATGAATATTTTAATGACATTACATTGCAACCAAACTAAAAGATAAAAAATTTACATGTATAGAAACTAAAATGTAGAGTTTCTAAATATAAAAACTAAAGCGCAAAATGTGGACAAGTATAGGACCAATCAAGTAATTAAATCTTTAATTAAAATAATGTATACAGTTTTTACTTTATACTTAGTAACTCCTACTTTTTTGGTTTACAACTATATGTATTACATCATTACTATTTTTAAGAGGTAGAATGATTCCTAATAGATTTCAAATACCACTAGCATGTTTAAATAAACAAACTTGTGTTTTTGTTCAACTTATTTTGAATAAGCAGTCTCTATTTTCTAACTTTATCAATGAACTTTTAGGGAAAAATATTATAATTTATCAAAATTTAAATTAAAACAAACTCTTAATAAAGAATTTTGTTTTGAAACTCTTGACACGTACATGTCATTCAAAGTCATTATTAACTATATAGTTGTTCAAGTGAGCCAATGAAATAAATACTAACACATAAGAGTTATCAAAACTATATTTTCGAGTGAATTGAAGGAAAATTTTTGTCACTTAGATTTAGCAAATGACTTCTACAAGTTCGTGATAGAAAAGAATGACAATTGGTCACACGATAATATTTCAACATAATCCAAAATACCAAGTCAATTAGGTCAACAAGTGATTTACTTAAACAAAATATTTTATGACACATTCAATTCTTTAACAACAGATGTGAGATGAAAATATTTAAGAGAAAAAGTCATACTTACCCTTATATAAATGACACCTTTGATGAGAATAATAATTACAATATTATCATGATTGAAGAATAAATAAAATAATTAATATATATAAGCTTAAATTAGATTGACAAAATAATTAACAATATTACATATAGATTTAATTTCACTTTTTACCTTCAAAGTTTCACAATCTCGCGAATTTTGTTCCTAAAGAATTTTTTCACAAATTTTGCCTCCAATTTACAAAATATCTCAAATTTTGCTCTTATGTAGAAAAATCGCTACAATTAAAACAATTTTATGATGGTTTTTTCTTTAAATTTTCACAAGTAAGACAATTTTGTGACAATTTTTTCGTTCAAACAGTCACAATTTTTTACATGGAAAAAAATTTGTGGTATTTTATAAATTGGAGGGGGGAGGAATTTGCAAAAAAAATCTTTATGGACAAAATTTGCAAAATTGTAAAACTTTGAAAGCAGCAACAAGTGCAATAAAGCCTTACATATATTTTATCTTGCACATTTATATGTTACAATGACAAAAGTGACATTAACGAGAGAATTGAGAACTCCTACCGTTGATATGAGGAATCTGTAAACTAATTAAAAAGTATAATAAAGTGTTTAATAAATTATTTTAATTGAATAATCATCATTGAGATATTTTGTCTGTAATCATAAATTTTCATAAATTTACTAATAAAGTTGACAATTTGTATAGTTCATCTCAATAAAAAAATATAGATACTACAGTGTAAAATATTGTCCACAATGAGTTATGTATAATAAACTATAAATTAAAAAATTAAAAAGTTATTAATTCTTAACATATTTTCCAAGTATTTAAACTATATTTTTTATGTACTTCAAAAAACTGTTACAATGCAATATCTACTTTTTATGAACCAAATGTAGTAAGTATTGAATTGTTGATACATCATTAATTATGATAATTCATCATTAATTAATTATTATTGTTATCTATTAATTAATCACGTGTCAATAATGCACCAGATTTTTATTCAAGCATTTCTCATAGATATCTAGGTATTTAGATGTATACGTATAATGTTTGACTTTCACTTAAATTTTAAAAGTTAGTTCGGTATGTGAATAGGATTTAAGATAGTAGAGGTTTTAAATAATTCAAAATCATTCATATTTACATAAAAAAATTGAACTAGTTAGTTTTTACATGATGAAGAACTTATATAACTTATTTATGTTTCGTACTATATAAGGTTACATCCAAAAATTATGAAATACCAGCAGCTAATGACAAAAAAAAAAAAAAGAGAGAGTATGAAACGAAACTTGAGAAAAAAATGAACTATTTAATTTATGTGACCCAATTTTTGAAGAATTAAACAAACAAATGCGATATTTTCAAGACAAATCATCGCGTATAATATTCTGAATAGAATTGGGGACAAGAAATTCAACGTGGTTTGATAAATTAGTATAAGTTCAAGTGGTGAGAAGTAAGGTTTTAATGATAAAATAAAAATTAAAAATAAAATAAAAATACCACAGAAGCTGGGGACATGGTCATCCAAGAGGACGGAGGTAGGTGTACATCATAGTACCAAATAATGACAAAAGTACAGTCATATAGGGATTAAAAACTAGTTACTCTCTAGTTTTTTTTAACTGAAGAAGATCCGGGCCCTTGTTGCAATACCCACTATGGCACTTCACATGCAAAGAAGACTTGTAGTCACTATTTTTATGATGAGTTTCCTCTAAGAACCACATGCAATGCCGCTGCCTTTGAGAAAAGAGAGGATAGAGAAGAGAAGGGGGAGTCCAAGTTGGTGCCACCGTTGCTTAACTATTTAAAATACATGGTTTTTCAATCACATTCCGAAGTAATTGATTGCAAGGTTGAAGATTTTTCTATATAGTTAACATTCTTTCCCTTTGGATTGAAGTCCTAAACTTGTATAAAAAATTAGTATTTTAGTTTGTTTAATGTATAAGATAAATATTTATTTTATATAAATAAAATTTATAATAAATAAATAATTTTGATTATATAAATTATATCTATTACTATATAAGAATTGAAACTACTATCAAATTTATCATTTTGTCCACTTTGGACAAGTGTCAACATTTCTACAATTTTTTTTCTCTCAATTTTCTCTCTCTTTCTTTCCAATTTTCTTTTTCATTTATTTCTTTTCTTTTCCAAAATTTTTGCTCCTTCCCCTACTTTCATGCTCTCTCCCTCCTTTTTTATTCCCGTTCACGCCCTTTCCCCTACTGACAGTGGACATTATCTGAAAATGATGAACAAAAATATAAACGTTTGATTATTTATTTGATATGCATTTAGTTGTTATTTCATATTGAATGAGATACTTATTGGTCCTTTGACACTAATTTCCACTGTCAAGTATATCAGTTCCTGAATTCAAATTCCATAATATATACCTCTTTAGTTTTAAAAAAAAATATTTAATTGTTATTGAATCAATATGATGACACATGTAATTTAATATTTATCCATTAAGGGTAGTTGTCAGTTGAGTCTAAGCACAATAAACACGTAGGTAACCAAATGGAGATTTAGCCCTCAAGCATCTTCAGCAATACCTTCACAAATACATTTATCCAATAGGCAATGGATAAATAAATAAATAAATAAAACTTAAATTAGCGTTTTTTTTTTTCTTTTCTTTTACGGCCTTGCAAAGACTAAGGGTGGATTCAAAAAACATGTAAAGAGAGATAAATGATCAATACACCTCAACATATATAATTATATTACTAAATTATAAAATTACATGTTTTTTATATAAAGAATTAGAATTTACTTATATAATTTAAAAAATGAAGAGAGTAGCGAGAATCCAATTTCATGTACTTAGAGTCGTCTTTGTTAAGAAACAATATTGATTAAATAACATTAAATACATCTTATTAAATATTTTTAATCATTTAAAAATAAATACTAAATAACTTCATATTTTAAAATAAAAACTTTCTTTTCTTTAATGATTTTTTTAGTTCTGTTTCATTTTCTGATTTTAAAGTCATTTTCTTATCATTATAAGATGCTTAAATTCTAAAGAGGAGAATGTTTCATAATTTTTATAAATAATTAAAGTAGAAAGTTAAATCAATAAAAAATCAATTAGTTAACAGGAATTAAATATAAACAATATATTAAAATGATTGCAATAATATGTTTTCACTTGTTACCTCACAAATAAAAAGGGAAAAAATAGTGAGGAATGTATTAACCGTCTCTGATTTAATTGCTTTAACTTTATGACAATAGGAAAAAAATAAATTATGTTTTCAAAACTTATAATTAACTGAGAGTTTTGTATAAAGTTTGGATTATCTTCCGATTTATAAAAATGATCTTAAATAATATATAATGTATTGTTTATTAAATGGTTCTTTTGTTTATGAGTCATAAGTGAATAAAATAATATTTCATTTAAAAAAATGATAAGGATGATAAGATTTTTTTTTATCATTTGATAAAACGTGTTTTAAGACTGAAAAAATAAAATCTTACAAAATTATTAGAAATTATTATTATTGTTATTATTATTACATTATTGTATATTATAATGTTAAATCGTGGAATATGAAAACCGGTTTTGATTTAATAAAATATAATAAATATTTGTTCTGAAAAATGTATGATTTACTAACACCTTATGTATTATTAAAATAATAAATATTTAAATTTAAATTAATATATAAATTCATAAAAAAATTATAATCATAAAATATTTTTTAAATGACTTGACTACCATTACTTATAAATTTCAGATAAATCTTAAGCATTTGTTTCTCATGAATATTGTAACGTGTTAATGTCAAATATATATTTATATTGATATTAATAAATAATCTAAATAATTTTGTAAATAATTGTTGGTAACGAAGGCTGATTAATTGTTTCCATTATTTAATTTAAGGTATTTCAAGTAATTTTATTTGGTTCTTTAAAATAATAGTGAGAAATGTATAAATGACTCAGTGTTAATTTAATTGCTTTAACTTTATGTCAATAGGAAAAAAAAAGTTTTTTTTCTTACAGGAAAAGTTATGTTTTCAAAACTTATAACTAACTGTGAGTTTTGTGTAAAGTTTATAGATCACTCGATTTATAAAAGTGATCTCAAATAATATATAAGATATCATTTATTAATTTTATCAAAAAAAAAAAGATATCATTTATTAAACGGTTCTTTTATTTATGAATCACAAGCGAATAAAATAAGATTTCATTTTAAAAAAAAAAAATGATAAGGATGATATGATGTGTATTTTTTTTTTTGTTAAATATGTTTTTAGTCCTCCAAAATTGACCGGTTTTGGTTTTAGTCCTCAGTAAAAAAAAATTGAATAAAGTTCTTCAAATATTAAAAATACCTTAATTAGATTCCTGTACTAAACTCTATTTAACTTTTTTGTTAAATGATGACCACATCAGCATCACTGTCACCATTAATTTGCTAATGTGGCCGTTCATGTCAACTGTTATGTCTAGGTCAGATTAGTAACATACTTTTTGAATAAAATTATTACATGTTTTACCTTAAACCATAGATTTTTTTAACCCTAAAGCAAAAGTAATTACATGATTTTTTATTAAAAATTATCACTAGCAACTTCAAATAATAAAATACTTTACTTGGAAACTGATATGGCCATCATTTAACAAAAAAGTTAAGCAAAGTTTAGCACATGGATCTAATTAGAGTATTTTTAATATTTGAGGGACTTTGCTCAATTTTTTTTTTTTTTGAACTAAAACCAAAACAAGTCAATTTTTGGAGGAATAAAAACATATTTAACCTCTTTTTTTTAATCATTTGATAAGACATGGTTTTGGATTGAAAAAGTAAAACATTACTAAATTATTAGAATATTATTATTACTGTTATTATTATTACATTGTATATTATGTTGTTAAATCATGAAATATGAAAAGCAAATTTTGTTTGATAAGATATAATCAATATTTGTTAAAAAATGAATGATTTACTAACACGTTATTTATTATTAAAATAATAAGATGTTTAAATTTAAATTGATATATAAATTCATAAAAAAAATAATTTGTAGTCGAAAAATATTTTTTAAATGACTTGATTACCATTACTTATAATTTTTTTGGTGTTAAATAGTCATATATTTAGTTAAGGTTAAAATATTGTTTTGGTCTTTTATCTTTCTTTCTTTTTTGGTTTCAATTTTGTCTCTTAAGTCTAGAAAGTTTTACTTTAGTCTTTTAAAGTGTTTTTATTAGATCAAATTAATCCTTCCGTCAATTTATCATATAACCTTGTATTAATTAGTATATACAAAATAGTTTAAAAGCATACATAAATAGGATGTTGAATTTTAATACAATTGTATTTGTAAAGACTTAAATTTAAAACATCTAAATAAATAAAATAGCCTTCATTAATTGATTTTTATCAATAGTAGATAGGCTAAATTATATTTTTGGTCCCTCTATTTTTCTCAATTTACAATTTTGGTCCCCCTACTTTTTTTAGAGACATTTAGTCCTATTTTAAAAAATCTGCAATTTTGCTCCCCTTACTTTTTTTAGAGACATTTAATCCTCCTATTTTTAAAAATTTACAATTTTGGTCCTTCTGTCAAATTTCTTGCATTAATCATTAGTGGTTTAACGTTGACTCTGACGTGTCAATGTTGACTCTAACTTTAAAATGTCATTTAAGTATTGATACGTCAGAATCAACATTAAATTACTAACGGTCAACACAAAAGATTTGACGGAGAAACCAAAATTGTAGATTTTTAAAAATAGGGGGGACTAAATGACTCTAAAAAAAATAGGTGACCAAAATTGCAGATTGAAAAAAATAAGGGGACTAAAAATGTAATTTAGCCTAATAAATATTAAAATAGAAGCAGAGTGGGTCACATAGTGAAAGGGACTAATCTTTAAAAGGGGACAATTTTATCCAATTATATTTTAACATGAATGTAAATCAAATTATACGAAATATATTTCAACATAAAAAAATATAATATTAACTAAATAAAAAATATCTTATGGCATTCTAATAAGAGCAAAAAATATTATAATATTAAATTTTCAATGTATTACTTTATTTGATTTTATGATTTTTAATTTGTAGATGTAATTTTAAATATTTTGAATTAATTTAAAAAAATTAAGAAAAAAACTTAAAAAGAGAATTTACTTAATAAAAGCTAATTGACTTAAACCACCAAGTGCATGGATCAACTAACATGGTACAAGGTTGTTTTAACTTAACTAGTGGTTTGGAATTCAAGTCATAGGTATGTACCTACATTAAATACTCAAAAGAAAAGTTTTGTCGCTTATAGTAGTTCTACTCAACTCAACAGGATTGTCTCCTGTAGAAGATACACGTGGTCTCTACCAAAAAAAAAAATTCTAATTGTCTTAAATCTAAAATATTATTATCCAAATTAAAATATGAGTACATTGCATTCAATTTTTGTAATAAAATTATAAAATGATATAATGGTGAGATAAAAATGTAATTAATTAAGGAGGAGTGTTAGTGACACATTCTCTAACACACTCTTCCTAACACACACTCTATTATTATTTAAAATTTATTACAAACTACAAAATCATGAGAGAGAGAGTCATTAAATAAAATGTGAGACCCACAAATTTTTGTAATTTCCAAAAATCAATAAGAGAGAGTATATTCAAAAGATTGTGTTGCTAGCATTTCTCTCAATTACATATATAAGTACTATTTTTGAAATACAATTTCATTTTCTATCATGTTAATTTTTAAAAAATTTTAAAATATAAGTACATTTCTCCTATTGGTTAGTTTCGGTCAAAATGTTTGGTTCTGTCTCCTATGCTCTATTGCTTATTTTTAATTAAATAATTATATACATAAGTGGTTTTAGAACATGTGTAAAGATGAACATGCCCCCGTGCGAATGCACGGGGTAACCGACTAGTTATAGTTAAAATTTGTAATAAATAAATAAATAAATATTTTTGAATATATAAATTATGTTTAGATTTATGATAAATAATTTATATTGTGATACAAGATTAATTTTAATTATTGATAATTTCTTTTTGAAAAAATATTGAAATTCAATTTAGAAATAAAGATAGAAATGAATAAATTGAAAGAAATAAAAAAGGAAAATTCCTAAAAATACTGTCATTAAAGAAAAACTCCTAAAAACACTTTTATTGAAGAATAACTCCTAAAAATATTTTCTCTCAAGATAACTATTCTAATTTATATACAAAAAAGATTAAAAATGACCGGTAACATCATCTTTTTAAATTTTATTATTAATTATATAAAATTCAATGTTAATTTTAATAACAGAAAATGAACCCCTATAATGGGTCATTGGATTATTGGTTTAACCAATAAATTACTTATTGAACCACATGATTTGATCCATGGCCCAGATTTCTTGCTATCAACCAATGACCCATTTTTTTTGTTTTTTAGTTTATATTTTACTAGTTTTTTTAATGTATGAAAAAAATTTAATGGTAGAGATTCTTCTAACATTTTAGGAGCATGCTTAGTTGGGAGGCAACTCTACTAAACAAGGTCCAATCCATATAGCAAGTTTCCTCAACCAAAAAGAAGAGTCTACCCAATCTACTAAACTGTTAATACACCTAGGTGATAAGGATCCTATAATACACCTAGGTACAGTGGAGCCTACCTCAGCTTAAAGTAAATTGATAGTGTTTTACTCTTGAATTCCATGAGAGGACTTGGGCCTCGTGCCAGGTAATATAGTCATCTCCTATAAATATAACCAATGTCAATAGTATCAAGTTCGCATTTATTACTCATCTTCAAGTTGTCAAAATTACACTTACTTCGTGAGCATTAGAGTGCCTTTAACAGCTACTTGACCCCTTTCTACTATATCTCAACTGCACTAGAGAGGAGAATCATCATCCGTCAAAATTACTTTTCAATTCATTAATTTACTTTTGATGTTATTTTTACATTTCAATTCATTAATTTTGATTGATTGTAATATAAATTATTTTTTAATAAATCACAAGTAGTTATTTTGTCTCCAAAGACAAAAATAATATACTAAAAGTAAATTATAAGCATCTAAATAAATTATAATTTTTATTAAAAAGTACAATATTAAAAATAAATTAGTGAATTGAAAAGTAAGAACAATATTAAAAGCAATAAAAATTACTATTCATAATATATTAAAAATTAAAAATAAATTATAAAAGTAAAATATATGTAATTACCTTAATTATATAAAATAATGAATACATTACTTAATTGAATTATGCACCTAAAATAATCTAATTTTCGTAATTTAAAATATTCTTTATTATCTTAATTAATATTCTTTATTTTGTTAGTCATGTCAACACTAAATTAACTAGAGTTAATGATCAAGACTAAAAAAGAACACTAAAAAAATTTCAAGAATCTAAAAATAATAAAAAAGTTTGCAAGGACTAAAACTAAATAAAGTCATATTTGTAGGAAATTAAAGCATATTTAAGCCTTTAAATTATTATTATTTTGCATATGTTATTTTCTTCAAATTTAAATTAAATCATATTTTATTTTAAATTATATTAATTATTGTTATTATGAATATGCTTTTATCTTTAAATTCAAATTAAATTATATTTTATGTTAAGTTCTAACAAATCTTATTATCTTTAAATACTATTGTTATAATTATATTATTATCCAATTTAAATCAAATTAAATATTTTTTTTATATTCGTTTGATTCATTATTTATATAATTAAATAATTTTATGCAAAAAAAATGTTTACTTTAAACGCTAGTTAATTATAATTGGTGGTATTTTTATATATTATTCATGTAAAAGGCAAATCACATAATGAGTGTGCAAATTATGGGGAAAGTAAACGCGGCTTACCAAGTTTGAACACACGTGAAAGTCTAGAGCTGTCAATTTGGCTGGGCTGGCCGGTCCGGCCCGGTTTGTGTCTGGGGCCCCTTTTTTTTAGCTCAGCCCAACCTAGTCTTATGCTAGCCATTGAGTTAATTTGGCCTGAATTTTTTTCAAACTTATTAACGTTGTTATTTATTTTAATTATTATTTTTTCTACCAAAAATTATATAAAATTAAATTATTTAAATCATATTAAATATTTAAAATTATATTTTACATACTTTCTAGCATATACGAATATTTTTATTTATATATAATTGACTTAATTACTCAATAGTCTCATTAAAAATATATCTTTAAGCAAATTTTATTTACAAAATGAAGTACCCATGTTAGCCTTTCTTTTTTACAAACATGTGTGACCCTTTCTTTTTAAAATTTTTAAGTATATTAATATTTTTTATTTAATTTATATATATATATATATATATAGTTTAATGGCCATACATTGTCAGTGTAAAAAGTTTTACACTGTCATTCAATCACAAATCACCATTAATATGACTTTTAAAGTATTTATTATAAAAGCCAACAAACTTACAATAAATGGTGATTTGTGATTGGATGACAGTGTAAAACTACTTTACACTGTTAGTGCATGACCATTAAACTCATATATATATATATATATATAATCGGGCCAATCCGGCCCAGACCCAGTTGGCCCGCCAGGTCAAATGGATCAGGCCAAAATGGCCTGGTTTCTTTTGGGCTGCCTTTTTTTCAGCTCAGCTCAACTCTTTTTGCAAGCTAAGCGAGCTGGGCCCATTTTGACGGCTCTACGTGAAACCAATATATTCTTTTTTTTTAAGAAAAATCCAATAAGTTAATCTGAGAATAAACTAACAAAAGTTTAGTTACTTTCCAATATTATTATGGATAAAATATGACTTTAGTTACTTTCCATACTTGCGAAAATCTAGACCAAAAGTTTTGAGATTCTACCAATTGAATATTTAAGGAGCGGGGGGTGGGGTTAATCTTTTTTCAAGGAATCATGTTTCGAATTATTTTTATCAAGAATCATGTTTTCTAGAAATGTCATAAATATGATTAATGTCTAAAATATTTTTGAAAATAAAAGATATAATTATAAAAAAAAAATTTTCTTTTATGAAAATTTTGGATTCCAACCCTGCGAGGGTAAAATTCTAGTGAGAAGCTTAATTAAAAAACAATTTCTAGAAATAAATTTTAAAATTGACATACTAAACATAAGAATTTAATATTTTTAATCTAAGATTCCTAAAAAACTAAAAAAAAATTTCCTACTAAACACCCTTTACTGAGAAAACCTAAATCGGAAAATCAGTCTTCTTGTTGAATTTCTAAAGCCATATAACTAAACACCCTTTACTGAGAAAACCTAAATCGGAAAATCAGTCTTCTTGTTGAATTTCTAAAGCCATATAACTTGAACCACCATGTCGCAAACTCTGAATATATATATATATATATATATATATATAAACTAAACAAGTCTTATTTGATCAAACTTTTAAGCTAGTTAAAGGCCCGTTTGGGGTGGTTTTTAGTTGTGAGTTTCAAAAATTTTAAAAGCTGCAACTAGTTTTTTGTTTTTAAAAATTAGTTTTAGTTTTTTTCTCAAATTTTTGGTTTCAAAATAAACTCATTTTGAAATTTCTTTATTTTGTTAAAATTAGTTTAAGCGTATGTTCGTGTGGTGGTGGCAAAGGTGGCGGTAGTGGTGGTGGTAATGACGATAGTGACAGTGGTGGTGGCACTAATGGTGGTGGTGGTGATGGTGGTGGTAGCAGTAGCAGCGGCGGCAATGGTGTTAGTGGTGGTGGTGAGAAGAACCATTGTCAAATACAGTGATGTGTAGTTTCTTAAAAACTAAAAATTAGAGTCACAAAACCTTTTTTCTTGGTTTTGAAAATGAATGTAAAAGTGTTTTAAAATTGAGTTAAAAATCATTTCAGCTCCATTTTAGCCAAACGCATTTTGTTTTGAAAATTGGATTTGAAAACTAAAAACTCACTACTACCCCAAATAGGCCCTAAATAACTAAAAGTTAGCTAAGAAAAACTAACAAACCACACTCTACACCGAAGGCAAGTTCTAACAACTATTATGCAAGGTTTCCTATAATCCTAACCTTCACTAACAATGTTCACTTAAAAAAGTTTGGGATAGTCAACGATTTATTTAGAGGGGGCGAGTAGTTGGACCCGTCTTCACCAATTTGTTGAAGCATGAATACATGCATGGAGTTGTTTTATTCATTAATTTTTATTTTATAATTTTTGTTACCCCCAATCTTCAATTTCAATTAGAAGAAATATCAACGAGTATTTTTTAAAAATAAATCTGTAATTAAAAATATTAAATTACTAATATTTAAAATAATATATATTAAAGAAATTTAATTAAATTATTTTTTTGCAACAAATTAGATAAATATTTATGAATCTTTTTCTTGTACTAAGCAAGTAAGTATAATGATATAAGTCAACAAAGTAGGCAAAATTTAATTCAGTTAGAATTTTTCAAAGATTTAAAGGTAAAGTTTGGATTAATTGAGTGGCCAAGACCGCTCATTTATCCAAAAATTAATAACAAGGACAACTCATTCTAATTGAAGCATCATATTGCCAATAAGATTTTGACTTTGTGGTATTTTCCAACATTTTCACTAGAGCGGTGGTGGTTTAAGTTATCGACTTGCATAAGCAACTGTAAGTTACAAATTCCGTATCATTTATAATTGACAACATGGAGGGTGCAAATTTTGATAATCAAATAGATCATTAATTTGGTGTTTCTCAAGTATTATCTTCTCTCCTAAAGAGTCTTTAAACTAATAAAATTACTACTTTCGTTTCTTTTTATCTGTTGTTTAAGATTTTTGTACACAAGCTAAGAAATGCAATAAATTTTCTTGTTTTTCATAAAGTAGATTTGAAGTTTTTACTATACCCTTTCTTATTTCCATTTTACAATAAATACATACTAGTTGTAAATGTGTAAATTAATTAAAAATTAGGTAAGAAGTGAGGGTATAATTGACAAAAAAATAATTAATGTTATTTTAAACTTTGAAAATAACAGATAAATAAAAATAAAAAATTTCTAAAAAACTGACAAGTAAAAAGAAATGGAAGTAGTATATAAATAATCTTTAAAGTATTAGATATTTATCAATTTAGTCCTTATGTTAATATATTTCATTAACATTAAAAGATTGATTTTAATGATATTTTAATACTTGAAGAATTATGTAGTATAATTTTTAATATTTTAAGGACAACTTAAAAAATAAAAAAGAATAATATTTTAAGGACCAAATTGATATTTTATTGTTTGATGATCAATGTCACTTGTTGCAGCGGTAATCATGACATATTACAGCACATTAAAATATTTTAATAGGTAAATGAAGCGTATGATAAAAGAAATAATCGAAGCAAATTAGCAATCATTTACAAGTGGTATAAATGACATCTACTGTCCCTCAATCCTGAAATCCAAACTTTTAATCTTTGCTTTAGCATAATTCATCTTTCTACATTTTTCTTGTGAAATGGAAAACAAAATAGTAATTCGCGCTAGCTTGGAAATAAATGTTTCGCTGCCTTGGGTATGACTCTGTGTATATATAAAATATATCTATACATTTCAATCATTACAAAAGAAAAAAAGTCATATACTAATAATTTAATATTAGATTAGTATTTATTAGTATTATTTTTATTTAACGAAAATTAATTTATTAATATAAACATTGTGATTATATTAACTATACGATAAATTATATTAGCAGATTATTTCATTAGTTGATATAAAAAATTGGCATATTATCAAAACATCAGTATTAGTATATATATATACATATATATATTATATTATGAATGTAAATCTGTTGGTATCACTAGAAAATTTTTCTTAGTATGACGTAGAAGATATATAGACTAATCAAAAAGTACACACAAGACATGAGATGGATTAGTAGAAAGTTTTAGAGGCAAGATTGAAGTTACTAAGTGTTAGAGTCATCAAGTTGGACATTCAAGAAAATCGAAAAGCAGATATGCTCGAAAGAATTCTCTTTAGGCAATTATAGTAGAAACACGTTCGAAAAAGTGATTCATACAACAATTAAAAGCAATTGTCAAAAGAAGACAAGTTGAGGTAGGTGATAGCATCTTAGACAGAGATGTTTTAGTTATTGTACACTTGTCGAAATTATGTAATTTGATCGTTAGTTAGATTATCTATAAATATGAGATCACGTGGTCATTTTTCTTCTGATTGAAACATTGTACACAAATTTCTGTAACACCACACACGCCTCATTCATATGGCTATCGATTTTAAGGATTCAGTATATGTTCTCACCCATGTTTTAATGAAAGCTTGTATTTGTGTCATTTGTCTTTGAGTCTATTTACTGCTTTAGTCTATTTCTTCCTTAATTTCTTCTCTAAACTCTTACTTATTCACTTCTTAATCTCCATTTCTTCTCTAAACTTAACTTTTTCACTTCTTGATCTCAGTTCTTTTCGAAACTTTACTTTGTCACTTCTTAACCACCATTTCTTCTCCAAACCTTTAACTTAAATTACTTCTAAACCTCATTTCTTCTTGAAACTCAGCTTTTTAATTTTATTGAATGTTTTAGGATATTTTTGACATTTTGGCTCAATATAAATGTTTTTTGTGCAAGTTTACGTACTTGGCAAAACTTGCAAAATAACAAACGCAATCAAAGTTCAATTACACGTAACAAGCATTAGTAATTGTGTTAAAATCGAAATCTTGATTAAGATTCAATTAAACGTTTGAGTTTTATTTTTTCTTAAGTTGAAAACAAAAGTTGCTTGTTTAAATAAAAACAACTCACAGAGTTTTTCAATTCCAAGTCCTACAAACAAAAGTCTTATTTGTTGGTTAGAATCATAGTAAAAACTTATCTTTGACAATTGTTGTCACTTCAATTTTTGAAACTAATTTTCATCATCAACAAAATCATAATGTTTATATTAATAATTTGTTTTTTGTTAGATAAATAATATGCTAATAAAAGTACTTTTAATGTTAAACATTTTCTCTGTGTGAGTATATAAATTGTAGTGAACATAGACATTTCGTTGATATCGAACAAGAAAAAGTTGGGATAATACTCTGTATTGTTTTTTCTTTGGGTCTAAATTAAAAAAATATAAAATGGTGTAATATTGTTAAGGAATAAATAACATTATCCAAGTATTATGCAACAAACCAACATTGTCCAAACAAACACCAAACATGTGTGAATGATAAGAAAATTTGACTCAAACGAACTCTATACAGTCAAGTAGATCACCAAACAAATAAATAAATCTAATATGGAGAAGAAAATTATGAGTAGCGTTCCTTAAACTCAGCAACTAAACGAGAAAATTGCCGGTGACCTCCATATCTTTGAAGATCTTGAATTTGTTGTTCGTAATTAATAACTCTAAGAACAGCCATTAGTCTCGGCATTACATGATTGTGGTTTGAACATACCAATTATATATATATATATATATAAGAAAATAGGTTATACATTGATAGTGTAAAGTAGTTTTATACTACCATCTAATCACAAACTATCATTTATTGTAAGTTTGTTAACTTTTATAATAAATACTTTAAAAGTCATATTAACGGTGATTTTTGATTAGTTGACAGTGTAAAACTTTTTATATTGACAATACATGATTATTAAACTCTCTATATATATCATCACCATTGCTACGTGAGAGGAGGACCTAATCATTTTGAAAAAAAATTGTAAACCAATTGCAAAATAAACGATCGACCTGAAGTGTACAAATATAAAATAAATTTGAATTTACTTGTGTCCACTGAAGTTACTTAAAATTCAAACGGCTGTCATCACAGTCGTGCTTTCATAGTTTTATTAGTACTTTATGTCCAATGTGTCACACACACCGAGGCGTTGAATATTCTCAATGCGTAAAATTCAACTACAAATGTGAAAGCACGTTGCTTCAATGATAGGTAAAAATTAAATAAGATCTAAAATATGATGTCTAACATGACAAGTGTTCGATCCACAGAAGTGTGTTTGTTTTAAGCTACTGTGAAATAAAAAAAAAATATTACAGGTTAAGTTGAAGTCATATTAGTCTAAATTCAACGTGGTTTACCTTAGAAAAGCATCACTTTCGTGCGTATATGCTATATAATAACCCCTTAACAAAAAAAAAAAAAAAAACTCTCAACAATGTTTTCCTTTTTTCAATTTCTTTATATTGATGATAGTTGTCAGTGTCAGATAAGTGGAACATAAAAGGAAATAACGTATAGTATATTGATTTGCTAAACGTGTCAATTTTGTTCATTTTGAAATTCTTACAGAAAGAAAAAATAAAATAAAAAAGCATTCATTTTTATAGTAGTCTTCAGATTGTGTCCGTAGAGGTACCTATTTTGCATATTTTGTCCAATTGTTTATTTCGCATGTTTGATTTTATCTAATTTATATGTGAAATAAGTTGTAGAAATTTTAATTATAAACTTTCTTGATATAAAATAAGTTAATTTAAACATGAATTTATTTTTTTTGTCTAAAAATAATATATTACCTAAATATTTAATGAATAATTATTAAATATACATTATTCTATAATGAATAATATTATTCCTATAACAAATTTTCACAATAATTTATATATACTCATTTTTTTTCTATCTGTCTTATACTAAATATTTCACATGATATCGTGGATATAACTATTGACATACAAGTAAACAATCGTGCATTGAATATTTTAGTCTATATACTTTAGCTAGGGTCCACTAAGAACCAACAGACAAACAACTGATCTCTCTAAAAGTCCAACACAAAGAGAAAATTGATATGTAAAATTTGCTTATTCTGCCTATCACTATCAATCAAGAACTGACACTTTGCATTAACAGCATCCACACACAATTTCGTAACTTTGAGTTTGGATTTATCGGAGGAAAAATGTTTTTGTTCTTTTTCCTTACCGTATATAGGGATCTCTGGACCGTGGGATGCTGTTACAACAGTTCTAATGCTGTTCTCTGGTTCCTTTCAACACGTTTGTCGTTCTGGAAATTCAATGCACATTAACATATGAAAAGCTGCACATGCATTAACTTACAAAAGTTGCACAACAACTTGCAAAATTAGAAAATAACGAAGGAACACTACCATGTTAGTTGATACTTAAGAAAGAGAGAAAAATGCAGATATAATAAATGATATGATGTAATAGAAAAAAAAAAGATAAAAAATAATAATAGGTGTTAATGGAGTATTTATAATATTGAGGTGTCTACATATTTGCAAAATTTTCTCTTGTGTATCCAGATTTTACGTAGGGTCGTTTCTTAAGGATTTTTTAAAATGAATTTACATCTTTCTAACTTTATGAATTCTTGTTTCCAGTTCAAAAAGACATTGTCGTTATTATATTAAAAATTACAATTACCACTTAAACACATGGTTTTTATTCTACATTAATTTCAACTATCTTTTTTTTTTGAGGTTTTAATTTCAACTATCTTTAGAACTTGAGTTAAACTGAAACGATATGTGGATTATAACTATTGATATGCTTTTCGAGCATAAATAATAAGAGTAAATTACATTGATACTTTGAGATTGTACATATTTTTTTTGTTTTTTTAATATTTACAATAATCTCTCTTAAAGGGGTACACGGTATAATGTTTTTTAAACAATCAATGGAGGTTAATGTAATGTATAAGATGTGTTAGTGTAATGTTTATCAAATAATTAAGGGGGTTAGTGTAGGAGTAAAAAAAGGAAGGGTATTGAGCAAAATTTGACAAAATCTTAGGAGGTGTCGATGTAATTTACTCAAATAATAATTTTTCAAGTTTAAATTTTACACTATAAGAAACACACAAAATAGCGTCCACAAGGTAGTGTCGACTCCAACACCAACGTTATTAGCATCAACTACGTTGATGCAATACTGATGCAAAGTTTAAAAAATATTTTATTTTTTATATAAAACTATTTAGCATCAATCCAAAATCAATGCTAATTTCAAATTAGTTTCATGTTTGCGTCGGCCAAAGTCGACGCTAATAACAATATTTATGGTACTGTTCTCCTAGTCGATGTTACACGATAATTAATGATGTTGATTGATTTGATCGTTTCAAATTAGCTTCAAGATAGCCTCTATTTTGCTTCGTGTAAGCTAAAACTGACACTATATAAGAAACTAATTCAAAACGATCTAGTGCATTGATTATGCATTAGAGTT
Source organism: Spatholobus suberectus (assembly GCA_004329165.1). Lineage (NCBI taxonomy): Eukaryota > Viridiplantae > Streptophyta > Magnoliopsida > Fabales > Fabaceae > Spatholobus > Spatholobus suberectus. The sequence goes on from CM014729.1 coordinate 42,607,170, forward strand.
GACCAAGCCGATGCTAATACATAATTAATGCACTTGAGTCGGCTAGGTCAACGCAAAATCTAAATATATGGCCTATCCAGACCCATCTCCTCCATTCTCCTTCTTCCTTTTTCTTTTTTCTATGGCTCCATGGTGGCCGCCACACTTCTCAACCACCATTGTGGCACCATCGCCACACCATTGTGGCATCTCCGCCCGCACCACTTTCGCGCTTGCCGCCCACCACTGCCTTGTCCCTTTCCGCTCTAGATTCGCACCACCGTGCCATCGTATCGCTATTGCAACACTAGTGCCTCAGCACCGCGTCACCATTGCCATAGCACCGTGTTGCCACCACATGTAACCACTTGATCTATTTCTCTTTTATCTTTTTTGCTTTATGTATCTTTGGTTTTTTTTAATCTTATGGTGCTTTGTGTTGTTGGTTAAATTTGGCTCTATTTTGTTATTACTCTAATGATGCTCTTTGATGTTTGTTGTTGTTGTTGCTATAAGTTTAAGGTGCTTTTTGATGATGGAATTTTGCTTTTAGTTGATTTAGATAGGTTAACTTATTAAGTAGGTCTCTGAACAATTTGAGAGTTTTCAAATAGGTCCTTAAATTAAAAAAGTTGGCCCTTCATGTTCATTTTTGGCAACTTGAAACTGAAAAAAATGACAATTTATGGTGGTTTTAAAAACCCTAGGGACTTAATTAAAAATAATTTACAAGATCAAGGACCCAATTAAAAAACTTTTTAGTTTAGGGACCTATTTGAAAATTTTGAACTAGTTTGGGGACCTACTTAGTAATTTAACCATTTAGATATTGTTCTCAATTAAATTTTAATGCTAGAATTTTGTTCTTTGCTCTTAGTTAAATTTTGATAATGTATTTTTGCTCTGTGTTATCATTATTGATGATGGACTTTTGATATGCTGGAATTTTGTTCTTGAATTTTGTTTTATCCTGTTATTGTTTGAATATTGTTATAATTTTTTTTTAAAAAAAATTATTTGAATCTTGCCAATTGGAAAGGACAAAGTATTGGAGTGAATAACCAACACTTTTCCACTAGTGCAGGAAACGCTTTTTAAATCGGTTAAAAAAGGCTTTTTAAATCAATTATACAACTGATTTAGATACAACCGATATAAAAGGTATTACGATTTTAAACTGCAATTTGAACCGATTTAAAAAACACTTTTTAAATCGATTGTTGCTGTAACCAATTTAAAAAGTGCCAATTTTTAAATCGGTTGTTGCTTCAACCAATTTAAAAAGTGTTCTTTTTAAATTGGTTGTAGCAAACCGGTTTAAAAAGTAGTGCTTTTTAAATTGGTTAATGCATAACCGATTTAAAAAGCTATTTTTTTTTAAATAATTTCATTGTTTTGTCATACAACCAACCTGTTATTATCAAACAAATGCCACAGAAATAGCCAGTACATCATCACATTTAGTTATAACATACTTTAACCAACAAAACTTTATAATATGCTTTGAAACATATAAAATAAAAAACTACTATTCTTTGCCTAGCTAAAGACATTCTAAACAAACTATCTATTGCTAATTTGATGGAAGAATGTTGCTCAACGTTGGCAGATGTCTAGCAAATCCTCTTGTGAGAATGATTCCCTATCAACGAATATCTACGAGATAAACATAAGATATATTCATTACCCAATCAACTATAAAAACTATAACTGTTATTGTAATTGGATGAAAATTATATTACCTCATTCCATGAATCCATAATATCTGCTAAAACTATAGTCAACATATGTTTCATTACATAATATCCATACTCGTAGCTCCCTCCTTGTTTGTTAGCCTACCAATGAATGAGTTGTAGAAACTATTACAAATTGTAATTGAATATGTAGTTGTAAATCACTTACATAGGGAAAAAACCAACTAGGCTTCCTTCGTAGTGACACATGCCTACACGCTAATGTTTGATATCTGATCATGACTCTGATTAAAAAATGGATATGCAAAGTATGTTATAGGTTTCAAAATTATAATACAAAGGACGAAGGAAATATATTATAAATTTAAACTTACCTTTCTACTAGTTGTTTCAATTCTTTGTTGGACTTCTTGTGCAACAAACACAACAAGGCCACAACATTGTCCCTAGGACAAATAATTAGCAATTGTCAATGCGAGCTGCATTTGAAAAAGAACATAGGTGACGACATTCAAATATCATTTGGGTGAGAAATATATACAAGTGCTTACCAATGCAAGTATGGTGCTAGGTAACACCGTTTTTGCCCATTATACATCCAATTCTGAATGCAGGCCTAAGAATCTTCATCCTTATTCCTTATTTTTTGAATAGGGAATGGGTCAATAAATCCATAAACATTCTCTCGACCCTTTGAGAGATAGAGGCGATGCTTATACCTAAAATATTGAAATGAATGTTAATTATAATAATAGAGATGCTTATTTAAGAGATTTACAAAAAGATTAAACTTACAGCAACCATAATTGTAGAATTGAGATATTCATCATGTCATTGCCGGTGCATATTTCTAAGATATCCTTCTGGGTGATCCATAGGTCAACATCATTGGGTTTGCCAAGAAATGTGGGTTTCCAATCTATTTGCACCACATTCGTCCCCATACTAGATGCCACCTGCCATAAGTGTGTCATTGGATCAACTTGAGGTTTCAATTTTTTAGGTGGAACATCTTTCTTTGATGGTTGAACATCTTAAAAAAATAAATATAAAATAATGTTATAAAATACAATCTAGTAATTCCAATTTGTAATTAGAGAAAAAAATAACTTAAGATGAAATTTGAATATACCTTGGCTAATATAACCTTTATAAGTCGTTTTGGCTACTGAATAAACTGTTTAGGGGCCTGCCCCATAGTCTGAACCTCCTCGGTGGACACAGGGACTTGAGCATATGCATCCCAAATTTGTTCAACCACCACCCTTGCCATATCATCCTCAATGGTCTTGTGGTGTATGGTAGGGCCTAAAGTATATACTCTCCCATAGACCACTAAATGAATAGGCTCTCCCATCAATATATAACTCACACTGCTCAGAGATATCAGTGTCAGTCTCTTCCCCAGAATGATCAACGGCAACATAACTTCCCTTTGTGCTGACATGTACAAGAGTATGAGCTTGTTTTGGCTGGACATTTATATTTTGTTGTGAAATACCCAAAGATGCCAACTCTTTTCTAATCTCCTGTCGCAACTGCTCTTTAAGTTCATTTCTAATTTCCTGTCTGATTCACTTTATCTCTTCCCTGGTGACAGTTCCTGAGGTGGGCCCACTAAGTGAAGGTGGTTCATAATAATCATGAATGCCAACACCTCGTCTAGCAGCATGAACCCAACCAGGGTGTTCTGGTATCCCAATAATAGTAGTTAATATATGCTCACCTTTATAAGCAATAAACGTTCCTTGTGAGCTTTGCCCAACAAGAGAAACCTAGAACATATAATTGAAGAAATGTGAAAGAAATATAACGTAGCAAGTTACAATTAGTACTTGAAGTCAAAAATTACTTACAATCTTTTCAGTAACGATGCGTGTCTCCTTTAACGTATATTCGCCCAATTGTAGCTTGCGAGCCACCTTCCATTTATCCCAATGTTGTGATGGCGATGGAGGAGCAATATCTCCAGTAGATCCAGATGCCGAGGCTTCTAGTTCATGTTGCCTCGCCTTCTCAGCCATTATTTTCTACTCAAGCAACTTATACCCCCCATGAGATAATCTGTGGAGGTAGACATTCTTTGATGCAATCATTTGTCCCTTCTTTCTCTTCTCCTGTGAACAATAACACACTGTTAAATTCAATAAAAAATAATCAAATATTGTTGTACGATTAAAAAAACATGCTTCAAACTAAACTTGAAAGGCAGGATCCTTTCAGCTTTCGACAAACTTTGCCCATGTCTCCTCATCTAAAAATGCATATTTTTCACAAGGAGAAATGTCTTTCAATTTTCCATATATGTATCTCATCGTGAGCTGTGTCTTAAATGCCCTTTAACATTCAGCTACAAATGTTAGCAATTTTCTTTTCAACATGGCATCATGTGGAACATCATAAGTGAGCTACAAAATAAAATTGAATAGTCAATGTACGACAATAATATGGTAAAATACAATATTTATATTTGAGATTATAAAAGTAAAATACCGTGATAGTTTGCCAAATTTGATTCTTCACGCTCTCCTCTACATGGTCCCAATCCTCATAAAGGATATAAACCTTGCTTCGAGCAAAGACACCCACAAAACTAACGAATTTTGTGGCATTTTCCCCTTTAGGTGCCCTACTAATCAAGTCAAACTGAATTGGTATTAGATGGTCACTAGCCTGGCTGAGAGTCAACTCCTTTAACTGTGTACCTCGTCTACCCCCTTTTTTTTGTAGACTTATAAGATGGGTTACTAGAAGAATCAACCATGTGCCTGTTTACAAAAAGAAAAACAAATGCATATCAGTATCAACATTCACAAAACATGTCATTTCCAAAGATAAACATTACAATCGAAATAAAATAAATAAAATAAAAAAGATAACAAAAACAAGAATAAACAATAAGATAAATATAAGTTAGTTACTAATGTTGCCAAGTACATATGTTTTCCCATATTCCTTCGTGATGATCATCACGTGTGGCATGTACATCATCCACTTCATTCTTATCAGTAAAAGAGGGCATCCGTGTTGATAAAGAAGGAGTCTCAATAAGATCAACATTTGAATTTTATTTTTCATCACTAGCATGCACACTTCTTTTTGGAAAACCATTGGTCATCTCTTGTTAGAAGGATCACTGACATAAAAAACTTGTTTTGCTTGGTATGCCATAATGCAAGGCTCTTCCTTATAACCTACCTTGCTAAGATCCACCAATGTGAACCCTAATTCATCAGTTTACACACTGGTGTTACTCTCAACCCACTTACATTTAAAAACAAACACTCTGAATTTTGTATAGTCAACCTCCCATATGCCTTCAATAACTCCAAAGTAACACATGGATGCCATAACAAGATTTTTATCTTTTGAACTAGAGAAGTGCATGGACTCAGCCACAACCAAAACCCCACTGTTTTGCACGGTACTATTCTTATCCAACGACTTTTCATAGAAACAAAACTTATTGATATCGTATCCAGTCCAACATATGACATCAAAGTTAGGTCCATGTGCTAGCCATTTTAATGTGTCAGAAGCATTATCATCATTCAAAACTTGTTCTTTAAACCAGTTTAAGAATGTTTTGTTATATTCATTCAACTGCCATTTTTTCGGCATTCTAGGGTTCTTTTTCTTAACAATGTTTTTGTGAGCAAAAAAGTAAGGTTTAACTTCATCAGTGTTATTTAATATATACAAGTATGCTTGCAAAACCTCTTCTTGACTCATTGGTTTAACGTTTACACCTCTAGTACCCTAATCAAAAAATCTTCCCTCATGACGTGATTTAGGAAACCCTACAAGTTCAGCTTGTGATAGGTATTCTGTACAAAACTCAATGACTTCTTCAGCAATGTACCTCTTAACAATAGATGCTTTTGGACGGTATGGATTCTTGACGTACCCTTTCAAAATCTTCATATATCGTTCAATAGGATACATCCACCTTAAATAAACTGGACCACACATTCTAATCTCTCTCACTAGATGCATTATTAAGTGAACCATGATGTCAAAAAATGAAGGAAGAAAATAAATCTCTAATTGGCACAATACAATAGGAGCTTCATTTTCCAACTCATCCAACTTCATAGGGTCAATGACTTTGCCGCATATGACATTGAAGAATAAGCACAGTCGCGTAATGACATGTCTAACTTTTTTAGGCAATATGTCACGAAAAGCCACTGGTAGGCGTTGTTGCATCAAGACGTGGCAATCATGAGACTTTAACCTAATTAATTTAAGATCTTTTAGTGACACAATGCTCTTGATATTTGAAGAGTATCCTTGTGGCACCTTCACGCCCTGTAGACACTTACAAAAAATTGTTTTTTCTTCTCTTGACGAGGTATGACATGCTAGGGGAAAATATGTCTGCTTACCCACTGACTGCGGACCTAATTGGAGGCGTATACCCATCTCAACCAGATTTTGACGAGCATTCAAACCATCCTTTGTCTTGCCTTTAATGTTCAGAAGAGTGCTGATTACACTTTCACAAACATTTTTCTCAACATGCATTACATCTACACAATCTCTAACATCTAGATCGCACCAGTAGGGGAGATCAAAGAAAATCAACCTTTTCTTCCACAAGTTTTTCTCGGTGGCTTTCTTTTGGGTCTTTCCAAATTCAACACTAATGTTCTTCACCCATTGATAAACCTGCTCACCAGTTAAGGCAGGTGGCACAATACCATCCTCCTAACATCCATTAAAAGCTTTTTTGAGTCTACGATATGGGGGATTAGGCCTGAGAAACTTTCGATGCCCAGTGTAAACTATCTTTTTTCCATGTTTAAGTTGTACGTAGCATATGTCTTCTTCACAGATAGGGCAAGCGTTATGCCCCTTAACACTATACCTGCTCAAGTTTCCATATGCTGGAAAGTCATTAATGGTACAGAATAACATTCCACGCAACATAAAATTTTCATGACGATACCCATCATACACATTAACACCTTCATCCCACGACATTCTTAAATCTTCAATCAAGGGACGTAAGTAGACATCTATGTCATTTCCTGGCTGTCTTGGACCTGCAATCATTTTAAATAACATAACATATTTTCGCTTTATGCACAACTAAGGAGATAGATTGTAAATAACTAGGAGAACAGGCCATGAACTATGCTTACTAGATAGGTTACCATAAAGATTCATTCCATCTGTAGCAAGTCCAAGCCTAAGGTTTCTTGCCTCAATCCCAAAGACTGGAAACAAACAATCAATTTTCTTCCATTACGGAGAATCAGTAGGATGGCGAAACTGTCCATCACATTTTCTCCCATCTGCATGTCACGTAAGGTTCTTCACGTCGTCTGCATTAGCAAATAATCGCTTAAACCTTGGAATTGTTCGAAGATACCATAACACCTTTGCAGGAGACCCTCCTTTTTGCTCTCATCACTATTACAATCATCATCCTTCATTTTATACCGTGACACCCCACACCTGGGACACTTGTGCAACTCTTCAAACTCTTCTCTGTATAATATGCAATCATTATGGTACAGACGTATTTTTTTGTATTCTAATCCCATCAGACACAACAATTTATTTGCCTCATAGTTACGTTCTGGCAACGTGTTGTCTTCTGGAAGCATTTCTTTCAACAACTCAAGTAATTTGGTGAAACTTTTATCATTCCACCCATTTCTTGCCTTCACATTCACCAATCTTAAAACCGCTGACAACCGTGTGAATTTAGTGCACTTCGGATATAGAGGCTTATCTGCATCACTGCACAAAGTGTTATACATATGAGCTTGCTGAAAAGACTCCAGTCCAATATCATGGATCATGTCCTCTAGGTCAATTGTCCATAGGTATATCAACTTTTTTTGTTTGAGACACACTCAACATGTCTAACAATTCATCATACCATGTCCATGTTGTATAACTCTTGCAAAACCTATCACAAAGAACATGCTCCCATATTTGCTCAATTCGTAGTTGTCTCTCATTCAAACAATTAACACAAGGACAATAGAAGAACCCACCATTATCAAGAAGATTTCTTTCCGCAAATTGGATAAACTCTTCACTCCATTCTAATACTCATCAGTTGTTCGTCTAGAATTAATCCAACTACGATCCACAAACCATATCTTAATGCATGTAAATCTCACTTTTTTATACAAGGTGTGGCCCTATCCCATTCAGAAAGACATTTTCTTAAACTTGATTAATACGTCCAGGTTTAGTCTCATATCTTAAATTTGACAAAATTTTGGCAGCATTTTGTATTGTTTTCCAAGTACACGAAATGAAAGTAGTGACATCAAGTTCACCACAATCAAGTATGCACCCGGAGACACAACACGAAATACACTAAATCGAAATTTAATCAAATTTAAGATGAGACTTAACCACTACGTATTAATCAAGTATAAAAAATGAATCTTTCCAAACTATCCAACCGGACAATTCAAGATTCAATACAATAATTAGTACTTTAATCATTGTATTGAATCTCAAACGGGAAACTAAGGTTCGCTTGTAATGCATAAATTTAATAAAAAACAACAAAATTAAACACAGAACATAATGAATATAATTTATATAGAAATTCTGACAGAGTTTCCTCTGTATTTTGGTACTTTGCCAAAGACCTGTTAACAGGTATTCAATCATAATACCAAAGGTTAACATATCAGACACTCCAATCCACAACAAGTCTCATATCGACTCTTATGGCCTATATTATTACATTTAAATTTCTTAATCTCTTAAACTTTAGTACTTAAATTATTCAATTTTAGATTCTTATACTAATTCACTCTTAAACCAATTGTCCCTCTTTGCTCACTTTATCTTAACAATGTATCTTACCATAAAAGTTCACTTATGTTATTATCTTTTAATTTCCTAACAAGTTCCCAATCTACACTAAGGCTAGTTCTTTCATTCTTGTAATCCACCAAGTCTATAGCCATCAAACATTTTAAACAAAATATAATACATCTTACAACAATTAATTCCTTAAATATCCTTAAATTAATTTCAAATTTTTATTCTTTCTCAGTACTAAACAACATCAACTTAAGTACTAACCAAAATAATCGACTTCAATTGATTGTATAGCTAGCTTATGCCATTCAATTCTCAACACTTAAAATCCTTAATATATATTCATATAAGTTATGACTAACTTAAATAATACTTCTAGCTTTTTACTTAAAGATTCATAAATCTATACATGTAAAATCAACTAAATTTATCTTCTATTCATCAACATATATATTCAAGCATAGCCTCTAGCAATTAATTTCCCATAGCAAGAAAATCTAATTGCAAAACTGCAATAATGACAGCATATGCATGAACAAAAAATGCAAAATTGGAGCTTGCACCTATGCAATGTTGAACTTGTTGGTGTTGAATGGAGGTGAAGCAAGCTCGAATTGCCCTTATGTAATGAAGATTTTTCTCTTCAATGGAGGTGGAGAGCGACATCGACCAATGGAGGTGGACTGTGACGCGAACAAGATGCAGGGAGGGAGAGTGTGATGTTGAAATTGTAGGGAAGGAGCTCAAAGTTTTCCAAATGGGAGGGAGGGAGGGAGTGAGGGAGCTTGGAACTTGAGTTTGGATAGAGATGGAGAGAGCCTCAAACGGACCGTAGCAGCAGGCTCATGTTTCTGTAAAAGAAATGGAGGAAATAAACTTTTTAAACCGGTTCCAAGTGGAAAGGTTTAAAAAGTAGGCTTTTAAAACCAATTCCAGTAAACTTTTTAAACCGGTTCCTCCTAAACTTATTTAAAAAGCCTCATTTTTAAATTAGCCCACTGTAACCGATTTAAAATGAAACATTTTAAATCGGTAACATGCATAACCGATTTAAAAATGAGATTTTAAATCGGTTATAATACAACTGAGTTAAAGACTTTTGATTAAAATTGCAAAAATGCCACTGCGTCTTATTTTAAATCAGTTGAATGTGAACTGTTTTAAAATCCTGCTCTAAAATCGATTTTTTGCAATAGTGTTCCTTTCTCAATTTAAGCCTCCACTTTAGGAGAGGTTTCTAATTAAACAAACACTCATATTGAAGCACTCCCTTTTCGGGAATATGAGTGTGAGTTGAGAGAAAACTAGCAAGGTATCTCTTTTCCCAATCATGCTAATTGGGAAGGAGAAAGTGAAAGTATTGGAGTGAATAACCAACTCTTTCTACTTTTCAATTTAACCCTCTCTTTGGGGAGGTTTCTAATTAAACAAGGGTCCTATGCATTGGTGCTTAATTTAGAAGGTCTCAAGTTGTCTTTTCCAGTCACTACCCCTCACCACCCTTGGCACTATTTGGAGCTTCTTCATCTTGTGTTCTAAGGCTTCTTACCTTTTCGCCATCCTCAATGTCATCGTCATGTCCATTGTTGCTTCTTGCAAGTTCCACCACTCAAACCACTCACCCAACTCAAATCCTCCATCTCATCTTGAATCTTCATTTGTGCTCACCATTTCAGAATTGCCACTTTTGAGAGTAAAAGTCATACGAGTCAACAACATAGTTGTGGTTGAAGAAAATAAAGAAGACAATAAAGTAATTAACCTCTGTGGCAGTTCTGATTGTGTTGTGAATCAGTAAACACAAACCTTTATAAATGCTAGCTAAAATAACAGTCGTAAGAGCTACTTTAGTCGCTCTAGGTAGATGTATAGCAATAGAGAAAACACTTTTCAAAATGACTTTATGTGATCTAGTATGGAAAACAAATCTTGACAACCATTGCAAGAAAGTCCCCTATGCTTCACATGACTCTCATTCCTTATGAAATGCTTCATCCATGATGGTCTGCCCTTATGGCCAAATATATGAAACAATGTAAACATTGCAATCAATTCCTGTTTTATTTCTTTTTCCTTGCATTAAATCTTTACCTCAATTAAGTAATCATGCCAAAACAAAAATACTTTGCAGTTTGCTCGCTCTCATTCTAATTAACTGAATTCTAGAATTAATTCAACGGGCCTTTCAAATATCTCATTAGTTTCAATAATTGTTTTGTATTTGCTTAGGTTAAAAGTCTACTACTAACAAAATTTGACTCAAATTGTTGTCACTAAAATCAGAGTCAAACCAAATTTGAAAGATATTAAATATTGCCATTAAATATCTATTTAAAATGAGATACTTGGTCGACACAATTCAATTTAGTGTCCAATTTCGTGTTTCAGCGTTAATTTTTGGTTAACGCAAAATTCTTGTAATGTTATTAGGTAAGTTTGGAGAGTAGAATAAAGCAGAGAAAAATATTTAAATATATACATGTTGAGCTAATTAATTGATATACACTTTTGATATTAGCTTTTTTATGGATAAAATATGATTTTAATTCTTTTATTGATATAATTTTATTTACTTTTGATCATTTAACTTTTTTGTTATGTTCTTTGCAGGTTTAGAAATTTTTTAAAATTATTTATATCATGATGTGACATGCATATAATTATGTCACGTTATTTTCTATTTAGATTAACTATGACATGATATAAATGCAAAACATGTCACTATTAAGTAATGGAGATCATTTAAAATATTAAAGTTTACGAGGACTAAAATAAAAAAAAAAGAAACTAAAATTAAATGAAGTTATATTTATATAAATTAAAAACATATTTAAACTATTTTGCATTTAGTCATTATATACTTTCCTTCTAACCTCGTAAATTTGTCACTTAAGGTTAAATATCATGGAAGCTGAATTGTTAATCATTATAGACAAAGCCTTTAGTCATTATGTGTGTGTGTGTGGAAGAATACATACAGATTTTTAATGATTCTTAACCATGTAATTAAACATTAAGTATGTAATTAAATAAAATATTCTCAAAATGGGTTTAGAATACACAAACTAAGAGGAGTAACTCAAACAAAAAGAGAGACTAAAACTAAGATATAACACAAACTCCTTATGCCTCAAATCTAACATTAAGAAACTTAGGGTTCATTTGGTAGTCAGGATATGACAACATGAGATAGGATATGAGAGTAAGATAAGAATATGATAGAATAAGGGTAAGATAAGTTTTAATCATATCTAATATTTGATGCACACTAGATAACAAACTAGATAATATTATTGTGTTATCCTATCTTGTATTTGACATGAATTAGATAATGATAGGATAGGATATAAATTGCATTTAAATGAAAAAATTATTCTTTTGTTAAAATTATATATAATTTTCTATCAAGTAACTTTTAATTTATTTTTCAATTTTACAAATTATCAAAAATTATAAAAAAATATATAAAATCTCAAATTCACTGCCGCCACCTCCGTCATTGCCACCACCCCACTATTGTCGTTGTCGCCACCATTGCCACCACCACCATTCGTATCGCTGCCACCACCGTTGTCATCACCACCCCTATCACCATTGCCACCACTGCCACTACTGTTGTTGCCTCCATGGGCAATGACAATGGTAATGGTGACGACGATGGTGGTAGTGATAGTGGTAGTAGCGACAATAACGACAGTGATAGTAATGACAACAGTGATAGTGGCAACAACAATGATGATATTAAGGATGGTGACAATAACAATGGTGGTGACAATAGTAGTGGTGGTGGTGATGGCGGAGGCGAGGGTGGTGGTGGTAGAGATGGTGGTGATAATGACAATGGAAGTGAGAGTGGTATGAGGGAGGAAGGGAGAGAAAAAGACTATCCTATCTTATTGTGTTCTAACCCAGTTGATCCCTCAATATTAGAAATACACTATATCAACATAATAAGGTAGACATTAGGATAAAAAAATCATATCCTATTGGTGCATTGAACAATTGATTACAGTAGGATAGGATATGATGACTATCCTATCCTATTATATCTTTGCCACCAAACGAGCCTTAAATTTAATGCAGAGAGTATAATGATAGGAAACTTTATGGTTATTATTAACCTTTTAAAAATTACCCTATGTTATGAATAATGTGTTAATTAAACGTCTAGTACAAAAATTAAATTGGGTTCTTTAAAGATGAGTATCTTATATCCCAAACAATAGTGAGCACAGGATGATTACCCAAAGATATGCAAATTTTGGTAATTAAACACACATTGGCTACCGAAAAATAGAAGAAAATTTGAAAAAAAAAAAAAGGATACCCCTTCACCACTCTTAGAGCCAAGCATCGGCTACAATGCATAAAAAATAGGAAACTAATAATGTAATTGAAAGAAAAAGAGTAAAAGGTACCCTAGATGAAAGAAATCCACCCTATATATTAAATTAGAATCTCTATTTTTTACGAGAGCGTTTTTAGCTGTCATTTTTCAATGAGAGTGTTTTTTGAGATTTTTTTAACCTCTCATATCTTTTAATATATTATTTTTAATATCTATAGTTTTAAATTAAATTTTAATATTTTTTAAAAAAATTATCAATAATTAGAATGACATTATATCACAATATAAATTATATATTATAAATTTAAAATATAATCTATATGTTCAAAAGTATTTATTTATTATAAATTTTAGTTATAATATAATTTATATTATATATTCAAAAGTATTTATTTATTATAAATTTATGTTATATGAAATAAATATTTTTTTCTATGCAAAGCACAGGTTAAAATACTAATTATACTAAAAGTCAATTAGAGTTAACCTAATAGTGAAGAATAGTTTGAATAAGGTCTTAAGTTCTAATCTTATTATTGTTATTGTACACCCAAAAAATACTAAAAAGAAAGATGTTTTGTGCACCAGTGAAAAAAAA